>CM033687.1:31934115-32540683 GCA_019514585.1 Dendrobium officinale
ATAACTATAGATTTTTTACATTAACATAAATAATAATTCAATCCTCCGCCTAGCTGTGGGGATAAAGGAGAGACACATTTGTAGTGCAATACTAGGAGGGTGCCTCCAAGGAGTGGACGGTAGTCAAAGGTTTGACCGATAACCAAACCACATAAATCCGTGTGTTTTTTCTTTTCTTATTGTACATTCGCAATTAATTTTCTGCAATTGGTTTCATTGTGTTGATAATGATTTTTAAATATTTGATTTTTGATTGAAAGATCTTTTTTTACAATGTCACCTCCTCTCTCGGTCTTTAATTAGCTTGGCCATGTTCATAAGGGCCTAATATTACCCAACAAACTTCAAGTGTATCAGAGTCTATTCATAAAAACTAGTTTTTAAAAGGCTTTTGAATTTTAATTCATGCTAATTTTACAAATCATAAATATTGACGGCAGTTATTCAATCACCAGACCACCTTTGTTGTTTGAAAATTTTATTTGTTTAATTTTTTGGAAAACTCCATGTCAACTACCTTCTACAACGATTGATTTTAGTATGTGGCAATTTGATTTTACTTATGGTTATTTTCTTTACGTCACTAGTTTTAGATGGAATTAAAACTAATATTCCTTTTAATCAATAGAGTATAAAAGAATAAATTAATGCTCAATTGAATGCAAAATCTTTAAATTACTTTTTTTGTGCCTTTAAATTCTGTTGATTTTATGTTAGTATCCATGTGCACTACTGGTAAGAAAATTTGGGATAAACTTCACACCATATATGAAGGCACTAGTGAAATCAAGTAATCCAAGTTAAATGTGTTAATGCATGATTATGAAATATTTTCCATGAAACCTTATGAAACGATCTTAGATATGTATAACTAGGTTTTTATTCAAATTATAACATCATGTGCATGCTTTAGGAAAAGAATTTTCAAATTTTAAAAAAGTTAACAAAAATTCTTCGTTGTCTACTGGATATGTTTTGATGCTAAAGTTAATTGCTATTTGTGAATCAAAAGATTTGAATGAATATTCTATTGATAATTTGATTGGCTCACTCATTGCCTACGAGTAAAGTTTGGGTCAAAGACTTGTGGATGCAGGTGAAACGATTGTTCTAAAAAGGTGAATATACGAAAAAATATAGCTTAGTTGGTGACAAATACAATAACTTGTTAAGCAAATAAAAAAAAACTCAACCAAAGCATAAGCAACAACAAAAGAGGAAAAAAAAGGTAAAAATGGTAAGGATGATAATATTTCTTCTGACGTTATTTGCTTTCGATGTAGGAAGACTTGTCATATGAAAAATTAGTGCCCTAATTTAAGAATTCTTCCAGCAAAAGGAAAAGGGTAAAGTGAAGCAAAATTTTAAACTGGGGAAATAATGAAAAGCAAAAAATCTCACATAACAAAAATTTGATTTCTGAAGCATCGGACCAGGAGAAAGATAATGGTTAAAAGCCTTGTTTGTGTTTTTTTGTGTTGTATTTTGTTTTTTGTTTATTATTTTTTCGTGTTTTTGTTTATTTTATTTTTCGATTTTATTTGGGTGTTTTTATTTAATTGTTTATTCTTTGAATTTTTTTTTACTTGTTTTTCTTGAATTTTTTTTTAATCAACACACACATTCACTTTTCTAAAAATGAAAAATCTACTTCCCAATTTCCAATTTTTTTTTTGAAATCTTTGGTAAGTTGTGATTGACTTCTCTAAAAACAGTCAAAGAAAGGAAAAACACATTTTTTTTACTCTCAATCTCTATTTCCTAAAAGAGGTTATTCTACTTTTGATTTTAAAAATTTTCATATTTTAAATTAGTTTTTGAAACTAAAATTTTTATCTACCGATATTTTATTTATCGTATAGGAATTTTTTTGCAAGTTGTTGAATCTAAGTCAAATTTTCTTAATCAAGAAAATTCACTTTGTCAATAGAATGGATTTACTTTTATTTTTAAGATTTTCAGAAAGGTAGCATTTAAAAAAAAAAAAAAACAGACAATGATGTCAAAAATAAAAGATGCACAAAGACATCAAATTGAAAAATAAAAAAATACACAAAGTGTATCAAAAAAAAAAAAAATGCGCAGTGCGCCAACCAGTTGTCAAGAAGGCCATAAAAAATGAGCCCATAAAATTTTAATGCTTACCATTCTTATAACTTCTTAAAGCTTAAGGGAAAAATCTCTTGATACTTTCTATTATTGAGTTTGAAAATTCTTGATTTCATGATTCAACATTCGTGCATTGATCTTCTATTAGATATATTTTGTATGGAAGGAGTTTTTGAAAAAATGACTGTTTCTTTCTCTAATTTATTCCTTAATTTAGATATTGAATAAAAAAGTTTTTTAGCTTTTTTAAAAAAAACTTAAATTTGGATTATCAAAATTTTAAATTTCTAACCTTTTCCTGGGGTTATGCGTTGTCAATACAATTCTACTAAAGTTTTTGATTAAAAACTAAGAGGTAACTTTCTCATTTTAAGAATATTTGTTATTGTTCACTCGATCAGGGATCGTTCTTGTATTTTAATCAATTTTGTTTTTATTATTTGTGTCCCTTCTCTCTTTTAATAATGTCAAGAGGGGGAGAAAAGTAATGTTGTTGAATTATTGTACTATTTGTATATCTCTTTTCCTCAAAAAATTAAAAAACAACAAAAATATTTTTATGTCCCCTCATTTTTTAAAAGTTTTATTCTAGTGAGGGGGAGATTAGGAGAAAATATTTCCTGTTTGTAAATTCAAATCATAATATTTGCCATCATCAAAAAAGGGGGAGATTATTGTGGATCTATTTTTATGTATGATGATTTTGGTGATAGCGAACATTTTATTTCTCTACGGACTGCCTTATCTTCTGACATTTTTTGGTCTATATTCATCAGAACTTGTAATTTAGAACTAGCTCAAGATTGAGTAGACTAGGTTCTGAGTCAATCTGTACATTTTTTTCTTTCATGAGTCTATTGTATTTGGTGTAGCTCCTGATGCTTTATATCTTGGAAGTTTTCTGATTGTTCCCTAGAGTTTATGTTTTTGGTAACATCGTCTGGGACAATTTTATTTCGTCCTGGACGATCGGTCAAAAGCTAGAAACCTTAATTAGGGCATCCTTATTAAAGCAGCCGTCATTATGCAAAAAATATCGTCCTGGATGATTTCGTATCGGTCAGGATGATAGGCTCAAAATAGAAAGAATCTTCCGCCAGTCTATTTAGGAATTACTTATTTTTGAACATCGTCCCGGTGGATCGTCACTACACTATAAAATATCATCCCGGAAGATCCAGGACTTTCTTCCAAATATAACCCAGACAGAAAAAAAAACACAGAGCTACTATAAACATGCAAACACAACGCAGTTCAACTATCTTTTATTTCATCAAAATAATCATATACAGATATAGTGCATGGCTTCAGATAGAAAGAACAGAATAGAACAGAAAAGTCATGACTGTACAAAAATCAAAAGTATCAAGTACCTAATCACAAATCAGACTCAGAACGTCTAGTCCAAGACCTCATTCCCCTTCCCAGAACCTGAAAACCACGCAGAAAATAAGGATGAGCTAACAGCTCAGCAAGACATCAATCACCAATCAAAATCATCAGAAACTAACATCAGAAAAGTATCCGTACAAAAATTGAACAATCGTACATAAATCATATAACAGACAGTACATATAATAGCTCAATCAGAAATCAAACATCGGATACGAAAGACTGAAGTCAAATCGGAGTTCATAACAGATATCATAAAGCTTTCAAATCACATAGCAGACAGAATTGTACAGAATAACTCACAGAGTAGATTCAGATATCAGATTTCAGATATCCCTGACACAAACAGAATCTCGACTGATTCTGGCCCCTTATACCTCCCTTCCCTGACACAGATAGAATCTCAATGGATTCTGGCCCCTTATGTCTCCCGTTGTGCTTATGGCACCAGAACAGAACAGATATCAGAGGTTCCGGAACATTTACAGATTTCAGAGCTCATTTCAGATTTCAAAATTTCCTGACCCAGACAACGGAATCACATAGGATTCCGGCCCCTTATAACTCCCTTCTAATAACACAAACACATCAAATATTCAAATCATCTTATTTCAAAAAATTCAGAAATCGTACGAAAATTCAGCGGCATAACGGTAGTGTACGGAATTTACACAAAATTTACAGATCCAAAAATTTACCAAATTACCACAGAACATTCACAACAATATTATAAGACTTTCATTGTACTGACAAAATATTTTTCAACATCATGATAATTTGCAGTTTAATCAAAATACTGCATAATTCAAAATGTCCGGTACAAATCTTCCAAAAAATACTCAAAACGTGCATAATTATCATCTTAGAGACATACCAAAAGTTACGCGGTAAAACCTTTGTTAAAAGAAAATAATACCAGAAATTCGCTAATGAAAACAAAAACCCGGAACAAAAAATGCGTCAAAAATCTCGTTTCTGAAAATTGAGAAAGGCGGAATGTGCCTTACCTCGAGTCGGTCAACTTCTCTAGCTACCGCAACGGACGAAAACAGATCGGAGTCGCTCAAAAATCCTCTTTTCCTTCTTTTCCTTCATTTTTCTCTCTCCTGGACGTCCTTTCTTTTTCAAAAATATATCATTTCCTTATATATCAAGACTGATCGTACCGGACGATCGAAACTTCGTCCCGGACGATCTATGCTCTGGACGAATTTCGTCCAGACGAAATTAATTATCGTTACGGACGACTTGGGCTCTGGACAAATTTCGTCCAGACGAATTAATTATCGTCCCGTACGATCTGCTCTCAGTAAGAATTTCGTCCAGACGATCATATTTTTGTCCAGACAAACCATACAGCCAGAACTGTTTTCCTGCACAACCTGTACCGATCGTCCCGGACGATCTAACTTCGTCCGGACAAACCTAGGAGCAAAATGGTCTTTACAATCTCCCCAACTTCAGAAAAATGTCATCCTCGACATTGCCAAACCAAAACTCAGTCAGAAAAGATACGGATATGCTTGCCTCATGTCTGACTCATTCTCCCACGTTGCTTCTCGTGATGTTCGGCGCTTCCACTAAACTTTAACCATAGGAATTTGTTTACCTCTTAACTTACGAACATCATAAGCCAAAATTAATTCAGGTTCTTCTTCATACCTTAGATTCTCCTGAATCTCCACTTCATCAGCAGACAATTTCTTTCCAGAATCAGATATCCACTTTCTCAAAGTAGATACATGAAAAACATTGTGCATATCAGACATCTGCTCAGATAGTAACAGTCTGTAAGCAAACTTCCCAATCCTTTCAAGAATTTCAAACGGTCCAACATACCTTGGACTAAGCTTGCTCACAATTCCAAATCTGCTGACTCCTTTCATCAGATTGACTTTGACATACACAAAGTCACCAACTTGAAATTCCACAAACCTGTGCTTCTGATTGTAATACTTCTGTTGTAGGTCTTGTGCAACTTTCAATCTTTCCTTAATCAGATTGATTTTCTTAACAGTTTCATCCACAAATGTAGCACCCATTTCTTGTCTATCTCCTACCTCAGTCAGAGTCAAAGGAGTTCTACACTTCCGGCCATACAAAAGCTTCATAAGGGGACATACCAATACTAGACTGAAAACTGTTATTATAAGCAAATTCGATCAAAGGAATATGATCTTCCCAGCTTCCTCCAAAATACAAAACACATAATCTCAGAAGATCTTCCAGTACCTGGATAGTTCTCTCAGATTGTCCATCAGTCTGCTGATGAAAAGCAATACTAAAATGTAACTTCGTACCCAATCCTTACTGAATACTCTTACAAAGTCTGGAAGTAAACTGTCCATCTCAATCGGACACAATCACTTTTTGGCACACCGTGCAATCTGACGATCTCCTTCACATATACCTGTGCCAACTTATCCACTAGATCTATCTGCCTGATAGAAAGAAAATGTGCAGACTTCGTCAATCGATCCACAATCACCCAAATGGCATCGTGCCCTTGCCTTGATCGAGGAAAACCCATAGCAAAATCCGTCGTTACCTCCTCCCACTTCCACTCAGGGATGGACAACGACTACAAAAGACCTCCTAGTCGCTGATGCTCTGCCTTCACTAACTAACAGGCTTCGCATTTTGAAACAAAATCCACTACATCCTTTTTCATTCCTGGCCACCAGAACAAATTCTTCATGTCTCCATACATCTTACCACTTCTCGGATGAATCGTATAGCCTGAATGATGTGATTCGTACAGAATCTTTTTCCTCAGATCTCCAAACACAGGAATCCACAACCTGTTCTTGCAGAAGATAACACCAGAATCAGAAATTCGAAGTTCAGGCTTCTTACCAGATTCAATCTGAGTAATCACCTTCAAATAATCAGAATTCGATTTCTGAGCTTCCTGAATCCTTTCTTCCAGAGAAGACTGAATGTTCATCTGAGCCAAAACACCAAGATTCGCACCAGTAGAGGAAATCACCTCTAACTGTAATCTTTCCATATCTCGTATAAGATACTTATCAGAAGTGAGCTGAATACCTGATAATCCAGAAGACTTCCTACTCAGAGCATCTGCTATCACATTAGCCTTGCCAGATTGATACTGAATCGTCAGATCATAATCCTTGATCAACTCAAGCCACCTTCTTTGCCTCAAATTCAGATCCTTCTGAGTGAATATGTACTTCAAGCTCTTGTGATCCATAAAGATCTCACATCTGACGCCATACAAGTAGTGACGCCAAATCTTCAAAGCAAACACAACTGCAGCCAACTCCAAATCATGCGTCGGGTAATTCTTTTCATGTGGTTTCAACTGTATCGAAGCATAGCAATTACCCTACCATGCTGCATCAGAACACAGCCCAAACCTTTCAGTGAAGCATCACTGAACACTTGAAATCCTTCCGTACCTGACGGAAGTGCTAACACTGGAGCTGGAATCAAATAATCCTTCAACTTTTGAAAACTAGCCTCACACTACAATGTCCAAACAAATGCTACTTACTTCTGAGTCAGTCTCGTTAGAGGCGTAGAAATATGAGAAAATCCATTCACAAATTTTCTATAATATCCGGCTATGCCTAAGAAACTACGTACCTAAAATACCGTAGTAGGCCTTGGCCAATCAACAACAGCTTGAATCTTCTGGGGATCAACAGAAATACCTTCACCGCTCACCACATGCCCTAGAAAAGAAATGCTCTTCAGCCAGAATTCACACTTGGAAAACTTAGCATATAGCTGATGCTGCCTCAAAGTCTCCAACACAATGTTCAAGTGTCTAGCATGATCTTCCTTAGAAGCAGAATACACCAGAATATCGTCGATGAAGACGATCACAAAATGATCCAGATACTCATTGAACACTCTGTTCATCAGATTCATGAAAATAGCAGGTGCATTGATTACCCTAAAAGGCATAACCAAAAACTCATAGTGCCCATACCGAGTACTGAAAGCTGTCTTCAACACATCAGCTTCCTTTACCTTCACATGATAATATCCAGATCTCAAATCAATCTTCGAAAATACAGAAGAGTTAGAAAGTTGATCAAACAAGTCATCAATCCGTGGTAATGGATACTTATTCTTGATAGTGACTTTATTCAAATCCCTGTAATCAACACACATACGGAGTGTTCCGTCCTTCTTCTTTACAAATAGTATAGGTGCGCCCCAAGGAGAAACACTAGGACGAATAAATCCTCTATCCACCAACTCCTGGAGCTGAACTTTCAACTCAGAAAGTTCCTTCGGTGCCATCATGTACGGAGCTTTCGATATCGGAGCTGTACCCGAAAAAACATCAATAGAGAACTCAACATCTCTATCCGGAGGTAAGCCAACCAACTCCTCAGGAAATACATCAGAAAACTCCCGTACAACTGGGATATCAGAAAGAGAACTCATATCCATGTTCATATCCCGTACAGAAGCCAAAAATACTGGGCAACCCTTCTTCCACAATCTTCTGACTTCCAACACATAAATTAGACAGGATAAAACACCTCGTAATCCTTGGAATACACATCTTTCTCCATCCATAAGCAAGCTCACTTGCTTCTTCAAACAGTCAATCTGAGCCTCATACAGACTCAGCCAATCCATACCTAAAATCACGTCGTAAGAAGAAATCAACAACAAAATAAAACTCGATTTTCACTTCTTGCCAGAAATATAAATCACAAAAACAAAACTTCCGGGCGATTAAATTGCTTCCAGCCAGCAAAATAAAAGAAAAAGAAACCGGTAACAAAACAGAATCCATATGCAAAGCATCAAAACAATGCTCGGAAAGAAACGAGTGACTGGCTCCTGAATCAAACAAAACACGACAAGGCTGGTCGGAAATATAAATCGTACCTGTCACCACATTCGGAGCGTCTCGAGCCTCATGCATACTCAAACTGTACACACATGGCTGAATAGGAGCTAAAGCTACTGAACTACTAGGCTCCCTCTAACTACCAATTGGTGGTCTCCGTGCCATAGAACTCGAACCACCATCTCTACCACCAGAGGATCCTTCAGTCACAGTGCGTGGAGGAACAGTCAGTCCTCGGCCTTCATGCTGAACCAACAGGTCTAGTCTCAGATCGGAACTCAAATCGTCTATCAAATCCAGCTGTGGACACTCTGCAATCCGATGTCCTGGCTGACCACATCTGAAGCACTGGCCAGTTATCCTGTAACACTGGCCAAAATGTCATCGTCCACAACTTTGGCACACAGGTGCCCCACTGATAGATCCAGAATTGGTCGTATTGGTAGTGGCAGTACTCAAAAATCCCTACTGTCCACTCCTCCTGGAGTCTCTAGAAACAAATCTCCTCTTGCCAGAGGAACCACTGCTAGAAGTAGTACCCCCGAACCTCTTCCTACTCGCAGTCCACCGCTGCTGCGTAGCCATCAGATCATTCTCTATCAAATGAGCTCTCTCCACAAGCTCAGAGAAATCAGAAATGTGAAATGGCACTAGGGGCTGCCTCAGACTATCTCGTAGTCCCCTCATAAATCGATATCACTTCTCAACAAAAGTACTCACAAACTGCAGAGCATATCTGGCTAAAGTAGTAAACTCGGCCTCGTACTGCATCACAGTCCTGCTCCCCTGAACAAGTCTCAGAAAAGTCTCCTGCATCTGCTGTCATGCAGAAGGAGGTACAAACCACGAGCGGAATTCCTTAGAAAATTCTTCCCAAGTAATCAACGAATTTAACTTCCCTTGGAATTTCGCCTCCTGCTGGCCTATCCACCAGCGCTCTGCTTCCCCATCCAACAGAAAAACTGCCAACGGTACTTTTCTGTCCGGCGGACACTGCATGCCGTCAAAAGTCTTCTATAACCTTCTCAACCATTCTTCAGCTGCTCTGGGCTCAACAGTGCCCTCAAACCTCAGAGGTTTCAATCTCAGAAACAACTGCAGATGTTTATCTATATCCTCAAATCGCACAGTAGAGGCTCTACTTTGAGTCTCGCTCATCATCTGGGTAATCAATGTAGCGAACTGAGAAAGTGTATCAGAACCAACTACTGGAATAATACTGTCCACTAGAGCTGCCTGACTAGCACTCTGCCATTTGTCATATCAGGGTCTGGCAGATCCATGATTACACAGAAGACTAGGCACAAAAATAACAAAATAAAAATCCAGACAAACCAAAACTATCCCAGACAGACTCACAGATCGCTTCCTAAAGCTCTGTCTTACAATCCAAATTCCAAAACCATTACTCTGATACCACTAAAGCTTGTCATGACCCAAACCGACCGTCCACCCTAAAGCTTGTCACGACCCAAACGGACCGGGACGGATCCCGCTCGCATCGGACCGCGACACAGCTAAATCCATGATCTGGCTTTGGAATTTGCTTCAGAACTTTCTTCCAAATATAACCCAGACAGAAAAAAAAAACACAGAGCTACTATAAACATCCAAACACAACGCAGTTCAACTATCTTTTCTTTCATCAAAATAATCATATACAAATACAATGCATGGCTTCAGACAGAAATAACAGAACAGAACAGAAAAGCAATGACTGTACAAAAATCAAAAGTATCAAGTTCCTAATCACAGATCAGACTCAGAACGTCTAGTCCAAGACCTCCTTCCCTTTCCCAGAACCTGAAAACCATGCAGAAAACAAGGATGAGCTAACAGCTCAGCAAGACATCAATCACCAATCAAAATCATCAGAAACTCACATCAAAAAAAGTATCCATACAGAAATCGAACAATCGTACAGAAATCATATAACATACAATACATATAATAGCTCAATCAGAAATCAAACATCGGATACGAAAGACTGAAGTCAAATCGGAGTTCAAAATAGATATCATAAAGCTTTCAAATCACAGAGCAGACAGAATTGTACAAAATAATCATAATAACTCACAGAGCATATTCAGATATCAGATTTCAGATGTCCCTGACACAAACAGAATATCGACGGATTCTGGCCCCTTATACCTCCCTTCCCTGACACAGACAGAATCTCAACGGATTCTGGCCCCTTATGTCTCCCGTTGTGCTTATAGCACCAGAACAAAACAGATATCAGAGGTTCCGGAACATTTTCAGATTTCAGAGCTCATTTCAGATTTCAAAATTCCCTGACCCAGACAACGGAATCACATAGGATTCCGGCCCCTTATAACTCCCTTCTGATAGCACAAACACATCAAATATTCAAATCATCTTATTTCAAAAAATTCAGAAATCGTACGAAAATTTAGCGGCATAACGGCAGTGTACGGAATTTACACAAAATTCACAGATCCAAAAATTTACCAAATTGCCACAGAACATTCACAACAACATTCTAAGACTTTTATTGTACTGACAAAATATTTTTCAACATCCTGATAATTTGCAGTTTAATCAAAACATCGCAGAATTCAAAATGTCCAGGTACAAATCTTCCAGAAAATACTCAAAACGTGCATAATTATCATCTCAGATACATACCAAAAGTTACGTTGTAAAACCTTTGTCAGAAGAAAATAATACCAGAAATTCGCTAACGAAAACAAAAATCCGGAACAGAAAATGCGTAAAAAATCTCGTTTCTTAAAATTGAGAAAGGCGGAATGTGCCTTACCTCAAGTCGGTCAACTTCTCTAACTACCACAACGAACGATGAAAACAGACCGGAGTAGCTCAAAAATCCTCTTTTCCTTCTTTTCCTTCATTTTTCTCTCTTTCCTGGACATCCTTTCTTTTCCAAAAATATATCATTTCCTTATATATCAAGATTGATCGTACCGGACGATCGAAACTTCGTCCCGGACGATCTATGCTCTGGACGAATTTCGTCCAGTTACGAAATTAATTATCGTCACGGACGAATTTGGGCTCTAGACAAACTTCGTCCCGTACGATCTTCTTTCGGTAAGAATTTTGTCCAGGCGATCCTATTTTCGTCCAGACAAACATACAGCCAGAACTGTTTTCCTGCACAACCTGTACCGATTGTCCCGGACGATCGAACTTCGTCCGGACGAATTTGGGAGCAAAATGGTCTTTACAAAAGGATAGAAACTTTTGTTGTGCAATACTTGGAGGGTGCCTCCAAGGAGTGGATGTAGGTCAAGGTTTGACTGAACCACTATAAATCTGGTGTGTTCTTTCCTTTATTACTTCTGCATTTATTTTTTCGCATTTGGATTTCTTTGTGGTGATATTGGTTTTTAATTTGTGTTTTGATTGAAAGATATTTTTTTACAAATTCACCCCTCTCTCTCTCTTAATTAGCCTTGGGACTATTTAATTTAGTGTATTAGAATATATATAAGAAATATCTTTTATTTCTATTTTTTCTGATTAATTATAATATAAAAATAGGAAGACAAAACAATTCTGTTATTATTGTGATCTCTTTCTTAGAAGTGAAATAATAATATTTTTTATTAATCAAATTCATAAGAGCCTAACATCCCTAACAAACTTTCACTTCTAACCAACATCATCTAACTATTGTCCTTCTGACCTATATTGCTCGCCGACTATGGTCATGCCGCCCAAACGAATATATCAACACTGATTCTTTCAACTCCCACCATGTAATACACTATATATGATGCATATTTGTTACATAAAGCCAAGTCCTTCCTCTTAAGGAAGGGCCTCGTTTGTAATCAATTATAATCACTAGTGGATCCATTCAAATTGGGTCAGATCCCATTGCTTTTCCCTCTTTTAGTGGTTTATACATAAAAAATATGGTGTCTCCTATAAACGATATAACCATACTCTATTATCTATTTATGCGTTGGATTTTAGTGCAAAGCTAAGATATTAAACTATATCACTTTCTATGAATATTCTAGGATGCAATAATGTGGAGCCATTTATGAGAAATAATTCCTAACTGGGGGGCAAACTTATGCAATTTTCTTTTGCCCCATAAGAATCAAACAAATGCAGTATCATTTTTATTGAAGCATATTTGAATTCAGGGGCAAATATTGGCTGCAACTTCTAAGGTGACTATAGCCAACAAAATATCCTTCGGTGTTTTCAACGTCCAAGATAATTTCATTGGCAACCATTTTTCATAAAGCATCTAACAAGTGCAATGCTTCTTCAAGAAAATTTTAATCTATATACAGTGCCCAGCTAGACTTTTACTCTTTGGACAAGGTCTTAATCTCAACAACAAAAAAGAAAAATGGTCCAGAGTTAGACTAATATTCACCTTTGATTTGGGATACAAGTGTTATTCATGCCCTCCCAGTTAAAGATATAATAATAATCCTAGGGAAATTCAATTCGACATCTTTCACACAAGTTAACGTCATAGAGTAATGTCTTTACAAACAACCTCGGATAGTTCATATATTCTTGGTGGATTCTCTCAACTTATTCCATACAGGTTAACACCATTGAGCAACACTCTAACAAAAAATCTCAGATACATCATTGGTGGATTCTCTCAATCTCTTTCACACAGGTTAATGTCATCGAGTAATGCTTTGACAAATAACCTTGGATAGGTCAAAAATTCTTGGTGAATTCCCTCGTCCACTTTCACATAAGTTAACATCTTCAAGCAATGCTTTGACAAATAACCTTTAATAGGTCAAAAATTATTGATGAATTCCCTTAATTTCTTCCACACATATTAATGTTATTGAATAATGCTCTAACAAACAATCCAAATTATGTACAAAATTCTTGGTGCTTTCTTTAGACCTCTTCACACATGTTAATACCATCAAGTAATATTTTGAAAAATAATCTCAGCTAAGTAAAACACATTTAGTGGATTTTTTTTTTGTTCTCTAGACAAGTTAACATTAACAAGCATCATTCGGAGAAAGAATATTCAATAGCTCATATATATAATTGTTGCTTCCAGGAGTATTCGCGGTGGTAGAGAAATATAAAGTTTAACGTCTTAGCGTTGTACGAAAATCCAGCACGTAATCAGATAAGAGAGTATGTAGCATTCGTAAGAGGAACCAAGATTTTTACGTGGAAAACCCCTAAAAAGGGGGAAAACCATGGGGCCAAGCCTAGTTCAAATGAATCCACTAGTATAGCAGTTGATTACAAATTAGTCCCTTCTCTGAGAAGGCCTTAGCTTGATGTACATTTTATAAAGTACATTACATGATGTGAATATAAAGAGTCACTTTTGACATGTTCGTTTGGTCGGTAAAATCATAGTCTGGTGACGGAGGTCAGAAGAATCGTAGTCGATGGCGACGGAGGTCGGAAAGATAGAAAGACTGTAGTATGTGGACGACGTAATTCTGGAGGACTGTAGTCGGCTGGCGATGGAGGTCGGAAGGACTATAGTTGGTAGGCGACATAAGTCAGAAGGACAGTAGTCGGTGGGACGACGGAGGTTGGAAAGACTGTAGTCGGCGGGCGACGTAAGTTAGGAGGACCGTAATCGGCGGGCGACGGAGGTCGGAAAGACTGTAGTCGACGGGGGACATAAGTCAGGAGGATCGTAGTCAGCTGGCGATGGAGGTCGGAAGGACTATGTTAGGTAGAAATCCAATAATGGAAAGAAATCCATCTTCGGCTAAATGTCCAGTGAAAGTCCGATAACCGGTAGAAGACCGGCATTAGGTAGAAACTTGGCGATGAGTGAAGGTTCTGCGTCGGGTAGAAGTTCGACGTCTGTTGGTGGTCAAGGAGAACTCCGACATCACTTGGGTGGAGTTTTGGTGTCAGGGGGGAAGTCTGTTGTTACTTGGACGGAATGTCAGCATCTCGTGGAAGTCAGGAAGAATTCTGGCGTCCCGTAAAAGTTGGGTAGAATTCCGGTGTCCCGTGGAAGTTAGGCAGAATTCCTGCGTCATTTTTAGTTTGGGCAGAACTCCGACGGTGGTCAAGGAGGAGTCTCTTCCTTCCTACTCTTCTCTTCTCCTCTTCTTGCTTGCCCCCCCCCTTACTCTTGCTTCTTCTTGCTTGGGTCTTGGGTCTTGATCCCCTCTTATAAGAAATGAGGGGTCTATTTATAGATTTTATGGATTGACATGACCTATAAATATATGAGAGATCAAGGGCAAATATGGAGTGGTCTGAATGAATAGTCGATATTGAATCCTTCGATCACGGACCGTTTATCATACATGTGAAGGTATTAATGACTTTGAAATTCAGAGATCTTGGGCTCGTTGGATTTGTCTCGTTGAGTCGCTCGTTTCGACTATAAGCTCGTCATGTTTAGAAACCATTTGGTAACTAAAGTTGTGGTTGTTGACCTCATTTTTGTATGAGGTCTCTAATGGGATCCTAAATCTAGCTCAAACCCAAATCAATCTAAATTCCAAGTCAATTCCAGATCCAGATCTCAGGTTCTAAGGCACTATCCTAAAGATCTTTTCCAGTGAATTTTTGAACACTTCAAAATCCAGTCAAATGGACTCTGATTTAGGCCATGTCAGTTTCATACTGATGGGACATGTCTCTAGAGTCAACCCTCCAAATTTGAGCCAATTCTGAGGTCTCTAACCACAGAAACTAAATCCAAATCCAAAGGCTGTAAAACCTTCAAATATTTACAGCCTATGCCACTGGGCTTGTCACTTAGAAGATCTTGACCTTAGAGCCTTCACTGAAGCCTGCAATCACTTATAAATCATTAATCCTATCATGTTGACCAATAAACTGAATTTTTCTGGACCCATTTCAACCCCCAGTGGACATGAGCCCAAAAAGATCAGAATACCCCTATGGAGCTCAAAATGGGGATTTCCAATCAATTGAACTCCAAATTGAATGCAACCACCTCCAGCAATTTTTAAATATCAAACCAAACCTATTGGACCCATTCCCAACCCTTGGGTCAACCTGGTTGACCAAGCCAACAGGGTTGACCCAAGAGGACCCTTAAGGGCTCAAATAGGGATTTTGACTGAATTGACCTCTCCAAACCCTGGGACCACATCTAATAGACTCAGAATGATGTTCTGAATCTGTTGAATCTATTTCCACATCCTGAACCCAACTGGTTGACCAAGTCAACCAGTTTTGGCTTAATGGTCCATTAAGGGCCCATTAAGCCCTTTTGACCCTAATAGCCTTTTAAAATCCAAAAACCCCCTCATCAGACTCTAAATATCTAATCAAACCTATCCAGCCTAAAACCACACACTGGGTCAATCTGGTTGACCCAGTCAACCCAATTACCCCTTAAGGCTCTTAATGGGTCACTTTAACCCATTTGATCTACCTGATTCAGTCAAGCCCTTAAATCAACTCATGCATATCAATCTAGATGACCCTAGACTCTAGCTGGATTCCACCCAAGTAAATTTGACCCTTGTTGACTGGTCAAACAGTCAACAAGGGCTCAAATGAACATATATAGTCAATTCGACTAACCCGACTTCCCCAACCCAATATAGGTCAGTCTAGTCACTTAATTCACTCCCAGAAACCTCTATAGACTCAATCTAAACCAGCCCAATGCCTAGGATTACTCTCTAGTTCAAATCAAAAGCTCAAACATAGCCTATTCGGTCAATCTGACCAAATTAGCCTACCTAGCCTGAACCAGACCCATCCAGTCATCCTAAAGAACTCTAGGAACTTCTCTGAAGCCAACCCGACCTAACCCAGGCCCTGGCTTGCTCCCTAGCTCGAACAAGAGCTTAAATGAGCTCTAATACTCAACCCGACTCACCAAAGTCACTCGGTTGAAACCAGGCCAATCCAGTCGTTCAAATCAATTCTGGAATGTTCTTAGAGCTTGCCTAACTCATCCCAGCCATTTGTTTTGTCCCTAGACCAGCCAAACAAGCTCGTGGTTCCCCTCATGAAAATGGAAAGGACGTCCATCCTTCCCACCTGAGCAGCACACTCTCTATTCCTCTAACCATTTGAGACACATGTCTCGCATCCAAGCAACGTCCCTGATCAATTCCAGCCCTTGGTTTTGGCTCCAAAGAACTGAATAGGGAAAAAGGACGGGAATGACTCATTAGACTTGATCCTGCATTCTAGTCACTCTCCAGAGCTCTTGAGACTTCATTTTGGTTTCCTAGAGCTCAACCTTCATTCTCCCATTGATCCTTGAAGTTTCGAAGCTACCGGCGGCGAGATCAGTGGTTGACCGAGAGCCATCTTCATCTAACTCTGCTTCCAGTGGCCGTTTGAGCTCGGAGTCTGAAGGAGATAAACACGTGGACAGTCTACAAATTCAACCGTTTTTAAAATCAACCAAATCGATCCATCTTTTGGTGAGAAATCCTAAACCCTAGGTATTTACATAGTTTCTTAAATAACTCTTTAAGCATTGCATCAATGGCTTAGAAAATGATCCCCCACACTTCCTTAGGTCCTAATGTTCCTCTGTCTAAAATTTCAAAATGTTTGGTTTAGTATTTTGTGAAAATGAAACAAAAAAGGGTTTAGGGCTTTCTGTCCGGACGGAGGAAGAAGACGGGTTGCTGGCCATTGGATCCGTTCTATCGCGATCAACGGCCGCGATTAAATCCCACCTAAGCTCTGTTGCTGACCGGGGTTTGACCAGGTCATTGGTGACTTTGATCTTGGCCGTTGATCCAAACCGCGGGCTCGAATCAGGCCTTTCGATCGCCTTTAGATCGAGATAGCCGCGGGGTCTGATCTTGACTGTCGGATCGAAACCGCCGAGGATCGAACGGCCTCAAACCTTGCTGAGCTGGTTAAGTGGCGGGCCGCCGCATGACCGCCGCCATCAGTGTGGCTTTCCCCGAGCACGCCATCAGTGCCGCCATTGACCGGGCATTTAAAACCCTAAAATAAATTCAGGAAATTCAGAACTTCAATTTGACTGGAATTTCATTTCTGGTCCAATTTTGGAGTTCTTGAGCTTGTTTTGTTTGTATTTTTAAGTAGTTTATTATAAAAATAATAAAAAATTATTTTTTGAGTAAGAATTTTTTAATAATTTCAATAATACATAAAATTTAAATTTTTTTTTAAATAAAAATATACAAATCATTTTGGGCTGAAATTTGGCAGAAACATAATAGGGTTTAAGGTTGATCCCCTGTAATTTTGGTAAGCCATTTTGATGCAATATCACATGGATTATGATTTTACAAAAATCCTGATCATGATTTGGTCTTGATTTTGCAAATTCATAATCAATTCAACTTAAATCTAATCATTGCATGTTAGAACCCTATGGGATCAGTGTAAAGTCATCTTTTCACTGATAATAAGTTTAGACCCATGATCATATATAATTCAATTAAAATTCACTTTTAAAGGCATGTTAACCTAGCTTAAGGAATCAATAATTATATATGGTCATTCTATGGGATTGGATTGACTTCAATTATGATATATTTACATATATCTCTAGGCAACCTTAATCCAATTCCATATGTCTATCTCTTTTCATATTAAGTCATTTGAACTCATAAGTTATTATATAACCTACGATTGGAATGATTTATTATAAACTCCCTCCATATGACATTAGGACCACTATCTTTCTTTTGCTCATGATTGTTTTGATATGATTGTAGTTTATTGTCCAAGGGTTAGAGACATTGATTTATATCCTATAACCTAGTGACACTAAGGACAACAATTAAGGACTCAGTCTTAGCTAACTTAGTCAATCTAGGAAGAACTACACACATCCCTTTTGGGATGAAACTCAAACTTAGAAAATGAGTGCCATATACCTTTTGATCAATTGTACCTTGATTGGACATTAATTAATCCTATAACAACTAGTAGATTAAGGATTTTCTTTCTTTGATTTCAACAAACCCAAATAAATCAAATAAAATTATGAAAAATCTAAAATCAATCTTCAAGTCACTGTAATCCATTCAATATCATAAGTTCAATAATTAAAAACCCAAACTCCTACCCAAATTTCACTAATTTCATCAAATTCTTAATTAACCCCTAATTGACCCTAAACCTTCCAGAAAATGTAATAAATCCATTTTAACTCCAAAAAATACAAATAAGACCTCTAATTGACCATAATTGGATCCTTAATCCATGAAAATTAAAACCAAATCAATTTGACAGTAAATTAAAGATTAATTTGATTTTAAGTGAAATTCAAATTTAATTCATTTAAATAATTAATAATAATTAAAAATTCCAATAAATTCCCAAACACTTGGGAATCCCTCCTTAGATCATTCCTGAACTCCGGAGCTGATTTCAAGGGATTGGGAACTCATTTGGAGAAAAACCATAAAAGGGTCCTTTAATTAAAAAATTTCAAAAATAAATAAATACTCAAACTTCTAAAATTCATAACTAATTCAAGAAAAATCCAAATCAACCAAAGTCAGTTACATTTAACTCATAATAAGGCCTAATATTTATTAAAAATATAAAAAAATTCCAGAAAATCATTAAATTCAAAAAGTCAACAAATTGGTCAACTTTGAGTCAAAATTAGTTCAGAATTTCAAACCTTCATAACTAAATTTAGAAAAATCCAATTTCAGCAAACTTACCTTCTAACTGATCGTATTAAGGTATAATATTTTAATAAAATACTAACTTTCCAGAAAACATCCTTAAATAAAAAGTCAATTTTGGACCCCTTAATTAAATGATTAAAATATTCCAAAATTCCTAAAAAATTTCAGAAATTGTTTTAAAACTTCAGAAATTCTTAACCAACTCTTAAAATCAGCAATGAAACTTCTTTTGAATAAAATCCATTAACTTTCAAACATTAATCAATTTAAGCTACTTAATTATACTGGGTACCACTGGGTAACCCAGGCCTACGAGGCTATTAGCTTAGCCCCAAGGAAGGAGAAATAAACTTCACGGCCTCGGTATGAAACAAAGGTGGTATTCAACCAACAATTAAAATCAATCTCTAAATTAATTTCAAATCAATAATAAAGCAATAAACCCCCCAATTCTTAATAATTCTGAATATTATTAATTAAAATCCATTAATTATTCAATTAAATTCTAAATTCCTTTAATCTAAATTAGTTTTATAATTTGATTGGTTAAGATCTACCTTAATTAGTCAGATTTGATAATTAATTTAGATTAAATGAATTTGGGTCTTCTATGCCTAAAGTTTGATTCCTTTTGGAGGAATTTAGGCATTTTGATTTCAAAGACTCTTAAAAACATTTAAATAACAAAAAGATCTCTTATGGGTTGTGCACGACTCCTTTTAAGAATGCACTAACCCATTTGGATTTGGAGATCTTCAAACAAAAATAATAAACTACCGACCTTATACGACGTGCTAGATTCCTTCAGGAGGGCACGTGGTATTGCATTCATAAGGTCCCTTTCTCTCTCTCTCTAATAAAATTTCAGGGACTCTCAAAATGAATACTTATCTTCTTTATAAGATGAGTGTGCATTTTGAAAGTTCTAGGACTTATAAATTGATAATTTCTCGCACTTAGGGAATTCTCAATCTATAAGTTCTTTTATAACTAAATAAAAACAACTTTAACTTCTAAAATTGGAATAATTTAAATTCAAATACACTTTACTTAAATTTCAATTAAATCCCATTTGGCCTCTAAATAAATAAACTCTAATAATACATGTAATTTGAACAATAATTCCTATAGGACCTATCCAAGCCATACGACCTCTTTCACATACTTAGATGCTTGCTAGGACTACCAACTTTAGCCTAGGCTAGGCCAGTGGTTTGTTGTGGTTTGATTGTGGGTGTCTTTCCTAGATGGCACCTATGTGTGATTGCTTACTTTTCTGTACTGCATAACATGCATATCTACTTTTCTGTCTATACACCAGAGCGCGGAGTGAATAAAGTGAGGGCCGTGTACTTTACTTTTCTGTCTTTACTTTCCTGCATATATAACTGTACACAACGCACTCAAATCATGCATAGATATACAACTGCTTCTACTTTTCTGTCTTTTATATTACTGCAACAGTGGAATGTTCCTAGGGTCTGATGTACTGATATAATTGAAAATGTAAAGCTTTCTTTTCCTAGAATTATTGTATATAGATTGAGTCTGTACAGCATCTGAAGTCTGTAAGAGAATTAAAAAAAACTGCTTATATACATATAAATGGGTCTCAAAAAAGTGATATCCTCCCTCAAGAGTACGTTCCTTTTTGGAATTCCATAGAAGACTCGGAGCCTGAAGACCATAAACAGTTGTATTTAATTTCTACTTTCTTATAGGCTTAGAATCCAGGTTTGTTGTCGGTGGGACCTAGCCACCTTTACTTTATTGCAAATTCTATGATGTAACCGATAAATTCAATATTAATAAAATAAGCTCTTTCATATATATCTGTTTCATGCATCATTAGCATTTGTGTAGATTTTTTGTTTTTGTAAGCATATTCAATTGCATATGGTTTAAGATCCTTAAACCACTCTTTGATTCCTAAGATAAAGCCATCTTAACTCTTGCATCATCGGCGAATTATTGTGATTAGAATTGTTAGCTGGCAGCCCACTCTAGGCAGGTGGTAAGTCCAAATCGTATACACTTTTCTCTGCACATTCCTTCTAATCAATTCTAATTCTTCTCAATTCAAATAATAATCGTATAATCTAAAGCCTGATCGTGGAAATTTAAATTAGCCCAAATATTTAGTTATATATATATATATATATATATATATATATATATATATATATATATATATATATATATATATATATATAATTTTGGAAATTATTTAGTCTTCATTTAAATCGAGAGTGTTCTCTTAGGAGATGTAATTAACTATAGGGGCTTGCCCCTATAGGGAGTCTAGATCCTAGAATAATCTAAACCCTACCTTAATTCCTTTCTGGGGTAGGGGAAAGATCTTTGGACGTAGATTAAGCTTTATTCATATTCGGGAAGTTATTTTTTATATAATTAAAGAATAGATAGATATTTGATTTTCTCTCACAAGCAGATCAAATGTCTTCTATATTTAATTATAGAAATAAAAATTCACACTTCATTGAATCTAATCAGGCCGATTAGGGAATATACCTGTCATCCCTTTAGGATGATTTGAATATTCCCTATACTTTACCTGATTAGAAGAATGAACTGTATGCTTCTTCCTTTAAAATCAATAGAAGGATATTAGTCTGCCCCTCGGGGCGGTATAATATCCGACTATGTGGATTTAATTGAGAGAGGGTATTCTAAATATAAATAAAGTGAATCGTGTGAGAGAATAAAACATTATTTTTAAAGAAAATTCTGCTTTATCTAAATTTTATTTAAATTCATTCTTGTAATTAAGAGATTAGCAAATATTTGATTTGTTTTCACGAACAAGTAAAATGTCGTCTATATACTTGATTACAGGAATGAATCAAAGATTCATTAGACTAATTAGGTAGATAGAGAATGTATTGATTATCCTTTAGGATGATTTGTATATTCCCTATACTATACCTGATTAGGAAAGTGAATCGTCATTCTCTTTCTTTAGAATCGATAGAAGAATATTAGAACGGTCTTCGGAGCGGTCTAATATCCGACTATACAGAATTAATTGAAAGAGAATATTCAAAATATAAATAAAGCAAACTATTTTCAATATTTAAATAAAAATATATTTTTATTATAAAAAGATTTAAAATTCTTTTCTCTCACCCTCCTTTTCTTTATTTAAAATAACAGAGAGATTTATTTTTTTTTAATTACTAAAAAATTATATTTTAAATAAAAATCAAGTTAGTAGTTAGATTTTATTTTCTCACAGTGGTTTGAACTTTCCTGCAGCACTTCGGGTCTTTGATTTGGACTCATTTGGGATCGGATTGAGTTGAATTTGGTGTCGTTGGGTTCGTATTTTCGAGACGCTCAGTTTTACTGTAGTTTGCTTAAATCAGAGTTCAAGTGAGACTGGATTTAATTTTTGAATCTTCTGGCTTAATTTTTGCCTCAAGATTCGTATCCGATCAAGATTATTTTTTTATGATGTATCAGTTCCCCCCTTATTTTTGGACGCCGAAGCTCCATGAGTTCGAAAATATATGCGTCTCCAATTTACATTGGCCAATTCGCAAAAAATTACGTTCCAAAAATTAAATGCTTGCTCAAACTTGATCGTAGAGGCCCTGTTGAGCTCTAAAAATATAAAAATTTAGTCTGGAACATTGAAAAATGTGTCCGGAGACCCCAAAAAAGTTTGATTCGGACCGTCCGGGCCGAAAATCGGGGTCGGACATGCGTAGGCGGCCGAACCGGCCGGCCGGCCAGGTCCGCCGCCCATCACCGCCACTAGCGGCGGCCCTGCACCGCACGCGTGAATAGGCGTGCCCAATGGGGCACGCAGTTAAGGGGCCGGCGGTTACAATTTTTTGAAATTTTTTTTTTGAACGTCACCCACATGGATTTTTAAAATCCAAAAAAATCCCAAAAAATTCGAAAAAATTCTGAAAAATTCAAAAAAATTCAAAAATTTTGAAAATTCTAGAAAACTCTAGAAACTTCCCTCTTCTCTCCAAAAATGTTATAAATAAACCACTAAGGCCAAGGAGAAACTTGCCCCTTCTCCTATTCTCCCTCTAGCTCTCTAACAGTTGAGGCTTTCCATTATTTTTGAGTAGGTGACTTTCCCTACTTAATTCAGCACCCCTCCTTTTGTATAGAAGTTAGAATTTATTCTCCTTTTTTCTTCTTTCTTTCTGACAGTTGAGGCTTTCCGTTGTTTTTGAGTAGGAGACTTTCCCTACTCAATTCAGCGCCCCTCCTCTTGTACAGAAGTTAGACTTTTTTCATCTGTTTCTTTTCTTTCTCCTCCCTCATTCCAACTTTCTTACAATTGAGGCATTCCCCTGTTTGTTGTAGGTGGCATCCCCTACTAAAATTTAGGGTGCCTCTCTGTGTGTTGAAGTTAGAATTTTTACAGCCATTGATTTTCTTTCTCTAGTCTTCACTTGCGAACTTTTCTTACATTGAAGGCATTCCACTGTTATAGATAGGCAGCATTCCCCTATCAAGCTTTAGTGCCCCTCTCTTGTGTAGAAAGAGTCGCGATGAGAAGCTATCTTCTTAAAAGATGATCCTTGACAGAAGAAGGCAATTGCTGCTTGTATGTAATGGTAATATGAGAAGATCCAGAGGCAATAGTGTCCCGGATGAGAACCAGAAGTGATGAGTAGACGAGAGGTTTTTCAACGCCATTTGAGCAGAAGTTGATCAGTGATGGACGATCAAGTTGAAGGCCATTAGCAGTCAACTATCGAGTGTAGAGCTGAAGGAGAGAACTCGAGGGTGCATTGCAAGTAGCAGTCGAGCGAGAATCCATTGATGGCTGGAGTAAAGAACTACCGACAAATATCAGATTAATGTCTGATGATAGCAGGTGTATAGTGGCATTTTACAAAGATAATAAGCATTCATATGGAAGTTTGTCGACATCAGATATTCCTGATTTAAGGAACCAAAGCTGTGAGTAGTCTTACGACACACTTATGGTATCAACTAAGTTGAGGCCTGATGAAGATCAAATTGTAATCTTTCTTTAAAGAAAAAGTTGTAAGAAATTCATCAATTCATAATAGAGAAGAGGTCACTTGAATCCACAAAGGATATTTAGTTATTTTAGAGCTTCTTGTTGCTTGATGATTGTAACTTGTACGGATGATATCAATTTACCTTTTGCTTTCAAATTCTTGCAAAAACAAACTTGTTGTATACTTTTTAGCAATGTAATTTCAATGATATTGAAAATTTATCCTTCAAAGGAAGTTGAATTATTTATACATATTCTAGTCATGCTTTGATATATTGCCCCCTATTTTTGGAGGCATATTTTGATATCTTGCATAATGTACTTTTTTGAGGCTTTTTAGCCTGCTTAGAATCTTTATAGAAGATGTTGAGAGAATCTATCAAGAATGTGAGACCTATTCGAGGTTGTCTGTCAGAGCATTGCTCGATGTCATTAACCTGCGTGGAAGAGATTGAGAGAATCCACTAAGGATGTGAGACCTATCCAAGGTTGTATGTCGGAGCCTTTGATCGACGACTTTAACCTGTGTGGAAGAGGTCGAGAGAATCCACCAAGGATGCAAGACCTTTTCGAGGTTGTATGTCAGAGCCCTGCTCGATGATGTTAACCTGTGTAAATGAGGTCGAGAGAATCTAACAAGGACGTGAGACCTATTTGAAGTTGTATGTCAGAGCACTTTGCTCGATGATGTTAACCTGAATGGAAGAAGTTGAGAGAATCCACCAAGAATGTAAGACTTATCTGAGGTTATATGTCGGAGCCTTTGCTCGATAACATTAACCTGTATGGAAGAGGTCGAGTGAATCCACCAAGGATTTGAGACCTATCTGAGGTTGTATGTCAGAGACTTTGCTCGACGACGTTAACCTGTATAGAAGAGGTCAAGAGAACCCACCAAGGATTCGAGACCTTTCCAAGGTTGTATGTCAGAGCCCTTCTCGATGACGTTAACCTGTGTGGAAGAGGTCGAGAGAATCCACCAAGGATATGAGACCTATCTGAGGTTGTATATCGGAGCCTTTGCTCGATGGCATTAACATGTGTGGAAAAGGTTGAGAGAATCCACCAAGGATGTGAGACCTATCCAAGGTTGTATGTTAGAGCACTTTGCTTGATGATGTTAACCTGTGTGGAAGAGGTTGAGAGAATCCACCAAGGATTTGAGACCTATCCGAGGTTGTATGTCAGCGCCCGGCTCGATGATGTTAACCTGCGTGAAAAAGATCGAATCGAATCCCCCTGCGATCGATTTTTCCTTGATTGGGAGGGGGCAAACGCCACATGTATCCCGAATCAAAGGTAGAGAATGGTCTATCTTTAGACTGTTACTGCTTTTTGAGGTCGAGATTAAGACCTTGCCTAAGGAGTAGAAGTCTAGCAAGGGACTGTATAAAGCTTGCAATTGATTGGAAGTAACCTTGCATTTGCTCAAATTTTCTTGAAATGTCATCTTGATATTGAAAGTATGGGGGGATCTTTTTGACCATAATTGGAGTCAGAGTTGCCCTTCAATCCATATATTATTCTTATGAAATTAATGCTATGAGTAATCATTTGAGATTGGAGCAATAATTTTCCCCCGGTCGGGAATCACTTTCCCACAGACGGTGCCAAACTGTTGCGTCCAGGAGTATTCGCAACGGTGGAGAAATATAAAGTTTAATGTCTTAGCGTTGTACAAAAATCCGGCATGCAATCAAATAAGAGAGTATGTAGCATTCGTAAGAGACACCAAGATTTTTATGTGGAAAACCCCTAAAAAGGGGGAAAACCACGGGGCCTAGCCCAGTTCAAATGAATCCACTAGTATAGCAGTTGATTACAAATGAGGCCCTTCTCTGAGAAGGCCTTAGCTTGATGTACATCTTCTAAAGTTCATTACATTATGTGAATATAATGAGTCACTATTGACGTATTCGTTTGGTCAGGAGGACCATAGTCTGGTGACGGAGGTTAGAAGAATCGTAGTCGACTGGCGACGAAGGTCATAAAGATCATTGTTTGGCGACGAAGGCCGGAAAGACTGTAGTCTATGGACGATGTAAGTTAGGAGGACCGTAGTCGGCTGGGGATGGAGGTCGAAAGGACTATAGTCGATGGGCGACGTAAGTTAGAAGGACCGTAGTCGGCGGGCGACGGAGGTCGAAAAGGTTGTAGTCGACGGGCGACGTAAGTTAGGAGGACCGTAATCGGCGGGCGACGGAGATCCAAAAGACTGTAGTCGGCAGGCGACGTAAGTCAGGAAGACCGTAGTTGGCTGGCGACGGAGGTCGGAAGGACTGTGTCAGATAGAAGTCCAATAATAGAAAGAAATCCATCTTCGGCTAAACGGTAGAAGATCCGCTTCAGGTAGAAACTTGGCGATGGGTGAAGGTTCGGCGTCGGGTAGAAGTTCGGCGTCTATTGGTGGTCAAGGAGAACTCCGACATCACTTGGGCGAAGTTTTGGTGTCAGAGGGGAACTCTGTCATTACTTGGACAGAATGTCAGCATCCCGTGGAAGTCAGGAAGAATTCTGGCGTCCTGTAAAAGTTGGGTAGAATTCTGATGTCCCGTGGAAGTCATGTAGAATTCTGGCAACATTTGGAGTTCGGGCGGAACTCTGGCGGTGGTCGAGGAGGAGTATCTTCCCTCCTACTCTTCTCTTCTCCTCTTCTTGCTTTCCCCCTTTATCTTGCTTCTTCTTTCTTGGGTCTAGGGTCTTGACCCCCTCTCATAAGAAATGAGGGGTTTATTTATAGATTTTCTGGAGTGGCATGACCCGTAAATAGATGAGAGATCAAGGGAAAATATGGAGTGGTCCGAATGAACGGCCGATATTGAATCCTTCGATCATGAACCATTTATCAGACATGTGAAGGTCTTAATGACTTCAAAATTCAGAGATCTTGGGCTCATTGGATTTGTCTCGTCGAGCCGCTCGATCCGACTATAAGCTCGTCATGTTTTGAAGCCATTTGGTAACACAAATTGTGGTTTGCACTTTCTGACAGCACTTCGGTCCCTTGATTTGGACTCATTTGGGCTTGGATTGAGTTGAATTTGGTGTCGTTGGCTTTGTATTTTTGAGACGCTCAGTTTGACTATAAGTTTGCTGAAATCGGAGTTCAAGTGATCCCAGATTTAATTTTTAAATCTTCCGTCTTGATTTTTGCTCGAGATTTGTGTCCGATCAAGATAATTTTTTGATGATATATCAATAACATATATATAATATATTTACAACAAATAATTTTTATGAGAATTAAAAAATGCGTATAATAATTTCTTGTAATTAATTTGATGTTGATATTTGCTGAAAATATCCTAATATTATTGATACTTAAATGTTATTCAAGACTTATACTTTCTATCTTAGTGCATCTTTAAAAAAAAAGAGCTTTGTTAGGGTTTTGCATTCTACCCTAGCCTCCTCGCCATAGTTGCCCTCCATCTTCCCACCTTGAGAGGCTCCCCTCTCTATGGGCTCCTCCCTCAACATCCAAGGCTTCCCTCCTTTATCCTCCTCTTCCTCTGTTCCCCCTACTTCTAACCCACCGCGTGACTGGTCAAACATTGTTAACCTGTCCTGCTTCTCCTCCAAAGATCTTCCCATCTCATTCCTCCACACCCAAGATGAAGTCATTGTTTTTCCAAAAGCTAAAACTGATGCAGCTGTGAATGAATGGACGCTATCTCTGGTAGGGTATTCAGTTGGAAGGAGGCCTTATTATGAGGCGCTTCTAACTGCTATCAAGAAAACTTGGAGCTTGCAAGGTAATATCCAACTTCTTAATATGAATGATGGTTTCTTTCTCTTTAAGTTTTTCTCATCTCTGGATTATGAGATGGCATGGTTAGTTGGGGTTTGGTTTTTTCTAGGAAAGCCTTTTATATTGCAAAAATGGTCTCCTAAATTTAGACCTCAAAGGGATAATTTCACATGTCTTCCTAGCTAGTTCAAAATTATTGATCTCCCCTTATATTGCTGGAATTCTGAAGGGATCTCATTGATTGTAAGCAAAATAGGCATACCGCTTGTTGTGGATGCGCTCACTGCGCAAAAAGCTGCTCATACACTAGGGTTTCTGTGCAGGTGAATAATAAGACTGTTTACCCGGACTATCCCAATTTCAATTGAGATGAAATCATGCACTTGAAAATATAATATGAATGGTGTCCTACACCGTGTGAATTTTGTGGTTCATTAATCCACTTGTCAAGCACATGCCCTTATCAACCTCCTTCTTAGCAAGTGACGGAAGTCTATGTTTCTAACACTAACACAGAGAGACCTCCTTCTAGAGATCCCAGGGTATCTCAATATTGGGCTGCTAGTAGAAGCTGACCTCCCCCCCCCCCCACCGAGATTGCAAACTCCTCAAAAATGTTCTCAGCCAGTTCTAAATCAGTAGCCCTCTCTTCCTCAATCCCCGAAACCCTCTCAGTCACAATCTCCACAACCATCAATTACCCATTCTCATCCCAAGTCACCTCAGCCGCCTTTAATACAACCTTCTCAGCCACCTCAATTGTAGCCCTCATAGCCTCAGCCGCAACCATAGTTACTGCTCCCGCCTAGTCAACCTGAGAAAGAGATAAGCATTCAGGTTAACAATTCTATTTCTACTCCACACCCTCACCCCTCCATCTCTATTCCAAAGCTGTCTTCTCTACTTTCCAATATTCCTAATCTTAACTCTCCTACAGAAAAAGTTATTTTGACAACCATCATCCCAACGAGATTTGACATAGGACCTTCCCACATTATTTTTCCAAATAAGTTTGATTCTCTTGCAGTTATTCAGCCTGAGCAAAATCCTTTGGGAAGACTCTATTGGATAATTCCACACTATCTAAAGGTAACTCTGAAAAGTCCAGCCAAATCGCAAACACCACCTCTCAACAGAAAAGCTCAAGAGACAAGGACCCAAGAAAAGGCCCACAATCATTCACTAAATCTCAATGATTTTGCTCAATATTGCATCTTGGAATATAAGTGGTTTTAATAACCCTAGCAAGGTCCTCACTTGCAAGTAACTTGCTAAAAGCCATAATCTTGATATGATTTGTCTTTTGGAAAATGGGATTCAAGTGGATGCTTTATACAGCCCCTGGTTTTTATCCTCGCACTCAATTTTTTATGGTGAAGATAGCTATAATAATTTTGATTTAGCTACATCTGGTAGAATATGGGTTAAATGGGCTCCCAACAAAATGCAATTTAATCCCACCTTCACTTATACTCAAATGATTAGCGGGATGATCAATTTTGGATCTTCATCCACTTTCTTCCTACTGGTTATATATGCTTCTAACTCGGCTGATGAACACTCCTCTCTTTGGCAATAGATTCGTTAAAATGCTCCTCCAACTAATATTCCCTAGATTGTTTTGGGTGATTTCAAATGCTGTAGGTTTCAAAATGAGAAAGTGGGGGACGATCTCTTTTGCACTCTAATAAATTGGTTGAATTCAACTCCCTTATATTTAATACTCAGTTAAAGGATCTCGATTCTAATGTTCATTTTTATACTTGGTTTAATCAACAAACATATTATCCTATCCATATCAAGTTGGATAGAGTCCATGTTAATGATGAATGGCTTTATAAATTTCTCACTTCTCTTTATTTGTTTGGGGATCCCATATGCTGAGATCATTCTCCCCTCTTTGTATGGGATGGCAACTCTTAAGCTTGCATTAAACGGTCCCAATTCAAAAACTTTTGGACTCATAGGGATGGTTATTGGAACATACTTTTTAATTTTTTTATGACGCCATTTATGGGGAACCCGCTTATTGATTTCTGTCACAAGCTCACCAAGGTAAAAAACCTCATTAATAGCAAAGAATGGTCTTCTTCCTGTATTATTGATGACACCTTACATGATCTCCAAGAAAAACAAAATTTATGCATTTCTAGATTGCAATATGATCCCTCCAATCTTCTGATTAACGCCATCCTTAGGAGGCTTAATAGTGAGATTGTTGACCTCACTTCATCCTTAACTTCCTGGATTATACAAAGGGCTAAGGACAAATGGCTTAAACATAGGGAGGATGATCTCAAATTCCTTTACTCTAGAATTCGTATTAGAAGAAATTACAATGGGTCTTTGATTATGGCTGCTCTGGAAGGAATTGATGGCAATATCTCCTCTGCTAGTAGCTTTATTGTTCAATACTTTCAAAAGTTGTACAAACCCTCTCCGCCCCTGCTTGATATTTCAGTTTTTCCTATTGGTGATATCATCCATAGCCACCTTATTCCTACGCTTTCTAATCCTATTATTGTGGTTGAAATAAAAAGAGGATGTTTTTTTTTCGGGTGCTTCTACTTCCTCCCCGGGTCCAAATGGTTTTAACTTCCACTTTTTCAAATCTGCCTGGCATATTTTGGGCCCCTCTCTATGCAAAGCTGTTTCTTCCTTCTTTGAAAAATGCCTAGAATAGTAAAAGCTACAGGTATAGCCCTCATCCCTAAGAGTCCTCGACTTATATCACTTTGCAATACTCTCTACAAGATTATCACTAAAATCTTGGTGGCTAGTCTTAAATGCATTATGTCTCTTATCATTAATAAAGCCAAAGTTGGTTTTCTTAACAAGCGAATTTTCACTGATAATGTTATTCTTGCCTTTGAATTGCTAGAATTTTTCAAGAAGAATCGCAAAGGGAATTTTATGTGTGCTAAACTGGATATCAAAAAAGTCTTTAATTCCATTTCTGGATAATTTTTATTTTTGAGGATGGCTCAAAAGGGTTTTCTATCTACTTTCATAAGTTGGGTCAAAGCTTGCATTTCCAATGTGTGTTCTCCATTTGTTTGGATGGCAATCTGGAGGGCTTCTTCTCATCTTCGACTGGTTTGAGACAAGGTTGTCCTCTAAGCCCTTATTTATTTTGCATCGCCATGGATGATTTTTTCTTGTTTGCTGGACTCAAATGGTAATGAGAATGGTTTTAAGGCTATAGAATGCAATGATGTATGTATATCTCATTTATTATATGCTGATGATATCCTTGTTTTTGGGGAAGCCACTCTTAACAATTGCTCGACCTTGAATGAAATTCTGGAAACTTTTGCTAAGTCTTCTGAACTTCAGATAAACCATGATAAAAGCTCTCTTATCTTGCACCAACATTCGCTTATTGCTCATGATTTATGTGCCTCCCTTAAAATCCCTACCTTTTGTCCTAAAATAACTTACCTAGGATTGCCTATATCCATTAAGAGAGCTCATCTTTTTAACTTCACCCCTCTTCTAGACATTATTTCTAACAAGCTTTCCGGATGGAAAGCTAAATTTCTTTCTTTTGCAGGCAGGTTTCAATCCCTCAAATTCACTATCTGGAATACAATGGCGTATTGGATTCGTGGTGCCATCATACCTAAGGCTTGCTGTAAACAACTTAATAAGCTATATTCCATATTTATATACTTTGGTGATATTAATGCAAAGAAAATGCACCTTATCTCTTGGTCTAAAACTTGCAAGCCTAAAATTAAAGGGGGCTTGGGGTTGCCGACTTTTGATGCTCTCAAATTTGCATTTGATTGCTTTATAATAATTAGAATTTATAATACCTCCTCTTTGCTCTCTTCATGGCTGTTTAATAGATATTGTTCTCTGTGGAAGTCCATTTCTAGAGATGCTTCACCTATGTGGAAGAGTATAAATGAAACGGCCCTCAAAGCTAAATATAATTCATGCTTCACTATTACAGCTAACAGCCCCATTTCCTTCTATTGGGATCACTGGTGTAATGGGCATTCACTCTCTGAAATGCCAATATATAATTCTATTAATGATCTATTTCCTACTCATGATAAACTTAATGTAATTCTATGTCCTTATGGTTGGTTTTTGCCTTTGTCTCTTAACAAGACCATATGCAGCACCATACGGGCTAATCCCCTCTCTTTAGAGGGAAACTCCTATTGTTTGAATTGGAAATCGGGTAATGGGATTTTCTTCTTTTCATACCTTTATTTCTAAAAATTTTAAGGATGACTCTGATGTTTCTTGGTATCATGCGGTGTGCCACAAACATTATGCACTTAGATTTTCAACTTTTGGATGGCTTACCATGGCGGGTGGTCTTAAGAAGGCTGATATATTGACTAGAAGGAATATTTTGGTTGATCCTGTGTGTTCTTTGTGCAAACAAAAATAAGAAACAGTGGCCCATCTCTTCTTTAAATGTGACTTTTCCTTTACTATTATTAGTAGCATCATTCAAAGCTTCAAGTGTTTTCTTCTGCGACCAAAGGTATTTCAAATTGCTGATTTTCTTCTTGAAGGGCCTAAGGGAAAACAGGTTAAGCTCTCTTTCTTAATTTTATGGAGTTTTGTCTATTATATTTTGCGAGAGCAGAATGAAATGAGGTTTGCTTCTATTGCTAAAAGTGCATTTATCATAAAAGAAATTATTAGAAAAGCAGTTTTAATGAAGATTTCAAGGTGGAGAAAGGAGAAAAGCTTACAAGTTTTATCTCAGATGGGGTTTAGCTTCTGCTATGCTGCCTAGCTGCTTGTTTTGGGTGGTCGTTCCTATGTTATGTTCGAATTCATTGCAGCTGATGGTGCGACTTTGTATAGGCTGAATTTTTGTTTGGTCTCATGTACTTTGGGGAGTTCTGCTTTTCTCTTTCATGGTTATTTTGCTGAGTTTATTACACTTGATCATGGTTTATTGGATTTGAGTTTGTTATTTTGGGGTTAGGATGAGTGGATTGCTATCCTCTCCCCTGGATGGCGACTCTTAGCAATTAGGCTCCCCTTAGATGGCTTCTTTAGCAGTCGGGGATTTCTTAAGAGCTGGATGGATGCAATACACATACGGAGCCTTTTTTGGGTGTCGTCACCTTTAGTTCACATTGTTTAGATATTTTGAAGCCTTTTTGTGTGTATTTTATACACCTTTATTTTTCTTTCTTCCTTTATTCTCCTTTACTTATAATTAGTTTTGATTAATGGAATTGGGCTTTGCCCTTAATTTTCCAAAAAAAAAAAGACTTATACTTTCCGCCCGTTAAATATATTCAAACTATTATATTACGTATATCAAACTCTGGAGGTATTACAAAATTAAGTTTATAAATATGAATTTGGTTCCTTATATATCCCGGATATATAAGATTATACTAGATTACTTATAAAATGTTTTCTCTATTGTAATTTTCTTGTTAATCTTTTATTGAAAAACTTCCTTAAAAAATTTGTGATATATATATATTTTTGGACTTCTAGAGCTTTGATGTCTGAAAATAGGGGAAAAACTGATATATCATAAAAAATTTATCTTGTTCAGCCACGAATCTCAAAGCAAAAATAATTTGAAAGCTTCTAAAATTAAATTTGGGACAATCCAAACTCTGATTTCAACAAACTTATAGTCAAAATAAATATCTTAAAAAGTTTAAACCCAATGACAGCAAAACTAGCTAGATCTGAGCACAAATGAGCCCAAATCAAGGGTCCAAAGCAAATTTGAAAGGTTCAAAGCTTAATTTTGATTAGTTACCAAACTATAAATGTGACATGCTTATAGTCAAATCGAGCGGCTCGACAAGTCGAATCCAACAAGTCCAAGATCACTAAATTCTGATGTCATTAAGACATTCAAAGGCCCAGTAAACAAACCATGATGAAAGTGATCATTATCAACCATCCATTCAAAATACTCCCATTTTGACCTTTAACCTCCCCATATTTTCAAGCCTTCCCAATCTCAAAAAGCTATAAATAGCCCCAATTCTTCTTCACATGTGGGGAAAGGAAGAAAAGAAGAAAGAGAAGGGAAGAAGTTGGAAGCTGAGTTGTCGCCAACCACCGCCAAACTTGTGCCTGTTCATCAACCACCGTTGGAGTAATTCCTGACGACTACCGGACTTCCACTTGCTCATCGACCACCTCCAAACTTCTACCTATTTTTCGACCACCACTGGACTTTTTCCTGTTTATCGATCACCTCTGGACTTCTGCCTCTTTGTCGACCGTCGCTGTACTTCCACCTGTTCGTTGACCACTGCCAGATTTCCTCCTTTTCGTCAACCATCTCCATACTTCCTCCTGTTCATCGACCACCTCAGAACTTCCTCTTGTTATTAGAGCACCACTGAATATCTTCTCAATCACTTTCGGACTTTTTCCTGGCTTTGACGACCGCTATAGTACTTCCCAACCATTATCGGACTTCTGTCTGTTTGCCAACCACCACCATAGTTCTTGCAGACCATCGCCAGACTTCCTTCTGTTTGTCGACCACCTCTGGGCTACCTCTTGTTCATCGACCACCATCGGAGTTTCCTTATGACCACCATTGCCTGATTATGGTCCTTCAAACCACCATCTTCTAACTACGATCTTTCTGACCTCTATTATCCTCTAACTATGGTCCTTCCAACCTTCACCGCTTGTCAACTATAGTCCTTTCGACCACCACTTCCACCCAATTAAGATTTTTTTTACCTTTGTATCCTGCCAACTATGGTTCTTCTGACCTCTGTTGTCCCGTTGACTAAGGTACTTCTAATCACCATCACCAACTATGGTTCTTCTGACCTCTAGCACGTGCTGATTATAGTCATTTGGACTACAACGCCCACCGACTATGATCCTTTCAACCACCGTCATCCGACTATAATCTTTTTAACCACCTTTGCCCACTGACTGCGGTCCTTCTGACCACCATCATCTAACTGCAATCCTTCCTACCTATAACACTCGTCGACTATGGTCATGCCACCCAAATGAACATATCAACACTGATTCTTCCAACTCCCACCATGTAATACACTATATAGATGATGTATATTTGCTACATCGAGCTAAAGAACTTCCTTGTAATCAATTGCAAATAGTAGTGGATCCATTCAAATTAGGCTAGGCCTCGTGGTTTTTCTCCCATTCAAGGGTTTTCACATAAAAATTATGGTGTCTCTTATAAACGTTGTAACTATACTCTATTATTTATTTAGGTGTTGGATATTCGTACAAAGCTATGTCAATAAACTATATCACTCTCTACCACCACGAATATTCCAAAACACAACTATATGATGCCATCTATTAGAAATTATTCCTAACTGGGGGGGGGGGGGGGGGGGGGGGGGGGGGGGGGGGGGGGGGGGGGGGGGGGGGGGGGGGGGGGGGGGGGGGGGGGGGGGGGGGGGGGGGGGGGGGGGGGGGTAAACTTATAAAATTTTCTATAGCCCCTTAAGCATCAATAAATATTGTATCATTTTTATGGAAGCAGATTTGGACTATGGGGAGAACATTTTTGTAGCTTCTAAGGTTACTATAGCCTACCAAATATTCTCCGCTATTTTCAACGTTCAAGATAATGTCATTTGCAACCATTTTTGATAATGCTTCTAATAAGTGTAAGGATGCTTCAAGAAAATTTTAAGCTATATACAGTCCCAAGTTAGACTTTCACTATTTGTACAAGGTCTTAATCTCAACATCAAAAAAGAAAAAAATGGTATAGAGATACAATAATCTTTACCTTTGATTCGGGATGTAAGTGACATTCACCCCCTTCCAATTAAAGATATAATCAATCTTATGGGGATTTGATTCTACCTCTTTCATAAAAGTTAATGTCATCGAGCACTTCTCTAACGAACAACCACGGATAAGTCATACATCTTTGGTGGATTCTCTTGACCTATTCCATACAGCTTAACTCCATCGAGCAAGGCTCTGACAAACAACCTCAAATAGGTCATATATCTTTGATGGATTCTCTCAACCTCTTCCATACATGTTAACATCAACGAGCAATGCTATGATAAATAACCTCGAACATGTCAAAAATTATGAGTGAATTCCCTCAACCTCTTCCACAAAAGTTAACATCATTGAGCAATTATTTGACAAACAACCTCTGATATGTCAAAAATTCTTAGTGAATTCTCTCAATTTCTTTCACACTGATTAACATCATCGAATAATGCTCTGACAAACAATCTCGAGTGAGTAAAAAATCCTTGGTGGTTTCTCTGGACCTCTTCATACAGGTTAATGCTATCAAGTAATATTTTGAAAAATAATCTCGGATAAGTAAAACACCCTTAGTGGATTTTTTTATCCTTCTCAATACAAGTTAAAATCAACAAGCGTCATTTTGAGAAATAATATTTGATAGCTCAAATATCCTTGGTTAAATGTCTTTGATGGATCTAATTGACCTCTTCCACCTTGCATTTTGAAGCGTCTTACTTAGCTTTATTCAAAGAGGGATTTCATCCGCATCATGGCTCCACTTTGTTAACATCATTTGAGTGTCACTAGATAGTTGTGGTTGATATAATGTTTGACCTCCTCCAATAAAGTGGTACTTCTCTGCCCCTGTCAACATGCATATCTTCTATCTTCAGCAAAATTCTGCCCGGTCATCATCATTAACTCACCAACTGACCACCAATATTGAAATATCCCCTAACCACTTCGAACATTCTTTCATCGACATATTGCCTAACTCCATGCATCAACTTATAATCGTTGGATCTCTTCGCCCATCGATCATTAACCATCGCTAGACTTATGCCAATTTTTCTAATGTTGTTAGATTTCTTCCTCACTACCCACCATCATCAAACCTACGTCTGACCGTCGATACCAATGTTCTTCAAGTTACCAATCAATGGGAAGCTTGGACTGGCACAATAAAATCATATTTTGTTCGCCACCAAAGTCCACCATTATACTCATATGGTACTAAAGGATCAAATTTTTAATGGAATATTGACGGTCATGCGACTCCTTTAGGACAGTCTTCAGATGAAGACTAGAGCCCACATCTGAAGATCGAACCTTTATCGAATATTGACAGTCTTGAAAATCCTTCATGACAGTCTTTAGATGAAGACTGGAGCCCATATCGGAGGATTGGGCCTTTATCGAATATTGACAGTCTTGTGACTCCTTTAGGACATTCTTCAGAGGAAGACTAGAGCCCACATCAAAGGACCGGGCCTTTACCAGATTTTAACAGTCTTCTGACTCCTTCAAGACATACTTTTGATGAAGACTTGAGTCCACATCGAAGCACCGGGTCCTTATTGAATATTGGTGATCTTGGGACCCCTTTAGGACATTCTTTAGAGGAAGACTAGAGCCCACATCCGAGGATCAGGCCTTTACCGAGTATTAACGGTCTTGCGACTCCTTCAGGACAGTGTTCAGATGATGACTGGTGCCCACATCGGAGGACTGTGCATTTATCGAATATTGACGGTCTTGTGACTTCTTCAGATGAAGACTGGAGCCCACATCGGAGGATCAAGCCTTTACTGAATATTGATGGTCTTGCTACTCATTTAGGATGATCTTCAGATGAAGATCAGACCACGTTGCAGAGGACCTAGTCTTTTCCGACGACTAAAAAGAATGTTTTTATGTTTGTTTGGTTACTCAATTGACCAATGATAATTTTTACTCTTCTAAGCCTCCCAAGGTGGGGGGGGGGTATTTATAGTTACTTAAGCGGAAGACAAAAAGTCTTTCTAGAAACTTTTATAAATAAATAAAAAATAGAATTTTAAGAGGTGAACATTAATTGTTTTCATGTAATATATATAAAAGGGGAATTCAAAAAGACTTTCCAGAATTTTCTATACTTTTTTTAATTTTTTGTGGAATTTTAAAAATGGCTATATATATACTAAATAATTATTAAAATAGATTTAATTAAAATTAATTAATTTTGAGGCAGCAACCGTGGCACTGTGTCGCATTGGTTCAAATAGCCTTAAAACATAACTGACTCTGTTTTTTGGGCTATAATCTGACGAATGGAATTACAGTGAAGTGGTTTAGAATTAATGATAAGCGTTGGGCCCATCAAAATGTCATATCAATATATTCCATAAACTTTCAAATAACAGCTTGAATTCTTTCATTTAACAGTATATATCATTTAATATATATAAATAATTATAAAAGTATCCTATATTATATGCAAAATAATATATAATATAATATTATATATATAATATATATGTATAATATATTTACAATAAATAATTTTTATGATAATAAAAAAATATGCATAATAATTTCTTGTAATTAATTTGATGTTGATATTTGCTATAAATATTATTATATTATTGATACTTAAATGGAATTATAGTGAAGTGGTTTATAATTTAATGATAAGCTTTGGGGCCATCGAAATGTCATATCAATATATTACATAAATTTTCAAATAACAGCTTGAATTCTTTCATTTAACAGTAAATATCATTTGCTATATATAAATAATTATAAAAATATCCTGAATTAGACACAATATAATATCTAATATATATATATATATATATATATATATATATATATATATATATATATATATATATATATATATATATATATATATATATATATATATAATATTTACAACTAATAATTTTTATGATAATTAAGTAATACGTATAATAATTTCTTGTAATTAATTTGATGTTGATGTTTGCTATAAATTTCATAATATTATTGATACTTGAATGTTAATCAAAACTTATACTTTCTGCCCGTTAAATATATTCAAACTATAATATTACGTATATCAAACTCTTGAGGTATTACGAAATTCATTTTATAAATATCAATTTGGTTTCTTATATAGCCCGGATATACGAGATTATACTAGATTATATATAAAAATGTGTTCTCTTTTGTAATTCCGGCGTTAATCTTTTATCGAAAAATTTTCTTAAAAAAAATTGTGATACATATTTTTCAACTTCGGGATCTTTAACATTTGAAAATAGGAGGATAATTGATATATCATAAAAAAAATTTATCTTAATTGGCCACAAATCTCGAGACAAAAATGAGTTGAAAAGCTTCTGAAATTAAATTTGGAACCATCCAAACTTTGATGTCAACAAACTTATAGTCAAACTAAACATCTCGAAAAGACAAAGATGACTTGCCACCGACCACAGCCGGACTTCTGTCTATTCGTCAACCACCACTTGGAGTTCTTCCCGACCACCGCCAAACTTCCGCCTATTCATCGACCACCTTCGAACTTCCACCTGTTTGTCGACCAGCGACGAAGTTCCACCTATTTTTCGATCAACATTGGACTTTAGCCTATTCGTCGACCACTACCGTACTTCCACCTTTTTGTCAACCACCGCTGCACTTCCACTTGTTCGTCGACTTCCTCTGAATTCCTCCTGTTCATAGACCACCACCAGATTTCTTCCCGACCAATGTCAGACTTTTGCTTGTTAGTCGACCACCATTGGACTTCTGTCTGTTCGTTAACCACTGCCGAAGTTCTTCCCGACCATTGTTGAACTTCCGTCTGTTCGTCAACCACCGTCGTAGTTCTTCCCAACCACCATCAGATTTTCGCTTGTTTGTCAAACACCTCCAAACTTCTGCCTATTCATCAACCATGGTCGGATTTTCTTTCTCACCACCATTGTCTGATTGTGGTCCTTCAAACCACAGTCGCCTGACTACGATATTTCTGACTTATGTCGTCCTAAAACTACAGTCATCTAGACCTTAGTCACCTGCCGACTACAGTCCTTCCGACCACCATCGCATAACTACAGTCCTTCTAACCTTTGTCGCCCGTCGATTATGGTCATTTTGACCTCCATCGCCTGTCGATTATGGTTCTTCTAATCACTATCATTAACTATAGTCTTTCTGACCTATGTCGCCTGCCAACTACAGTCTTTTGGACCACCATCGCTCGCCAACTATAGTCCTTTCAACCACCGTCATCCTACTACGATCCTTTCGACCACTATCACCCACCAACTACGATCCTTCCGACCACCGTCATCCAATGGACCTTCAAACCTACATCACTCGTTGACTATGATCCTACCACCCAAACAAACATATCAACATCGATTCTTCAAACTCCCACCATGTAATACACTATATATGATGTATATTTGCTACATCGAGCCATGATATTCCTCTTAAGGAAGGTTCTCATTTGTAATCAATTGCAAACAAAAGTGGATCCATTCAAACTGGGTCAGGCCGTGTGGCTTATTCCCCTTTCAGGGGTTTACATATAAAAACTATGTTGTCTATTATAAATGATATAACCATACTTTATTATTTGTTTTTGTGCTGTAAATTTTGTACAAAGCTTAGCCACTAAACTATATCACTCTCTACCGCCGTGAATATTTCAGGACATAACACTAGTAAGTAATGTAAATTGTTTGACAATGTAAGTCATGATTTAAGATGATTAGCTTATTAAAATTTCAAATTAAATTTGTGTTCACTAAAAACTTAGAATTTATGTCGGCTAATTCACTTAAAATGTAAATTTAATTTTTGTTCTTAATTGTAATATATTGAGGAGGCCTAAAATTAAATATTATCAAATTTATTAGTCTTGCTTATATTTATAATTAATTAATTATTACGAGTTCATTATAATTATAATTAAAAATTAAGAATTAAGAATTATAGTAATATAATTCAAATCTAATTTAAATATAAATCTTGTGAACTTACCAACATAATTCAAAAATTATGATGATTTGGTTGATTAAAAACTCGAATTCAATTTATATTTGAATTTTAATTTATGTAGTTACTTATTATTTTTAACTTTAATTATTGTCAATAAGTTAAATTATAAATAATATAATTAGGAATTAGTTTGAATATTAAATAATTAAATTATTAATTATAGTACTTATTATCTAATCACTTCTTTAAATATTATTTTAATAAGCATTTAATTATTTATAACACTCATTATTATCTAATTTAATATTTAATTAGAAATAGCTAATTCTTTAATTAATACTTACATTACTAATTATTTAATTAATAATTTAAATATTATTGTAATAAGTATTTAATTACTAAATATACTACTAATTATCTATATAAAAATATTTTATTATTTTATTATTAACTAATTATTTAATCACTACTTATGAAGCTAATTTTTTAATTATTTATTTATAATTGATATATCATCAAAAAATTATCTAAATCGGGCACGAATCTTGAGGAAAAATTAAGTTAGAAACTTCAAAAATTAAATCGAAAACCATATGAACTCTGATTTCAGCAAACTTATAATCGAACTGAATGTCTCGAAATGATGAACCTAACGTCTCCAAACTCGACTCAATCTGAGCCCAAATGGATCCAAATTGAAGACTCAAAGCATATTTGGAAGGGTAAAACCATAATTCAAATTACCAAATTGTTTCCAAATGTGACATGCTTGTAGTCAAATCAAGTGACTCGATGAAACGAATCAAAAGAGCCCAAGATCGTCAAATTTTGATATCATTAAGACATTCAAATGTCTAACAAATGGTCTATGATCAAGGGAATCAACATTGGTCGTCCATTCAAACCACTCCCAATTCACCACTGATCTTTCTCTTATTTACTGATCATGCCACGCTCAGAAAACTATAAATTGACCCCTCATTTCTCATGGAGGGGGGTGGAAGCAATAGGAGAAAGAAGGAGGCCCAAACAAGAAGAGAAGGAAGAAAGCAATGAAGAGAAAGAAGAGACTCCTCCTCGACCACCGCCAGACTTTCACCTGGCAGCCGACTGACGTCAGACTTCTACCCGTCGCCGGATTTCTACCTAACATCAAATTTCTACTCAATGTCAGACCTCTGTTCGTCGCTGGATTTTTAATTTACGCTAGACTTCTACCCGACGGCGGACCTCGACTCGTTGCCAGATTTCTACCTGACACTAACTTCTGCTCGTCACCAGACATTCGTCAAACTTCTACCCAATGCCAGACTTCTGTCCTACACTGGACTTCTACCTGACGTCGGACCTTCGCTAGTCACCAGATTTTTACCCGATGCTGGACCTCCACCTATCGCCAGATTGCTACCCAACACTAGACTTCTACCCGATGCTAGACTATCTACATACTTCTACTATATGTCACACTTCTACTTGTCGCTAGACTTCTACCTGGCCACCAACTAACATCATAATTTTGCACTACCTCCAATTGATTCTGGACTTCCGTCTCCCTTCGACAATGGTCTTTCTGACCACTATCGTCTATCGACTATGGTCCTTTCAACTTTCGTTGTCAAATAATAGTCCTTCTAACCTTTGTCACCTAACCTCTATTACCCGCCTACTACAGTCTTTCCTACCTCTATCGCCAGACAATGGTCCTTTCAACCTCCGTCAACCACTTACTATGGTCCTTTAGACCAAGCGAACACGTCAATAGTGATTCTTTGTATTCCCACCATGTAATGTACTCTATATAATGTATGTCAAACTAAGGCCTTTTCCCAAGGAATGGCCTCATTTATAATCAACTGCAAATATTAGTGAATTCATTTAAATTGGGCTAGGCCCCATAGTTTTTCCCTTTTTTTTGGGGGTTTCTCATATAAAAATCTTAGTGTCTCTTGTGAATGTCACACCCTCTTTTTTCATTTATGTGTGTGCTGATCTTCATACAAAGATAAAAAACGTTAAACTTTATATTTCTCTATCATCGTGAATAATACAGGATGTAACATTTTGACATCATTTGTGAGAACGTGGTTCCCGACTTGGGGGACAACTATTGCTCCAATCTCAAAAGTTTGATCTTATCAACATCCTAATATTAGTCATTAATACATTAATTTCATAGGAATTTGATGCAGATTGGGGGGCAATTTTGACTCCAACCATGGTCAAAAATATCCTCCAATGCTTTCAACATCAAGAAAATTCTTGCAAATGTAAGGATACTTTCAATCAATTATAAGCTTTATATTATCTCTTATTGGACTTCTTCTACTTGGACAAGGTCTTAATCTTGACCTCAAAAAGGTAGTAATGATTTAAAGATGGACCATTCTTCACCTTTGATTCGGGATACACATGACATTCTCCCCTTCCAATCAAGGAAAAATCAATCCCATGGGGATCTGATTCGACCTCTTCCACACATGTTAATGTCATAGAACAGGACTCTGACATATAACCTCGAATAAGTCATACATCCTTGATGGATTCTCTCATCCTCTTCCACATCGGTTAATGTCATCGAGCAGTACTTTGACATACAACCTCAGATAAGTCATACATCCTTAGTGAATTCTCTCAGCCTCTTCCACATAGGTTAATATCATTGAGTGGGGCTCTAACATACAATCTCGAATAGGTCATACATTCTTGGTGGATTCTCTCGACCTCTTCTATAAAAGTTAACGTCATCAAGCAATGCTCTGACATACAACCTCGGATAGGTCATACATCCTTAGTGGATTATCTTGACCTCTTCCATATAGGTTAATATCATTGAGCAGGGCTATGACATACAACCTCAGATAGATTATACATCCTTAGAAGATTTTCTTGACCTTTTTCACATAGGTTAATATCATCGAGTGAGGCTCTAACATACAACCTTGGATAGGTCATATATCCTTGGAGAATTCTCTTGACCTCTTCCACATAAGTTAACGTCATCGAACAGTACTCTGTCATACAACCTCGGATAGGTCATACATCCATAGTGGATTCTCTCAACCTCTTCCATATAGATTAATGTCATCGAGCGGTGCTCTGATATACAACCTCATATAGGTCATACATCTTTGATGGATTTTCTACTTCTCTTCCATATATGTTAACATCATCGAATAGGGCTTTGACATACAACTTCGGATAGGTCATACACTTTAGTAGATTCTCTCGACCTCTTCCACAGAGGTCAACATCATTGAGAAATACTCTAAGTAGATAATATTTTCTCTTAAAAAGATTTCATGAAAGTGATTGATAAAATCGTCACTGAAATAAAGACCTTAGTAGTCTAACAATGCCTTTAAAAATATGGGAGGTAATATATCAAAGCATATCTCAAAAAATGCATAAAAAATTTAACTTCCTCTAAGGGATAAATTTTCAGCTTCATATATAATATCAATGAAGTTACACAAATCCAACATCAAATTTAAGTATACATCTATTCTCACTAGAAGTTGAAATTAAAAAGTACATTGGCATCATCCGTACAAGTTACTATCATCAAGCAACAAACAACTTCAAAATAGTCAAATATTCTTTATAGATTTAACTAACTTCTTTTCTATAACACACAAGCATCTTCCATAACTTCTTCTTCAAAGAAATGACATAACATGATCATCATCAGGCCTCCACTCAGTTAACAGTGTTAGTACTTTGCTAGAATACTGGCATATCACACTGCTCCGGCCCCTTGACTCAGGGATATCTGATGTCAGTACAGTTCAGTATGGATGCATATTGCCTTAACAAAATGCCACTAAAAACTTACCATCATCAGCTTCTTGCTCAACTATTGATAGTAATATACCCTCCAACTTTCTCCTTCACCCCTTCACTCAGCCGATGACTGCCAATGGACTTCCACTCGATCGTTCATTGCTGACGGACTTCCACTCAAATAGCATCAAAATTCTCCATGTCTACTAAAAACTTCTAGTTTTCCTCCTGAGTATTATTGCCACCAAATCTTCTTAAAGCACCATCGGATGCAAGAAGCATTTGATCTTCTTTTATCAAGGATAGCTTAATGGGAGAGTAAGCTCTCATCATAACTTCTTCTATATAAGAGAGGGGCACTGAAGCTTGATAGGAAAATGCCGCCTATCTCTAATAGTGCAATGCCTCCAATATAAGAAGAAGAACACAAAAAAAAAAGAAAAAAAAAATCTCATTCTACAAAAGAAAGGGACACTAAAGCTTGATAAGGGAATGTTGCCTATATCCTATAATGGAATGCCTCCAATATAAGAAAAAAAAAAGAGAAAAAATATTTCTTCTACAAAAGAGAGAGGCACTGAAGCTTGATAGGAGAATGTCACCTATCTCCGATAGTGAAATGCCTCAATTGTATGAAGAAGATTAGAGGAGAAGAAAAAGGAGAGGAAGGCAAGAAATTATAACTTCTATACAAGGAGAGGAGCCTTAAATTTTAGTAGGGGATATCGCCTATAAAAAAATAGGGGAATGCCAAATTATAAGAAAGTTAGAATGAGGGATGAGAAAGAAAAGGAATGACTGCAAAAAATTCTAACTTCTATATAAGAAGATGGGTACTGATTTTGCGTCGGAAAAGTCACCTATAAAAAATAATGGAATGCCTTAACTATAAGAAAGTTAGAAAAAAAAAAAGGAAGAAAATGAGAATGATCAGAAATTCTAACTTCTATATAAGGAGAGGGGTACTTATTTTATGTAGGGAAAGTCATATACAAAAATTAGTTAAAATCCTCAACTATAAGAAAGTTAGAGAAAAAGGAGGAGAGGAGCAATTTTTCTTGTTTCCTTTGGGGGGCTATTTATAGGGGAAAGAGGAGGGAGGAATATTCTCTATGAGTAAGAATATTCCAAAAAGATCCCAAGAATATTCCTGGAGTAAGAATATTCAAAGGAATATTCCTTAAAAAAATGGTGAGCCCCATAAAAGAAAAGTAAAAAAAATAAATTTATGTCGAGTACTATAGTGGGAGTGTAGGACGGTCAACATGAAAGTGAAAAATAAAACATTTTACTGAAATCACTATAGCATAAACTATAGTAGTTTGATTACTACAATAGTTATTGTAGCAATGCGGGTTACTATAGCAACCGTGAGAAAAAAAAAAGTTTTAAAAAAAAAGTGGCAAACAGCTACTTCTTCTAACTGCGCACCCGAAAGGGCACGATCTCTCGTCACCAGCAGCGGCGTCCACCGACGACCAGCTGGCCATCTGGCTAGTTTGGTCACTTAAACATTTTCAGGCCCAAACCTTTGGCCTGTACAGACCAAATTGAATGTTTTTGGGGTCTCAGATATATTTTTTGAAGTTCTTGACTCAATTTTGACACTTTCAGAGCTCAACAGGATCTTTATAATCAAATTTGAGAAAGTTTATTTTTTTTTAAAACACAATTTTTTTATTATTTGATCAATTTGATCTGATATTACATATATTTTTTAGACTCTATATTCTTCAACATACGAAAATAGGGGGCAACTGATATATCATCAAAAAATTATCTTACTCGGGTACAAATCTGGAGGCAAAATCAAGTTGGAAACTTCAAAAATTAAATAAGAAACCATATGAACTCTGATTTCAGGAAAATTATTGTTGAACTGAATGTCTCAAAATGACAAACCCAACGACACCAAACTTTACTCAATACGAGCCCAAATTGGTCCAAATCGAAGACTCGAAGCATATTTAGAAGGGTCAAACCATAATTTAAATTATCAAATGGTTTCCAAATATGAAACACTTATAAGCAAATCAAGCGACTCGATGAGAAAAATCCAACAAGCCCAAGATCATCAAATTTTGATATCATTAAGACATTCAAATGCCCAACGAATGGTCTATGATCAAGGGAATCAACATCGACCGTCCATTCAAACCATTCCCAATTCACCACTGATCTTACTCTTATTTAATGACCATGCCACTCTCTCAGAACAATAAATTGACCCCTCATTTATCATGGAGGGGGGGAGGAAGCAATGGAAGTAAGAAGGAGTCTCAAACAAAAATAGAAGAAAGAAAAGGAAGGAAGGAAGAGACTCCACCTCGACCACCGCAGAACTTTCACCCTACAGTCGACCGACGTCCTTGTTCTGCGGGATGGCCAACTGAAGCCAAAATTAAGCAAGAAAGCAAGAACAAAATGAAGAAAAGAAAGAGAATGAAGAGACTCCTCCTCGACCACCGTCGAACTTTCACCTGATAGTCGACTAACACCGGAGCTATGCCCATCTGCCGACCGTTGTTGGATTTCTACCCGATGCCAGACTTTTGTTTGTCACCAGACTTCTACCTAATGCAAGACTTCTACCTAACACTAGAGTTATGCTCGACAGCCAATTGACGTCGGACTTCTACATACCGCCGGACCTCCGCTCATCGATGGATGTCTACCCGACACTGGACTTCTACCCGACGTCGGACTTCTACCTATCACCGAACTTTCACCGGACTTCTATCAGATGCCAGATTTCTTTCCATCGATAGAATTCTACCTAACACCAGATTTGCTCCCATCGTTGGATTCCTATATGACACTGGACTTCCACCCATCCTTGGAACTCCATCGGACTTCTACTCGTCGCCAGACTTCTATCCGTCGTCGGACTTCTATCCAACACTAGACTTATGTCCATCACTAAACTTCTTATTTACATATTCCTTTAGACATCTGTCTTCAAACAATGGTCTTTATCACCTCTATCACTCGCCGACTATGGTTTTTCCGACTTACGTCGCCCACCAACTACAGTTCTTCCGACCTCCGTCACTCACCAACTATGGCCCATCCGACCAAGCGAATATATCAACAGTGACTCTTTATATTCTCACCATATGAAGTACTTCATATGATGTACATTAAGCCTAGGCTTTCTCTCTAAAGAAGGGCCTCAATTGTAATCAACTGCAAATAATAGTGGATTCATTCAAAGTGGGCTAGGCCCTATGGTTTTCCCCCCTTTTTAAGGGTTTTTCAACGTAAAATCTTGGTGTCTCCTATAAATATTGCACCCTCTTTTTATCTATGTGTGAAGGATCTTTGTATAATGCTAAGACGTTAAAATTTATATTTCTCCACCTCCACAAATACTCTAGGACACAATAATAATAAATATTATATTAACTAAGCCTATTAGTTTAATTGCTAATTAATAATATAGTATTCTTCCCCTTGAATTTTTTTTTGAACATTTAGATAAATTAAAAAACACTCACACACTCATCATATATAAACAAATCTTGAAGTGAAGACCTCTAGCTTAAGCTCCCACTCCCCGATTCTTTCACTAATTTGTCTTTGTTGCTGCTTTGACTTCGTGGGTTGTAGTTTCTGCATTTTGTAAGCTCCTTTAGTAGTTTCTTTTACCTATCACGGTAATTAATTTTGAAAGCATCGCTAAGGAAGCTTCTTTGCCTCCTTCGACCACATTGTTCCTATCAGTTCGGTTCGACGACCACAGTTTGTTGCAAAGGTGATGAAATTTTTCTCCATTTTCGCGTGCTTCTTTATCTAAATCGTTCAATTTCTTGCTAATTTTTTCATGGTGATGATGACCTTCATAATGTTGGCAAGGAAGAACAATATCACCATTTTTGTGCTTTTTTTCATTTGGAAGAAGATATAAATGAGCAAGTAGGTCAAGGAGTGACAAGCTTTGGTCAAGATAAAGAAAATGATGATGAATTTGAAGTTGAACTTAAAGAAGAACTTAAGAGTGATGTTGAGGAAACCACTAGGTGTAGCACAAAACATAGCAGAAAGCAATATGGAGAGGCTCATGTATCAGAGACCAAGCAAAAGAAAACGATAAAAGGAGTTTACAAAATGCAAGGAGTTTCTATTGGGACAATCTAAGGCCACATTACATCCTATATTGCCATTTGTGTCCAATTTGTAGAGACCTCATTTCCTTCTTTAGCATAAAAAATGCCTTCACCTAATTATTTTTCTCATCGCTCTGCATCTGTTTTTTGATACTGATCTTATCAGTGGGTTTACTGTTAACCAAATCGGACAGCTATATTGTTTAATGCATGAACATGTTCAACCTCTTATCCAAGTTTTTTCTATTTGTGATAGTGATTTGCCAATAATTTGCAGAAGTTGATATCATAAATGATTGAAAGACATGAAATGTCACTATCCTGTAGGAAGGTTCCTTATCCTTCGCACTGTTTTCAATTTTCAAATCGTTATTCCTCCGTATAAGTGTTGAGCTCATTTTTTCATGAGATCACTAGACCAATGCAAAATCTAGATTAATCCAGATCTTAGATCAATTTAAATTAAAGCTAATCCAAATCTCCAATCAATTCAAACATAAAATCTATCCAAATTTTAATCTTATCTTGATCTCAATCCTAGTTTATTCTTTGATACAACCTCTGATTAAGCCTTAATCATATATATTCACTAAAACTCATCCAGTTGATTTTTATTGATATAAATATTTCAAATTTAATCAATCAAATCCAAAAATCCAGACTATAATCTAAGGTTTAAAGGCCCCATCCTGAAAGCCTTTTCTAGTGATTTTATTTTCAAACACTTCAAACTCTAGTCAAATGACTCCTAATTCATGATCTATCAATTGCATATTGATTAGGCATGTCCCTAGGATCTACCCTCTAAATTTAAACTCAATCTGAGGCCTCTAACCCCAAAAATTGGATTGAAATCCAAAGACTATAAAACCTTCAAATATTTATGGCATATGCCACTAGACATATCCCTTAGTGAAATTTGACCTTGGAGCTTTCACTAAAGCGTCTAACCACATTGAGACCCTTGATCATGATATGTTGAGCATTAAAATATATTTTGGCGGCACAACTTTGACCTCTAGTTGACCAGGGGTCGAAATGATCAAAATGCCCCTTAAGGGAAATTTTGAAGTTCCCTATAAACTTCAACATGCCTTTTTCCTATTAAACCTCAAAATCTCTTCCAATATATCTATCAATTGCATATTGATTAGGCATGTCCCTAGGGTCTACCCTCCAAATTTAAGCTCAATCTAAAGCCACTAACCCCAAAAACTGGATTGAAATTCAAATGCTATAAAACCTTCAAATATTTATGGCATATGCCACTAGACCTATCCCTTAGTGAAATTTGACCTTGGAGCTTTCACTAAAGCCACTAACCACATTGAGACCCTTGATCATGATATGTTGAGCAGTAAAATATATTTTGGTGGTATCACTTTGACATCTAGTTGACCATGGGTCGAAATAACCAAAATGCCCCTTAAGGGAAATTTTGAAATTCCCTATAAACTTCAACATGCCTTTTTCCTATTAAACCTCAAAATCTCTTCCAATGTATCCTAATCATCATTAGGAGTGCATAGGACTCAAAACCAAACCTTGGTCATGCTTGGTTGATCGGTTCAATCAGTTTTGACCAAAATACACCTTAAGGGTTTGAATAGTCATTTGAAACCAAATGGCCTCCTCTTCGTATAAGACCACTTCCAACAGATTTCAAACATCAAACCAAATTTGTTGGACCCAAATAGTGCAGCTATACGACGGCATCATAGCTGTCAATTACAGACACCGGGAGATCATACAGCTACCACCGCTTGCTGACTAAGATTAGTGGAAAGCGTACGGGCCCGCTATCTTTTTGCATAAAATGTCGATGATTACCAGTGGTGCAATCATCAGCATTTAATGTCGCCATTAGGGAATGATATGTTTGCCTCTTGAGGTAATATATCATTTATAATAACATGTTCAATTTCAAAACTAAAATTTTAGAAATTAACTTTTCCCAAAGAAAATTAACCTTTTCAAAACCCAACAACCACTTTTAAATCAAACAAAAAAATGATGAGTCTATTGGGAATAAATCTCTCTCCCCATCTTTAATAATTATTGAAATTTTATTCTATCTGTAGTTTTGACTAACCTTCCTTCCGTTAGTTCCTCTACCCATTTCTTTATTGGGTTAGTATGGCCAACATCAATAAGATATATCAAAAAAAGAGGTGAGCGAGGAAACCTCTTTCAAAGTCAGGCTTGGACATTTTGCCTCCAACTTGATTGGTAGAGAGAAAGAGTCAAACCAAATCTTTTATGATCATCCTATAAAACATTGAAAACTCACATGCTCAAATATATCACAAGCATGTCAAGTTTCATAATTTTTAGAAGGCCTTTCAATTTACAAAATCAAAATTCTATTTTCTCTAATCAAATCTGATGTTTTTCAAATCCTAATCAATCTCTATATTTTATCAATACATATGGGATTATAATTCTTATAATTCAGTATATGTGACAGAATATAAACATCTTCTTCAAATTCAATTCAAAAGCTTAATCCTTCTAGCAAATTTGACCTTCAATATTTTACTCCCAAACTATTTGTTGAGGTAAAAGAGTTAAGCTGGTTTCTTAGAATATTCTCATCAAAATTTGGTAAAACTTTATGTTGAATGCAAATTCAACATACCGAGTTTCAAAATTTAGGGGAGATTCTACCGGTGTGTCAAACCTTCAAATCCTTTTAAAGTCACCCAAACTCAATCGTCATTGCCATATATTTTCCTGCAACACCCCTCTTGTAGTATAATAAATCCAATGCTTATTCAACCTTTCTCAAATTCAACTTCAATATTCAATCCAAAAAATAATTTTGAGCTTTGACATTTTACCCTCGAGCTAATCGGTGTGGTAAACAGGTCGAGCCAAAACTTCTTTATTTTTGCTTTAAATTTGTAAACACTCATGTTGAGTCCACATTCAACAGGTTGAGTTTTAAAACTCAAGGAAGATCTTATGATTTAAAAAAAAATTCAAAATCCTTTCAAAATCATTAAAATCAACTTTGATCACCAGTATTATGTGTTTCCTATAACATTCTCTTGTAGTTTAATGCATGCAATGCAACTTCAAATTTAAACCCAGGTTATAGCATTTACCCCAGAATCAATCAGTGGGGTAAAAGAGTCGAGCCAAAATCTCCTGGTTTTTCTTTCAAATTTATAAATCATGTTGAATGTAAATTCAACCCTTTGGTTGGTAATACTCCTAATCAATCACAACAATTTGAGGAGGAACCTAGGCCACATGTTCATATGGATGCTATCATTACTGATAATTTGACTCATGACCAGGAATTTTTTAATAGTACTTTAATTATTCCTACTACTAATTGTGTTCATATTGTGACTGATGAGTCTCCTTTTATTGAAACCCAAAAGGATGCTAACGATGGACCATCTTTACCTTGCATTATTAATGAAGATGTCTCTGATACCCTTGATGTTGTGCCTTTTCAAGAGCTTTCTAATACATTAAATGAACATGATGGGACTTTGGAAGCAAATGGTGACATACATTTGGTCTCTAAAGAGGGTGAAACTAAGGACATGCCATTAGAGGAAGGTGAGTTTGTTTCTATGGATCATGTTTCTTCGTTATCTAAATGCACTAAGGATTCTATTAGGAGAACTCATGATAATTGGGAGGAGGATGGTATGTTTATGGAGGATGAATATTCTATTGCTCTTTCAGATCAAAATAATGATGGTAAGACCCCTACTAATTCCAACTATAATAGTGATGCTTTTATTGATACTGAGGATATGCATATTAATGCTAAATGTTTTGTTAGGGCTGATAATGATACTAGCTTTAGTAAAGTGCATAGTAAAAGAGGTAGGAAGACAAAACATATTACCTTGCAACCTCCTAGAAACACCCACTCAACCTCCTAGAAACACCCACCTTTGTAACTTACCTTGGTTTGTTGGTGGTGATTTTAATATAATTACTAGTCCATCTGAAAGGAGTGGTGGTTCTAATCCTTCTTACCGATCTATGGAAGACTTTAATAATATGATTTTGGCCTGAAATTTTATTGATATAGGTTTTTTGGGTAATAATTTTACCTGGAATAGGGGCCACCTATGGCAAAGGCTTGATCGTGTCCTCTTCAATGATTCTTGGCTTAACTCAATTAGCTCTACTAGTGTGCACCATCTTAATAGAATCTTATCTGATCATTCTCCTTTACTTATTTCCATTAATGATAGATAGTTTAATGCTCCTTCTCAATTTAGATTCCAAAACATGTGGTTGCTTCACAATTCTTTTTTTGAGGCTGTTCAAAATAATTGGCATGCCCCTCTTATGTCAGATAATTCTATTTTTGGAATGAGTAGATTTTGGCTTAAGCTTAAAAGGTTAAAATAAGTTCTTAATTGGTGGAATCACCATGTTCTTAGAAACATTTTCCTAACATTCTTCATGCTGAGCAACTTGTGAATTCGACTGAGATTTTGTATCAAAATAATCCTACTGATGCTAAATGTAATCTTCTTAAGAAGCATAAAGTTGATCTTTTTAATTTTCAAGCTTAGGAAGAGGCTTTTTGGAAACAGAAAGCTATTGATAAACATTTGGTTGAAGGTGATAATAATACTAAGTATTTTCATGCGCTTGCTAAGAGAAAAAGGGTTAAAAATAATATCAATAAAATCTAAAGGGAAGATGGCACTTTTGCTGATAACACTGTAGAGATTGCTAGTTTGGATGTCCACCATTTCAATACTCATTTTAACAAAGTTTTCAATCCTATTCAAGTTTTTGATCACTCCTTTATTCCTAGGCTTATATCCCTTGAGGATAATGTTTTTCTTTCTAGGTCTCTGACTTTGAAGGAGGTTAAAGAGACTCTTATGGATATGAATAGTTATTTTGTGGCTGGACCTGATAGTTTTACCACTCTTTTCTTTCAAAAAGCTTAGCAGATTATTTATGATGATATTTATGATGCAGTTATGATTTTTTTTATTGGTAACCCTATTCCGAAGTTTTTCAATTCTACGTCTATTGTGCTCATTCCCAAGAACAACTCTACTACTACTTGGAATGATTTTCATCCTATTAGTCTTTGCACCTTCTTCAACAAACTGCTCTCTAAGATTACTATGAATCGCTTACTGGGTTTTTATCTAAAATTATTTCCCCTTCTCAGATGGGTTTTGTGAAAGGTAGAGCCATCACAGATAAAATTTTGTTGGCTCAAGAATTTGTCCAAGATTTGGATGTTTGTGTGAGAGGGGGAAATATGATTTTGAAATTGGATATTGTCAAGGCTTATGACAATATTGATTGGAACTTTATTTATCTAACCCTTGAGCTTTTTAGTTTTAATTTTGTGTTTATTAATCTTATTAAGAACTGTATTGCTGATGTCTATTTCTCTATAATTGTTAATGGTTCTAATCATGGTTTTTTTAAGTCTTCCCATGGCTTGAGGCAAGGTGATCCAATCTCTCCCGCCCTTTTTATTATTGCTGTTGAATTTCTTCTAGGGGTCTTTCCAATTTATTTTAGAATAATCATGGTCTTTATTTTAAAACTTTGGTAGGTTTTCATATTTCTCATTTATGTTTTGTGGATGATTTTATTGTGTTCACTAATGCAACTATTAATAGAGTTCATAAAATTATGTATTTCTTTAATCATTTTGAGTTGGTTAGTGGTATGTCCTTTAGCAAATATAAAAGTTGTTTTATTACTTCTAAGAGGATCTCCAATGATCGTATTTTAGTGATAAAAGATGTTATTGGCTTTACTCATTCTCATTTGACTATCAAATATCTTAGAGTTTTTCTTTTTAAAGGTCGAAAGACTACTTTTTTATTTGATGATCTTATTACTTCTGTTCAGAATAAGCTTCTATCTTGGGATTCCAATTTTCTTAGCTTTGGTGCTAGACTTACTTTGATCAAAAGTGTTCTTTGTGCTTTACCGATTTATTATTTTCAAACCATTTTTTAAACTCAAGCTGTTTGTAATAGGTTTCACAAGCTTATCAATAATTTCTTCTGGAAAGGTACTTCTTCTAGCTCTAAAACTAATTGGGCCGCTTGGGAGAAATGTTGTGGTGTTTTGGAGGAAGGTGGTTGTTGACCTCATTTTTGTTTGAGGTCACTAAGAACCTATCCAGACTCCAGATCAATCTAAAACCTAGGATTCTCCAAGATCCAGACCTTAGGATCCATTCTAGATCCTAGGACCCTTCTAGACTCCAGACCCTAGGATCTACTCTAAACCCTATGATTCTTCCAGACCAATCTAGATATTAGGATCTATTCTAGACCCTAAGACTCTCCTAGATTCAAACCTTATGATCTTCTTAGACCCTAGGAGATGCCTAGACCTTAGTTCAATTCAAACTTCAATCAAATCCAAACTTTAAACCCATTCAGATCTTAATCTCCAGTTCAATCTTAGATCTTTCCTTTGATCTAGCTTTAAACCTATCTAATCATTTATAATTCCCTAAATGATTATAAATGGTTTGGATAATTCAAACTTAATCTATCAAACTCAAAATCCAGATCAAATCCAAAATCCAGACCCGAATCCAATGCTAAAAGGCCAAGTCCTAAAAGCCTTTTTCAGCAAATTTTCAAACACTTCAAAAACCAATCAAATGACCTCCGATTCAGAGTCTGTTAGTTACATATTGATGGGATGTGTCTCTGGAGGCAACCCTCCAAATTTGAGCCCATTCTGAGGTCTCTAACCTCAGAATCTAAATCTAAATATAAATCCAAAGGCTGTAAAACCTTCAAATATTTACGGCCTATGCCACTGGACCTGCCATCCAGTGGATTTTGACCTTAGAGCCTTCACCAAAGCCTGTCAGTTCCAGACCATTAATCCTGACATGGTGATCAATAAACTGCATTTTTCTGGACCCATTTCAGCCCCTAGTCGTCATGAGTCCAAAATGACCAAAATACCCCTATGGGGTTCGAATATTGATATCCAACCAAATGAACTCTGAATTGTTTGGAACCACTTCCAACAATTTTCAAATATCAAAACAAAACTTTTGAGCATGGGCCCACCCCCTGGGTCAACCTAGTTGACCCAGTCAACGTAGGTTGACCTAATGGACCCTTAAGAGTTTAAATGGGTCATTCCAACCCATTTGACTATTTCAAATCATTTAAGCTTTTAAACCCACTTTAATTGATGATTCAAACATAATCGAATTTGTTTGGAGTCTCACCATGGTCAATGTGACCAAGTCAGTTCATTTTGACTTGATCAAACCCATAGAAAATCCCTTATATCCAATCAAGTTTCAACCCATGGTTTTATACTATCTCCAAACAACTCCCAAACATTTGGAATTGACACTTGGCTGCCACCTCAGCAGTCAACATGGTCAGTTGACCAGTCAACACTTGGTCAACAAACCTCTAAATGCCCAAATGGTTTGATTCAAGCTAGCCACTCCCCACCAATCCATTCCAGCAATTTTATTTAATTCCAAAAGGCCTCCCCATGCCACCTCAGTTGCCACATGGCATGGGGACCAGTCAAAGATTCAAACCATACTTTGGAATGGTCAAATATGGTCAAAATCCCATTTTAGCTTAATCATCCTGTAATTTAAACTCATATAACTGTTTTGAATATTCTCTAGAAGCTTCCTAGAGTAACCCCCAGCCGTTAGATCGTAATCAAGTGGCTTGAATTAAATCCTTGGGTTCATGTGAGACAAAAAGCCCTTTACACATAGGATGTACCCTTGTCCTTGATTCCTCCTGCTCCCACCAACTCCCTGGACAGGTGGCAATCATCCAGGAGCTCTCTCAAATAATCAGCCACCCATTCAACCTGGAGATGTTTGAATAGGGGGAAAAGGTGCCCCAAGGAGCTCATTCGAATCCTTAGCATTCTCTCACCGCCAAAAGCCTCTCTAGCCGAGCTCTCTGCTCATTCGACCTTTCAACCATTTCCTCTTCACATCCCGACCAAAACCCGGCCATCAAACCCCGCCGGCGAGTGCATTCCAGCGAACTCAAGCTCCAATCGATCCAAGGCTCATTCCAGGCGATTCGTGGAGCGTCGGAGCGTGGGTTCAACTAGGAACTTAATCGTGGACAGTCTACAAGCTCAACCATCCATTTAACGGTTCAATCCGTCCAAAAATCAAGGTGAAAATCTTAAACCTAGCTTAGGACACCTAGGTTTAATTAGCTTTTTATTAAGTGTGTTTTTAATATTTAAACTATATCCCCATTATTTCTGTTCAACTATAGAATCTATGTTTAAAATTTCAAACAATTTGATGCATTCGATCACCCGAACAAGCCAAAAAACCCCCTTTAGGGCGTTCATTCGGTTTGGTCCAGGCGCATGGATCCTGGACCGTTGATCATGTGATCAACGGTACCCATTGAGTCATTCCACGTTTTCCATACGACGTGTATTCAATCCCATGGTTCAAACTGCAGTCTGGCATGATCTTGACCGTGCGTTCGAAACTGCGGATGAGCCATCTGCCGTCCGATCTCACTCAGCCGAGATCGCGCAACGGGATTTGATCCCCGCCGTCAGATGGCCTAGGCGCTCGATCGGACGGCTGTGGGTTTGTGTTGAGCTGTTTAAGTGGAAACCGCGTGATCGAATGCCGTGCCGCGCCGCAGTCTGCGTGGATGGCTGTCGTTCCGCCACGTGGCATCCACTCAGCCGCCTTTTTTTTAAATGATTTTATTTAATTTTAATTCTTTTTTTTATTATTACAGTTTCTTTTAAAATTAGTTTAAAAAACTATTTTAAAATTATTGAAAAAATTTATTTTATATGAATATTACCGGGAAATTAAAATTTTAATTTAAAGTTAATATTAATTAAATTATTTAATATACCTTAAGATATTTAAAAAAAAATATATTGATTTTCTTTTTATATATAGTTTTAATATTTGATTAAAGTAATTCAAAATACTTAATAAAATTTAAAATCTCTTTTAAAAATATATTTTAATATATATATATATATATATATATATATATATATATATAAATATTTTTTGAAATATATTTATATATATATATATATATATATATATATATATATATATATATATATATATATATAATTTTCAATTGAAAATAAACTAAAATATATTTAGTATTCTAAATAACTTCTAATTAATTAATCATTTAAATAATTATTTAATAATTAATTTATAAGATTATTTTGATAGTTGAAAATTTCATAAACGATTAAGTTTTAATTAAATTTTTAATTTAAGAACTATTTTTGAATTTAATTAATTTGAAATTATTTTATATGTTTTAATTAAATTCAAAACTTCAAAATTTTGTATAAAATTCAATTTAAGTGAGAAAAATATGAATAATATATCAAATTTTTTTAAATTTCAAATACTTTGATTTAAAATTAATTTCAAGATTTAAATTCTTGTTTATTTTAAATAATTTAAGTTATTTGAATATTTATGATATTTAATTAATATTTAATTAAATATTATACTAATTATTTTTAATCTTAAAAATTATTTTCAACTGACTTTGAAAAGTCAGTGGATCTCTCAAGTTTTAAAAATTTTTATTTGAATGATATTTTAAATTATCTTATTTTAAAATTAATATCCTTATAGGTTTATATATGTAAGACCCCTAATCAATTTTCCTACGTTTAAGCCTTAATTAAGCCATTAAACCTTCCGGAAAATGTAATAAATTAAATTTAAACCCTAAAAATATGTATAACCTCTCTAACAGACCAGATTTGAGCCCTTAATAAATGAAAATTAAAATCCAATTGAATTGACAGCAAATTAAACCTTAATTTAATTTTAAGAGAAATTGAATATTTTAATAATATAATTAATTAATAATTATTAAAAATTCCAAAAATTTCCCAAACACTTGGGAATCTCTCCTTAGGTCATCCTTGACCTTTGGAGCTGATTTCAAGGAGTGGGGATTTCATTTGGACCAAAATCACAAAAAGGCCCTCTAATTAAGTAATTTCAAAAATTTATTAAATAGTCAAAACTTTGAAAATTCATAACTAATTCAATAAAATCCAAATTGAATAAACTCACTTGAATTCAACTCATAATAATGCCTAATATTTATTAAAAATGTTAAAATTCTAGAAAAGCATTAAAATCAAAAAGTCAACAATCCGGTCAACTTCAAGTCAAAATTAGACCAGAACTTCAAACCTTTGTAATAAAATGTAGAATAATCCGATTTCAACGTACTTACCTTCTAACTAATTGTAGTAAGGTCTAATATTTTAATAAAATACAAACATTCCAGAAAACACCCTTAATCAAAAAGTTAATATTTGAACCTTTAATTAAATGATTAAAATATTCCAGAAATTCATAAAACTCAAATTCACTCTCTAAAACTCCAGGAAATGTTAGTTTAATGTTTAAATCATTCAACAAACCTTTTAAAACACAACAACCATCCTAAAGATGAAGTTTATTGGCTGGACTACTTCAGGCTGCGGGGCTAAGTGTCCTAAGGAGGCTGGTTCCTCAAGCCTGGTGGCACAACGCCACGAATGGATTCTAAGGGGTATTAAACCTTAAAATAGATTAATCATTAATTATTCAACCTTTTAAAATCTTTAATTCAATTACATTAATTTGGTTTATCGGCTGGACTACTCCGGGCTGCGGGGCTAAGTGTCCTAAGGAGGCTGGTTCCTCGAGCCTGGTGGCATAACGCCACGAATCATTTAATGGCAAACTTAAATTAATCAAATCCTTAAAAATCAGCAATCAAACCTTAAGCAATTTCAATCATATCCCATTTAGGACATATCAAAACCGCACGACCTACCCCACACGCTTTAGATGGTTTGCTAGGATCACCGACTCTAGTTTTAGGATAGGCCGGTGCTTTACTTTCTACAGTTGTGTGCCGTATTTTTCGAGCTTTCACTGCATGCTGTTTGCTAGTGTAGAATTGATGTGTTTATTTACTTATTTCATGTACTCTGTGATTGATTGTAAATTAGATTTACCCCTAGGTTAGGGACGAATTATACTTGTGCAATCTTATGCATGTGGTCATGCTCATACAAGGAGCTGAAATTAAAAGGGGCAATTAATTAATAAAAAAATTATATATTCTTTGCACAGGTGCCTGCCGCGCTTAAGAACCCCTTTAAATAAAAAGAGCATGGCCAAGTGTGGCTAAAAAAAATGCATTTCAATTTTTTATATTATAACTGCTTGGGAATATATACAACTGCTGATTATTAGGATAACCTTGCAGGATCGAGTCTAGATTTTTTCAATTTTTATTAATGTAAATTTGATTTGAGATGGTTGTAATTATTTAAAAATGATTTGAGATTGGGATATAAATATCCAATTTGAATTCTAAAGAGGTGAAGACATCCCTAAAGGGGAGAGTCTTCTTCCATTTGGAAGTCAAATTAGGATACTTTTCAAATATCCAAAGAGAAAAGATAACACCCCGATCAAGGGGGAGTTTCTTTTCATTTGGATATCCGGAACTGACGAATCAAGATATTCGTGAGAAGACGAAGAAATGGACAACGAGAAGAATCCCAAATCTCAAAGTCATTTGAGTTAGGAGTAGAAATCCGGGTTGTAGTCTGTAATAATAAGGGCGCTTACCTATGGACATTCAATTTGATAAATTCAATTTAATTGATTTGTTTAATTTGATTGTGCATTAGAACTCCTATTTTTCTAATCTTTTTATTTGCATGCCGCATTTGATTTAGCCTGGAATTCGAATTTAGGCTCTTAGGGGTCTGTCAAAAAATTCTTCTACTTTAATTAAATAAATTTTTTAAGATAAGATAGAAACTCTAAACGGTCCTAAGAAGTAAGCTCGGACTCGCCGAGGGTTTTTCATGCATTCATATTATAACTTCTCTTCCTTGTTAGGCATCTCCCCGCCTGCGGGTTCTGGCAGACCATCTGGCCTATGAGGGTGCCGATCTGTCAAGGGGATGTTATGCGATCTCTAGGGAAAAACCTATTTTCTAAGCCAAAATTTTTAAACTGCTACATACAAATTTTGCATTCAATCGAATCAATTAGAATGCATCGCATTAGTAACAAATTTAAAAGAGTCTAATATTTAATTACATCTATTTAGACATCAAATACCCGACATAAGTTAAAGGGGTCAATTAAGGATCTGCTCTAGATGTCGACCCCAGTCCTCTAAAATTTTCTAATTAATGTCCCTACCACTCTACAAAAAGACCGGACTCATATTTTAAAATCGTTTAGGTGGTTTAGCTGGCTCCCCAATCCAGGCCGGGGTAAGACCAGATTCGCATTGCACTAGCTAGGTTCGGGTCACTTTTTAATACCCAATTTAGACTTAGGTTCTGAGGCAAGCTCGGGTTATAATACCTCAACCTCCGGGAATTGAATCTCAAATTTCTAATAAAAGTGATCACTTAAACATTAAATCCCTTTCAATCTAATTCGAGCCCAATACTTAGGATAGGCTGGGGCATTTCTGAATTGTTTCAGAATCTCAAGTGCCTCCTACCTTTTTTCCTTTGACTTCAGAAATAAGTGCTCAACATTGAACCAATCCCTATTGAAAATTCCTACCCTTTTCCTCCTTTGATATCGATCTTTGAAAATCTTAAATAAAATTCACACCGCTATTTTAATCGAGAGTTTTCGTAGGAAATTCCAATTTCCTACGATGTAATTAACTACGAGGGCTTGCGCTCGTAGGAGATTTAGAAACCCAGATCTAATTTTTCAAAATAAACTTTCAAAACCTTCAATTAATTATCTTTGGGAAAATTAAATTTTACGATCATTATCATCGTTTGCAAATGATTAATAATAAGCGATATTCTCTTTCCCCGGAAAGATATGTCGTTCTATTATCATTCTAACTACGATATTAATGATCCCCTATCCCAATCACTATAGTTAAATATCATTATGATCCTTTAGGATCATATGTTATCTCTTCTTGAATTTGATTATAGTAATTGGGATGAATTTAAAACTTTGAAATTCGAACCCATTAGAGAACGATATGTTCGTCTTTCGAGGCGATATATTGTTCATAATAGAGTGTTCAATTTCAAAATTCCAAAATTTAACATTCCCAAAGAAAATTAATATATTTTCAAAACTATATATATTTAAATATTTTTTTTAATCAAAACAAAAATGGCGACTCCACTGGGGATAAATCTTACTTTCCATCTTTAATAGCGGTATGAATTTTATTGAATCGGTAGTCTTAACTACCCTTCTCTCCGTTGGTCCCTCTCCCATTTCTCCCTTGGGTGAGTGTGGCCAACTCAATTAACACATGTGTAATGAGAGGTGAGTGTAGGAAACCTCCCTCTAGATTAGGCTTGGACATTTTGCCTCCAACTTGGTTAGTAGAGCGAAAGAGTTAAGCCTATCCCTTTCTAAACTTTTCTATAAATGTTAGAAACTAGCGTGCTCGGGTTACTAGTGGCATGCTAAGCTATATAACTTATAGAAAATTTCCTCAATTTTCAGGATCTAAATTCTCAATCTTTTAGTAGAGTTTTAATCCTTCCAACGTTTAGATAATCGTTACGTCGTATCGTTATATATCGAATTGTAATAATTTCAATCCGATATATGCGATCAAGCGTAACATTCACCTTTAAGGTTCGTCTTAAAATTTGATTATACCGGTAGAATTAAGCTATGACATTTCATTCTTAGCCCACTGACTAGAATGAAAGAGTCAAGTAAATTCCAAATAAATCTCCCCTAATTAATGTGGACCTTTTTGTTGAATAAAAATTCAACACCTTGAGTCCCAAAATAAGGGGAGATGCTGCCAAAATTTTTCTGAATTTTTAGACATCTTTTTTGAAAATCAAATCAAAATCGATCGTTGTTGTTATATGTCTTCCTACGAAGATCATCGTAGTTGGCATATACAACACATCTTTGAACCTTCATGGTAAGAGTTTGCTTTCGACGATTTCACCCTTTAATCGCATTTGAATATCTTTTGGTATTTTCCCCTAATAATTATAGACCTTTTTGTTGAATGAAAATTCAATACATTCAGTCTCAAAAATAAGGGGAAGTGCTGCCGGATTTTCGAATTTCCTAATATCTTTTTAATCATTCATTGCTGATGTATGTTTTCCTATGACAATCATCGTAGTTAGCATATACAATCAACCTTTAAACTCTATCCGGTAAAAATTTGCCCCTTTAACATTTCACTCTTGGGTTATTCTCAAGGTTGAAAGAGTTAAGTTTTTTTAGTAATTTTTCCCGATATTTGTTTGTGAACCTTTTGTTGAATGAAAATTCAACATAGTGAGTTCCAAAAATAAGGGGGAAGTGCTGCCGGATTTTTAAATTTTCAAAATCTCCATCCTTCAAATCCAATTCAATTCTCATTGTTACATGTAGCACCACAACATTTTCCAATGGTAAAACATGTGCAATGTAAACTCAATCATTTCCAAATTCAAACATCTTCTCCAAATTCATCCAAATCAGATTCAGATTATCGTTGTTATATATTTTCCTACAAAATCCTTTTGTTGTTGAATGTATACAACGAAAATTCAAACTCTATTTCAATCAAAATCAAACTCCATATTCTATCATTTTATACCGGGTTATAGCTCTTATAACCAGATATATATGATAAAATATAAATTTATTTTCAAATTCAAGTTTCTAATTCAAATCTTCTCCTTTCAAATCTCAGATAATCAAATCACCTGCAATGGCTGGCAAACTTCTGTTTTCGATGGACCAAGATTTAATGGTTGAGGAGCTGATTTATGAAAATTCAATCCAATTCAGAATAGGGCTTAAGTCCCTTAGATTGGTGATGAATGGAAACACTTTGGTGGACCTTGCTGTTGAGGGAGAGAAGGATCCTCCTCTAGTTCAGTTGGCCATAGGAGCCGGAAACGATGCCCCTCCTAGTCTTTGGTCTGCATTAGACATCGCTAATGCACCTAAAGAATTCCTCGAGGATGCGAAAAAACTGGAAGCTGTCGCTGCAGGCAAGACAGTGTTTGAGAAAGGATCTTCTAGTTCTGAAACTCTTTATGGAAGCAAGAATGCCAAGAAGAATTACCTAAGAAGGTTGAGAAAGAAAATCACAAAGACCAAAAAGGTGGCCGAGCTGAAGGACTTGGGTAAAGTCGATCTTGAGGCTGCCGAGGAGCTGTCAATCCCTGCCTCTTCTCCACTCCTTAAAGGGAGTCGTTTTCACCCCCTCGCAGCTGCTGCAGGGGAGGAGAGAGTCACTCGGATAGCTAGCACTCCACCTAGCCCAGTAGACTATTATGTTAAGAGAACCCCAAAGGAGAAGCAAGTTCTGAAAACTAGGATGCTTAGAAATATCATCCATACTTGTGCTGCTCAAGTAGGGCAAACTAAGGAACAGTATGTGAAACACTTGAAGGGAGTGATTTCACACAAACTTGAGAAAGAAATTCTGAAGGAAGAAAAGTATGAAGCCAAGAACTTGACTCCTCAACCAGTGAGGAAGAACAAGAAATTTGTCAAACAACCTGTATCTTCAGTCTTGGTAGATGGATACCATTGGGTGCCTCGCCTCCCGTCTGAAAAGACGGAGGAGATAGTATTAACTGGGTCTGGCAAGAGTCTCCCTTTTAGTGGTAGACCACCGACTCCACCTTTAAAACTGCCAAAGCTGGCCCCAGTGATAGCAAAGTCTACAAAAGTCTTTGAAAAGCCAAAACCAGTTGATGTTCAGGGCAAGAGGCCCATGTCGCCAGAAGAATCATGTGCAAGAAGGAAGTTCAGTAGATGTATTGGAATTCAATTCAGGGAACCTCAAATTCAGATACCAGTTAAACTCCCTCGACTCCCAGTTCAGGGATGTGAGGACTATGTTCGTGTTGATGTTGGAGCCCCCGCTGTTCAAGCACCTCCATCACCAATTAAGATAGATGTCCCTCACCCTACTGAGGATGTCACCCTTACGACTACTGACCCCGGGATAGTCGGAGGGGAGGAGATGACCCGAGATCCTGATCAAGAGATGTTAGATCAATTGGTTAATGAATAAATCACTGAAGAGGATGCTAAGATCAGCAATATCTTTGATAAGTTAGATGTGAAAGAGTATGATCAACTGATGGATTACGATGGATACCTGCCGATTTATGCTGAAGCAATAGATGGGAGGTCGGTTGAGGAAGTGGTTCAAGAAATCAGAGATATCCTTAAGAAGAAGGCTGTTGATGAATTCAACCCGGATGAAGATGATCTATTAGTTGATGAAGAGAAGTAGCACATGTTCACATGGTTGAAACTCGGGCGTCAACTAAAGAGGCTGAGCCTTCAAAACACCGCTCTGGAAAGGAGGAAGAGTTAGCAGCAGTCGACTCAGATTCAGACAGTTCTGTCAGATTGAAAGAGAAGGATGAATATATTAAAAATCTTGAAAGAAAAGTTAAGGAGATGATGATTAGAGTTGAACAGATGCAGAGTCAGCTTTTGCAATCACAGCAGTCCAAACCCGAGCAGTTGCACCCCACAGTACACACAATGGGCGAGCACAGCAGGAAAGTTGATTCAAATTTCAAACTTCCAAATATTACTTCTCCAGTGTCTCCCGTAGATAAGGATATCCGTCAGATGATTGAGACCCAGGTAAGGGAGGCCTTAGCCCATTCACAAGGAACTGTATCTATTCAAAAGGGTAGACCCTACCCCGAGGAATATGATTTGGTTCCTTATCCAAAGGGTTTTGTTCCACCTTGCTTTAAAGTTTTTAGCGGTTTAGAAAACCCGAGACAACATCTGGCCCATTTTCGAGCAAGCTGTTGCAATGCAGGGGGGTCAGATGCTCTGCTCTTTCGCCAGTTTGTGAGTAGTTTGTCCGGCATTGCTTTTGAGTGGTATGCAGATCTATCAAACGGTTCAGTAAAAACTTTCATAGAGCTCGAGGGCCTCTTTTTAAAGAGATTCTCAGGAGCTCAACAACGTGTAACCGTTGGTGATCTCGTCATCAAAAAACAAAAGCCGGGAGAGTCTTTAGTCGACTACATCTTGAGGTGGCGAAACCTCTCGATGAAATGTGAACCCCAACTACAAGAGCAACATGTAGTGGAAATTCTTTTAAAGAATATCCACGGGCCTATTGCTTTTCTGTTAAAGGGGTTTACAATTAAAACCTTTGAAAAGCTTCTTAACAAAGCTAGTAATCTACAATAAGAGGCTTCCAAAATGCCATTCTTGAAGGATTATATTGAAGATAAGAAGGTTAGTAAACCATTGAAGTCCTTTGAAAAGAGAACAGCAATGGTTTCAGCAGTCGACAAGGGGAAGAAACCGATTAACATTCAATCAAGTAATTCTACTGTTCAGCAGACTCAGAAACCTCAACCGTTTCAGGTAACTTCTCAACCTACTAGAGAATATTACCGGCCTACTTTTGAAGAGAGATTGGCTCGTCCGTATCCATTCAAAAGGGAGTCGGTGAAGAAGATTTTTAAGAGCCTTCTAAAGAAGCCAGATTTTCGATTGCCGGAGGCCAAGAAGCCGGAAGAGGCAAATAAGAAGGATGATCCGACCTTTTGCCCCTACCATCACATTTTGGGCCACACAATCGAAGACTGTATAGTCTTTAAGGACTGACTCGAGAAAAACTTTCGTCAAGGTAATATTATAATTCCAAAGGAGTACTTAGTCAATCCGGATCAAGGATCTGTCAAATCCATCTCAAGTAATAATTCTAATCTTTCTTTGTCCATTGAAGATGGTTGGGATATAGCACTATCCCGGGCATTTAAAAAGTCGATTAACCAATCTTTTTGTCTTTCTCAATAGTTACCGACGAGAGCCCGGGGCCCGATCTAGGAGGTTGAGCTGGAGGCATTGCAGGAGGACTTTGGGACGATTTCCTCTCCAGTAGTTATAGGAACTACTGTATCAAATAAAAATGAAAAGAGTGAACCTTCTGTAGAGAGGAAATTTGTTGATTAGAGATGTGTACAAGTGGTGGATGGTGGTTCAAAACCATTAGCCCCACTAAAGTTATCTGACTTTTACTTTGCCCCATCAAAGGCAAAGGGTCAAAAATTTAATAAAAAGAAAGATCCTTCTGCAAATATTTTGATGATTAGTGTTGAGAATGAAATTTTAAATGACTCTTTCGTTGAAAATAACCCGGAGCCAGCTGAGGACAATCAAGAAGTTCAAAAACTCAGCTCTCCAGATTTGACCATTCAAGGAGAAGATGAATTTGATGTCTTATCAGATGGTGATACCCTGAAATCAACTTTCAAGGGAGTCCCGTCGTGATAGACTTTTCAGATTCATATTCACATTCAGAAAATGACAATCAATTGCCTAAGGAGAGCGTAGACCTCCCCGTAGATTGTCCTTTTGATAAAATCGTGCAAGTACAACTGCGTGGTGGCAAGATTTTACCCCCTAGGCTTCCACCACAGAAAAAGGGAAAACAAGTTGTTTCCACTGATCCAATTCAAGTTCCTACTCAACAATCAAATTCTCCTACAAATTCACCGGGTCCTGAGGTTAATGTTCCAAGTGTCGATTACAACGTCTTAGCTCACCTTAGGAAGTTGCCTGCTAAGTTGAGCATTTATGATGCCCTTGTCCTTTCTAAAGAGATGAGGGGGACTTTAATTAAAGCACTTCTCGACCCAGAGATTTGCTTAGCTCAATTAGCTTCGACTTCTGAGGAGGAAGCTTCGTACTTCAAGGAAATCCTGGGAGTTACCTTCTCCAATGAAGATCTACTCCTTGGGACTGCCGACCATAATCTCCCACTTTACATCACTGTAAATGTGGGAAAGTTCAAATTATCAAGAGTTCTTGTTGATCCGGGTGCATCGGTCAACGTGATGAACATAAAGACTCTAACATAGAAATTGATACTAGCAAGCTCTCAAACGACAAGTTAGTGCTTCGCGGGTTCAACGAAAAAGGTGAGAAGGCTTTAGGTCCGATCACACTTCTTCTAGAGATAGGAGAGTTGAAACTGAAGTAAAATTTCATATAATTGATTCGGCGACATCCTTTAATGCACTCCTAGGTAGGCCCTGGATCCATGAGTATAGGATGGTTCCTTCCACCCTACATCAATGCATCAAGTACCAACGAGATGGCATTGAGTTTGAAATCAAGGGTGATTTACAACCATTCTCTATTCACGAGATTGGGATCTACGAGGATGCTGCATATTATGTTCCCAAAGGGTCCAACTACCAAATCTAAGGTAGAGATCAATGTTAAGGAAGAAAAAGTGGAAAGTCATAGTTCAAAAGCAATTCAAGAGCTGAGAAATGAAAAAATCAAGAGTACAAAAGAACAAAGTTCAAGCAGTGAAGACGACGTCGAGCATGTGGTCTTTAGGCCTCCAAACAATTTGCCTCAAAGAGGTGGAAGGATGGCCCAAAGAGCACGTGGCTGAGGCCGTGTTTCAACTGAAAGAAGGAATACCCTGATGTACATCGAACTTGAATCAAGTTCCGATGAAGAACCAAAAAAGAGGGGTAACAGAATTGCTTTTGACTACAAAAAATCCAATCTTCCTCCAAAGTTTGATCTCACTTTAGATTTAGATAGTGATCAGGAGGGTAACAATTCTAAACCTCAAAGTGATGAGCCTGAATTGAGTATGTATGAAAAGCTTAATAAGGTAGTTAAATCTTTAGCCTTAACCCCACTGTCCACTAACAGAGTCTCAGGGTTAGTAACTAAGGATTCCCCTAACCTAGATGGAGAAGTAAGGAAAGTCCAGAGGTTCTTCCCTGGCACCTCCTCTTCAAGGAATGAAGGTGATGTAATCCTTGAAGAGGCAGATTTCAATGAATTAATGGAATTACCTTTCGGCTACTTTCCTCTTGGTGTTAAAGCTCATATCTCTAAAGGTTTTGCTCTGAGTCAATGGACTAAGGGTCAAGCTAGATACCACCAAAGTATTTGGAATTCCAAATTCAACAAAAATTGGACGAGTGGTATCGGCTTTGGTACCGTTAGTTCGTTTTATAATGATGAATATTGCTTGATGATAACCATCCATCTTAAATCTGAAAATGTCCCTACTGAAGTCGTCGATTCGCTCGACAGACTTTGTTTGGAGACCTTAGATGATTCAGATGAAGTTCAAATTTGAGATGCACCCCCTGAATTTGAAGAAGAAATTAAATCGACATTTGATGAACTTAAAGAAATTAACCTTGGAACAGAGGATGACCCTCGCCCCACGTTCATAAGTTCCTTGTTGAGTGAGGATGAGTCTAAGGATCTAATTCAACTTCTATCCGAGTTTAAGGACTGTTTCGCTTGGACATACGATGAAACGCCGGGCTTGTCCGCCAATATAACAGTTCATAAACTTGGAATCCGACATGATGCCATTCCTGTCAAACAAGCTCCACGACGCATGCGTCTGGAGATTGAAAAAACAAGTCTTCTCTGAAGTTAAGAAATTGGCCGAAGCCGGATTTATCCGGGAGGAGCAATATCCTTCTTGGGTAGCCAGCGTTGTGCCCGTTCGAAAGAAAAATGGTCAAATCCGAGTCTGTATTGACTATAGAGACCTGAATAAGGCACGTCCTAAGGATGAATTTCCTTTGCCAATTCCAGAACTCATGGTGGACATCGCCTCCTTGCATGTTGTTTTCTCCTTTATGGATGGCTCGTCTGGTTATAATCAAATCAAGATGGCCCCAGAAGATGAGAGAAACAATGCATTCAGAAGTCCTATAGGGATCGTTTGTTATAAAGTGATGCCATTTGACCTTAAAAATGCTGGTGCAACCTACCAGCGGGCTATGACTCGAATCTTGAACGACTTAATCTATAATCAAGTCAAATGCTACATCGACAATTTAGTTGTCAAGAGTAAAGTTAAAGAGGCTCATCTTTATGACTTAAGAATCGTCTTCGAGCGGTTGCGCCGCTACGACCTTAAGATGAATCCCTTGAAGTGCGCCTTCGGTGTCACGTCAGGGAAATTTCTAGGTTTCGTAGTAAGACACCGTGGAATTGAAATTGATCCTGCTAAAATTGAAGCTATCTTAAATATGCCGCCTCCTAGGAGCCTTACTCAACTAAGGTCTCTTCAAGGTAGACTGGCGTATATAAGAAGATTCATTTCCAATCTTTCCGGAAGATGTCAACCATTCTCGGTCCTCACTAAGAAGGATGCCAAATTCAATTGGGACGAGAAATGTCAATCAGCTTTTGAAAATATCAAACAATACCTGACAAATCCACCGGTCTTGGCAGCCCCTATTCCAGGGAGACCTTTAATACTTTACACTACGGCCCTTGACGAGTCTCTTTGGGCCCTCCTTGCTCAAGTCAATGACGAAGGGAAAGAGAATTATCTCTACTACCTAAGTCGGAGACTTATATCAACGGAAATTCGATATCTAACAATTAAGAAACATTGTTTTGCCTTAGTTTTTGCAGCACAAAAATTAAGACATTACATGCTTTCTCATCAAATCAACTTAATTTCCAGTTTTAACCCCTTGCAATATCTTATGACCAGGCCTACGTTGTCAGGACGTTTGGCTCATTGGTCTATGATATTGCTCCAATTTGAAATTACTTTCATTCCCCTACGTGCTGTGAAAGGGCAGGCCGTCGCCGACTTCCTTGCGGCACACCCATTGCCGACGGAATCTCCTCTAAACGATGATTTACCTGATAAGCAAATCATGAGTTTTGAGGAAGCCACTACTCAAACCTGGGAAATGTATTTTGATGGTGCTGCGTCCTCTCAACGGGGCAAAACACCTGAATCTACTATTCCCGGGAAAGCCGGAGTTGGCCTGGTATTCATAACACCAGATAAGGGAATGATGCACTTCTCCTACCATTTATCAAAACCTTGTACGAACAACGAGGCTGAGTACGAAGCTCTGATAATTGGCCTGGAACTTGCAATTTTAATGGAGATTAAAGAGATTAAATTCTTTGGTGACTCTCAACTGGTGATCAACCAGATTGCTGGGACCTATAAGGTTTTGAATCCTAAACTCCTGAAGTACCATCAGTACATCTGTCACTTGCTCGAGCAAATTTCCATTGTAACTATGTATAGGATTCCCCGTGTAAGCAATTCTTCGGCGGATGCCCTCGCAAAGCTTACAAAGGAATTTGCCTGTCCAGAAGAAGACTCCATCCCTATAGAGGTCCAGGGTCGTCAAGTCCTGTCTCCTATAGATTTGGAGTACATCAACAAACAAGTTTTCCAAGTCCTTTCTAACTCTTCAACAGTCGATGAAGAAGCAGATTGGAGACAACCGATAATTGAATACCTTCAAGAAGGCAAGCTCCCTCATGAGAGATCACTTGCCCATCAAATTAAGAAACGTGCCCTATCCTACGCACTAGTCAACAATACGTTATACCGACGATCGTTTGGTCAGATGTGGCTCCGTTGTTTAGACAAATGTGAGGCCCTGAAGATCGTTAATGAAGTCCATGCTGGACTGTGCGGTGCTCAAAAAATCGGGTCCAAAGATGAAAATGAAGATCAAAAGACTTGGATACTACTGGCCTACGATGATTGACGATTGCATGAAAATTACAAAGTGTTATCATCAGTGCCAAGTACATGGTGTGGTTTTACATCAGCCGCCTAACGTGTTGCATCCCACGATAGCCTCGTGGCCCTTCGAAAGTTGGGGCACAGATATCATTGGGCCAATTGACCCTCCTTCTTCAAAGGGTCATCGCTTCATTTTAGCAGCGACCGATTACTTTTCAAAGTGGGTGGAAGCAGTCCCACTAAGAAATGTAACATCACACCATGTAATGAAATTCTTTCGTGACCATATCATTTATAGATTTGGTGTGCCTCGTAGAATCATATCTGATAATGGGTTCGCTTTCAAGTCTACAAAGATCAATAATTTTGCAAATCGCCATGATATTGATTGGAGATACTCAACAATCTATTACCCACAGGGCTAATGGATTGGCTGAGGCCTTCAATAAAACTTTGGTTCAAATCATCAAAAAGACCCTCGATGAAAATAAACGTCAGTGGGATGAGAGGTTGGTGGAAGCTTTGTGGGCCTACAGGATCACTTATCGAACCCCGACCCAATCCACACCGTTTGCACTAGTGTATGGATCTGAGGCCGTACTCCCTCTCGAAGTTCAAATCCCTTCACTCAGAATTGCAATTCAGAACCAGATTACAACTCAACAAAATGCACAACTCCGTTTGGAAGAACTCGAAAGCCTTGAAGGACGTCGTCTTCAAGCTCAGCAAAATCTAGAGTTGTACAAAGCCCGAATGATTCAAGCTCACGATAAGTTAGTGCGACCTAGAACCTTCCAAGTAGGCGACTTGGTCTTGGTTCTTCGGAGGCCTATCTTAGCGCACCGAAAGCTCGGTGGAAAGTTTGAAACCAACTTGGGAAGGACCCTTCGTAGTGGAAACAACCTACGAAGGAGGCTCGTATCAGCTAGTGGATTGTAAAGGAAATCACCCAATGCTTCCTGTAAACGGGCGGTTCCTTAAGAAATACTATGCTTGATGTAGCTCGAATTTTCAATCAATAAAATCTTCAAGTTTCAATCAGTTTTGTCCAATTCTCTAAATCTTTTTAAAATTTAATACCTTGCGTCTTTTTTCTTAAGGCTAAGAAGTGATTCTTCAGATCTTCTTGTCTTAAGTTCAAGCCTTTTAATGATGGAGTATGCCTTTTGTGGCACCACCCTAAAATTCAAATCTCGATCTTGATCTTATGTAGAGCAAGTTTCCTCTATATATGATTTTTCAAACTTGATCACCTGTGTAAAGCAAGTTTCCTTTGCACATGATCAATCCAGATCCGATCATCCGTAGAGCAAGTTTCCTCTACCCATGATCATTTTAATCTTGATCTTATATAGAGCAAGTTTCCTCTATATACGATTTTTCAAACTTGATCACCTGTGTAAAGCAAGTTTCCTTTGCACATGATCAATCCAGATCCGATCATCCGTAGAGCAAGTTTCCTCTACCCATGATCATTTTAATCTTGATCTTATATAGAGCAAGTTTCCTCTATATAAGATTTTTCAAACTTGATCACCTGTGTAAAGCAAGTTTCCTTTGTACATGATCAATCCAGATCCGATCATCCGTAGAGCAAGTTTCTTCTACCCATGATCATTTTAATCTTGATCTTATATAGAGCAAGTTTCCTCTATATACGCTTTTCAAACTTGATCACCTGTGTAAAGCAAGTTTCCTTTGCACATGATCAATCCAGATCCGATCATCCGTAGAGCAAGTTTCCTCTACCCATGATCATTTTAATCCTGATTTTATATAGAGCAAGTTTCCTCTATACCTAATCTTTAAAATTTGATCTTTTATGTAAAGCAAGTTTCCTTTACATATGATCAATCCAGACCCGATCATCCGTAGAGCAAGTTTCCTCTACCAATGATCATTCAAACTTGATCCTCTATATGGAGCAAGTTTCCTCCATATACGATCATTCCAAACTCGATCATCTGTGTAGAGCAAGTTTTCTCTACATACGATCATTCCAGACTCGATCTTCTATGTGGAGCAAGTTTCCTCCACATATGATCATCCAGACGTGGTTCTTTGTGTAGAGCAAGTTTCCTCTCCATTAGACCGTCCTTTAGTGATGGAGTACGCCCTTTTTGGCACCATCCTAAATTTTAAATCTAGATTCGATCTTTTGTGGGAAGCAATTCTTCCTTCCCTCAAGATCATTCCAGTCTTCTTCTCCTTAAGGTTAGGTTTCCTCCTTCCCTTAGGATTAGATTTACTAGTGGTAGAGTATGCCCCTCGTGGCACTACCCTAGTATCAAACTCGAATTCGATCCTCTATAGTTAGGAGTTCTTCCTTCCTATACGATCATTTTAGCCTTCTTAATCCTCTGAGGTTAGGGTTTCCTTTCCTTTAGAATCAAATCCAAACTCAATCTTCAAAGGTTAGGATTCCCTTCCTTTAGAATCAAAACTCAAATCCGATCCTCTATATTTAGGAATTCTCTCTTCCTATAGGATCACCTAGGCTTTCTTTTCCTTTAGGGATAGAACCTTTTCTTCCCTTAGGATTCGAATCGCTAGTGGTAGAGTACGCCCACTGTGACACTACCCTAGTATCAATTCAAACCTCGATCCCCCAAGGATAGATTTTTCCTTTCCCTTAGGATCAGAACTCCAGACTTGACCTTTTTCGGTCAACGCCAATATGTGCAATAGAATTTCATTCTATTACACATATTGGGGGTCAATTTGTTGACCTCATTTTTGTATGAGGTCACTAAGGACCTATCCACACTCCAGATCAATGTAAAACCTAGTATTCTCCAAGATCCAGACCTTAGGATCCATTCTAGATCCTAGGACCCTTCTAGACTCCAGACCCTAGGATCTACTCTAGACCCTAGGATTCTTCCAGACCAATCTAGATATTACGATCTATTCTAGACCCTAAGACTCTCCTAGATTCAAACCTTATGATCTTCTTAGACCCTAGGAGATGCCTAGACCTTAGTTCAATTCAAACTTCAATCAAATCCAAACTTTAAACCCATTCAGATCTTAATCTCTAGTTCAATCTTAGATCAACCTATCTAATCATTTATAATTCCCTAAATGATTATAAATGGTTTGTATAATTCAAACTTAATCTATCAAACTCAAAATCCATATCAAATCCAAAATCCAGACCCAAATCCAATGCAAAAAGGCTAAGTCCTAAAAGCCTTTTTCAGCAAATTTTCAAACACTTCAAAAACCAATCAAATGACCTCCGATTCAGAGTCTGTTAGTGGCATATTGATGGGACGTGTCTCTGGAGGCAACCCTACAAATTTGAGCCCATTCTGAGGTCTCTAACCTCAGAATCTAAATCTAAATCCAAAGGCTGTAAAACCTTCAAATATTTACAGCCTATGCCACTGGACCTGCCATCCAGTGGATTTTGACCTTAGAGCCTTCACCAAAGCCTCTAGTCACTTCCAGACCATTAATCCTGACATGGTGATCAATAAAATGCATTTTTCTGGACCCATTTCAGCCCCTAGTCATCATGAGCCCAAAATGACCAAAATACCCCTATGGGGTTCGAATATTGATGTCCAACCAAATGAACTTCGAATTGTTTGGAACCACTTCCAACAATTTTCAAATATCAAAACAAAACTTTTGAGCATGGGCCCACCCCTGGGTCAACCTGGTTGACCCAGTCAACGTAGGTTGACATAATGGACCCTTAAGAGTTTAAATGGGTCATTCCAACCCATTTGACTATTTCAAATCATTTAAGCTTTTAAACCCACTTTAATTGATGATTCAAACATAATCAAATTTGTTTGGAGTCTCACCATGGTCAATATGACCAAGTCAGTTCATTTTGACTTGATCAAACCCATAGAAAATCCCTTATATCCAATCAAGTTTCAACCCATGGTTTTATACTCCCTCCAAACAACTCCCAAACATTTGGAATTAACACTTGGCTGCCACCTCAGCAGTCAACATGGTTAGTTGACCAGTCAACACTTGGTCAACAAACCTCTAAATGCCCAAATAGTTTGATTCAAGCTAGCCCACTCCCCACCAATCCATTACAACAATTTTATTTAATTCCAAAAGGCCTCCCCATGCCACCTCAGCTACCACATGGCATGGGGACCACTCAAAGATTCAAACCATACTTTGGAAAGGTCAAATATGGTCAAAATCCCATTTTAGCTTAATCATCCTATAATTTAAACTCATATAACTGTTTTTAATATTCTCTAGAAGCTTCCTAGAGTAACCCCCAGCCGTAGATCGTAATCAAGTGGGTTGAATTAAATCCTTGGGTTCATGTGAGACAAAAAGCCCTTTACACATAGGATGTACCCTTGTCCTTGATTCCTCCTACTCCCACCAACTCCCTGGACAGGTGGCAATCATCCAGGAGCTCTCTCAAATAATCTCAGCCACCCATTCAACCTGGAGATGTTTGAATAGGGGGAAAAGGTGCCCTAAGGAGCTCATTCGAATCCTTAGCATTCTCTCACCGCCAAAAGCCTCTCTAGCCGAGCTCTCTGCTCATTCGACCCTTCAACCATTTCCTCTTCACATCCCGACCAAAACCCTGCCATCAAACCCCGCCGGCGAGTGCATTCTGGCGAACTCAAGCTCCAATCGATCCAAGGCTCATTCCAGGAGATTCGTGGAGCGTCAGAGCGTGGGTTCAACTAGGAACTTAATTGTGGACAGTCTACAAGCTCAACCATCCATTTAACGGTTCAATCCATCCAAAAATCAAGGTGAAAATCTTAAACCTAGCTTAGGACACCTAGGTTTAATTAGCTTTTTATTAAGTGTGTTTTTAATATTTAAACTATATCCCCATTATTTCTGTTCAACTAGAGAATCTATGTTTAAAATTTTAAATGATTTGATGCATTCGATCGCCCGAACAAGCCAAAAAACCCCCTCTAGGGCGTTCATGCGGTTTGGTCCAGGCGCATGGTTCTTGGACCGTTGATCATATGATCAACGGTACCCATTGAGTCATTCCACGTTTTCCATCCGACGTGTATTCAATCCCATGGTTCAAACTGCAGTCTGGCTTGATCTTGACCGTGCGTTCGAAACCGCGGATGAGCCCTCCGCCGTCGGATCTCGCTCAGCCGAGATCGCGCAACGGGATTTGATCCCCGCCGTCAGATGGCCTAGGCGCTCGATCGGACGGCTGTGGGTTTGTGCTGAGCCGTTTAAGTGGAAACCGCATGATCGAACACCGTGTTGCACCGCCGTCTGCGTGGATGGCTGTCGTTCCGCCACGTGGCATCCACTTAGCCGCCTTTTTTAAAAAAAAATGATTTTATTTAATTTTAAATCATTTTTTTTATTATTACAGTTTCTTTTAAAATTAGTTAAAAAAAACTATTTTAAAATTATTGAAAATATTTATTTTATATGAATATTATCGGGAAATTAAAATTTTAATTTAAAGTTAATATTAATTAAATGATTTAATATACCTTAAGATATTTAAAAAAAAATGTATTGATTTTCTTTTTATATATAGTTTTAATATTTGATTAAAGTAATTCAAAATACTTAATAAAATTTAAAAATCTCTTTTAAAAAAATATATTTTAATATATATATATATATATATATATATATATATATATATATATATATATATATATATATATATATATATATATATATATATATATATATATATATATATATATATATATATATATATATTAAAAAGGGTCGATTGGCTATGTATGCCACGCCCATCTTTAATTGATGGGCGCTGTATGGTTATCAAGACATATGGCCGACATAATTTATGGATCTTATAGGGTTGGCTTGCCCGGCTAACCCTCTTAACAATATATATATTTATATATATATTAATTTCAATTGAAAATAAACTAAAATATATTTAGTATTCTAAATAACTTCTAATTAATTAATCATTTAAATAATTAATTAATAATTAATTTATAAGATTATTTTGATAGTTGAAAATTTCAGAAACGATTAAGTTTTAATTAAATTTAATTTAAGAACTATTTTTGAATTTAATTAATTTGAAATTATTGTATATGTTTTAATTAAATTCAAAACTTCAAAATTTTGTATAAAATTCAATTTAAGTGAGAAAAATATGAATAATATATCAAATTTTTTTAAATTTCAAATACTTTGATTTAAAATTGATTTCAAGATTTAAATTCTTGTTTATTTTAAATAATTTAAGTTATTTGAATATTTATGATATTTAATTAATATTTAATTAAATATTATACTAATTATTTTTAATCTTAAAAATTATTTTCAACTGACTTTGAAAAGTCAGTGGATCTCTCAAGTTTTAAAAATTTTTATTTGAATGATATTTTAAATTCTTGTTTATTTTAAGGACATGTTTAGAAAACTTAGAGAAATTCTAGAAATTAGGATACATTTCCTTTTGACTTAAAACTTTGAACACTTGAACTTAGTGACATATCCAACCCATAGAAAAAGTTTCACTGGATTTAGAAGTCATTAAGACCCCTAATCAATTTTCCTAAGTTTAAGCCTTAATTAAGCCATTAAACCTTCCGGAAAATGTAATAAATCAAATTTAAACCCTAAAAATAGGTATAACCCCTCTAACTGACCAGATTTGAGCCCTTAATCAATGAAAATTAAAATCCAATTGAATTGACAGCAAATTAAATCTTAATTTAATTTTAAGAGAAATTGAATATTTTATTAATATAATTAATTAATAGTTATTAAAAATTCCAAAAATTTCCCAAACACTTGGGAATCTCTCCTTAGGTCATCCTTGACCTTTGGAGCTGATTTCAAGGAGTGGGGATCTCATTTGGACCAAAATCACAAAAAGGCCCTCTAATTAAGTAATTTCAAAAATTTATTAAATAGTCAAAACTTTGAAATTTCATAACTAATTCAATAAAATCCAAATTGAACAAACTCACTTGCATTCAACTCATAATAATGTCTAATATTTATTAAAAATGTTAAAATTTCAGAAAAGCATTAAAATCAAAAAGTCAACAATCCGGTCAACTTCAAGTCGAAATTAGACCAGAACTTCAAACCTTCGTAATAAAATGTAGAATAATTCAATTTCAATGTACTTACCTTCTAACTGATCGTAGTAAGGTCTAGTATTTTAATAAAATACAAACATTCCAGAAAACACCCTTAATCAAAAAGTTAATTTTTGAACCTTTCATTAAATGATTAAAATATTCCAGAAATTCATAAAACTCAAATTCACTCTAAAACTCCAGGAAATGTTAGCTTAATGTTTAAATCATTCAACAAACCTTTTAAAACACAACAACCATCCTAAAGATGAAGTTTATTGGCTGGACTACTCCGGGCTGCGGGGCTAAGTGTCCTAAGGAGGCTGGTTCCTCGAGCCTGATGGCACAACGTCACGAATGGATTCTAAGGGGTGTTAAACCTTAAAATAGATTAATCATTAATTATTCAACCTTTTAAAATCTTTAATTCAATTACATTAATTTGATTTATCGGTTGGACTACTCCGGGCTACGGGGCTAAGTGTCCTAAGGAGGTTGGTTCCTCGAGCCTGGTGGCACAACGCCACGAATCAATTAATGGCAAACTTAAATTAATCAAATCCTTAAAAATCAGCAACAAACCTTAAGCAATTTTAATCATATCCCATTTAGGACATATCAAAACCGCACGACCTACCCCACACACTTTAGATGGTTTGCTAGGATCACCGACTCTAGTTTTAGGATAGGCCGGTGCTTTACTTTCTACAATTGTGTGTCGTATTTTTCGAGCTTTCACTGCATGTTGTTTGCTAGTGTAGAATTGATGTGTTTATTTACTTATTTCCTGTACTCTGTGATTGATTGTGCGTTAGATTTACCCCTAGGTTAGGGACGAATTATACTTGTGCAATCTTATGCATGTGGTCATGCTCATACAAGGAGCTGAAATTAAAAGGGGCAATTAATTAATAAAAAAATTATATATTCTTTGCACAGGTGCCTGTCGCGCTTAAGATCCCCTTTAAATAAAAAGAGCATGGCCAAGTGTGGCTAAAAAAAATGCATTTCAATTTTTTAAATTATAACTGCTTGGGAATATATACAACTGCTGATTATTAGGATAACCTTGCAGGATCGAGTCTATATTTTTTCAATTTTTATTAATGTAAATTTGATTTGAGATGGTTGTAATTATTTAAAAATGATTTGAGATTGGGATATAAATATCCAATTTGAATTCCAAAGAGGTGAAGACATCCCTAAAGGGGAGAGTCTTCTTCCATTTGGAAGTCAAATTAGGATACTTTTCAAATATCCAAAGAGAAATGATAACACCCCGATCAAGGGGGGGTTTCTTTTCATTTGGATATCCGGAACCGATGAATCAAGATTTTCGTGAGAAGACGAAGAAATGGACAACGAGAAGAATCCCAAATCTCAAAGTCATTTGAGTTAGGATTAGAAATCCGGGTTGTAGTCAGTGGTGCCCGGCCACTTTACTTTCTTGCAATTCTGTGATGTAATAATAAGGGCGCTTGCCTATGGACATTCAATTTGATAAATTCAATTTAATTGATTTGTTTAATTTGATTGTGCATTAGAAATCCTATTTTTCTAGTCTTTTTATTTGCATGCCGCATTTGATTTAGCCTGGAATTCGAATTTAGGCTCTTAGGGGTCTGTCAAAAAATTCTTCTACTTTAATTAAATAAATTTTTTTAGATAAGATATAAACTCTAAACGGTCCTAAGAAGTAAGCTTGGACTCGCCGAGGGTTTTTCATGCATTCATATTATAACTTCTCTTCCTTGTTAGGCATCTCCCCGCCTGCGGGTTCTGGCAGACCACCTGGCCTATGAGGGTGCCGATCTGTCAAGGGGATGTTATGCGATCAATAGGGAAAAACCTATTTTCTAAGCCAAAATTTTTAAACTGCTACATACAAATTTTGCATTCAATCGAGTCAATTAGCATGCATCGTATTAGTAACAAATTTAAAAGAGTCTAATATTTAATTGCATCTATTTAGACATCAAATACCCGACATAAGTTAAAGAGGTCAATTAAGGATCTGCTCTAGATGTCGACCCCATTCCTCTAAAATTTTCTAATTAATGTCCCTACCACTCTACAAAAAGACCGGACTCATATTTTAAAATCATTTAGGTGGTTTAGCTGGCTCCCCAATCCAGGCCGGGGTAAGACCAGATTCGCATTGCACTAGCTAGGTTCGGGTCACTTTTTAGTACCCAATTTAGACTTAGGTTCTGAGGCAAGCTCGGGCTATAAGACCTCAACCTCCGGGAATTGAATCTCAAATTTCTAATAAAAGTGATCACTTAAACATTAAATCCCTTTCAATCTAATTCGAGCCCAACACTTAGGATAGGCTGGGGCATTTCTGAATTGTTTCAGAATCTCAAGTGCCTCCTACCTTTTTTCCTTTGACTTCAGAAATAAGTGCTCAACATTGAACCAATCCCTATTGAAAATTCCTACCCTTTTCCTCCTTTGATATCGATCTTTGAAAATCTTAAATAAAATTCACACCGCTATTTTAATCGAGAGTTTTCGTAGGAAATTCCAATTTCCTACGATGTAATTAACTACGAGGGCTTGCGCTCGTAGGAGATTTAGAAACCCAGATCTAATTTTTCAAAATAAACTTTTCAAAACCTTTAATTAATTATCTTTGGGAAAATTAAATTTTACGATCATTATCATCATTTGCAAATGATTAATAATAAGCGATATTCTCTTTCCCCGGAAAGATATGTCGTTCTATTATCATTCTAACTACGATATTAATGATCCCCTATCCCAATCACTATAGTTAAATATCATTATGATCCTTTAGGATCATATGTTATCTCTTCTTGAATTTGATTATAGTAATTGGGATGAATTTAAAACTTTGAAATTCGAACCCATTAGAGAACGATATGTTCGTCTTTCAAGGCGATATATTATTCATAATAGAGTGTTCAATTTCAAAATTCCAAAATTTAACATTCCCAAAGAAAATTAATATATTTTCAAAATTATATATATTTAAATATTTTTTTATTCAAAACAGTGGTCTTGGTTGCAAAAATTTAAAAGATCTTTCTAAGGCTTTCTCCTTTAAACTGTGGTATAATTTACACACTAAAGAGAGCCTCTGGGCTAATTTTATGATTGCTAAGTATTGTGCTGGTAAACACCCGTCTAATATTTTTCCTAAGCTTGGTATTTCTAAAGCTTGGGGAAGGTTTTGCAAGATCAAATGGGAGGTGGAGCCCTTTATTTCTTGGGGGCTTGGTGAAGGTAATATCTTCTTCTGGCAAGATAAATGGTTAGGTAAAGAGTCTATTGACTCCATTCTCAATTTTACTTCTAATGCTTCTGTTAAAGTTAATTCTTTTTTTTTTAATAATAATTGTTGGGATGTTGATAAGCTTTCTATCTGATTCCTGATTGCATCCTACAAAGTATTTTGAATTTTCCTATCAATACTTGTTCTAAAGATATTATTTTGTGTGATTTATCTAAAGATGGGCGTTTTTACTTAAAAAGTGCCTGGCATGCTTTTAGAACCAAGGGTAATATTGATAATATTTTCACTAATATTTGGCATAAGAGCATTCCCTCTATTGTCTCTATTTTTGTTTGGAGAGTCTTGCATAAATTTATTCCTACGGAAGATAATCTCATAAAAAAAAGGTTTCATATTAGCTTCCAAGTGTCATTATTATAATCATATGGAGAATATGCATCATATTTTTTTATCTGGTCCTATGGCTGTCAGAACTTGGGTTTATTTTGATGATTTATTTTAGTTAAAATTGCTTTAATTCTCATCTTTCAATTAAATCTTTACTTAAATGTTGGTTTAATAATTCTAAAGGCCACATTCACAACCTTATTCCTTCCCTCATTATGTGGTTTCTTTGGTTGGAAAGGAATAACTCCCTTTTCAATGGTGTTAGAACGTGCCACCATAATGTTATTTAGAAAGTTAAAGATAAGGTTGCTGCTCTTTTGGCTATCAATTTGATCTTTATTGAGAATTTTAAAAATTGCTATTTAGTGTTTAATGTCTTAGGGTGTGAACGGGAGAGTGTTCATTCTAGTATTCATACTATTCATTGGAACAAACCACCTAGTAACTTCTTTAAATTAAATGTTGATGTTGTGGTTTCTGATGCTGTTGTTGGTTATGGTGGAATTATTAGGGACAGCTCCGGCTGCCTCATTGTTGCCTTTGCGGGGCCGTTGTACAGTGGTGATTATCCTACAACTATCCATAGGGCTATTTTATATGGTATTCAATTGTGCATCTCTCTTAATGTTTTTAATCTATATATTGAAGTTAATTATGGTTTCAACTTTCTTACTCTTTCTGATGTGGATTTGTGTTGCAACCCAAATATTTTTTATCAAATTAGAGATATTAAACAGTATTTGTTGCTTTTAAATTGTTCTTTTCATCATATTAACAAAGTTGGTAATGCCTCTGATTCTTGGTTAGCTAGGTGGGGTTATGATCTCAATGGCGTCTATGATTTTATTTGGTCCAATAGTCCTGCTGCTCTTCATGGGCTTCCTAAGCTTGAGGAGTGTGGGGTTCCTTATGTATCTATATAACTATTTTGCTTTTGGTTGATGCTTTAGTTGTTTCACTTGCACTGGATTATGCTCTATATGATCTTGCTGTCTTTGAGGGTTTGCTGGATCTATTTATTAGCCTATTGGGGTTAGATGCTATACTCTTTCATTATTTTGTGAGTAGTATATCCGATATTTCTTTTTAGTGGTACATTGATTTACCAAACGGTTCAGTGAAAACTTTCACAGAGCTTGAGGGTTTATTCTTAAAGAGATTCATAGGAGCTCAACAGTATGTATTCATTGGCATTCTTATCATCGAAAAGTAAAAACCAATCAAGTCTTTGGTTGAGTACATATTGAGATGGTGAAACCTCTCGATGAAATGTGAACCTTAATTGCATAAGCAACATGCAGTGGAGATTCTTTTGAAGAATATCCATGGGCCTATTGCATTTCTACTAAAGGGGGGTTTAAATCAAAACCTTTGAAAGACTTCTCAATAAAGCTCGCAATCTATAGGAAGGGGCCTCCAAAATGCCATTCTTGAAGGATTTGTCTGAGGAGAAGAAATCCAACAAATTGTTAAAGTCTTTTAAGAAAAGGGTGCCCACAATCTCTGTTGTTGATAAAGGGAAGAAACCAACTAGCTCATAATCTAGCAATTATCTACCACCTCAACCAGTCCATAAATAATAACTGTTTGAATAGTTGCTATTTGAATGATTTATAATTGTGCAACTTATGTAGTTTTGATGATTCCAAACATTATTGTTCAAATGTATAGTTATCTCCTATCAATTTCAGAAGATTTGCACTTGCTCTTGTGTGTACTAACATTTCAGGAAAATCAGACTCCAGACTACGAAAACTTCAAATCAAATTCAACATGAGACTTTGAATTAATTTTGAAAGGGAGTGATTGTAATTGAGTGAATAAAATCTCACACACACAAAATAAGGAGATCTTAAAATTCTATACTGATCGTACAGGACGATATTTATCGTACTGGACGATCTGTCAGTTATCTCCTATAGAGCACTTGGAACGAATAGGAACTTGCTTGAAAATTTTTTTTTCTAAGTCCTATTCGTCCAGGACGAATTTTAATATCGTCCCGGACGATGGGTTCTCTGTAAAATTTCGTCCAGACGAATTTTACCATCGTACGAGGCGACCAGTCCTCTGGAAAAATTTCGTCCAGACGAAAATAATTATCGTACCGGACGAACAGCTCTCTGGAAAATTTTCGTCCAGACGAAACCAAATTATCGTCCCCGGCGATTGGTCCTCTGGAAAATTTTCGTCCAGACGAAATAAATAATCGTCCAGGACGATCGGCTCTCTGGAAAATTTTCGTCCAGACGAATAAATTTTCGTCCAAACGATAAACCGACTTAGAACAGTTTTCAGCAGTTTCTAGAACCGACCTTGTAATAACCGTTCGTACTGGACGAACCTAGTTCGTACAGGACGATCAGCTGTACGAAGTAATTTCGTACACATATACAAATTTGGTCGTTTCAGATCGTTTAAGTAAAATCGTCCAGGACGATCCAGGATCGTACGGGACGATCCACTGCGTACAGAATTGAAATTATGCAGTTTTTGGGCTGTTTTTTATGTCTTTTGTATAAATAGTCCAAATTAGACTGCCACCCAATCTTTTTGTCATTTGATCTTCGTGCCTATTGAGAGAATAGCCAAGGGGAGAGTGGAAGAGAGCATTCAAAGGAGGATTCCTACCATTGGAGCAAGAAGGGTTCACTTGGATTGCTAAGGTAAGAATCTCTACTTGTGAAATTGGATTTCTTCACTCTTTTCTTTCTTCCTTCTAGATTCGTGTGAGAAGATCATTCAAGAAGGTCTGGTTCTCTGCCGACACTTGGAGAGTGTGAACAGACGTTGGTTCTCTGCCTACACTAGGAGAGTGTAAAAGGAAGAAGGTTCTCTGCCTACACTTGGAGAGTGTGAACAGCCGTAGGGTTCTCTGCCCCCACACTAGGAGAGTGTGAAAGGACGACGGTTCTCTGCCAGCACTGTGGATTGTGTAAAAGGACGACGGTTCTCTGCCGCACCGGGGAGTGGTGAAAAGAGTGTTTTGTACAGGCTTCTCCGCCTTGCTGTGGGTGCTAAAGGAGAGTCACTTTGTGGTATTAGTGCAATACTCAGAGGGTGCCTCTGAGGAGTGGATGTAGGTCTGGTTATAGACCGAACCACTATAAATCTGGTGTCATTTACTTTATTGCTTTTACGTTTCCGCATTTTAAATTTCAGTTTTAACAACTCTGTGGTTGAAAAACATTTTTCAACAAACTTTAAAAAGAAAATTTTATTTCGGTTCAACTTTATTATTAAGAGGGTTTAAAATTTTTTAAAACTACCAATTCACCCCCCCCCTCTTGGTAGCCGTGGGACATTTACTTAGGCTTAACAACCTAATTACTAGACTCAACAAGTGGTATCAGAGCATAGTTTCAAAATCATATAAGTCATAAGATTGAACTACTTTTTGATTAACGTAGATGGCTACATTTGGAAACCGAAACACACCTGAGGGTTACTCTATCACTAGACCTCCACTGTTTGACAATATTCCTTTTGATTTTTGGAAAACACGCATGTCTACTTTCTTACAGTCACTTGATTATCGCATGTGGATGCTAGTCCAGGAAGGTTACACAAAACCAACTAGATTAGTTGATGGAATAAGGGTAGATACACCCTATGCAGATTGGACTATAGAAGAACGTGACTTAGCACAATTAAATGCGAAATGTTTAAATAGTTTCTTTTGTGCTTTAAAATCTGAAGACTACATGCGAGTTTCCACTTGTAAAAGCGGAAAAGACATATGGGATAGACTTTGTATTACTTATGAAGGGACAAATGAGGTTAAGCAATCAAGACTCAATATCTTGTTACATGACTACGAATTATTTTGCATGAAACCTAATGAATCTATATCTGACATGTACACAAGATTCACTCAAATTGTCACATCTTTGCATGCACTTGGTAGGGAATTAACTAATGCTGAAATGGTTAATAAGATTCTTCGTTGTTTACCTACTGCATACGATGCTAAAATTACTGCAATTACAGAGTCAAAAGATCTGAACATTTATTCTATTGACAATCTTCTTGGTTCACTCATTGCTTACGAGCAAGGAGTAAGTCAAAGAAAGATTGATGCAGGTGAACAAAGAAAGGACAAGAATATTGCACTAAATGTGGAAGAGTCAGAAAGTGAACACTCACAACCTGAGGATGAAGATGATATAGCACTGATGACTAGACAATTCAAAAGCTTTTTAAAGAGGAAGCAGAAGAGACGGCAGCAATGGAATAGAGGTAAGTATAACAGAAATGGCAAGGTTTCTAATGAAGTGATTTGTTATGAATGCAGGAAACCAGGTCATATAAAGACTGATTGTCCAAAACTCAAAGCCACTCCTAGCAAGGAGAAGGTAGAGGAGAAACCAATGGTAAAGAAGGGCAAGAAGAAGTTTCAAAAGGCTTTTTTGGCGGACTCAGCTTCAGACTCATCTAAGACTGAAAAAGAAGAAGAAGTCACCAACCTTTGCTTAATGGCAGATAAAGCTGAACAATCAGATCAAGAAGAGGTATGTGATTTAACCTATAATGAATTGTTTGAAGTTTCTGAACACATGCATGATGCATATAGGAAAACGAAAAAGATGCATGCTAGTTTAGTTTTAGAATTTGAAGAGCTTAATAAGGAACACGAAATCCTTAGGAAAGATCATGCTTTAATTGATAGCAACCACATGAAACTACTTGATGAATATGATGACTTGAATAAAAATTTTGAGAATTTAAAATCATCCTATGCTGAACTTGAAAAAGAATTTGAAAAATTTAAGGATGAATCTGAGCACAAGACATATAGAGTAAAACTACAAAATCGAATCTTGAAGGAAATGAATTCATTTTACAAACTTACTATAAGAGCTCTCGAGGATAATAGGAACCCCCCTAAACTTGAAGATTTTACAAATCCTAAATATTATCCTAAATTCATGAAATCCCTTAGAAGACAATCATATGAGAGAAAACATAGGAATATTTTTCCTAATGTTAAATGTAACAATTATGGATTTTTGGGACATATATCTCACACCTGCACTTTAAAGATTAAACCTAATTTGGTGTGGAGAATTAAGATGCATAAACCTAGACATATCATACATGCATCTGATTATAAATTTCATAAAGGTGAACCCAAACTAGTTTGGGTTCCCAGGTCTAACATTTGAGAATTTTGCAGGTATACTCTCACACAAGACCTCGTGAGAGTATATGGTACCTGGACAGTGGATGTTCTAAGCACATGACTGGAGATACTGCTCAATTCATAACGCTGGAAGCCAGGAGTGGAGGCAAGGTTACACTTGGAGATAATACCACAAAGAAAGTGGTTGGATCAGGTATGATTGGAAACTTGAAAATTTTTTTTATAGACAATGTTTTATTAGTTGAAGGCTTAAAACATAATTTGCTTAGCATAAGTCAGCTATGTGATAAGGGCTATAATGTAAAATTTTTACCTACTAGCTGCATAATTAGCCTAAATGGGAAAATTGTTTTAAATGGAAAAAGGGTGAACAATGTCTACATGCTAGATTTAAATTGTATTCAATCTCCTACTGCTTTTTGTTTGAAAACTGTATCTGATGAATCATGGCTTTGGCATAGGAGACTTTGTCATTCTAGTATGAAAAATCTTAGAAAAATTACCCAAAAGAATTTGGTTAGAGGAATACCTAAACTAGACTTTACTAAGGACCACCTATGTGATGCATGTCAATTAGGAAAATAAGTGAAATCCTCTTTTAAGTCCATTAAAGATCTTAGGACCAGTAAACCTTTAGAAATTCTTCACATGGATCTTTTTGGACCTGTAAGCACTGTTAGTCTAGAAGGAAAGGTATATGGATTTGTTATAGTAGATGATTTTTCAAGATTCACCTGGGTTAAATTTCTTTTTCATAAGAGTGAAATCATTTGAGGAATTCAGAAATTTTTCAACTTGGATACAAAGAAAACTAGGATGTGAAATAATTTCTATACAAAGTGATCATGGAGGAGAATTTGAAAATGAAAGATTTGAAGATTTCTGTAAAGAAAAGGGGATTGATCACAATTTTTCTGCACCTAGAACTCCTCAACAAAATGGAGTAGTTGAAAGAAAGAACAGAACATTAATAGAAGCCGCCCGAGCAATATTAGCAGAATACTCACTTCCTAGATATTTTTGGGCTGAGGCGGTTAGCACTGCATGCTATGTTCTGAATAGGGTGAATGTGAGATCAAATTTGAATAAAACACCCTATGAGTTGCTAAAAGGTAGAACACCAAATTTGTCTCATTTGCATGTATTTGGTTGCAAGGTGTTCATACATAATAATAAAAAATCTGCCTTAGGAAAATTTGATCCAAAATCAGATGAAGGAATTTTTGTTGGATATTCAAGTGTTGGAAAATCTTATAGAGTATTCAACAAAAGAACTTTAGTCATTGAAGAAACCACACATGTTGTTTTTGATGAAAATGGAAACATGGAAGAGCCAAAAGTTGTTGAAGAAGAAATTGAAGAAAACTCCCAAAAGATAGATAGATTAAATTTGGAAGAAAATGTGGAAGAAAATTTAGATAGAGAAGACCCTTTGCCTAGAGATTTGAGATTTTCTAAAAACCACCCAAAGGAATTAATCATAGGTGAACCAAGTGAGGGTGTTAGAACTAGGCGTGGATTAAACAAGGAAGTCAATCATTCAGCCTTTATTTCAACTGTTGAACCCACTAACATTGATCAAGCACTTTCAGATGAATTTTGGATATTGGCCATGCAAGAAGAGTTAAATCAATTTGTAAGAAATAAAGTGTGGGAACTAACTACAAGGCCAAAAGATCAAAGTGTTGTTGGAACCAAGTGGGTGTTCAAAAATAAAATGAATGACTCAGGAGTAGTCATTAGAAATAAGGCTAGATTAGTAGCTAAGGGGTATAATCAAATTGAAGGAATTGATTTTGAGGAAACTTTTGCTCCTGTAACTAGACTTGAAGCAATTAGGGTTTTACTAGCCTTTGCCTGCTTTAAAGGTTTTAAATTGTTTCAAATGGATGTCAAAAGTGCCTTTTTAAATGGAGTAATTGAAGAAGATGTTTTTGTAGAACAACCTCCAGGTTTTGAAAATTCTAAATTTCCAAATCATGTTTTCAAATTAAAAAAGGCATTATATGGATTGAAACAGGCACCTAGGGCTTGGTATGAGAGGTTAAGCACCTTCCTACTTGAAAGATCTTTTGAAAAAGGAAGTGTGGATACAACTCTCTTTTTAAGGAAAATTGGAAAGGATATACTTATTGTTCAAATTTATGTAGATGACATCATCTTTGGATCTTCAAATAAACATCTTTGCGATGATTTTTCTAAAACAATGTGTTGTAAATTCGAGATGAGTCTAATGGGAGATTTAAATTACTTTCTAGGATTTAGCATTAAGCAACTTGAGGAAGGTACTTTTCTTAGTCAAACCAAATATATTAAGGACATCCTCAAAAAATATGAAATGGACAATGCTAAACCTGTTAGTACACCAATGAGTTCTTCAGTTCAGTTGGATAAAGACCTTAAGGGAAAATCTGTTGATCAAAAGAAATTTAGAGGGATAATTGGATCTTTACTTTACTTGACTGCTAGCCGACCAGATATTATGTTTAGTGTTTTGCTTATGTGCTAGATTTCAATCAGATCCAAAAGAATCACATTTGACAGCAGTGAAAAGGATTTTAAGATATCTACTAGGAACTCAAAACTTAGGAATTTGGTATCCTAAGTTTAGCTCTTCATTTGAAATTATTGGTTACTCAGATTCTGACTTTGCAGGCTGTAGAGTGGATAGGAAAAGTACTTCTGGAACATGTCAATTCATTGGAAATTCATTAGTTTCATGGTCTAGTAGAAAACAAAATTCAGTAGCACTATCTACTGCAGAAGCAGAATACATTGCATTAGGAAGTTGTGTAGCACAAGTACTTTGGTTAAAACAACAGTTGATTGACTTAGGATTAACTATAGGCACTATTCCAATTTATTGTGACAATACTAGTGCAATTTGCATTTCCAAAAATCCTATTCAACATTCTAGAACCAAACACATTGATATAAGGCATCATTTCATAAGGGATCATGTATCCAATGGAGAAATTGAACTCATACATGTTTCAACTGAAAATCAACTTGCAGACATTTTTACAAAACCTTTAGCCTTTGATACCTTCAGTACTTTAAGAACAAGGCTTGGTGTTATTGATTTGAATGCTTAACCAAAATGTCTTTGCAACATTGATACTTGTTGTGTTTTGTTTTTGTGATTTTGTGAATTTTGTGTGTTTTTGAATGAATTGTTTTTGGATTTATGATTTTGTCTTATGTTTTCTGTATTTTTTTATTGTTTTTGTTGATTTTGTTAAATTAAAAAATTTAAAATTAAAAATTGTTTTTGGAGAAAATCGTCCAGGATGAAAATTTTCGTACGGGACGATGTGTAAAGAAACAGTTTGCGCGAATTTAAACCGTTTTGAGAGCAGTTTTTTTTTTTTTTAGATCGTCTGTACGATCTGTGATCGTTCAGTATGAATTTTTTTCTTTTTCTCAAACGTCGGGACGATTGAATGCAGCGGTTGAGTGGATAAGACAGTTTCTAATACGAACTTCGTCTGTACGAAATTTTTTTCGTCTGTACGAACATGTGTCAGTTCATTGTAGGGGACGGTTTTCAAGAGTCATTAAAACGAAACACTTTTCAATCGTCTGTACGAAATTTTTTCGTATGTACGATCAGTCAAGTCAAAAAGCCTGTACGAAGGGTCGCATCGTAAGTTGTGTTGAATACGAAAAGCCGTTACATTTTGGACGAATTGGATCGTCTGTACGAAATTACTTCGTCCAGACGAACGATAATTTTTCGTCCAGGACGAATATTTTCGTCCAGGACAAACGTATCGTTTTTCTTTAAATATGAAGGCTTTCAAACTTGAAAATCACACTTTCAAACATCTTTTTCAATCCCTTTCTACATCAAATCAACTATGGCCTCCTCTAGCAAAAGACAAAAAGTTTTGGCGAAGAAACCTAACAGGAATGCCCCAGACAACTTTCTTTCCAAGGCAAATGAGGAATCTTTTCCTCGTTTTGCATCTGCAAAAATCACTCCGTCTCGCATTCTTATCCAAACAGAGTTGAAATTTAGGGTATTACACCTCTTCGCCTCAACCCAATTTCATTTCATTCTTTCTCTTATCCACTTATACAATAAGCAAACCTACCATTACTTCCTAGCCAACATGAGTTTCAATTCTGACCACTCTATCATTAGTTCTTTTGTTTTTAAAAAAAAAAAAAGTTGAGATCACCAAGCACGACCTTGGTGCATTTTTAAACTTAAGAACTGAAGGATATAGAGCCCACACCCTAGCATCAGAAAACACCTTCAAATGGTTTGAAATCAATAGGGTAATTAGAGAAAATGCAATTGACAATCATGTTGCTAGAGTGGCCGGTATGACCCAAGATGCCCGAATCATCCAGCATATCCTTAGATCCTCAATTATTCCTAAAGCTGGTGATAGGATTAACATTACTCCTCTCCTTTCTTGTCTAACTTTTTTAATCATGAAAAGACAACCTATTGATGAAGCCCAACTCATCCTAGATCATATCTATGGGCTTTCAGAAATAGGACATCCTGATCAGAAGAGGAAGAAGAACATTTCTTTAGGGCACTTGATTACTTATATTTTGGAGAAGAAGTACAATATAGTGCATCCTGATGAGGAATATGAAGAGCCAGTTTACTACAACGATACATCATTCAGACTGCTCTTCAAGGAGGAAAAAGAAAAAGAAAAAGCACATGGCAGTGCTTCAGAAAAAGAAGAAGAAGGAGTGCAAGCTTCTGCTTCTCAATCAGATTACCAGAATCTGATTGAGAGATTTAATAGACTAGAGACTCACATTGATCAAAGATTTGATCAATTTGATGCTCATCTTACGCAGCAGCAACATGACATTGGTAATATTAGAGATGAAGTTCATGAAATAAATACCAATGTAATGTTGATGGCCTCCTACTTCAACCTCTTTGGCGGCATTCCTCCTCCTCCTCCTCCAGAACAGTAGAAGTTTTTTTTTTTTTTTTTTGTGTCTGTTGTATTTTTTTGTTTTGTTGTTTTATTTTTTTTTATCTTATATGTGTTATTGTGATTGTTGTGATGTGTTTGTTTAAGTTAAATGTTTTTTATGTTTTTTTTTAATCAATGAAAGTTTGTTTGTTTTAGATTTGTTTTGAAATGTGGCTAATCTTTATGAATTTCATTAATATTGTTTTTAATCTACATTGTGCTCAAATTCGATTGTAATGTGAGATTATCTATATTAGAAAATCTAGACTTTCTAAATTTATAATTTGTTTATAACTTGTTGTATTTAGAATTTTTTAAATTCATGTCTATTCATTTAGACTACATAAAATTTAATATTGTTATTGCAATTTTGATGTTTTCTTATTTTGTATTTCTATGCTCAAATGATATTTATGCACCTAGAAATATTTGAAATGTTAGATTATAGATTTTGGAAAGAATTGGTCAAATTACTCTTGAACATTGTACAAATGTACAAAAATCAAAAGGGATTCACAAAAATTTGCAAAGTGAAAAAGAGGCACAAAATAAGCCCAACCAAAGAAAAATGCACAAAAATGTGCTCCAAAACTTTGAAAAGATGTGCAAAGCACCACATGAGGTAATTCTCTTCTTTCCAAATTCGTTTAATCTCTTAATTCAAGTTGATCTAATGTTCATTTATATTCTATTGAACTTTGAAATATAGAATTTTTTTTTACATCTCACTTGTAATGATTTTCAATAATCAAAATGTCTAAATTGAATCATGTCTTTGATAAATTCTTCTTACTTACAATGTTATATCATTTCATAAATTTTATGAATTTCTATGATTGACCTAATATCTTTAGTTTAAAATTGCATACCCTATGTCAAATCACAATTTAGATTAAATTTTACAAATGAATTTCATATAATTATTTACATTTCTTGTCTTTTTCTTCTTCACTTTTTGTTGCTGTCAAAAAGGGGGAGAAATTATTATGTTTGTGGTTTTTGTGTTTTGTAATTATGTTTGTGTTTGTGTTTTTGTGGTTTGTGTTTTGTGTTAAAAATTTTTGAAAAACAAAAATATTGTTCTTTAATGCCTCCTTATTTTAATGTACTCATAAATTCAGGGGGAGTTTAGGAGATAAGAGATTTGTTTTAACTTGAAACCATACTAACAATAATTGTTTTGCCATCATCAAAAAGGGGGAGATTGTTTGAATAGTTGCTATTTGAATGATTTATAATTGTGCAACTTATGTAGTTTTGATGATTCCAAACATTATTGTTCAAATGTATAGTTATCTCCTATCAATTTCAGAAGATTTGCACTTGCTCTTGTGTGTACTAACATTTCAGGAAAATCAGACTCCAGACTACGAAAACTTCAAATCAAATTCAACATGAGACTTTGAATTAATTTTGAAAGAGAGTGATTGTAATTGAGTGAATAAAATCTCACACATACAAAATAAGGAGATCTTGAAATTCTATACTGATCGTACAGGACGATATTTATCGTACTGGACGATCTGTCAGTTATCTCCTATAGAGCACTTGGAACGAATAGGAACTTGCTTGAAAAATTTTGTTTCTAAGTCCTATTCGTCCAGGACGAATTTTAATATCGTCCCGGACGATGGGTTCTCTGTAAAATTTCGTCCAGATGAATTTTACCATCGTACGAGGCGACCAGTCCTCTGGAAAAATTTCGTCCAGACGAAAATAATTATCGTACCGGACGAACAGCTCTCTGGAAAATTTTCGTCCAGACGAAACCAAATTATCATCCCCGGCGATTGGTCCTCTGGAAAATTTTCGTCCAGACGAAATAAATAATCGTCCAGGACGATCAGCTCTCTAGAAAATTTTCGTCCAGACGAATAAATTTTCGTCCAAACGATAAACCGACTTAGAACAGTTTTCAGCAGTTTCTAGAACCGACCTTGTAATAACCGTTCGTACTGGACGAACCTACTTCGTACAGGACGATCAGCTGTACGAAGTCATTTCGTACACATATACAAATTTGGTCATTTTGTGTGAGAAGATCATTCAAGAAGGTCCGGTTCTCTGCCGACACTTGGAGAGTGTGAACAGACGTTGGTTCTCTGCCTACACTAGGAGAGTGTAAAAGGAAGAAGGTTCTCTGCCTACACTTGGAGAGTGTGAACAGCCGTAGGGTTCTCTGCCCACACTAGGAGAGTGTGAAAGGATGACGGTTCTCTGCCAGCACTGTGGATTGTGTAAAAGGACGACGGTTCTCTGCCGCACCGGGGAGTGGTGAAAAGAGTGTTTTGTACAGGCTTCTCCGCCTTGCTGTGGGTGCTAAAGGAGAGTCACTTTGTGGTATTAGTGCAATACTCAGAGGGTGCCTCTGAGGAGTGGATGTAGGTCTGGTTATAGACCGAACCACTATAAATCTGGTGTCATTTACTTTATTGCTTTTACGTTTCCGCATTTTAAATTTCAGTTTTAACAACTCTGTGGTTGAAAAACATTTTTCTACAAACTTTAAAAAGAAAATTTTATTTCGGTTCAACTTTATTATTAAGAGGGTTTAAAATTTTTAAAACTACCAATTCACCCCCCCTCTTGGTAGCCGTGGGACATTTACTTAGGCTTAACAACCTAATTACTATACTCAACAATAACCTTTTTAGGTAACCACGTAGTCTACTAGGAAGTCTCACATGATTACTTTTAAAGAGAGATTGGCTCATTCATATCATTTAAAAGGGAATTGGTGAAAAAAAAAATCTAGAGTCTTCAAAAGAAGCCAGATTTTAGATTACCAGAGGCCAAGAAGTTAGAAGAGGCAAATAAGAAGGATGATCCTATCTTTTACCCCTACCACCATAAGTTAGGCCACATAATTGAAGAATGCATAGTCTTTAAGGACTGGCTTGAGAAAAACACCTGTCAAGGTAATATCATAATTCCAAAAGAGTACTCGGTGATTCGGATCAGGGGTATGTTAAATCAATTTTAGGTAAAAAACTTAAACCTTTCTCTATCCATTAAAGATGGTTGGGATATAACACTATCCTAAACATTTAAAAAGTGGATTAACAAATATTTTTATCTTTCTCAACACCTACCAACATGAGCCCGCGGCTCGATCTAGGAGGTTGACCTAGAGGCATCGCAGGAGGATGTTGGGATAGTTTCATCTTTATTAGTTCTAGGAACTACTGTAATTAATAAAAATAAAAAGAGTGAACCTTGTGTAAAAAGAAAATTTGTTAATGATAGATATGTACAAATGGTTGATGGTGGCTCAAAATAATTATCCCCACTGACGTTATCTGACTTTTACTTTTCCCCATCAAAGACAAAGAATCAAAAATTAATAGAAAATATTGATCCTTCTGCAAAATGTTTTGATGGTTAATATTAAGAATGAATTTCAAAATGAATCTTTTATTGAAAGAAATCAAGAATAAGCTGAGATCAATCAAGATCTTTAAAAACTTAGCTCCCCATACTTGACCTCTCCAGGGGGAAACTAATCTAATGTCTTATCAGATTGTGATAGCTTGAAATTAACTTTCAAGAGAGTACAGCCATGATAGACTTTTCAGAATCATACTTCCAATCAAAAAATGAAACTCAATCACCTAAGGAGAGCGTAAACCCTACTACAGCTTTCCCTCTAGATGAAATCATGCAGATGAAACTATGAGGTAGTAAGGTCTTACCCCCTAAGCATCCTCCCAAAAAAAAAAAGGAAAACAAGTTATTTCTACTGATCTAATTCAAGTCCCCACTCAACAAAAAAGGAAATCTTGATCTTAATGTTCAAAGTGTTGATTACAATATCTTAGCTCATCTTAAAAAGTTACATGCTAAGTTGAGCACCTACAATGCCATCCTTCTCTAAAAGGAGATGAGAGAGTTTATAATTAAAGCACTTCTCGACCTAGAGATTTGTCTGGTTCAATTGGCTTTGCCTTCTAAAGAGGAATATTTGTACTTTAAGGAAATCCCAAGATTTACCTTCTTCGATGAAGATCTACTCCTAGGAACTGCCAATCACAATCGCCCACTTTACATCACTATATATGTGAGCAAATTTAAGTTATATAGATTTCTTGTTAATTCAGGTGCATCGATCAACGTGATGAACATAAAAACTCTCACATACCTTAGAGTTGATACTAGTAAGCTCTCAACTGACAAGTTAGTGCTTTGTGGGTTTAACAAAAAGGGTGATAATGCTTTAGGTTCAATCACCCTCCTTCTAGGGATAGGAGAGTTAAAAATTGAAGCAAAATTTCATATAATTGATCCAACGATGTCCTTCAATGTGATCCTAGGTAAACCTTGGATCCATGATTATAAGAAGGTTCCTTGAACCTTACACCAATGTCTCAAGTACCAATGAGATAGCATTAATTATGAAATTAAGGGTGATCTGCAAGCTTCAAAGTGACGATCCTGAGTTAACTCTTTCTGATAAGCTTAATATGGCAGTTGAATCCTTAACCATAACCCCACTATCTACCAACAGGGTCTCATGGTTAGTGATTAAGGACACCCCTAATTTAGATGGAGAAGTAAGGAAAGTCTAGAAGTTCTTCCCTGACTCCTCCTCAATGAATGAAGATGATGACATCCTTGATGAGGCAAATTTTAATAAATTAATGAAATTACCATTTGGCTACTTTCCTATTGGTGTCAGAACTCTTATATCTAAAGATCTTACTCCAAGCCGATGGGCTAAGGGTCAAGAAAGATATCATAAAAATATATGGAATTCAAAATTTAATAAAAATTGAATAAGTGGTATTGGTTTTGGTTCCATTAGTTTATTTGACTATGATGAATATTATTTAATGATAACTAGTCATCCTAAATTTTAAAATGCCCCTATGAAAGCCATTGATTCACTCGACAAATTTTGTTTAGAGACTTTAAATGATTTTGATGAACCTCAAGTTTGAGATGCACCTCCTGATTTTAAAGAGGAAATTAAATCGATAATTAATAAACTTAAATAAATCAACCTTAGAATAGAGGACGGCCCTCGTCCAACCTTAAATGTTCTTTTTTGAGTGAGCATGAGTCTAGGGATCTAATTCAACTTATTTTTAAGTTTAAGGATTGCTTTTCCTGGATATATAAAGAAATGTTGAGTTTGTTCGCCAACATAATAATCTATAAACATGGAATCCAACATGATGTCATTCCTATCAAGCAAGCTCCTAGACGCATGCATATTGAGATCGAATAATAAGTCATTTTAGAAGTTAAGAAATTGGCCAAGGTCGGATTTATTTAAGAGGAACAATGCCCATGTTGATTAGCAGAGTCATGCCGATTCAAAAGAAAAATGATCAAATATGAGTATGTGTTGACAATAGGTATATGAATAAGGCATCTTCTAAGGATGAACTTTCTTTGCCCATACTAGAACTTATGGTGGGCATTGCATCCTCACATGTCATTTTCTCCTCTATCAATGGCTCGTCTGGTTACAACCAAATTAAGATGGCCCCAGAAGATGAGAGAAACATTGCATTCAGAAGTCCTATAGGGATCTTTTGTTATAAAGTGATGTTATTAGCCTTAAAAATGCCGGTGCAACCTACCAGCAGGTTATGACTTGAATCTTTGATGACTTAATCCAAAATCAAGTTGAATGCTATATCGACAATATAGTTATCAAGAGTAAACTGAAAGAGGGTCATCTTTATGACTTAAGAATCATCTTCGAGCGGTTGCGTCGCTATGACCTTAAGATGGATATTTTGAAGTGAGCCTTCTGCATCACATCAAGGAAATTTCTATGTGTCATAATGTGGCACCACAAAATTGAAATTGATCCTGCCAAAATAGAAGCTATCTTAAATATGCCGCCTCTTAAGAGTCTTACTCAACTAAGGTCTCTTCAGGGCAGGCTGGGATATATAAGAAGATTTATTTCTAACCTCTTCAGAAGATGTCAACCATTCTCCGTCTTGGCTAAAAAGGATGCCAAATTTATATGGGATGAGAAATGTCAATCTTCCTTCAAAAATATCAAGCAATACCTGACAAATCCACCAGTTTTGGTAGCCCCCATTCCGGGGAAACCTTTAATCCTTTACACTATGGCTCTTGACAAGTCTCTCAAAGCCCTTCTAGCTCAAGTCGATAATGAGGGTAAAGAGAATGTTCTCTACTACCTAATTTGGAGACTTCTTCCAATGAAAATTTGATACCCTGTAATCAAGAAATAGTATCTTGCCAAAGTTTTTGCAGCATAACAATTAAGGCATTACATGCTTTATCATCAAGTCAAATAGATTTTCAGCGTCAACCCCCAACAATATCTTACCCAGCCTACATTATCAAGATGTTTAGCTCGTTGGTCTATGATGTTGCTTTAATTTGAAATAATTTTTATTCCCCTGCGTATTATGAAAGGGCAGGCCATTGCAAACTTCCTTTTGGCACACCCATTATCCGGAAATTCTCCTCTAAAAGATGATTTACATATCGAGCAAATCATGAGTTTTGAGGAATTGAATAATCGAGTTTAGGAAATTTATTTTGATTACACAATGTCCTGCCAGCAGAGTAATGCACATCAACCAACTATTCCTTGAAAAGCCAGAATCAATCTGGTTTTCATAACACCAGATAAGGGAATAATGCACTTTTCCTACCACTTATCAAAGCCTTACATGAATAAAGAGGCTAAGTATGAAGCTCTGATAACTTTCCTAGAACTTGTTATACTAATAGAGATTAAAGAGATTAGAATCTTTAGTAACTCTTAACTGGTGATCAACCAGATTGTATAGACCTACAAGATTTTGAATCCTAAACTCCCAAAGTACCACTAGTACACTGTGGACCTTCGAATGGGATATCGTTATATGGGGGATAGAGTGTAAAGGGTATACGATTGCACCATCCTGAGGAATGAGAAGATCGTAGGCCTTCACGCCCTTCACAAGTAGATCAATGGAAGGTCAGATTAGATCACATATTCAATTAACCATTGAGGATAATTGCTTTCACCAACATACCTCAATGGGTAATAATATACATGACCTGATCGAAATAACGGGTTTCCCCCACCCAATATATCAGCTCGAGTGGAATTTATTTGATAATGGAATTTAATTTCCCACGAGTGCAAGCCCCAGTGGTTAATTACATCTCAAGCCATGGGCCTAAGAAAACTCTTAATTAAGGATCCTATATTATTCTCTTAGATGGGATTGGCACACAGGGAGGAGACTAGGAAGTCCTACTAAAAGGGAAAAAAGGATCAATTTGGCTTAGTTAACATACACGGCTCACACTAACACTCGGAGGAACTAAGGTAATGAGAAGAAATTGAAGAAAATAAATAAATAATGTACTCAAAGCATATAGGAGAGAAGGATGGAAGTGGCATCATCCATTTGATACAGATAAACAGGATTTATAGCCTCTGAAGAATAAGAAACTTACCTACTGATGAGGCATACTACGAGACACTAAATGTAATAAGCTTGAAACTTAAAAATCTAAAGTGGGCTATATTCTACACCCAACACTAATACACGTGTCCTAACTAATACTTTATGGACTTATATCATGCCTGAAAAGGAAAGCCAGCTAATCACCTAAAGGTATAAAATTTATGTTATCTCCTCTTTATGAAAGATGGGTGGGAGGCTGAGTTTTTAAAAGTAAGGCCGACATCTAGAGAGTTTCATAATTGGCCTTGAACTTGTTGAGTCTAGTAAATAGGTTGTTAGACCTAAGTTAATGTCCCAAGGCTACCAAGAGGGGGGGTGAATTGGTATTTTTAAAAATTTAAACCCTCCTTGAAAATGAGTTGAACCGAAATGAAAATTTTTATTAAGTTTTTATAGAAAACATTTTTCAAACACAGAGTTTTTTTAAACCAAAAATAAAATGCGGAAAAATAAAAACAGTAAAGTAAATGACACCAGATTTATAATGGTTCGGTCTAAACCAGACCTACATCCACTCCCCAGAGGCACTCTCTGAGTATTGCACTAATACCAATAGTGACTCTCCTTTTGCACCCACAGCAAGGCGGAGAAGCCTTTATAAAACACTCTTTTCACCACTGCCCGGTGCGGCAGAGAACCGTTGTCCTTTTACACAATCCCCAGTGTTGGCAGAGAACCGTCTGTCCTTTTACACTCTCCTAGTGTAGGCAGAGAACCCTTCGTCCTTTCACACTCTCCTAGTATGGGCAGAGAACCCTTCGTCCTTTCACACTCTCCTAGTGTGGGCAGAGAACCCTTCGGCTGTTCACACTCTCCAAGTGTAGGCAGTGAACCCTTCGGCTGTTCACACTCTCCAAGTGTCGACAGCGAACTGGATCTCCTTGACAGATCTTCTCACAAGAATCTAGAAGGAAGAAAGAAAAAAGTGAAGTAATCTCAATTCACAAGTAGAGATTCTTACCTTTAAACTCCAAGTGAAGCCTTCACGCTCCAGTGGTAGGAATCCTCCTTTGAATGCACTCTTACACTCTCTCCTTGGCTATTCTCTCAAAAGGCACGAAGATCAAATGACAAAAAGATTGGGTGGCAGTCTAATTTGGACTATATATACAAAAGACAAGAAAAACCGCCCAAAAACTGCAAGTTTTTAATTTTGTACGCAGTGGATCGTCCCGTACGATCGTGGATCGTCCTGGACGATATTACTTAAAAGCCTTGAAACGAACCTAGTTGTATATGTGTACGAAATGTTTTCGTACAAGCTGATAGTCCCGCACAAACAAAGTTTGTCCTGTACGAACGGTTCTTACAAGGTCGGTTCCAAAAAAAACTGCAGAAAAACCGTCCTAAGTCAATTATTTCGTCTAGACAAAAATTGGTTCGTCCGGACGAAATTCTTACAGAGACCAGATCGTCCTGGATGATATTTAATTTTATCTGGACGAAAATCTTACAGAGAGAAAATCGTTATGTACGATATTTTAATTTCGTATGGACAAAAATCTTATAGAGACCAGATCGTCCTATACGATATTTAATTTTGTCTGGACGAAAATCTTACAGAGAGCAAATTATCATGTACGATAATTTAATTTCGTCTGGACGAAAATTTTATAGAGAGCAAATCGACCCGGACGATTTTTAATTTCGTCCTGAACGAATATGACTTAAAAAATTTTTCTGGCCAGTTCCTATTCATTCCATGTGATCTTAATAGGAGATAACTGTCTGATCATCCCGTACGAACTGATATCGTCTCGTACGATCAATATAAATTTTATATGATCTCCTTATGTGTGTGTGTGTATGTTTTTATTCACTCAATTACAATCACTCCTTTTCAAGTTTATTTCAAAGAAAAGTACAAGCTTCAAATACACAAAGTATCTCATACTGAATTTTATTTGAAGTCTTCGTAGTCTGGAGTTCGATTTTCCTGAAATGTTAGTACACATAAGAGCAAATACAAATTTTCTAAAATTGTTAGGAGATAACTACACATTTGAACAATAATGTTTGGAATCATCAAAACTATACAAGTTGCAAAAGTATAAAACATGTAAATAGCAACTATCTTAACAATCTCTCCATTTTTGATGATGGCAAAATAATTATTATTTGTATGATCTCAAATTTAAACAATCTCCTAAACTCCCTCTGAATTGATGAATACATGAAAATAAGGAGGCATTTTGAGCTAAAGAATAATATTTTTGTTTTTCAAAAAAAAAATTTAATAAAAATACAAGACAATAACACAAGCCATAACACAAAATTAAAATGCAAACAAAACATACAAACACAATAAACACAATAATTTCTCCCCCTTTTTGACAACAATAAAAAGTAAAGAAGAAATAGACAAGAAATGTATGTAATTATATGAAATTCATTTGAAAATGTAATATAAAGAGTGATTGACATAAGGTATGCAATCTAAAACTAATAACATTAGGTAAATCATAGAAATTCATAGAATTTAAGAAGTGATATAACATTGTAAGTAAGAAGAATTTATCAAAGACATGATTCAATTTAGACATTTGAGATATAGAAAATCATTACAAGAGAGATGAATTAAAATTCTATATTTCAAAGTTCAATAGAAATATAAATGAACATAAGATCAATTTGAATTAAGAGATTGAAAGAATCTGGAAAGAAAAGAATTACCACATGTGGCGCTTTGCACATCTTTTTCAAATTTTTGGCACATTTTTGTGCATCTTTTTACATTGGGCTTATTTTGTGCCTCTTTTTCACATTTGCAAACCTTTGCGCATTCCTTTTGATTTTTGTACTCTTTGTATAATTTTCAAGAATAATTGAAACCAATTCTTTTCAAGATCAATAATCTAAAATTTCAAATTTTTCTAAGTGCATAAATATCACATGAGCAAAGAAATACAAAATAAGAAAGCATCTAAATTGTAATAATAATATTAATTTTTATGTAGTCTAAATGAATAGACATGAAATTAAAAATTCTAATTATAACAAGTTATAAACAAAATTTAAATTTAGAAAAACTAGATTTTCTAATGAAATTAATCTCAAATTACAATCTAGTTTAAGCACAATTAAGATTAAAAAGACTAATGAAATTCATAAAAACTAAACACATTTCAAAAACAATCTAAATTTAAAGAAACTACAACATATATTGATATTAATGAAAAAGATTACAAAATCATTTCATAACATCAATACTAAAGAAAATACACTGAAGTTTAAAACAAACACAACTAAAACAAACTAAAACAAACACTAATACAACAAACATTTAGAAGATCATCACTCAAATCTCTATTCTTCTGGAGGAGGAGGAATGCCACCAAATAAGTTGAAGTAGGAAGCCATCAACATAACATTGGTATTAATTTCATGAACTTCATTTCTTATATTACAAATGTCCTGTTGCTGCTGCTGAAGTTGAACATCAATTTGATAAAATCGTTGATCAAAATGAGTCTCAAGTCTATCAAATTTTTCAATCAAATTTTGATAATTTGATTGAGGTGCAGATGTTTGCTCTCCTTCTTCTTCTTCTTCAAAAGCACTGGCAGGTGATTTCTCTTTTTGCTCCTTGAAGATTGCTCTAAAAGAAGCATCATTGTAGTAGACTGGCTCCTCATATTCTTCATCAGGATGCACTAGATTGTATTTCTTTTCTAAAATAAATGTAATCAAGTGACCCAATGAAATATTCCTTTTTCTTTTCTAATCAGCATGTCCAATTTTAGAAAGCCCATAAAGATGGTATAAGATAAGTTGGGCTTCATCAATAGGACTACCATTCATAATCAAAAAAGTCACAACAGAAAGGAGTGGAGTAATGTTGATCCTATCACCAGCTTTTGGAATAATAGAAGATCTAAGAATATGCTGGATGATTCGAGCATTTTTGGTCATTCCAGAAACTCTAGCAATATGATAATTTTGGTCATTTTCTCTAATCACCCTATTGACTTCAAACCATTTGAAGGTGTCCTCATTCATATGGGTGTGGGCTCTAAAACCTTCAGTTCTTAAGTTTAGAAAGGCACCTAAGTCGTGCTTAGTGATTTCAACTTTTTGTTTAAAAATAAAAGAACTTATAGAGGAGTGGTCGGAATTGAAACTCATATTGGCTAGGAAGTAAGGAAAAATTTGTCTATTGTAGAGGTGGACAAGAGAAAGAATGAATCCAAACTGAGTGGAAGCAAAAAGGTGCATTACCTTGAAGTTTATTTCGCTTTGGATCAGAATGAGAGAAGGTGTGAATTTAGCAGAGGCAAAACAAGGAAAGAATTCCTCATTTGCTTTTGAGAGAAAGTTTTCAGAAGCATTCCTGTGGGGTTTCTTTGCTAACACCTTTTGTCGCTTGCTAGAGGAGGCCATTGTCGATTTGGAAGTCAAAAGGGATTGAAAGAGATGTTTGGAGATGTGATTGTTGAGTTAGAAAGCCTTCTAATTTAAAGAAAATGATACGTTCATCCTGGACGAAAAATGTTCATCCTGGACGAAAATTATCGTTCGTCTGGACGAAATAATTTCGTACAGACGATTAAATTCGTCCAAAATATAACGGCTTTTCGTAATCAACATAATTTACGATACATCCTTTTGTACAGACTTTTTGACTTGACCGATCGTACAGAAGAAAAAATTTCGTACATACGATCAAAAGTTAATTCGTTTTGATGTCAGTTGAAAATCATCCCCCGCTATGAATCGACGTCTGTTCGTCTGGAAGAACCAAAAGTTCGTACGGACGAAGTTCACAATTAAAACTACCTTATCCATTCAACTGCTGCATTCAATCGTCCCGATGTTTAAGAGAAAAAAAATTTCATCCTGGACGATCATTCAGATCGTACAAACGAACTACATTAAAAACTGCTCTTAAGACGGTTATAATTCTCGCAAACTGAATTTAACACACATCGTCCCGTACGAAAAATTTCGTCCCGGATGATTTCCACATTTTTGGATTTTTGAAATTTTATTAAAGAAAATCAAACAAAACATAAATCACAATATACTATGAAAAATGCACAGACTCTAAAAATAAAATCACTCAAATCACAAAAATAAAAATCATAAAAACATAAACTACGAAAACATAAATATCAATGTTGCAAAAACATTTTTATTTAAGCATTCAAATCAATTACACCAAGCCTTGTTTTTAATGTACTGAAAGTATCAAAGGCTAAAGGTTTTGTAAAAATGTCTGCAAGTTGATTTTCAGTTGAAACATGAGTAAGTTCAATTTCTCCCTTGGATACATGATCCCTTATGAAATGATGCCTTATGTCAATTTGTTTGGTTCTAGAATGTTGAATAGAATTTTTGGAAATGCAAATAGCAATAGTATTATCACAATAAATTGGAATAATGCCTACAGTTAATCCTAAATCAATCAACTGTTATTTTAACCAAAGTACTTGTGTCACACAACTTCCTAATGCAATGTATTCTGCTTCTGCAGTAGATAGGGCTACTGAATTTTATTTTTTACTAGACCATAAAACTAATGAATTTCCAATGAATTAACATGTTTCAGAAGTGCTTTTCCTATCCACTCTATAGCCTGCAAAGTCAGAATCTGAATAACCAATAATTTCAAATGAAAAGCTAAACTTAGGATACCAAATTCCTAAGTTCTGAGTTCCTAGTAAGTATCTTAATATCCTTTTTAATGCTGTCAAATGTGATTATTTTGGATCTGATTGAAATCTAGCACATAAGCAAACACTGAACATAATATCTGATCGGCTAGCAGTCAAGTAAAGTAAAGATCTAATTATCCCTCTAAATTTCTTTTGATCAATAGATTTTCCCTTAAGGTCCTTATCCAACTGAACTGAGGAACTCATTGGTGTACTAACAGGTTTAGCATTGTCCATTTCATATTTTTTGAGGATGTCCTTAATATATTTAGTTTGATTAAGAAATGTACCTTCCTCAAGTTGCTTAATGCTAAAACCTAGAAAATAATTTAAATATCCCATTAGACTCATTTCAAATTCACTACTCATTATTTTAAAAAAATCATCACAAAGATTTTTATTTGAAGATCCAAAAATGATATCATCCACATAAATTTGAACAATGAGTATATCCTTTCCAAATTTCTTTAAAAAGAGAGTTGTATCTACACTTCCTTTTTCAAAAGATCTTTCAAGTATGAAGGTGCTCAACCTCTCATACCAAGCCTAGGTGCTTGTTTCAATCCATATAATGCCTTTTTTAACTTGAAAAACATGATTTGGGTATTTAGAATTTTCAAAATCTGGAGGTTGTTCTACAAAAACATCTTCCTCAATTATCCTATTTAAAAAGATACTTTTGACATCCATTTGAAACAATTTAAAACCTTTAAAACAGGCAAAGGCAAGTAAAACCCTAATTGCTTCAAGTCTAGCTACAGGGGCAAAAGTCTCCTCAAAATCAATTCCTTCAATTTGATTATATCCCTTAGCAACTAATCTAGCCTTATTTCTAATGACTACTCCTGAGTCATTCATTTTATTTTTGAACACCCACTTGGTTCCAACAACACTTTGATCTTTTGGCCTTGAAGTTAATTCCCAAACTTTATTTCTTATAATTTGATTCAACTCTTCTTGCATGGCCAATATCCAAAATTCATCAGAAAGTGCTTGATCAATGTTAGTGGGTTCAATAGTTTATATAAAGGCTGAATGATTGACTTCCTTACTTAATTCACGCCTAGTTCTAACACCCTCACTAGGTTCACCTATAAAAAATTCCCTTGGGTAGTTTTTAGAAAATCTCAAATCTCTAGGCAAAGGGTTTTCTCTTTCCAAATTCTCTTTCACATTTTCTTCCAAATTTATTCTATCAATCTTTTGGGAGTTTTCCTTAATCTCATCTTTAACAACATTTGGCTCTTCCAAATTTCTAGATTCATCAAATACAACATGTGTGGTTTCTTCAATGACCAAGGTTATTTTGTTGAATACTCTATAAGATTTTCCAACACTTGAATATCCAACAAAAATTCCTTCATCTGATTTTGGATCAAATTTTCCTAAGGCAGATTTTCCATTATTATGAATGAATACCTTGCAACCAAAAACATGCAAATGAGACAAATTAGGTGTTCTACCTTTTAGCAACTCATATGGTGTTTTATTTAAATTTGATCTCACATTCACCCTATTCAGTACATAGCATGCAGTGCTAACCACCTCAGCCCAAAAATATCTAGTAAGTGAGTATTCTAACAACATTGCTCGGGCGGCTTCTATTAATGTTCTGTTTTTCCTCTTAACTACCCCATTTTGTTTAGGGGTTCTAGGTGCAGAAAAATTATGATCAATTCTTATTTCTTTACAAAAATTTTTAAATCTTTCATTTTTCAAATTCTCCTCCATGATCACTTTGTATATAAATTATTTCACACCCTAGTTTTCTTTGAATCCAAGTTGAAAAATTTCTGAATTACTCAAATGATTCACTCTTAATAAAAAAAAACTAACCCAAGTGAATCTTGAGAAATCATCCACTATAACAAATCCGTATACCTTCCCTCCTAGAATTACAGTTCCTACTGGTCCAAAAAGATCCATGTGAAGAATTTCCAATGGTTTACTAGTTCTAAGATCCTTATTAGACTTAAAAGAGGACTTCACTTGTTTTCCTAATTGACATGCATCACAAAGGTGGTCCTTAGTAAAGTCTAGTTTTGGTATACCTCTCACTAAGTTCTTTTGGGTAATTCTCCTAAGGTTTTTCATACTAGAATGACAAAGTCTCCTATGCCAAAGCCATGATTCATCAGAAACAATTTTCAAATAAAAAGCAGTAGGAGATTGAATACAATTTAAATCTAGCATGTAAACATTGTTTACCCTTTTTCCATTTAAAACATTTTTCCCATTTAGACTTAATATGCAGCTAGTAGGTAAAAATTTAACATTATAGCCCTTATCACATAGCTGACTTATACTTAATAAATTATGCTTTAAGCCTTCAACCAATAACACATTGTCTATGAAAAAGTTTTTCAAATTTCCAATCATACCTGATCCAACCACTTTCTTTGTGGTATTATCTCCAAGTGTAACCTTGCCTCCACTCCTGGCTTCCAGCGTTATGAATTGAGCAGAATCTCCAGTCATATGCTTTGAACATCCACTGTCCAGGTACCATATGCTCTCACGAGGTCTTGTGTGAGAGCAACTCTGCAAAAATATCAAATGTTAAACCTGGAAACCCAAACAAGTTTGGGTTCACCTTTTAGAAAATTATAATCAGATGCATGTATGATATGTCTAGGTTTATGCATCTTAGTTCTCCACACCAAATTAGTTTTCATCTTCAAAGTGCAGGTGTGAGATATATGTCCCAAAAATCCACAATTATTGCATTTAACATAAGGAAAATTATTCCTAAGTTTTCTTTCATTTGATTGTCTTCTAAGGGATTTCATGTATTTAGAATAATATTTAGGATTTGTAAAATCTTCAAGTTTTGGGGGTTTCCTATTATCCTCAAGAGCTCTTATTGTCAGTTTATAAAATGAATTCATATCTTCCAAGATTCGATTTGTATAATTGATTCGATATGTTTTGCTCTCAGATTCATCCTTAAAATTTTTAAATTTTTTTTCAAGATCAGCATAGGATGATTTTAAATTCTCAAAATTCTTATTCAAGTTATCATATTCGTCAAGAAGTTTCATGTGGTTGTTATCTATTAATGCATGATCTTTCCTAAGGATTTCATCTTTCTTCTTAAGCTCTTCCAATTCAAAACTTACACTAGCATGCATCTTTTTCAATTTCCTATATGCATCATGCATGTGTTCAGAAACTTTAAATAATTCATCATAGGTTAAGTTACATACCTCTTCTTGATCTGATTGATCAACATTATCTGTCATCAAACAAAGTTTGGTGACATCTTCTTCTTTTTCAGTCTCAAATGAGTCTGAAGCTGAGTCCGCCCAAAAAGCTCTTTGAAACTTCTTCTTGCCCTTCTTTATAATTGGTTTCTCCTCTACCTTCTCCTTGCTACGAGTGGCTTTGAGTTTTGGACAATCAGTCTTGATATGACCTGGTTTCCTGCATTCATAACAAATTACTTCATTATGAACCTTGTCATTTCTGTTATACTTACCTCTATTCCATTGCTGGCGTCTCTTCTGCTTCCTCTTTAAAAAGCTTCTGAATTATCTAGTCATTAATGCAATATCGTCTTCATCCTCAGGTTGTGAGTGTTCACTCTCTGACTCTTCCACTTTTAGTGCAATATTCTTCTCCTTTCGTGGTTCACCTGTATCAATCTTTCTTTGACTTACTCCTTGCTCATAAGCAATGAGTGAACCAAGAAGATTATCAATAGAATAAATGTTTAGATCTTTAGACTCTGTAATTGCAATAATTTTAGCATCATAAGCAGTAGGTAAACAACAAAGAATCTTATTAACCATTTCAGCATTAGTTAATTCCCTATCAAGTGCATGCAAAGAAGTGACAATTTGTGTGAATCTTGTGTACATGTCAGAAATAGATTCATTTTGTTTCATGCAAAATAATTCATAGTCATGTAACAAGATATTGAGTCTTGATTGCTTAACCTCATTAGTCCCTTCATAAGTTATACAAAGTCTATCCCATATGTCCTTTCCACTTTTGCAAGTGGAAACTCGCATGTAGTCTTCAGATTTTAAAGCACAAAAGAAGCTATTTAAACATTTGGCATTTAGTTGTGCTAAGTCACGTTCTTCTATAGTCCAATCTGCAAAAGATGTTTCTATCCTAACTCCATCAACTAATCTAGTTGGTTTTGTGTAACCTTCCTGGACTATGATCCACATACGATAATCAAGTGATTGTAAGAAAGTAGACATGCGTGTTTTCCAAAAATCAAAAGGTATATTGTCAAACAGTGGAGGTCTAGTTATAGAGTAACCCTCAGGTTTGTTTCGGTTTCCGAATGTAGCCATTTACGTTAATCAAAAAGTAGTTTAAACTTATGATTTTGAAACAAAGCTCTAATACCACTTATTGAGTCTAGTAAATAGGTTGTTAGACCTAAGTTAATGTCCCAAGGCTACCAAGAGGGGGGGTGAATTGCTATTTTTAAAAATTTAAACCCTCTTTGAAAATGAGTTGAACTAAAATGAAAATTTTTATTAAGTTTTTATAGAAAACATTTTTCAACCACATAGTTTTTTTAAACCAAAAATAAAATGCGGAAAAGTAAAAACAGTAAAGTAAATGACACCAGATTTATAGTGGTTCGGTCTAAACCAGACCTACATCCACTCCCCAGAGGCATCCTCTGAGTATTGCACTAATACCAATAGTGACTCTCCTTTTGCACCCACAGCAAGGCGGAGAAGCCTTTACAAAACACTTTTTTCACCACTACCCGGTGCGGCAGAGAACCGTTGTCCTTTTACACAATCCTCAGTGTTGGCAGAGAACCGTCCATCCTTTTACACTCTCCTAGTGTAGGCAGAGAACCCTTCTTCCTTTCATACTTCCTAGTGTGGGCAGAGAACCCTTCATCCTTTCACACTTTCCTAGTGTGGGCAGAGAACCCTTCGGCTGTTCACACTCTCCAAGTGTAGGCAGCGAACCCTTCGGCTGTTCACACTCTCCAAGTGTCGGCAGCAAACCGGATCTCCTTGACAGATCTTCTCACAAGAATCTAGAAGGAAGAAAGAAAAGAGTGAAGTAATCCCAATTCACAAGTAGTGATTCTTACCTTTAAACTCCAAGTGAAGCCTTCACGCTCCAGTGGTAGGAATCCTCCTTTAAATGCATTCTTACACTCTCTCCTTGGCTATTCTCTCAAAAGGCACGAAGATCAAATGACAAAAAGATTAGGTAGCAGTCTAATTTGGACTATATATACAAAAGACAAGAAAAACCGCCCAAAAACTGCAAGTTTTCAATTCTGTACGCAGTGGATCGTCCCGTACGATCGTGGATTGTCTTGGACGATATTACTTAAAAGCCTTGAAACGAACCTATTTGTATATGTGTACGAAATGTTTTCGTACAAGCTGATCATCCCGTACGAACAAAGTTCGTCCGGTACGAACGGTTATTACAAGGTCGGTTCCAAAAAAAAAATTGCAGAAAAACCGTCCTAAGTCAGTTGTATCGTCTGGACGAAAATTGGTTCGTCCGGACAAAATTCTTACATAGACCAGATCGTCCTGGACGATATTTAATTTTGTCTGGACGAAAATCTTATAGAGAGCAAATCGTCATGTACGATAATTTAATTTCGTCTGGACGAAAATCTTACAGAGACTAGGTCGTCCTGTACGATATTTAATTTCGTCTCCACGAAAATATTACAAAGAGCAAATCGTCATGTACGATAATTTAATTTCGTCTGGACGAAAATTTTACAGAGAACAAATTGTCCCGGACGATTTTTAATTTCGTCCTGGACGAATAGGACTTAGAAAATTTTTCTGGCCAGTTCCTATTCGTTCCATGTGATCTTAATAGGAGATAACTGTCTGATCGTCCCGTACGAACTGATATCATCCCGTACGATCAGTATAAATTTTATATGATCTCCTTATGTGTGTGTGTGTGTATATTTTTATTCACTCAATTACAATCACTCCCTTTCAAGTTTATTTCAAAGAAAAGTACAAGCTTCAAATATATAAAGTATCTCATGCTGAATTTTATTTGAAGTCTTTGTAGTATGGAGTTCGATTTTCCTGAAATGTTAGTACACACAAGAGCAAATACAAATTTTCTAAAATTGTTAGGAGATAACTACACATTTGAACAATAATGTTTGGAATCATCAAAACTATACAAGTTGCAAAAGTGTAAAACATGCAAATAGCAACAATCTTAACAGAACTTATGTATGGTAGAATGCTCCTAGAGTTAATGCAATTAAATCTTTGATTTAATTAGTTTCTAATACAATGCAAGCTAGTTGAAAGTCTCCAAATCAAATATCCTTGAATGTTAAAAAGGCTTTAAAATATATATATATTTTTTAAAAGACTAGACTTCCCTATATCCAACACCTCATCCTCATAGTTTGGATTATCTAGACTCAACTTGTAGGTAGGGAAGTTTCTTATAGCAAGGAAAATAGATATGCATTAATATGCATACGACCTCGAATGATTCTGGCTATTCCCAAGATTGTTAAATTTTTATGTTATTTAATTCTTAAAATATTACATTTTAATTGTGAGTATAAAAATTTGTAGTCCTTAGAGAGTCTAGCGAAATCAGGATACACACATGCAAGTCATAAATATAAGAAAAGTAGATAATTTCTACTGCATAATCAAAATAAACACATCAATATAAATAAAATTTGTAGAGTAAAATGAAGAGTGCATATGAAGTGTCATATAAGTATAACCCATAGTATGTAAAAAAGTCATGGTGGCCAGGCTCCACCGATAACAACCTGGATTCTAATCCTATTGAATCATGCAAGTCATAAAAGTAAGGCATTTCATCTTTGAGTCTTCACCTTCATGTATTTATATGGATCATCTTCCTCCAGATCATCTTCCTTTGGATTGACTTCCTTCAATTTTCGTAAGGTTCATCCTCCAAAAGGGTACCTAAATGAGAAAGAAAGTTCCTATGAGGAGCTTTCTTTCTCCGCTTAGATCCCTAGTGTATAAAATGCCCAACTTTTGAAGACTTTCACGACTCAATAATTTACAAATTACACCATGAAAAAGAAAATTTAGACTCTCCTACATGGTTATCCTAAGTAGTTAAATAGAAAATCCAAAGCAGTTAAATATGAAAAGTAAAGTACACATTGCTAATCACACTTAGCTATGCTCTTACTTATTTTTTGGGGCTAAGTATTCTAGAGCACCTATAGCAAGCAATTATATTATTATTTATGAATTTTAACACCATTTATTAGCGCCATATAGATATGACAACCTATAGAAAATATTATTAGTATTAAGATCATCCCTAATCCTATGGGTAATCTATCACACACATCACATAATAAATAAAGTGCAGTAATAAAATAAATAATCATAATAAATCAAGTCAATCAATATATATGAAACATACAAGAGTACCGCATCACAGAAGCAGAAAAGGTAAATCATCGGCCTAACCTAGAGCTAGAAGTTGTGCCCTAGCAAACAGTTCTATGTGTGTGTAATAGGCTATGTGATTTTGGATAGGTCCTATTTTAAGCAATTAGTTTGAGTTATTTTGTATTCGGGTTAGTTAGAGGGCATAAAGGGATTTTTAGTTATGGTTTAAATATTAATAAAATGGGGTCCATTAATTAATTAAGTTTGTTATTTATTTTTAATACTTAGGGTAGTGTTCTTTAAAGTTTAAGTTGAGTTAACGAATTTTAGAAGGTTCAGGATCAGCCTACTCGTTAAGTAAAAGGGTCCAAAATGTCACTTTTAATAAGTTAGGTTTAGGGGCTCTAGTATTTTAATTAAATATTATACTTTATAAGAAGTAATTAGACTTTGAGTTTGCTAGATTTGGAGCTTTTTAGGCAAAGTTATAAATTTTGGAAGTATCGAGCCCTAGTTATCGAACTAAGGTTGATCGGAGAGTTGACTTTTTAATTTAAATTAGTTTATGAAAAACTAATATTTTTAATAAATACTATATTTTAATTGGAGTTGAACCTTTTAGTTTTCCCTATTTATATTTTTTTCGAATTAGTTATAAATTTTTAAAGTTCAGATAATTAATGAATTATTAAAATTATCTAATTAAGGGGCATTTTAAGAGTTTTGATTCAAATCAGCTCCAAACTTTTTAGAATCACCCCAAAATGTTAGAAATGTCATAAAGAGATGTTCTCAAGTATTTGAGGAAAATTTGGAATTTTTTAATAATTTTAAATTATTGAATTTAATTAAAAAGATGATTTTTAGATAAAATTAAATTAAGCTTTAAATTAAAGTCCAATAAAGAGGATTTTATTTTTTAAAGATTAAGGACTAAATTTTGAAGAGTTTGATATATTATAGCTAATTTTTAGAGTTAATTTAAATTTATTAGAATTTTTTCCAAAGTTATCAAGGCTTAATTAAAAGGGTAAATTAGGGTTTATTAATTAAGTGATTTAAAGGATCCTAAAAATCCTAAAAAATTTTGGGGGTTTAGTATGTCACTAAGTTTAAGTATTCCAATTTTGAAATCAATCAAAGATTTATTCTAGCTCCAAATTTTTTTTTAAGTTTACTAGACAGGTCCTTAATTATTTTCCTTAGGGTATCACTACCTTAAGTAGGTTTAAATTCAATGTTGATGACTAACCCTTTGGGTAAAATAAAAAGAGAATGCAATAAAATATAAGCACATCATGTCCTTAGATCTAGGAGAACCTAAAAAAAGTACTCATGTGTCATACGCATGCAAAAATAAACTTAAATAATAAATAAGCAAGAGTATCAATGCAATTAGCGAATAATTAGAGTTCAATCATTCACTAATCCAACCTTCATAATTGTTATTCACATGCATGATCTACGTTTGAAATTTCATGAATTGAATCTCTCAAAATTAAAGAAATTTAATATAAAAATAATTTTATATATATATATATATATATATATATATATATATATATATATATATATATATATATATATATATATAAATATAAGTTTAAAAATAAAGTAATTAAAAAATAATTCGATGTATATAAATACATAAATATATTAGAGGTCCACTAGCTACTCTAGTGAAGTTTTAAAATAATTTCAAAATAATTTTTAATTTAAAAATAATAATATATTATTTATTTAAATAATAATAAAGTATTTAAATAACTAAATAATAAAAAGTATTTAAAAAAATATTTTTAATCTTTTAAAATAATTTTAAATTAAAAAATATGAGGTATCATACATAATTTTTGGATTAAAAATAAATTTATAGTGAGTTTTTGAAGTTTAAAGTAAATAAAAAAGTATTTTAAAATAATTTAAAAATAATTATTAAATTATATTAAATTAAATATTAAAGTTTTCAGAATTTAAGATGATTTAATAAAAATAAACTTTATAAATTTTAGAAAATGATTACATTCTTAATTTAATTAATTATTAATTAAGTATTTAAGTAATTAAATAATTAAAAAAATGTTTAAAATAAGAAATATTTATTAATTTAAAAATTCAATGACCAAAAGTGACTCTCTGATTTTTAGGAAAAGAATATATGTGTGTGTATATATAAATATATATATATATATATAATTTAAAAGTAATTAATTAATAATGAATATTACATAAATATTAATTATTTATTGACATAGAGTAATTATTTAAAATAATTAAATTTTCAATAAAAATATGTTAAATATTACTCTGAAATAAAAAATATGTTTTAAAATAAAGTTATAATTTTTAATAAAATATTTAATAATTTATAATTAATTATTAATTAAAAAAGGTAAATTTTTAATATTTAAAATAACTTGAAATATAAATAAAAATTTCTTTGAAGAATTTAATATATTATATGTATTTTTTGGGTTTAAAATAATTTTAAATTAATTATTTAAGTAATTATAGTTTTAAAATAGCTTTAAAATAATTAAAATACCTATTTTAATTAAAGTTTGGCAACAGCGACGGTAGGGGTCATGCATCAGAGTGGGATTGACGGACGAAACCACGGGCAATTATTGAAAATAATGTCACTGCTAGATAATCATTTCCAATGATTGGGGGCAGCACGGTTTCAATCCGCACAGCACTTAACCACATTATATGGGATCCTCCGTCATCTAATCTTCTGTGTTTTGGAATGAATGGTCTGGATTGAGCCACACAAACAAGGGAGCCATGGGATCGAGTCACGCAGTCGATCCAAACCACAGAATGACGAGATCTTGACCTTTGATTGTGAGAACAATAGTTCGGATCAGCCCCCAGCTGACGGTAATCGTAACCCAAAACCCTAAAGAATAATTCATCTCGTTTGATCGATTGATTGATCAAACTAGATGAAATTTTAAACATAGGATGTATGAATGAAGAGCATTCATGGGGAGGTATTTTTGCGATTTGAAAAGCACTTTATGAGAAGCTATTTAACCCTAAGTGTCCTAGACTAGGGTTAGGGATTTTACCTTAGTTTATGGATGGTTTGACCTGTTTAAAGGCTTGTTGCACTTGTAGACTATCCACACTCCTTTTATAGAAGAAATCATGGCTCAAAACACTATGGATCCATGGAAAATTTTCTTATAAGGCTTCTAAGCTTAGTTCGTCGGAGATCCCGCAGCCGGCGGGGTCTTGGCGATGTTTTTGGCTTGGAAATAGTGGAGGTCTAGAGAGCTCTCACATACAGTCCCTCAGGATTAGGAGGCTTAGAGCAAGAGTAATTGCAAAAACATCCCCAAAGAATCGTAAATAAACCTATTTATATCCCTAGACCTATCATTGATGTTTGGGATTAGATTTAGAGCTAATTAGGAGGGAAAATAGATGATTTAGTCATGGTTTGAGTCAAGGGTAGATTTGGATTGAGTTTGAAATCAAATAGGGTCAAATGGGCTAAGTGGGTCAACTTGGGTTGAACTGGCCAACCAAGTTAACCCAAGGCATGGGTCTGAGCTCAATAGACTTGGTATGGCCCATAGTACCCAAGGGAGGTGTGAATTGAGCCAAGGAAGCCTAGGGAGTGATTTAGAATCAAAAGAAAGGGAATTGGGTCAATTTGGGTTAACCTAGGTTGACCTGGCCAACCAAGTTGACTTAGAGCTTGGGTCTAGGCTCAACAGACTTGGCTCAACCCACTAAACACAAGGGAGGTGGTCTTAGGGCCTGGCTTAGTCAATTTGACCAAGACAAACCTTTTGACAAAGGGTTTAGGTGAAAATAAGGTCAACATACACAAGTCACTTACTAAAGCGAAATCCTTTTGTAACTATGTATAGGATTCCCCATGGAAGCAATTCTTTGGTGGATTCCCTAGCAAAGTTTGCAAAGGAATTTACCTACCTAGAAGAAGACTCCATTCATATAAAAGTTTAGGTTCGTCAATTCCAATCTCTTATAGATTTGGAGCATATCAATAAATAATATCCCTAGGTCCTTTCGATTTCTTTAATAGTTGATGAACACGGCATTTGTAGACAAGCGCTGATCAATTACCTTTAAGAAGGCAAGTTTACCCATGACAGGTCACTTGCCAATCAAATCAAGAAACATGTCATATATATATATACTAGTCAATAATACATTATACAGTCGATCGTTTGACTAGATGTAGCTCCGTTGTCTAGAAAAATAAGAGGCCATAAAGATCATTAATGAAGTCCATACTGGACTATGCGGTGCTCATCAATCAGGTAAAAAAATGAAAATTAAAAGATTTGGATACTACTGACCTATGATGATTAACAATTATATTAAAATTACAAAATGTTGTCATTAGTGTCAGGTACATGGTGTGGTTTTACATCATCCAGCCGACATGTTGTATCCCATGATAGCTTCGTGGTCTTTCAAAGATGGGGCATGTCAGGCCAATTGACCCTCCTTCTTCAAAGGGTCATCATTTCATCTTGCCAATGACTGATTACTTCTCAAAGTGGGTGGAAGCATTTCTCCTACGTAACTTAACATCACACCATGTAATGAAATTCTTTCATAACCATATCATATATTGATACGGTATGCCCCATAGTATCCTATCTAATAATGGGTCTACTTTCAAGTCTACGAAGATCAACAACTTTACAAGTTGCCATGTTATCGATTGGAGATACTCAACAAACTATTATTTTGTACTGATCGGCTGGGAGGATATTTATATCGTCCTGGACGATAATGTCGGTCTTGAAATTCTATTTAAAGGACCCAAATTTTCTCATGCTTAAGATATTGAGTGCTGCTGTCTTGACCTGAGAGAGCCTTGGGAGAGGGAGAGAGAGAGAGAGAGAGAGAGAGAGAGAGAGAGAGAGAGAGAGAGAGAGGAACTTTTGAGGGGGAGTTTGTGAGAGGGTTCACAAAGGTTGCTCCAAGCAAGGTTCCAAGTCGTCGTCTCCATTCTTCATCCTTAATCCTTGGGAGGTTCTTGGGAGGTCTACTTCAGTATAGGTCTGGGTTCTCTGCCCTCTTCAGGAGGAAGCAAAAGGAGTCGGTTCTCTACCGCACCAAGGTTGGTAAAAAGGAGTCTGTTGTAAAGGCTTCTCCGCCTAGCTATGGGAGCAAAAGGAGAGACACTTAGTTAGTGCGATACTTGGAGGGTGCCTCCGAGGAGTGGACGTAAGTCAAGGATTGGCCGAACCACTATAAATCTGGTGTGATCTTTCTTTGTTTTGCTTCCGCATTTATTTATTTTTGCACTTTGATTTCTGTGGTGATTTGTTTTTAAGATTTGTTGTACTTTTCTAAAAGAAAAATTTTAAAATACCAATTCACCCCCCCCCCCCCCCCTCTTGGTTAGCCTTAGGCTAGTTCTTAAGGGCTTAACATCCCTAACAAACTATTAGAATGGTTAGACGTGTATTGGACAACAACCAATTACCAACCAATATACACAAAAGGATGGAGCAGGGATTGCAGTGTCATTTGGTAATTAATGATAGTATGCAATGAATGCTTTAACTTCTCTCCCAGTAATGTTCACTAGCCCATAGTCTATAGGAATAATGCCCTACAGTCAACATTAGTATCTTGCATATCACTACAAAAAAGTACATAAATGCCACATGTGAATGATGATGGTGGATATGATGAAAATGCAATATACATGTGACTAGTGTTGTTTGATTGCAAAGAGTACATAATAGCTAGTTCACAAGCAATTGAAATGGACAACAACTAATGAATGTGATAATGTCATGCATGTAACTAAAGTCATTGAAGACAAGCATAATAAGTCATATATGAATGATGAGTGTTGATATGATGCAAGTATAGTGGCTCCTCTATAAGTATATCTAAGAAGACTGCAGCAGATATGCAAATAGGGAATATATGTACGTGATAGTCTCCTATGAATACAAAGACAATATACATGAGAGAGTGGGAGATAAATGTAATTGAGCTGACATCTAACATTAAATCAGATGAATGAATTGATTTGAATGCAAGCAAAGCCGGTTTACACGACCTATTTATGGATAACAATAGCGAATATATCATTAGCACAGCGAATCCCTTGTGGGTACAAATACATACACCACTTGTAAATAACTGTTGGAAGCTCGTCAAGATACAGTAATCCACCTATGGGTGATAATAAGCAATATGCAGCAGATGCTAGGTCACCCCAGTATTCACCAACCATTCAATGATAGGTAAAGGCACTTCGCTCTTAAAAGTAGGGATAGTCAATTTGCAACATATGCAAGTACCTACAAGCAGTAATGATTGAGATGTTTTTAGTATGTTGGGTATAAAGGCAACTCAATATACAAAAGAACCCCGTTGATACATCATCAAAGGAAGATTCAAACTTTTATGCAAAATTGAATGATTTTACGAATGAATCTGTAGAATCAAAGAATGAGAAGTTGAAGAAGAAAAGATGTATCATTCTATCATCTCTTTAGAAATATTGAGGCTCTTGAAAATATGTCATGTTATTTTGGCTTATATCTAGAGAGCAAGACTCATAGCTCAATTTCTTACATATTCATCATAAATGCATAAAATGGGCCCCTTGAGTACACTATTCTAGAGCCATAAAAGAAGCTTCTATGTACCATGTGCATATCAGATACTAGATTATCACTATGACATCGAAGATGACCTTGCACCATATATTGTTCATTCTTTGAGGAGAATACCTTGTGGCAAATTGAAGACAAGAAGAGCCAACAATATGTTAGCCAAGCCTTCGATCTCATCAAACGAGGATGCCTCATCTATCATAAAATGATATCTTGTCATTTGGATGTCCTTATCCAGTGTAAGCAAGGATTGGTTGATTTATAGATATGATCTCTGAAAGAACGAGAAAAGGGAGATTGTATCAGAATGATGAAGTATATTATGAATATTCTGAATACAGCACTGCAATTCACCTATAAGCAAAAGTAAAAAAATTAGTAGTAAAAACTATCAGATCCATAGTATTCATATAAGAAAATAGAATGTGTCAACAAAAACCAAAATAAAATCCCATGCATTTGGTAGCAATGGTCATTTAACACTACATGTTATTTGACGCTACATGATATTTAAATAAGCAGAGGGTTTCACACATGTGTGTCATTTTACACTACAATTGCATTTTAAAAATTGTATTATGCACGCACGTGAATGCATCATGCAATATACACATAACAATATATACCTGCATAGTCCACGACCAACGTGTTGTAAGTGCACACATAACATCTAAGTATGCCACACAGGTTAAGAAATAAGTTTAAATTTGAACTCGATCCTTTGTCGGCAAATGGACAAAGTCGATAAGGTTCAAACCCATAAAAGGAAATAGCCCATGAATATCCTGATGATAGCCATGTTGAATGTAAATCTCAACCAGAGGGCTCCCCAAACATACGAAATGCCTCTAAATGCCCATAAAAATCCAAGATTCCAAATAATCACCCAAAATTAGGATATTTAAATAGAAAATTCAATCATTAAACACTTAAAGCACAAATACTTATCCACTCTCCGCAATAGTTTATCGAGGTGTACAAATCTAAAAACAACTCCATCTCACAAAGAGCTAATGTCTAATCAATAATATCACTGTGATTCATTCTCAATCTATCTTTTTTTAGTAAGAACGTGGTGTGTGTCCTTTAAATGGTGGTTTCGCCTCCAAATGACACCACACCATGGATTTAGCCATCAAATGGCGATGTAAGTAAATAATTATGACCGGTCAGGGCCCCATGAACCAGGTCGTTTGCCGCCAAATTACAACACTAAATTATAGTTATGGCCAGAGCATGTATGCTCTCTAATGGCATTAAATCCTTGAGATATGAATCAATAGGATATGATCGATAGGGCACAAAGGCTTTTGTTAGCTAAGGTGGTTTTAAATCTGTCCCCTTAGACAAATATCTACCCCAAGTCTACAAGGTTTTCTTAGACGAGATGCTTGCCGATAAGGATCCTTCTGTAAGATTGTGTCAACTACCTCTTCTAACTAGGTAGACAAGGGACCAAGATGGCTTGGGATAACAAAACCATTGGATCTTGATTGAGCTCATCATCATTACCCCATCATCGGCTTTAAGTGCAGGTTGGTGAAATTTTTAATTTTAAATATTAATTTTTTCAAATACTAAGACCAATGTTGCTACTATGTGTCCGATATCATGTATATACGAGTGCAACGTACGTATTTGTTTAACGACTAGCCTTAATCAAAAGTTCTCTCTTGCTATCAGGAGAGGTAATTAACTATAGGGGCTTGCGCCTATAGGAAACCAAAACTCAAATCATAAAGTCATCGCAAAAAGAGGGTGAAATCTCTAGGCAGTGACTTATTTACAAACCAAATTTGCCTTATGAAATTAACCCCAAAACATAATCTGTTAAAACTCTCCTGAAAGAAGAAGAGGTTGGGGTGCGAATTTTCAGAGCCCACATCATTCTAAGGTTTCTTGTTGATGATATACTAAAACATGATGGATCATCATCACTTTAATTTATTGGTGATATACACAAAAAATAATAACTATAGATACATTTGTCTCTTTGAGGATGCCATTATTCAACCTATCAAATTGGATAATAATCTGATTTGATTGAATTTATTGAAATGCATCTTGCTAACATTAATTTCCAAGTTCCAACATAAATTTATTTGTCTAGTTCACATTGAGTTATTTTTAATGCCAAAAATAATAACAAAATATTGTAATTATAATCATTAAGTAATAAGTATTATGCTAACTAATATCTACTTTTAGGTTTGAGTAATAAAACTCGAATCCAAGACCTTTCGGCTAGTAGCCAAAGCTATATTTATTTATTTATTCATTTAAATTGCACTACACACTTAACTCTATTATGCAAATAGTATTTTTTAAAACTACATTTTTTACTCAATTGTTTTTTTAACAAACTTCTACAATAGCAATAGCCCGACCAATCGAGGCCTAAAAAAACACCCCACAATAATGAAATTGTCATGAGAAAGTTAGTGTTGTAGTACATGCAATTTTTTTGGTCGAAGGCTCGTTTGAAATAATTTTCTTATTATTTTCTATAGTAATTTTTTAGTTAAAAAATATCTTGAAAAAAAAAAACAGTGATTAAAAATTATATGTTGATGTCGACTTAATACCTAATATAGCCAAATGGTCCCATTAGAAAAGAATTGAAGAAAAATATACCTTCTTGATTAAAATAATAATAATAATATAAATTATTTGCATTAAAATATTCCCATCTTTCATTCAATAATCTTTATTGATTTTGAAAGGCAAAAGCAATTCTTCCTGGTAATGATTTGCAAAATACAAAGATTTTCTCCAACCGAATGGCCAAATTAAATGATTATTAATAAGACTTTAAATGTTCTGATTTTAATCTCAGATTTGTTTTATGCATATTAAAGTTTGTCCTTTAGGCTTTAACTCGTCAAATTTGAACAAATTTGATCGAACAACCAATCTTGTCATTTCTTTGATAGAAATTGTGGAGAAAAGCTTTTCAAATAAAAACTAAGTCAATTTTGTCTATCCAGCATTTCTTTCTTTAATATAAACAATTCTTTATTTTATCAAGTTTTGCCACATATTCATTTAAACATTCTCATTTATGTCACATTCAACTTAATAAATATTATTATTATTATTTACTTGTTAATACTTATAACTATATAACATTATCAGTCTAATTATAATTTTATAAAATTAATTTTTAAACTTTCATTTAAAACCCTTATCATTAGCTCTTGAAATTATATCCACTTTGATATCATTTTTCTTCTGTGTAGTACATTCAAGACACTTAAACCCCTTAAATAAAAAGAAACTAAACTCATTTTGGTGTAATGATTGGAATTTCATTAAGAAACTCAAGAAATTTAAGTGTGTTTATCTCAGAGAAATCCTTGGATTGGTGACCTCTTGGAAAGTCACATCAACAAGATAAAATCATGAGGGCCTTAGGTAAAAGCGGACAATATCTCAATAGTTAAGAGCTGGGCTGTTATAAATGGTATCAGAGCAATGCACTGCCGAATGATGGGAACTAAGTGTCATATAAGATAAAGTGTTATGACATAGGAGCCACTTCTTGAATCACGTATGGGATAAGTGCTACATGGCAGGAGTCACCACTTAAACTTGTAGGAGCCATCTTTAAAATCCTATCTGCCAGATAGATGATTCTAGGATAAATTGATGATGATGTTATTTACTTTAAGTATGGGAGATTGTGAAACCCCTTAAGTAAAAAAAAAAAAAACTAAACTCTTAAAAATCAAGGTGCATTTCGGTGTAATGATTGAAATTTTATTAAGAAAATTTGAAGTTAAGCGTACTTATCCCAAAGAAATTCTGAGATGGGTGGCCTCCTAGAAAGTTACACAAACAAAATGAGACTGTGAGGCCCTCTAGCCAAAGCAACAAAATCTCGATATTTAAAAGTTTGGTTTGTTATAGTAGCTCAGCTTAAATGTTATTGTTACCTGATTATATGTTAGATATACATAGTATATATTATGTATCTTCTGTAAGGAAGTAGATATCAGATTATGGGAAGAGGTTATTTATTGATGATGTTAAGTTTCATTTGAATCTGTAGTATAGGGAAGAGCCCGATAGGATTCTAGAACACGATATTAGAAAATTGAGAAGCAAACAAATTCCAATGGTCAAGGTACATTAAAAAAATATGATTGCTAGAGAGGTTTAAGTGGGAGGAGTCTTGAGATGCGACATTTATATTTAGGTTTATTCTAACTTGTTTTGATTTGGAAATATCAAAGACAATATTTTTGTGAGGGAAGAGTTAGAAGACCTCCAATATTAGAGTACTATTCAGACCGGTTTGACTCGATTTGAAAGAGGTAATTATTTGAATTTATGTATTTTTGAACTTATTTGCATGTGTTTGGAAGTATTTTGGCATATTAAAAGGTTTGCATGAGTTTTGCAATGTGTCACAGGGATCTAGAATACATATTGGAAAAAATTGGTATTCCCGCTAGAGTGCCTAGGTGTTAGGTATTTTGGCACCTTTGAACTGGATTATAGTCCCTAGGTGCCAAATAGTGACATTATGGCACTATAGTCTTAAAAATTTAGAATTTGAACAAGTGTTGTGGCGCTTAAATAGTAGCGCCTAGGTGTTGGGCCAAATTATGCACTTAAAATATCATTTTCACTCGTCGTTTCATTTGATTTGTTTGGTTAGCCGAAGAAGAGAGAGAAGAGAATTTTTGAGTGGGAAAGAAGATTTTTTTTTTTTCAGTTCGGGTCATTTTTAGCTTCAGTTCACTTGGAAAAGTTATCCAGATAGAGGTAGGTTACGTTTTACCTATCTTAGTATTCAATAATTCAATGTTTTAGGATTTTTCCAACAAAATTTATATTTTCATTGCTGAAAAATCAAAATATTTATGTATTGTTAAAACTTTCATTTTATATGTAGCTCACTTTGGTCTATTGGTTGAGAGATTTGATTACTAACCAAGAGATCTTGAGTTTGACTCTTGCATATGTGATGTCTATGAATTTGTCTTAATTGGCCTAAATATCACAAAAAAAGCATGGAAAAGCATTATTCGAGGCAATATTGAAAAACATTAGCAATCATAATATGAGAGAGAGATGGGTAGCATTAGAAAGAAAAATTGAGAAAAAAGATAGAAAGGAGTACGTGGAGGAACAGAAATAGTGTTTCCATTAGAGGTGCCAATAAATGATCACATGACTTATCAATCTGATAAAAAATATTTGAGTTTGAATTGTCCTATTTAATAAACGGGTCAAATTCGGATCGAAGATTTTAACCTGTTTATTAAATGAGTTAGATTCAAGTTGACTGGTAAATTCACATTTAACTTGAAAAATACATTGTTTAATATTTTTCCCCTTAAATTCTTTTTCCTTGTGGTATGATCAGCGTTTTAAAAATTGGATCGAATCCGTCGATCCAACCGGTTCAACCGTGAATCATTCTTAAGGTCGGTCTTGTTCATCCTGAAAACCATTTATGCATCAAATCAAGCTGAGCTGGCCAGAATCTCGGTTCAATTGGTGAACACGTCGGTTCAATTTTTGAATTATTTAATCAATATAATAAATTAATTTAATATATTAAGAATAAAATATTAAGTAATACTTATAATTTAATAAATTAATTTATATTTAAAAAATATATTTTTAATAAAAAAAAAATCAAAATAAACATTTCAAATGACTCCACTTCATATGAGTTCTCACCCCATCCAAGCTCAAAAAGCAAGGGAAGCATTAACAAGATGAAGTTCAAAATAATGTGAGATTAAATATGTTGAAGTTCTTACTTAAATATATAATTTATATTTTAAAACAAATTCTTAAAATAATTTTTTATTATGTAAATATCAATTATTTTTAATTAATAATGTTAAATATATTATATGCTCTATTTATTATATATGTACTATAAAAATTTATTAATTAATTATTAATTAATATTAAATCATCCAATCTTAATAATTTATAAATATGAATTTATAATATAACTTTAATATATGACTTATAGGTGTAAATTATATCTGAATATATAACATAAATTTATAATAATTTATATTAAATATATAAATTTATATGTAAGCAAATTTTTATTAAATTTAAATTAAATTTAAAAATTGAATATGTTTACACTTAAAATTATATTAGATATTATTAATCTGTGAATTCAGTTTATTTTTTAATCAATATTTTATATTAATATTTGATTATTTTGTCATTTAAACTTTAGTTAAATAATTTTTATATTTATTATGTCATCCAGTTCAATCCCAGTTTGTAGATATACTTACATTCTATATGTTTATATGTCTTTACCCAATCAGTTATATATGTCTTTACCCAATCACCACCAAGCAAAGTGGAAAGGGAAACTTCATTACAAAACAAAAAATTATTTTTTTTATAGTATTCTTGTTGCGTATAGGTACTATTAGAGTAAGACTTTGCATATATAATTACATTCTATATGTTTATTTACATATATTTTAAAGTGTGTTGTGTTCTCAAATCAATGCATTTCCTTTTATTTCTATATTTTTATTAAAATCTAGTTAAAAAATGCATAAGTTTTAGTTGAAATTTTTCGACTTTTATTTGAAACTTTATTTTAATGAATCCCGAGTAAATTTTAGCTAAAATTATATTAAAATAATTAAAATTGAAATCCACTTAAATTAGCTGAAATGAAAATATTTTAAAGAATTTTACGTAAATTTTAGCCCTCGAATCAAATGGTCTGCTTCGTTTTCCCCTTTGCGTCTCTCTTACAACTCACAACTCACAACATCGAGTATGACTTTCGTTTTCTCTTTCGCTCCTCTCTCGCCCCCAAACGGAGACCGCTCATGATAAATATTTATATCTTCTAAGCTCTAAAGGTCATGCTATTTGCATTCTTAATTTTGATCTTAAAGCTCATCTTGGCTTCAATAATAAGAAGACAAACATAACTATTTGAATTTAGCCCTCAAATCAAATGGTCTACTTTGTTTTCTCTTTTGCGTCTCTTACGACTCACGACATCGAGTATGGCTTTCGTTTTCTCTTTCGCTCGTCTTTCGCCCCCAAACACAGACCGCCCTTGATAAATATTTATGTCTTATAAGCTCTAAAGGTCATGCTATTTGCATTTTTAATTTTGATCTTACAACTCCTCTTGGCTCCAATAATAAGACGACAAACAAAACTATTTGAATTTAACCCCCCCCCCCCCCAAAAAAAAAAAAAAAATTTCTGGCTTCGCTACTGGACTCATTTATTGAATGGATCAAATATAGGCTAACTATGTATCAAATCAATTTCAAGTTGCAAATGAACCCAACCTATTTGACTTGTTCTAACACCTCTAATTTTGACTAAGAATTGAGTAATTAATGAGAATAAATTTGAACTATTAAGATTTAATTTTAAATTTTGAAAACTAAGATGTATTATTAAGAAAAACACAGTGAATTTTACATTATGAGTATAAACTTATCATATCAAAAAAATTCTATATATAGCTGAATTTAAAATTAGCAATAGAGTTGTCATCTACAAATAGTAATATTTAAATTTTGTTTGGGACATTTTTTTATCACTATTTTTTTTTTTTTTAAAGATTATATTTAAAATTTTCTGTAAGAAATAATTAAAATGTTATTAAAAGGAAGCCTTAACATGAGACCTATGACCTCAAATCATCCCATGGTTGTTATCCATTAACAAGAGGTGGCCTCATCAACGAGAAATTATTTCTTTGCAGATGTCGAATATTGTTCGGAGACCAATAAAAATGAGCCACGTTGGTACCGCGGCTCGGTACCACTCGATATCGCGCTCAGTATTGCTGACGTGACTCATTCTGATCAGTCTTCAGATATAGAACTGAGTTTGGCGTCCACACAGAAACCATTTAAAGTTTATTTTGAGATATATTTTTTTATTATTTTTTAAAGTAAATTTTTAGTGCAAATTTTTTTTTAATAAATATAAATTTTTTATATTAAAAAAGTGCTGTAGCAAGCTCCAATAAAATTCTCTATGCTTCACTTGAGAGAGTTCTTCATTATTTTTTAAAATAATTTTTTGTTAAATTAAAAATTTTTATATAAAAAATTACTTTTGAAAGTAATAAAAAAATTGTGGCAAAGACGCAAATAGCGTCTTCCTTGTCACCTCTTTGGCGGTGGCTATCAGCTTACTCCACCCATTACCTGCTGTCTCCATCAAAATTATTTTAAATTTTAAAAAACATTTATTAAATGCATCAAATAAAAAATAGCTGTTTAATTCTTATTATTTTCTTATAAATAAAGATGCGCGTTCACTACCAATGGACCGTTTTTTTAATCTTACGTTAAGTTCGTCTGACGCCATGTTCTCTCTTTTTTTTTTTAATTTAATGTTTATCCATTTTTTATATTTTACGAAAAATAATTTATATAAAACAGTAATGAAATTTATTCTCAAATTTGAAAACTACTCATCTTGTCTTCAAGAAGTTGCTCTCTCTACTAATCCAAAAATGTAATCTTGCAGCTTTCTGTAGTTGTTGCTGAAATTCTTTCTGTAGTTGTTGGGGAGGTGACGCAAGAGAGGGATAGGAACTTGGATGTTAAAAAATTACACCGAGATCATCGCCGGCGAGCACCGCGGATGGTTTTGGTCAAGCCGGCGGCTGGCGGCCGAGGTTTCGCATGGTTGCCGCATTTGGCGATGGTGCTGGTTCAGGCCATATATGGCGGATACCATGTCGTCACCAAGGCGGCCCTTAACGTTGGGATGAACCAGATCGTTTTCTGCGTCTTCCGAGATCTACTCGCTCCCATCACCTATGTCCGCGATAGGTATTCTTTCGTTTTTTTAACCAAATTAGGTTAATATGACACGTTTGAGTCATTCAAGTTGCTAGCATGTTAGGTTGATATTAGTTTTTTCTTTTATTCATTTATTGATGGATCAAGTATAGGTTGACTATATTTGGATCAAATCAATTTCGGGTCAGGGACACACCCAACCTATTAATCCATTTTAACATCTCTAATTTTGATTAAGAATTGGATAATAAATTTAAACTATTAAGATTTAATTTTTAATTTTGAAAACTGATTTTTATTATTAAGAAAGACAGTACATCAAAAAAATTCTATATGTAGATGAATTTCAAATTAGCAATAGAGTTACATATAGAAATTGAAATTTTTAGGTTTTGTTTGGGACATTTTTTTATCATTATTTTTTTATTATTTTAAAAAAATTATATTAAATTTTTTTGTAAGAAACAATTAAAAAGTTATTTGAAAGGAAGCCTTCATATGAGAGTGAGACCCATGACCACAAATCATCCCATGGTCGTTATCTATGAATAAGAGGGGACCTTATCAACTTCATTTGAGATAAATTTCTTAAAAATAAAGTAATTTTTTAGTGTAAAATTTTTTTAGTAAAATATAAAAAAATTTATATTAAAAAATTGCTTTAGAAAACTACAATAAAATTGTCCCAAAGGGAGTCTAAAATTTCATTTGAGATGATTTTCTTACTAATTCTTAAAGCAACTTTTTAATATAAAAAATAAATTTTTGTACTAGAAAGCTGCTTTAAAAAGCTGTAAGAAAGCTGTCCCAAATAAAGCATAAGATTTTATTTGGGAAATTTTTTTATTGTTTTTAAAAGCAAATTTCTAGTATAAAATTAAATGAAAGCAGCAAAAAAGTAATATCTAAAAGTCGGAGCCAGCTTTTTTATTAGACCTTAAATCATTTTTTTAGTATAAAAATTTTAAATTTTAAATTAAAAAAAAATATTTTAAGAAGCGATAAAAAAACAATCTCTCTGTTTGATATAACTTATTTTTTAAAATAATATTTTAATATTAAATTTTTTTGAATTAAAGATTTTTGTACTTTTTAAAATTGTGCGAATGAGTATGTTAATTCCATTTTTAAATAAAATGTTAATTGTACTTATTTTTTAAAATAATATTTTAATATTAAAATAATATTGAATTTCATGGCTTACTAAACTTTTTAATACTATTTTGAAGACTAAAAAGATGCCAGATGAGTGGAGAATGAGTATGTTAATTCCTATTTTTAAGAATAAAGGTGATGCACAAGATTGTGCGAATTATAGAGGTATTAAGTTAATGTGTCATACTTTAAAACTATGGGAGCGAGTTATGGAGCATAGGTTGCGGCGTGATACTAATGTTTCTCAAAATCAATTTGGATTCATGCCGGGTAGGTCGACTATGGAAGCCATACATTTATTAAGAGGTTTGATGGAGAAATATAGAGAAAATAAGGAGGATCTACATATGATATTTATTGATTTAGAAAAAGCATATGATAAAGTTCCAAGAGAAGTGCTATGGAGAGTTCTTGAAAAGAAAGGAGTCAATAATGCTTATATTCAAATCATTAAAGATATGTATGCAGGAGCTATTACTTGTGTTCAAACACAAGGTGGATTGACCAAGTATTTCCCTATTTCGGTTGGGTTACATCAAGGATCAGCCTTAAGCCCATATCTTTTTGCTTTAGTCTTGGATGTTCTCACTAGACATTTGCAAGAGGATGTACCTTGGTGTATGCTTTTTGCTGATGATATTCTTCTTGTTGATAAGACTAGAGAGGGAGTTGAAGGTAAACTTGAATTATGGAGGTCAACCTTAGAGTCTAAAGGTTTTCGCTTGAGTAGATCTAAAACGGAATATATGGAGTGTAATTTTAGTAGTAATAGACCTACTGAAGGGATTGTGACTTTGGGCGATCAAGTCATTAATAAGAGTACACGTTTTAGATATCTTGGATCAATTGTTCAAAGTGATGGTGAAATAGATGGGGATATTATCAGCAGAATTCAAGTTGGATGGTTGAAGTGGAGGAATGCATCGGGCTTGTTATGTGATAGAAATGTACCCCTCAAACTTAAAGGAAAATTCTATAAGATGGTAGTGAGGCCTGCAATGCTTTATGGTGCCGAATGTTGGCCATTAAAAGAGAAGCATAATACTAAGTTAAGTGTGGCAGAGATGAGAATGCTCAGGTGGATGAGTGGCTTTACCCTTAGAGATAGGATACGAAATGAGCATATACGTGAAAAGGTTGGAGTAGCTCCAGTAGAAGATAAAATTAGAGAGAGTCGCCTTAGATGGTTTGGTCACATAAAACGACGGCCTTTCGATGACCCGGTTAGGAGAGTAGAGGTATTAGATTTGACTTATGTTAAGAAAGGTAGGGGTAGACCTAAAAAGACTTGGTTAGAAAATATTAGAAATGACCTTTCTTTATTAGGTTTAAATGAGAATTTGACTTTTAATAGAACACAATGGAGAAAAAGGATTCATGTAGCCGACCCCACGTAGTGGGATAAAGGCTTGATGTTGTTGTTGTTGTTGTTGTTGTAAAGATTTTTGTACTTATTTTTTTTTTATTAATAAAAAAGTTTTGAAAAGGAATCCTAAGAAGCTCAGCAGCGTCTTCCTGATTACCCTTTGGCGGTGGCGTTCTGCTTACTCCACCCATCACCTTCCATCCCCGTCAAAATTGTTTTATACTTTTATATTTTAAAATACATTTATTTTAAATACATCAAATAAAAAATAGACGTTTAATTCTTATTATTTTCTTATAAATAAAGCTGCGCGTTCCACGTAGATAACTCTCGTCTTCCACTCCCAATGGTTTTTTTATTCTTAGGATAAGTTCGTCTGACGCCAGGTTCTCCTTTTTTTTTTATTTAATGTTTATCTTTTTTAAAACTAATATATTTTATATAAAACCGTAATAAAATTTATTCTCAAATTTGAAAACAACTCATCTTGTCTTCATGTCTTCATGAAGTTGCTCTCTCTACTAATCCAAAAATGTAATCTTGCTGCTTTCTGTAGTTGTTGCTGAAACGCTTTCTGTAGTTGTTGGGGAGGTGACGCAAGAGAGGGATAGGATCTTGGATGTTAAGAAATTACCCCGAGGTCATCGCCGGCGAGCACCGCGGATGGTTTTGGTCAAGCCGGCGGCTGGCGGCCGAGGTTTCGCATGGTTGCCGCATTTGGCGATGGTGCTGGTTCAGGCCATATATGGCGGATACCATGTCGTCACCAAGGCGGCCCTTAACGTTGGGATGAACCAGATCGTTTTCTGCGTCTTCCGAGATCTACTCGGTCTCAGCATCCTCGCTCCCATCGCCTATGTCCGCGATAGGTATTCTTCCCCTTTTAATCTTCGCAGTCCTCTTCTTTATGTTTCTATGAGCTTTTTTGTGTTTGTTTTCTAAGAAATAGAACGGTGAATATTATCTCTCCGAATGTTTCCTATGAAACAGAAACTGATAACTGTAGATTAGCCACTGTAGCAAGTTTAATCCAGTGGATTCAACTTTCATGAAATCTGTTTAGAATAACTATGCATTCTCAAGTAGTTCTTTATAGGATTTGGTATTAATCATTTTTTTAGTCCATTGAAGGTTGAGAAGTTTGATTAAAGCTTTTAGGTACCTGACAGAAATTTCTCCAATCTGTGCCTAATCCTTGGAATTCTTGATTTTTGATTTAGCTCTGTACTGTATTCATGAATCAATCTGTTTTTTCAAGTCAAAGATGTTATTTATTTTAAGAGTTGGTATTGGTAAACAATAAATCATGTACTGCTATGTAAATGGATTTAGAGTAAGGATTTGTTCTCGCTGCTTCTCCCATGTTTATGTCCGAACTGAGAAGCACTTTCCTCACTTTCTCCATACTTATTTCCGAAGCACTTTCCCCTCTTCCTCCAGAACACGATTTGATGTAAACAAAAATTGATTGAGAAGAAATATGATCTAGAAGAAAATAGAAGAACAAGAAATGCATCCATAGAAAAGTTCGGTAGTTAATAATAAAGCTAAAAATTGAGTCTTTTAGCCACTGTTTTTTTTTTCAAAAATTTTTTTACTAAAATATTGCAGTAAAAAACATTAAGAAAATTATCCTAAATGAAGCCTTAGTTGTTATATATGCTCTTATATTCCATCTCAATATATGTTATTCAAGTTAAGAGCTAGTATGCAAAAACAACTCCACATCCTTTTTCCTTGTTGTAGTCATAAATTGAGTACATGGAAGGTAAATAGATTGAAGTTTAACCTTAACTTGCAACACATTATGTCGATGTGAGCGAGTTGCTATAATGGAGATTTGGATTTCCATCCCCTTGCATGCTGGGCTTCGTACATCATATGACAAGAATTTGATGAATAAGATCATTCAAGATGCCTTCATTCAATGTCCTAATGTACTTGGTCATCCCTCCTCATATTTGAAATAATCATTTGCTTTATTACAAGTGACACTCTCTTTCCTAATAAGTCACGGCCGACCACCCTATTGATTGAAATAAGGTGGTGTTATGGAGTGATTCAAAGTCTTCTTTTATGTTATGACCGATAATTTTGTCATCATATATTATTGTTAAATCTCAGTCGTCCCTTGGCACTTGATCCCACTGCTAGGATGGGGATCCATGGGAGGCTCACCTAGATGATGCCGAGCTCCTTCCATATTTTGGTGGATGATTTAGGAAGGATTATATTAGGGCAATTGTTGAATCACACAGCCAAGGGAGCCCATGGCTTAACAAGTCAGTAATATGTGGGATATATTTATTATAATTAATCATATTTGATTCTTATAATTAATTAGATTAAATGTCTTTCCTTTTTCTGTTTATTCTCCTAGTGTGTACATTTATGTAATGATTCCAAGGAATAAAATAATAATTCAATTTTCTCCCAAATAACTTATACATGGTATCAAAGATTAGGAAAATCTTAAGTCTCCTCTGAGTGCCGGCGAAAAACCTTCCTCCCTTTCTTCCAACCTTCGACTGGTGCTAACTCTCCATCATCCTGCCGGCAACCTCTCTTCAAGCACCGGTAACCCTTGCCCAAAAATCATCTTCTCTTTCAACCGATAAAACCCAATCATGTCCATTGATAGCAATATCTCATCTTCCTACCCAAATATTACCGGTTCAAATATTGAAAACTCTAGATCTACAAACAACTCTTCTCATCTTCCTCCTCTCATCACAAAACACAGATTTAATGGGCAAATTTTTTTTGCAATGTTCTCAATTGGTAAGAATGTTTATTTGTGGGAGAGAGAAAGATGAATTTCTCACTGGTTAAGCTCCTATGCCATCTGACTGGTTAAGCTTCTGTACAAAAAATAAAAAGCAGAGAATCTTCTAATCATGTCTTGGCACATCAACTCCATGAATGTAGAAATTGATGAGAACTTTCTTCTTTATGAGTCGGCCCGAGAAATATGGGAGGCTGTTAAGGAAACCTACTCTAGTCCCGACAACACTTCCGAGCTATTTGCAATTGAGACCATTCTTCATGACTGCTGACAAGAGGACCTGACGATAACTAAATATTTAATACTCTAACCTGATATTTGCAACAATTAGATATATTTGAAACATTGTTAAAATTGCGCAATATGAGGCTCGCCACTGCGCAATTCCACTGAAAAATACCTCGAGGCTTATGCATCGAATATTTTTATGAGGCTTGCGCCTCAACTCAGCTGAGGTCCGCCTTGAGAAGCGCCTTGCCTCATTAGTGTGAGGTAGTATGCCTCGCCCTACTTATATTTTTTATTAAAACTTAATTAAATCTTAAACTAAAGCCCCAAACAAATCATGCCTTAATACACCCCCGATATATAACAAATTCCTCTCGACTGCCTCGACCTCTAGCCTACCACCTTTGCCGCAGCCACCACTGTCGTAGCCACCGTCATAGATCACTTGAAAGCTACACACCACCACCACTTCATCTAAAATTTAGGAGCATAATTAACTCTCATCAATATATTGATGAAAATATTTATGAAAGAGGAAGATGATTGGAATAAAGGATGAAAAAGAAGATTGAGAGGCTTGGACTCAACAGGATGAGGCATAGGAGAGACCAATTTGTTATGGCAATGACTCCCCCCTCACTAATGACCGTGCAGATGATTTTTGAGTTGTTAACAACTATTTTAGCTTTAATTGTGGGTGAGTAAGTGAGAAAGAATGAATTTGAAGTTAAACTTGATGTTATATGATACTTTTATGCAATTCTTATATTTTATGTTATTTATTCTTGGATTTCAATTCTATTTCACACAATTTATCAGTTGTCACTTTATATCATTTGCATTTTTTTTATATGTATGTCAATTTATTTCTTCATAGTTCAATAAAAAGCTGATATGTCATTTTTTAACATTTTATTTTGGTATTATATAAAAATCTCTTTCAATTTTTATTTTCACTTCAGGAAATTACTAGATTTTAAGGCTTATGTCTCAAAACGCCTTGAGGCTTACGCCTCATGAACGAAAAACGCCTCAATACCCAATTGCACAATTTTAAACTTTGATTTGAACAGTATTAATAGAAATGCCTGGAAGATCATGAACTTCATCGGAAGTCTGTAGAGACAGAAAGAATATTTAAATTCTTGATGGGTTGAACAAGAACTTGGATAGCATTAGAGGACGGATCATGGGAACCAAACCTCTTCCAAATCTTCGAGAGGCCTTTTTTGAAGATCGATGGGAAGAGAGTAGAAGAAATGTTATGTTGGGAGGCCTATAAAGATCTCCAAAGGTTGAAGAAGGAAATGCTCTTATTGTCCACAACAATTTAAACCCACCTCACATGTTAAAAATCGACACCAAAAGAAGGGAGGAAGACTATGGTGTGATCATTGTGCCAAACCAAGACATACAAAGGAGACATGTTGGAAGATTCATGAAAACCAGTTGATTGGAAGGCAAACAAATCAGCACAAGAAATTAAGGCAACCTTTGTCAACACCACGTAAGATCAATCCATCAAAGATGAAGCCATTCCTTTCACTAATGAACATTTAGAGATGTTGAAGTTTCTGCTTAACAACATCACGAACCAACAGTCTCCAAAACCTGCTATCAGCCTACACGCTTACTCAGGTATAAAATAGTCAAAACTTTAGGTTATTAACTCAGGAGCATCATAACACATGACAGGAAATATTACACTCCATCATGGTTTAAAATTGCGCAATATGAGACTCGCCTTGAGGCCCGCCTTTGCGCAATTCCAGTAAAAAACGCCTCGATACTTACGCCTCAAGTCTTTTTTATGAGGCTTGCGCCTCAACTTGGTTGAGGCCCGCCTTGAGACCAGCCTCGCCTCACTGGAATGAAGCTTACGCCTCACGCTATATATATTAAGACTTACATAAATCTTGAAGTAAATGCCCGACATTAGACTCTATAGGAGAGGAGGAAGGGGAGAGAGCCGTTCATCATAATGACGATTCAAATGAAGAACCCCTTAGTGATGACAGTGCTGATGACTTATGAGTTCTTATGTGATATGTCATTGCTATTTATTTTTGGAAATTGGAATTATATGTTAATGAAAAGATTATCGGGATTTAGGAAATATAAAATTTTTAGTTGAACAACATTTCATGTTGTCTTATTATTGGGATATTTTGATTTCACTTCATATCTTATGCTTTTTTATGTTTTATATTATTCATCCATTAGTATATAAAAAATTTATCATTTTATGTTTACGCAATCTTTTGATTTTGAGGCTTACGCCTCAAAACGCCTTGAGGCTTACGCCTCGCCTCACGAATGAAAAACGCCTCAATACCCGAATACGCAATTTTAAACATTGCACTCCATGACTATCAACGTTATCATTCAAATCGAGTAGTTAAGGTTGTTGATGACTCAATATCCAGAGTTTTGAGAAATGGTTCCGCTTTTCTCACCTTTACATAAAAACTTTTTGGTTATACTAAATGATATTCATATTCCTAATAATATTTTTGAGGCCTTATTTGATGAAAATTAGGAAAATGCCATGAAAGATGAAATGCAGACCCTGGAGAAGAACAATACCTAGGAGATCACCAACCTACCAGTAGGAAAAAAATCAGTTGGCTGCAAAATGAGTGTTCTCTGTGAAATATAAAGTTGATGGTACATTGAAAAGGTATAAGGCAAGATTGCTAACGAAAGAGTATAATCAGACATGACTACCTATGGCCAAGATAAACACCGTAAGGATCATACTCTCATTAGCAGCTAATTATAATTGGCAGCAGGAACAGCTGAATGCAAAAATGAATTCCTATACGGGGACTTGGAAGAAGAAATATTTATGGACATTTTACTAGGATTCAAGAAAAAATTTGGGGTTGACAAAATGTGTAGGTTAAAAAAGGCTCTATATAGGCTAAGACAGTCACATAAAGCTTAGTTTAGAAGATTCTAAAGTCATGCTAACTCAATGGTTATCGACAGAGCCAAAGGGATCATGCATTATTCTTCAAGCACTCAAATTCAGGGACATCATAATTTTATTAGTTTATTTGGATGATATCATCTTGACTGAGAATGATGGAAATGATAAATTAATTCTAAGGAAATGTCTTGCCAAGAAATTTGAGATCAAAGAATTTGGTAGATTAAAATATTTTCTTGGAATTGAAGTGGCCGACTCCAACAGAGGAATCTTTGTTTCACAACAAAAATACACTAATGATCTTCTTAAAAAAAAACAAGTAAACTAGCATATAAATTGGCACCAACACCAGTAAAATCAAATATCAACTTGGAGGAAGCTAAAGATGATCCAAACGTAGATAAGGGAGCCAACCAGAAACTTGTGGGAAAATTGATCTACCTTTCTCATACCATGTCAGATATATCATTTGCAATGACATGGTCAGCCAGTTCATGTAAAATTCAAAGCAGACTTACATATAAGTTATAGAAAGAACACTGCACTATCTTAAGGTGAACCCAAGTAAAGGGATTCTCTTCAGTAGAGATTGTGGAATAACCCCTAAAGCATATACAGATACAGATTACACATGATCACCGATAGATAGATGATCTAACTTAGGATACTGTAAATTCCTTGGAGAAAATCTTATTACATTGAGGTGAAACAAACATAATGTGGTGGTAAGGTCTAGTGCAGAAGTAAAATACAGAGCGATGACCTTAGGAATATATATGCTACTATGGATTAAGATAATTCTAGAAGACTGATACGCCTTAGGGTTCCCAAGTTAGGGTTTGCCCTAATGCTCTTCCAAAGATGAAATTTCTCCTCCAAATCCAAGAAAAAATCAACACAAGAGAGATGAGAGGAAGAACAAGAACCTTTGCATTCAAAATCCAAGAGAAACAAGATACAATTTGTCCACTTCGAGAAGGACAAGGTCTCCCACTACAAACCCTAGAAAAACAAGAGAAAGAAACTAAGGAGGCTAAGAGAAAACTCAAATCTTGCATGCCCTAAAAATCCCCCCTTAATCCCCACTTATAGCAAGCAAAAGATCAAACCAAACCCACTAGTGGGCTGCCCAAGCTGAACCGCCCAGCTCAGGCCTGACCCGAGCCAAACCGGTCCAGAAATGGACCGGTTCCGCTCAAGCCGACCCCCCGCTCCGCTCCGCGTCTCGCCCCGCGCCCGCATCACCTTCGGCGGATTGACCCGCGCGGCCTCCTTCCCGGCCAATGTCGCGTGCTCCGGGTTCGCCGACTCTTCCCCTGCCGGTCGGCGGCGGCCAGCCCGGCTCCTCCTCTGTCGGTCGGAGGCGGTCCGCATCAATACTCCCTCCTTTAAAATTAACCTTGTCCTCAAGGTTAAAGAATGTAGATTCCTTGTTGGTCGGAAACCCACAAAGGCTAGGGTCACCTTGTAGTGCCACCCTCCGACCATTACTCGTGTATTTAACCAGCAACTTCTCCCAATTGACCTCCATGTCTCCTAAATACTGAAGCCACTGCATACCCAAGATGACGTCGGCGTTTTCCAGATCAATCAGCAAAAAATCTTGAGTAATTACCTCCCCTTGCAAGATAACAGTGACTCCCTTGCATTTCCCATAAATACGGGCCTTCTGTCCTGTGCATATGGTCACCTCTACCTCTTTGCTTGTTATCACCTTTAGGCGCAACTGTTCCGCCACTCGATAGGCCAAGGAGTTGTGAGTAGCTCCACTGTCAAACAAAACTCTCACCTTGCACCCTTCAATTTCACCCTCCATCTTCATGGTGGGGTGGAATGGTAAACCTTCCATCGAATTCAGACTCACTTCTATCATATCTAGGTGAGGATGTTCTACCTCACCTAACCTTTCCCTTGTTGCCCCTTCATCTGTGTCCTCATTTGAATCCCCCACCACTATCACGTGCAGGGTCTTCTCTTTACACCTATGCTCAGGTGCAAATTTCTCGTCGCAACGGTAGAAGAGGCCCTTGATCCTCTTCTCCTTCAATTCGGAGTCAGTCAGTCTTTTGAACCCTCCTTGGTTCACCACGGTGGTGGCTTTCTCCTGTTTTACCTCCTCGGGGTGAGTAGTGGCAGTCACCTTAAGTCCCTCGAGCACGAGTGGTGAGCGTTATGTGGGGTGAGACCCCCCTGATTTCCGTGTCTGATCCGTCTTCTGCTTGTCCTCAACAAGCTGAGCTGTCTCCATAATTCCCACTATCCCACGTGGGTTGACCACCCTGATGGCGGCTCTGATGTAGGGTTTCAACCCTTTCATGAAATTCCCCTCCATGGCTTCATCGGGCATTCCCCTCAATCGCCTGGATAGAAGCTCAAAGCGCTCCCGGTACTCTGCCACTGTGCGTTCCTGAATAAGAGACATGAACTGTTCATAATGGGTGCCCTCACTGGACACTCTGAACCTGTGCAGTAATAGGTCCTTGAACTCTTCCCAACTTCGTATAGGTTGTCGCCCCTCAATCCATTGAAACCAAGCCAATGATTTCCCCTCCAAGCAAATCGGGACAGCCATCAGCTTTTCCTCCTCCGTGACGCCGTTAACGGCGAAATATCGCTCCACCCGGTAGACCCATCCGTACGCATCTTCCCCTTCGAATACGGGGACCTTCAACTTCCTCATCCGTGTATCTGTCCGAGGAAGATTCCTCCCATCTTCCCATGGCCCATGCTGAAATCCCTCCCACTGAGGTCTTCCCCTCCACTCCCCTGGATACGGGGTCTGCACCCCCCTTCTTGGTGGCTCCCAAGGGGCTCGGCCCCCCTCGTGTGCGCCTCCCGGTTGTCTCGGCCAAACACCCCCGACCTCTCCTGTGGCTCGGCCCAACTTCGGCAGTCCTCCTGGACCTCTCGGCCACCCTCCTTGTGGCTCCCAAGTGGTGCGACCCATCTCTTGCACTCCTCCAGGCCTCATCGGCCACCCTCCATACGGACCGTGAGGGTCACGTACGGCTCCTCCCCCTTGGCCGGCGACCCCCTCCCACAGGGCACCACCCACGCCGGATGCCTCCCACCCTTCCCTTGACCAAGGCTCTTGGCGCGAGATGTGAGGTGGTGCTTGCATGGCTTCCCCCGGTTGGCTTGCTCCATCTTCCCTAATTGAGAAATTAGGGTTAGGGTTTGACATCGGCGATTTCCCCTTTTCCTTTGGATTTGATTGAGCAACTTGGGTGTCTACCAATTTACGGATTATCTCTTCCATTCCCCCAAATCTCTCCTCTATGGATGAGAATTTTCCTTCCAACGACGAAAGCTTCTCTCCCACTTCCTCCTTCAATTGGCTCATCTCTCCCTCCAAAACTTCTACCTTCTTTGATGCCATGCCGTCTAGGATCTAGAGCTCTGATACCAACTTGATACGCCTTAGGGTTCCCAAGTTAGGGTTTTCCCTAATGCTCTTACAAAGATGAAATTTCTCCTCCAAATCCAAGAAAAAATCAACACAAGAGAGATGAGAGGAAGAACAAGAACCTTTGTATTCAAAATCCAAGAGAAACAAGATACAATTTATCCACTTCGAGAAGGACAAGGTCTCCCACTACAAACCCTAGAAAAACAAGAGAAAGAAACTAAGGAGGCTAAGAGAAAACTCAAATCTTGCATGCCCTAAAAATCCCCCCTTAATCCCCACTTATAGCAAGCAAAAGATCAAACCAAACCCACTAGTGGGCTGCCCAAGCTGAACCTCCCAGCTCAGGCCTGACCCGAGCCAAACCGGTCCAGAAATGGACCGGTTCCTCTCAAGCCGACCCCCCGCTCCGCTCCGCGTCTCGCCCCGCGCCCGCGTCACCTTCAGTGGATCGACCCGCGCGGCCTCCTTCCCGGTCGATGTCGCGTGCTCCGGGGTCGCCGGCTCTTCCCCTGCCGGTCGGCGGCGGCCAGCCCGGCTCCTCCTCTGCCGGTCGGAGGCAGTCCGCATCAAAGACCTAAGGATCAAATGGGAATGACCCATAAAGCTACACTATGACAACAAATCAACAATCAACATAGCTCACAATCAGGCTTAGCATGACAAGATCAAGCACATACAAGTGGACAATCATTTCATTAAAAAAAAAATAGATAATGATCTTATAAGTATATGCTATGTTTAATCAAAAGATCAGCTTGCAGACATTTTTAACAAGCGACTTGATAATTCTCCCTTTCTATGACTGATTATCAAGCTCGGAATGAAAAATCTATATTCCCCAGCTTGAGAAGTAGTGTTAAATCCCAACCATCCCTTGACACTTAATCTCACAGCTAGGATGGGGATCCGTACGAGGTTCACTTGGATCGCACACTGATCTCCTTCCATATTTTGGTGGTTGATTTAGGAAGGATTATATTAGGGCAATTATGCATGATTATATAATTATTTATTTCTTTATTAAGATATCTTATATAGATCTATAAATAAGAATAATTTTGTGTAATAATATTAAGCTTTTCCCTCTCCAAATCTCTAAATTTAACAATTATTTTTACATTTTATTATAACTAACCCTATACATATTTTGGACTTATGTTGCTTAGATTATTCATAAATATATTATCACTTCTTGTTTACTCTCTTTTCTTTCTCATTTTCTCATTCGGTTCTCCAAATCTAATCCACTAATAAAAGGTTTAGGTATCACACATGGAGAAATTTGGACGCAATAATATCTATAACAAAAATATTACCAAGTTTGAAATTGTACAATCGGGTATTGAGGTATTTTCATTCAGTGAGGTGAGGTGTAAGTCTCGAGATATTTTGAAAATTAAATTTGATCATTAATTAAGAAAATATATGAAATAATAAGTAATGTACTAAAAGCAAAGTAAGATATCTAATAAAATTATAAAAATTCAAAATAAGGCCATTAAAAATCATACAAAGCTACAAACAACAATAAGTAAATAGCCTCTCTCACTCCTTGTTCAACATTAACAAATAATTTAAGTTCAAATTTTATGAATTCAAAAATCTTCCTTACTCTCATCATTTAGAAAGTCTTCATTAGAATTATTATTATGGTTAATTGCTATAAGAAAATGGATTTCTAACAACAAGATGAGAGGCGATGGAGGAGATGCAACGATGGTGTAACAGCAGTGGTGGAGTAGCAATCGTGATAACATGATAGGATAAGGTGTAGGTGTGAGGGTCTTTTGAGTACGAGTTTGAGGTTGTACATTTATTCTCAAATTTGATTTGATTTGGGTATATTAATAAGTTTAATTTCATATGTAAAGTAAATTAAAATATTAAAATTACCTAAACTCTAATTTTTTTTTAAGTTTACGCTTTTTCATTATTGTGTTGAGGCATGTCCTGAGGCTCCCCTCAATCCCATTGAAGTGTAAGCCTCATATGACAAGCAATAGGAATACACCACATTGCCTTGTTTTCCAAACTGTATTGAGGTGGTATCTAATCATGAATATTACAAAATATTCTAGGAAACTCCTTATCACCGGTCTTTCTAAAATCAAAATATTTATTCATAAATATCTATTTTTAATATTGATTAATATAAAAATAAATTTAAAATTCTAATTGGAACAAAAAATCATAGAATATTTTCTATAGGTATTTTTCATGAACTTCTTTTAGTATTTTTGTCTATTTTCTTCTAAACCAAATAACAAATATTCTCATACTTGAATGAAATGATGTAAGCAATGCACAATTCCCTGAGGAACGAAGAATAACATTGAAATTTGGTATCTATACTAAAAAAATGATTGCAAAATCTGCTAAATGCAACAAAAAAAGCACTGAAAAATGATGCATAAATCAATACAGTTGTTAATATTATTAAAATGCTAGTTGTATATGTTAAATATTTTACACATTTTAAGATCATCAATATGATTTCTACTAATATAAAAAAAAATACTGAAAGGCTTCTAAAAATGAAAGATCAGTGATTTTTCTTTTGCCAATAAAGAATTTAGATGTGAAACCATATGGTCCTAAGCATTTATCATGGCTTATAAGAAAGACAGTACAGGGTTTGAAAGTGGTGGGCCTATGTTTCAGAGGAGATTGAAGAGGTCTGAAGGAGTTTTTATATGCATTATCAATCAACTGCTGTGAAACAATAGGTGAGAAAGCTCTGTTGCTGTTTGCAGGAGTTTGGGCTGTTATGTCTGAGGCTTCGTTTGGGTCGATTTTTTCATTGTTTTTTAAAGCAGTTTTCTAGTTCAAAAATTAAAATTTTTTTACTAAAAAGTTGTTTATAAAGTAGTAAGAAAGCCGTCCCAAACAAAACCTAAATCTGGTGGATCATTGGCAAGGGGTAGGCTAATCTTGCTTGTAATTTTCAAAATCCCAACATTAGTCCAGCAACTTAAGGGAGATTGGGGAGTTTGATCCAAATCAAAAAAAAAAAAAAAAAATTATTTTTGAAGTTTTCTTTCACTGAGACAAAGTCAAGAGGCAATTTTTTGAAAATAAATGGTCTCCCATTTAGAAATCAAGATCCCTCATTGTTAATCATTTCACTTTCTTCAGCATAAGAAAAATTGAAAATAAAAGACTATCTGTTAGAGATTGGAGCTCAAAAGAACTTTTAAGTTTTCACACCTTGTTAATCTACTGCAGCAAGTTTCCATGGCAGGGTAGTTTTTGAATGGTATTCCCAACAAGGGTGGAGCCCCCCATCTTTTGAGCCTTGCGCAATTTCATCATTGGTAACAACTGTTCTATGTAAATACAAGGGATGTAATTGAGAGAGAATGTTCATTAATTTGTTTTGTTTCCTTTAATTCTTATTATTTTCCTATACTCTTAGTTTTTATTTGGAATAGCTTTCTTACTGTTTTTTAAAATAATTTTTTAAGACAATTTCCTTTCTTCATAAATTTTTGCACTAAAAATTTATTTTATAAAGTAGTGTGAAAGCTGCCCCAAATGAAGCCTTATTCAAAAAAAAAAATTGCCCTTTTTATATAGGTAACTCATCTTTTTTCTTTGAAGTTTTTTTTTTTTCTATAGATTCTTTTAATGTATTCTCTTTTTTTAAAAAAAAAAATTATACTTTTTGGGTAGAAAAAATCCATGCTTATCATGTAATAAAATTCACATAAATATTTAATAAAAATTCTTCTCAAATAAAAAAGATTATCATGCTCAAAATATGTAATTGGCCATATAAAAATATAATAGGAGTTTTAATAAATATATATAAATATAATTGATTAGGTCTTTTTCTATCATTTAAAACGATGATAATCGTCCTTGGGATGGCTCACTCCACTAACACAGATCTAATCTTGCTGCCTTGAATAGTGTGTTGGGAGGTGAAGCAAAAAAAGGGTTGGAAATTTGGAAGAGTAGACAATACCCTGAGATCACCGCCGGCGAACACCGGAGATGGTTTTGGTCAAGCCGGCGTCTGGTGGCCGAGGTGTTGCATGGAAGGCGCATTTGGCTATGGTGCTAGTTCAGGTCATAAATGGCGGGTATCTCGTCATCACCAAGGTGGCCCTTAACGCTGGGATGAATCAGATCGTTTTCTGCGCCTACCGGAATATTCTTGGTCTCTTCATCGTCGCTCCCCTCGCTTATGTTGGCGATAGGTATTCTTTCCTTATTAGTCTTCCCGCTCTTTTCTCTTCTGTTGCTATGAGCTTTTTTTTGTGTTTGTTTTCTAAGAAATTGCCCGGTGAATATTATCTGTCCTAGTGTTTTCCTATGAAACAGAGTCTGTTAGCTGGATTGGCCACTGTGATAAGTTTACTCCAGTGGATTCAACTTTTATTGATTCTTGTTGGAATCTCTATATGAACTAAATGCTTTTGCAATTAGTTATTCATAGGATTTCATATTTATCATTTTTTTACTCATAGCAAGCTAAAGGTTGGTAAAGTCTGATTAACCTTTTAGGTACCGTACAGATATACCTCCGATCTGTGCCTAATCCTTGATATCATTAATTTTTGGATTGGTTCTGTATTGTATTCATCACTCTGATTTTCAAGTCAAAGATGTTATTTAGTTTAAAGAGTTGGTGTTGGTAAACAGGACTTGTACTGCGATGAAATGGATTTAGAGTAAAGAACTTATTGTTGAAAAATATTAGAACAATATTTTGTATAATATAAAAGGAAAATTTGCAAAGCAAATTATTATGGAATAAAAAATAGCAAGACTATGGATTTGTCATCACTGCTTCTCCTATGGTTATTTCCGAAGCTCTTTCCTCTCTTCCTCCATAATACAAATTGATGTAAATTTTGTCAAAACCACAATCGATAATGCTAAAAATTGATTGAGAAGCTATGTTGCACCAATACGAATATGGCGACATGAATACAACACGATACAAATATGGGACACATCAATTAGTAAACGTACAAGATACGGTACAACTCAGACACAACAATAATTTATAAATCATGCATTAAAATTAAGAAAGCAATCAAACTATAATATTTTAAAATGACAAAAAAATATTAAAGCAACAACAACATAATTAGTCTTGATGCTTATAATATCAAAATAAAAGTACATATAAAATGTCTAGTACAACATTAAAAACATAAACATAAACTGTCTAGTATATAAAGTTTCAACTATTCAGTAGAAGGAATGATAGGATTAGCTTCTTTAGGGATTTATCTTTGGACTTCAATACCATCTTCAATAAATTTCTTTGCTTCCAATTTGGACACATAAGTGAAAATTTTGCAATTTTCAATATTCTCATATCATTAAAGGACTCAAATCCATATCCAGTAACATCTCATATCTTGTTATCTCTTTTAATATAAGTTGGAGTATTTCTTGATAGAAGCCAAATGTTTGTATGCACATAAACTAAATCTTCAGCTCGTTGTGGGGTAATTTTATTTCTCTTTATTGATTGGATGAAGTATGTGCTCCAATTTCTCTCACAATAAGAGGATAAAACATGACCAAGATGTTTTATGGCGATTGTTTGAAGTAGAGGTGTTGAAGCTCCATGAATCAACCACCACATCTTTGGATCTATTCTCCACCTATCATGCAAAGAGTCTTGGTCATTGGAGTTTTCTAAATAACAAAAAAATTTAATAAGCTCTATATTGATCATTCTTCTATTCTCGTCATTTGGGAAATAACGCTTCCAATATATATTCCTCATATTTGAAATTTCTAAATATTTATGTGGAGAAACTCATTAAAGATCCTCTTGAAACTATTTTTTACTTGAATTTCTTCAAATAATAGTAAAATAATATAGAATTAGATAATTATTATTCAACAAATTGAGAAATTTATTATGAAAGAAATGTTGAAATTTATCTTGAATTTAGTGAATGAGTCAAACATATAGAGATGCGTTATTTTTCCTCCATCTATCTTCCAGAACAGTATAGATAACACCCTTGAAATTAAGGGCTTCATCATTTGACATTCTCTCATATATATATATTATTTTTTTATCCTTGCCTAGCATAGAATCCCACATCTCATAAATGAGATGTAAATATGACTTATTTGTATCCATCACTCTTAACATCTCATAAATTGAATTGGTAAAAATTAAGATATATTCAATATCATCTCATCATAAATCATATAAAATCTTCTCTTATACATGCCTTGCTTTTCCAATATCATATTCTCGATAATAAGATCATTTCTCAATTATCACTATACACTAAAGGGCATTTTAATTTTTTTGAATCTTCTCAATATGACTATAACTAAAGCAAAACGATTTTCAGCTACTACAAGCATCCTCAAATTAGAGAAATCATTGAACATAGAGAGTCTCATGGAGTAATTCATAATAAAATTTCTAATTAAAACTGCATCTTCTACAACTATGATGCACCGCACTTCTCCTCAAAGAGACGTGCAGTGTCCGACACCATGGTCGACACGACACTCGTCCGACACTCCGACACATGTCGAACACGCCGAAAATGTGTCCGATTAAAAAAAATATTAAAAACAAATTGGACACGTGTGTTCGACATGCGTATCTTAAATATTTTGTAATTTTTTAAAAATATAATTTCTTATATTTGGCGAGATTTAAACTAAATTTCTTATTTCCTATCCACAACACCAAATCAACGCCTGCATTTAATACTCATTCATCGAATATTCTCATTTTCATTTCTCTTTGGCAGTGAAGGTATTTTCATCTCCTCTTTTTTTTGCACAATTACAAGTCTCTCTCTTGTTGAACCAGAGTTGAAAGCAGTGATATTCAATGATGATGATATTGAAGGCCAAAAACTAACATCTAAAGCTAATCCTAGTAATTGAAGCTTGAATGCTTGATGTTGTAGTAAGTGATTATTTACTTATATTTTTGTGGTTGTACTAGAGATATTTTGCACTAAATATATTTTATATTATAAGCTAAACAAGTTATCATATCATTCATTTATTATTGTTTGTCATTTTTAATATGATTATATATATATATATATATATATATATATATATATATATATATATATATATATATATATATATATATATATATATATATAAATGTATTGTCGTGTTCGTGCCGTACTCGTATCCTATATTTTCAAAAGAACCGTGTCTCGTGTTCGTGTCCGTGTCGTGTCCATGTCGTGTCGTGTCCGTGTCCGTGCATCATAGTTCTACAATCACTGTGATCCAATGATATTCATTGTAAGTAGTTTCATTTGCCTTAATATTGTTTGTTGCATAAATATTCTTCAAAACAATATTAAGAGTATGTACAACACATAGTGTCCAAAATATATAAGAATATGCTTGCTCCATAAGTAGGCATGCAATTCTACAAATTGGTGCATTATCAGTAATTACATGAATGATATTTGAAGGCCTAAACATCGTGATTATTTCTTTGATTAAATTAAGAATGAAGAACTTATCTTTATACTATACTTCACCGTTTGTAACTTTAATGAACATAAATAGTTATCTGTTACAACCATGAAGTTGATAAGTGATCTTTTTTGGAGTTATGTTCACCCATCACAAATCAAACTGACCCATGTTATGTTTTAAAAATAATGTATAGTAGTTTAATAAGACTAATCTTAAAAATAATTGAGAAATAGTAAGTCATTTTAACTAGGATTTGTACTTGAAATGATTAGTATTAGGATGTCGAGCATTGGATGTTGATGTTGTGTCAGACATCAAGAGGGAAGATGACAATGCTATCAAGAGCTGAGCATAAATATTGTGCAATGGGCTTCAAGTGTTGATGCAGGATAGTGTCAATCATTGATGTCAAGATAGCAATGGGCAAAGATGAGATGTTGAGATGGAATAGGGGCGTGATTGTGGGTATAGAAAATAGTTGGTGTCAAGCGTCAATGTGAATACAACATAAGACTTTAATGTTAAGGTAGTTTTGAAATGTTGATGTTGTGATGACATCACATGTCGATGTTGAGTTGGTATTGTGAAACTCTTGTCGCAACCTGCCAAAGAGATGAAAATGAGAATGTTTGGAGAATATATTTTGAGTGTGAACGATTGAGTTGAGGCTGTAGAGAGGAAATAGGAAATTAAATTTTAATTTTAAATAAATAAAAATTTGAAATGCAAGAAATTATATTAAAAAAAAAATTCTGAAAATATTTAAGACGCGAGTCAGATATACATCTCCAATCTAATTTTAATATATATTTTTAATTGGACACGTCTTAGGCATTTGTCGAAGACATGTCAGATGCATGTCGTATTCGATACGTGTTGGACACTGCATATCTCTTTGAGGAGAAGCATCAGTGTATTATAGATTTTAAATTTTTTGGAGTTATTTGGATGAGTGTACACTAAATATGGATTTTTTTGTTTGAAGTAAAATTAATGCAGTGTAAAGCCTAATTTGATGGTTGTCGGAGGTTGGCAGAATAGGTGTTGGTGGCGGCGATTGTGGGTGGCGACAGGTGACGACTGGAGACATGCAGCGGCGACGGCGGCAACAACAATGATAGAATTTACATTGCATTTGATAATTGATCAAATCTAACAGTTTTCAAATACACCAAAATTGAATTTGAGGGTGAATTCCAAATAATTCAAAATTTTATTCTTTATCTCTTTTACTTTAAAATAAACACTAATATTTCAAAAATCATGCATTTGAAATACTTTAAGCCAATTTTACTTTAAACCAAAATGCCCTTAAATCAAGATTGAAGTCATGCCAACTAAATAAACTAACATAAAACTAAGAAGAAATAAGATAAACCCTTTCTCAGCTGATAAAATACAATCCTTCTCATCCATCATCACTAGCATCCCTCAAATACAAAATAACAAATTAAAAAAAAAGCTAATGAAAATAAATACTTAAACTGCACAGAAATTAGTTTTTGCACGATGCATTTACTGCGAATATATGCGAAGATTTTCATCAAAATTATTTAACCGTATTTCTAATATTAAATTTTTTTGGCCTTAATATATTGATTCAATGATTCTTTGTTTTTGTTTATCGTGGAAAAAAATAAATGAAACTTCCTCTTGGTTTCTATTATTTCCTTGTACCAGAGTTTAGCTTTAGAAGCTTGTTCATTAGCCTTCTCTTGTTCCACCTATCTATTTCTTTCTTCTATCTTAATTTCTGCAATAACATGTTCCAAATTCATGGAGGTTGATGTCATCATTTTGAGTTTCACTTATGTGCAAGTAAAGTTAATAAACATAAAAGGATATCTCCATTGTGTTAACCATCCGTCTAAAATATATTTCTTTGTTCTAATATTTTCAAGAACATATTTCTTTTCTAAGGTATTCTACATATCTATTAACAGCAAGATTGAACTCATAATGCATATCAAAAAGGATGTTGGAAAGTGCATTTTAAATAATAGGTTTGCAAATCTTGTAAATGGCTGCTTTCCATTTATTTAAATTTTCATGATTTTATTCAAGTAGAGTGTTAAGCACAAATTTACTGATATTTTGATATGAACTTAACCCTTAGTCTGCCACCTATTAATGTTTTGTCCAATGAATGGTTCTATTTTAGTGACATGGAGTGTTATCTTAGCAACAGTAAGTATAACAGAGTTCGTAATCTACCATTAAGATTGTTGGTAATAGTACTTGCATGATGTTGTAATGTAAATAGGTTCAACGGAAAAAACATATCAGTATAGTTTATAGCATGTGAAGCAATGTTCTTAGAGGTAGATTTCTGCTCCTTTGAGTGATACTCTTGATGTAAAGAATCCTCAGTAGTTTAGTTTGAAGTATGGAACTAAACCTTTTCCAGTAACTTTAAGGAGAAAAAAAACGTGTGATTTTCTTATTGAAACATTGACTAATTTATGAATATATATGCAACAGTTGGTAGAGAACTTTCTACAGCTTTATCACTCTTATTTAATCATGATGCTATCTTTACTTCTCATGATGCAGTTTTTTATTTTTTTGTTTTTTTTTTTATTTTTACAGAGGGGCCCGACCTCCACTGACAGGCCGACTTCTCCTGTCATTTTTATTACTTGGATTGACTGGGTAAGCATTTGATTGCCCCAATTCAAATGTATTTGGAATTAATTTCATGTGTTTAACACAGGTGTTGCTTTTTATTTCCCTTTTCATCTACTAAATACATCTTATTAACTTTCTTGTTGATAAGGATTTTGGGCAATCAGCTTTTCTTTATTCTTGGTCTTGGATACACAAATCCTACTTATGCTGCAGCTATGCAGCCATCAATTCCTGCTTTTACATTTATCTTGGCATCAATTATGGGGTTAGTCTGGCGCACTCAGTTTTGCAGTAGTTTGAGGTTTTGTTTGGGACGGCTTTCGAAAATTTTAATTTTTGTATAAGAAAGCTGCTTTAAGAAGCAGTAAAAAGCCGTCCCAAACAAAGCCTGAGTTACCTTCCTATGGAAACTCGTATCATTATTATTATCAGTTTTATTTAAAAAATTAAAGGTCTGCACGCATAAAACTTATCTCTTGGTTGTTAATTTACTGCAGTGTGGAAAAAGTCAACTTTCGTAGAAAGGAATGTTGGATTAAGGTTATAGGTACTTCTGTTTGCATTTCTGGTGCTGCGGTGATGCTCACTTATAGAGGTCCAGCTTTATTTGGCAATGGCGTAGACCATGCAATGCTTAATGAAATGATCATGGGGTCTCAATTGGAGCATGCAAAACAGTTGGGATCTAATTTGCTAAACTATCAGCTTGGTACGTTGTGCCTGATTGCGAACTGCATAAGTATGGCTGCTTTTCTAGTTCTGCAGGTAATGGAATTCAGAACCTGTAATAAACCTATTATTGGTAACCTTTTGTGCTGATTTGATTATGATTACTGCATTGTAAGTGCGAATTATCCGTCAAACAATACATTTAATAACAAAGGGAGTATCCATGTACGAGGATCCCTCTTATATGGGACCCCATATAATTAGGGTCCTTCATGATTTGAACTGTGACTTAGGCTTCGTTTCGGATGGCTTTCTTGATGCTTCTTAAAGCAACTTTTTAGTACAAAAGTTTAAATTTTTATAAAAACTGCTTAAGCAACTTGAAAGCTGTCTCAAACGAAAAGCCTTAGTCAACAATTATATTGAGGACAGAGTATTTGGAAACTAGCACTATAGTGGTGGGCCTTTTGCTCCCGGAATCAACAATTATAGATCTGAACGTCATTCTAGCAAGATAGCTGAATGAAATATTATTTGCTTAATATGTGGTGACCGGTAAAAATATTTAATATTTTGGTTGCATATAAGGTTTACCTCTTTTAAATTTAAGTTGGATATCTATTTAAAAATATTTTCAGTGTTTACTGTAGACAAGCTTCTTGATTTTCTATTTTGACATTTCAGGCTCCAGTTCTGGTTCAGTATCCTGCGACATTATCATTAACAGCATACACATACCTTTTTGGGACGCTTTTGATAGTCCTTACAGGATTATGCACTTATCGAGATTATGCAGACTGGATGTTGACAAAATCAGAGATAGTTGCAATTATATATTCTGTAAGTTCTCTAATAACATCAGCATCTTTGGCCGAAGTTGTGTTGTAAACTCTAATGTTTTTAATCTAAATAGGAGGCTAAATTGGTCGCGATAACATCTGAACATTCTAACCTGTTTGATTTTGGTGCAACTGAAATGAAAATTGGAGAAAAAATTAATAAGAATTCTTGTATTCACAACCTAGATTTTTACCTTCTTTGGCTTGATAAGGAGAGAGTGAGGGAGTGAGTGTGTGTACGTGATGCAAAAGAGATTGTGGATATAAAAATTTTTAGCGCTTGTTTCGGCTCAAGGGAAATAAAAGAACAGAAAGGGTAGGATACATTGCCATCAAATCAATGGAAACTAATTTCATCTTCCTTCACTTAAGAACTGATCAGTTTGGGAAGGGGGCATATTGTTAATTTGCGGTGTCAATCCCCCCTGCACAAACAAGTTCAAAAGAGATAATTAGAGATTCAAATAAATATTGTTGGAATGGTTTATATTCACACAAATTTGAACCTATTGCTTTTCCTTCCTAGCGGGCCCCTCCTTGATTTGAACTTTCACTTGGGCCCCACCCCAAGGGGGGCAGAAATTCATCTAGGTAGGCTCTATTCCGCCTAGCGTAAACTTTGGCCGGTCTAGGAGGGACCGGCCCATCCTTGACCGGTCCAAGAGAGACTAGTCCATCAATGTCATAAAGGATTGCATAAAATTATTCATGCAAATTTCATAAGCACTGTCACCAATAAAAAATGTTTAGTTTATTTGTTTTATTTATTACATGAAGAAGCTTGAATGGGAAATGATAAACCGTTCTTATTTATAGGTTTTTTTTTTTAATGTGCATGCTTTCTATTAGTCGAGATAAATGAGACCCTAAATTTAAACAATATAATTTCATTGATTATGGAATTAATTAAACAATTATTATAAGCAGTAATATTATATTCAATGAAAATGTTATACACAGTCAGTTTGAGCAAGTGAATATATTAAGCTTGAGGAGAATTTTGAAGATATCCCAGAAAATAGTAAGATGACTCGTTGGAACATTGAGACAACCGTTTTTATTTTTTTAAATTTCCACTTGAGGTTCTATAAATAGGGGGATTAGGGGACCTAAATATTGTATTTAATTTTTCTGCTCTTGCAATGAAAAGAAAGAGGATGGTTGGATACCTTTGAAGAAAAAGGTAGAGAGAGAATAATAAAAAAATAAGAGTGAGAAAGAAAAGAGAGAGGGGAATAGTGATTACTTGGCTCCCTTGTTTCTAGCTGTATGATGAAACATTTTGGCTTAGTAAACACGTGCTGGTACTGCAGACAAGGATGTTAGTGATGGAGGCCAGTTCAATGGTACCAGAAATCTCATTGCTATGAGAAGGAATCATTATTCAAGGCTTTTTGATATCTTCTCCCTCAAGCTTCTTACCTTACTATTTTGTTTTTTATTATTCTCTAAAAATTTAAAGAATTGTGCGATAAAAATTGATCTCTTCTCTATAATACTATAAATGTTTTTCCATGCATCCATGGACATAAGGGAGATAATATTTGCTGAATTGGACAAATTTTTGCGTCTTCTGTTTTAAGTTTGCTATGTTTTTGTTATTGTTTTCTCTATTACTTTATATTTTTTCTTAACAAACCTTACTTTCCTTGTTAGAAGCCCTATGGGTGTACATGAAGCGATGAGTCACTTTAACGTAATGGAATGGGGTTTTTGAAAATAGAGTGTCCTGCTGAACTAATTTAATATGCTTCGTTATGATTTTATATTAAATATTGTTTTCAATGTCAACCTGATTAGACTGCAATCCAGATCCTCAACCAATAGGTTCAATCCACATGCTCTATTCTGTTTCCAAATCTTTGATATGCTCATTGGATTAGATGAAGGCTTTGTTTGTCCTCATTTCACTTAGAAAATTTTTGGTGTTTTTTGTAAGCAGTTTTTTTAAGTTTTGCATGCTCACGTATATGGCGCATTATTAGGTCAGGTCACCAGACCTAAATCTGTGTCCGAAATCCGTGCACTTTTCATGTGCTTTTACTGTGCTTTTGTTGTATTTTTGCAAAATGGCAACTAATACACAATTTTAATTATATATTAGTTACTTTTTTGTTGAGTATTTGCAAAAATAAAACAAAAAAGGCAGCAAAAGTGCAACAAATATCTCACTCATTGTGTATTTGGTGCCCTTTTGCTGTGCTTTTCAAATACTGGGCAGCTAATATGCGCATATTAGCTGTTCTTTTGCAAAAATATATCAAAAACACAATAAAAGCGCATGAAAAGCGCATGGTTCCAGACGCAAATTTAGGTCCAGTGACCGGGCCTAATAATTCGCCCATGTATATATACTCGCTCTCTCTCTCTCTCTCTCTCTCTCTCTCTCTCACACACACAGACAAACAATAGATAAACTAAGTTTTGTCATTCGAATTGTGTGCGTTTTTTTAATGTTTTAAAGGTGAGTGAATTAACTGTCTAATTTATTATCAAATATAAATAAAATTTCAACCATATTGGCTATGCCTGATTAAAAATGTTGTGTAAGATTGAAAGCGTTATATATGCTACATATAACTCAATTAAAAACCCCGGTAGATCATTGTAATGAGCATTACCCTTATCTCAAATATTTGGTGAAAAGCCTATAGATGAATTCTTCTCCATCATAAATTCTTGATGGATGCTACTTGATGTATTAATACAGTTTACACTTTTTTTTTATTTTTTTGGCTTTATTGTTTGCTATTTTACCTTTTAGGGTTTAGGGTTTAACAAGTCCAATGCAAGTGATTTGAATGCTTTCTCATTCCTTTACTTCATTCAGGGATTTCTTTCATCAGCTGTCAACTACGGGCTCATAACTTGGTCCAATAAAATGATTGGACCAGCATTGGTTGCACTATACAATCCTCTACAAACATTCATGTCTGCTTTCTTGTCAGCAATTTTCATTGGGAATCCCATCTTCCTCGGAAAGTACTGTACCCCAATGATCCCATTCAAATTCATCCAAAATGTCAAATTTCTGTACGTTTAAGTTTTAAAAGCTTCTCTTATCTTATTGATCGCAGCATTTTTGGGGGACTTCTCATCATCTGTGGCTTATATCTGGTCACCTGGGCTCGTTACACAGAGAGTAAGGACACCACCAGGGCAAAGTCTTCTCAAGACCTGTTGTCAGATCCTCTTCTTCAAGAGGATGATCCATCATCCCTACCAATACAGGTAAGTTCATCCATGATTCCATTGCTTATAATCATCATATCCACGAAATTCTAGCTAAGATTTATTCTCTCCAATATCTATCTACTCATCAGATTACAGGCGGCAGTTTGAAGGAAAATGAAGAGGGCATTTCATAGTTCTTCATGTTAAGCTTCATCTATCTGTCCAAATCTGTTTGTTCTGCTTGCTTTTGCAGCTGTGTAAATTGGAAAACAGGTACAGTTCTAATATTGCCTCTGTATTATTTTATTGTGCGCATCGTTTGTGTACTATGTAGAAAAATATTTGTTTTATATTCCAATGTTGATCATGCTTTATTTCGCGTTCATAATGATATCATAGGCACATCATACAGATGTAGTTCCATGCTATTAAGGTTTTGATATTAATAAATCTATGGGGCATCTACTCATTTTTCCACAGTTGAATAATATCAAGGTTCCTTTTTATTAGTTTATAGAGAATTTTGGTGCCTGGCTGCTGGTAAAGCAGATGTGTTTTGAAGCTGGCCATTCAATAGTCATGTGTATGGCAATTTATTGAAAAGAAATGTAGAGCAATATTTTTAATTATTTTATATTTATAATCTAGTTTAATTTTAGTGCATTTTGAAATGTATTAGATTTGAATTTTATTTGGGACAATTTCTATACTACTTTTTAATGCAGCTTCATAGTACAAAAAAAATTTGAATTAAAAATTTTTATACTAAAAAACTACTTTAAAACCGTTCCAAAAGAAGCCTTGGCCAATTTATAAATGCACTATTGCTATTATCACTTGCTACCGTTTGTCTACTATCGTTCACCTTCGGTGTCTATCGCCTATCAACTACCACTATCATCGCCACCTCCCATTACGATCCGCCATTTGTTTCCTTTCATTAGGCACTTGCCAGGGAACAATTATTAGGTCAGGTGACCTGACGTAGCTCTACATTCGGACGTCAATAACATGTCGCCATGTGGTCTTACTCAATACCGCGGGGCCCGACGATTTGACCTGGGATTGCTATGTTTGCGAATTGCTCGGTATTGTTAGGTATTGCTCAGTATTGCTAGGTATTACTTGTCAATAATGAAAAATGTTGCTCTGTGAAGACCAATACAGAAACTCAGTATTGTTCGGTATTGCTCGGTATTGATTTTCACAGAATGATATTTCTCGTTGTTGCCTAGCAAAATCGACCAATACCGATCAATACCTAGCAGCACGCGAACATAGCAATCGCGTCTCCGTTCCGGGTCGGGGTTGTCGACCCACACAGTAAATAGTGAGAACACGTGGCACTATTTTACTGGCGTCCGAACGTAGAGCTACGTCAGGTGATCGGATCAAATAAAAGTTCCTTGCCATGATATTTTGCTTCGGATTCATTTTACTTATAGAAGTAATCACCAATTTTAATTTTATACTCATTTAAATAATTTTAATTATTTCAAATACATTGTATTCAACAAAGCAAATGGCCTTTGAGTGTAATGCTACAACATACTAACTTTAGCCTAAAAAAAGTTACTGCATATGAATTGATATAAAGTGATTGCATGCAATAAACAGTAATAGATTATTATGTTTTCTTTCTCTTTATATTTTCATTTACCAATTGAAAATTTCTTTTCTGAGAACACCAACTCCATGGTGATAATTCAGTGACTTAAATATGCTAATGCACAAATATATAGCTCAAGCGAGCTAATTTAAAACCCAAATAGAGAATATTTATTTTTACTAAATCGGTTTTTAGCATAGTTTCATGCTGATATGCATAAATCTTTCAATTTATTATTTGTTTATAAAGTTAGATTTTATATATTATATTCTATTGTATTATATTAGGAAGAGAGAGAGAGAGAGAGAGAGAGAGGAGAGATAAAAATGGTGTATATTAAATTAGAAGATGGCATTTACATAATGTGATAGATGCATGAAGCATTTAATAGTTAGAAAGTCAAATTATACTATTATATAATATTTTTTTTATTTTTAATATGACATGATATAATATGAATATTACATATTCTAAATGTTTAATAATCATGCCATATATATAATTACTTATGAACTCATATTATGTTATTATCTTTAAATTTGAAGCTAACAAATGATATTATTTTATTATTATTTAATATTGAAACATTATCTAAGTTTTTATTTTAAAATTCAAATACATATTTAAATTTTATTATTATTCGACTCCAATTAATATTTAAGAAACACTTTCTATTTGATATCTTCATTAGAGGTTACAAAATTTGAACTTGCATTGAAATTGGAGAGGAGAAATATTAAGGTTAATTATGAATGAGAATTATGGCTTTATAAACTTCACCATAGTCATTATTGGAGAAATATGCCTTTTGTTTGTTTCAATAAGAAAATATGCTTAAATGTTTGTTTTTTATAAAGATGTCTTCTATATTTGTGAATTATTTATTAAAGGCTACCGCGAAAAAAATTGGTTTAAATATATTTGAATTTGAATATGAAATCGAATCTAATAGTTCAAATGTGATTCAAACCAACAATTTAAAGACGTCAACAACAAAGGGATTTCACCATGTGAACACTTTGGAAGCTTGTTGATGGGACCAACAGCACGTGATGAGAAAATGAGTTCGCGATGACAACTCTTTGGGAGGTCACCAACTAGACTCATGGTGTGTGGGAAGATGTGAATTTCATGATGAGGGCTTGTTAGTGCCTTGCTAATTGAATTTATTGGATGTCTGAACCTAATTCTAGGTCAGGTGATCGGACCTAATAATTTTCCGTGAGGAGGAGACTTCACGATGGGAGCTTAGTGAAGACTCGTTGATGGGACTAACAACAAGTGAAGAGAGGATTTCATGATAGGAACCCATTCGCATCTCATCAATATTACCAAAGAAGAGATTCCACAATAAGGAAGAGCTTGGAGGAACTTTGTTGACAGGACCAACAAAATCTGACAAGGGGATTTTGCAATGAGAGCTCGTTGGGAGCTCCTCGATGGGATTGAGGATATGCGAAGAGAATAAAATTTCATAAAGGGAGATAACTAGGAACTTACCTATGGGACTAAAGATGATTGAGGAGAAAAGGATTTTGTGATAAGAGCTCATAACCCACCGATGCTTAGCTTGGTTGGTGGGCGAGCACGGTTGAAAATCCTCCAACCGGTGTTCGATTCCCCTCGAGCGACATCACCTTTTAAGTAGGGTCCCAACAAATACGAGCCAGGAGGTTATATAGGAGTGGGTGCCTCTTCTAGGTTAGCCGAGGGATTAGTTACACCATCAAGCGTCTCACAAGCTGAAATAGCAGCAGGTAGATACCCTCATTCTTAAAATTAAATAAAGAGCTCATAGGGGAAATCAATATTTGAGGAAAAAAAATATGATTGTTGTGAATGGAATCCCTAGATTGATGATGCGCAATGAGATTACTAGGAAGGCATCATGGGATTGGCCTGCATGAAGGTTGGTTTAAATCAAGTTCATAAAAAGTCAAATTCAAACCATTTCAAATCAAATACATTTGCAACAAACTTCAATAAACAGTTCGCTATGCTATACAAAAGGGGGTAATTTTATCTAAAATTAAATTAAAAAAAAAAATCATGTATGAAGCTTGCAATTGAAAAAACTAACTAAAAAATCAAAAGCACAGTCAATAACGTAAATAAAAAATAAAACAATCTCATGTTTAGTATTGTAATTACATTTACTTCATTTAAAGCCAAGTATAACAAAATTATACTTGACAAATTCAAGAAGTCATAACGTAAAATATATTGATCCATAGGCATATTAATATTATAAAAAATTTGTTATATAATTTTAAATGAGATTAGGAATTATTTAATTAAACTTTAAATCATTGAAGTATTTCAATTAAAATCACATTTCATATAAAGGAGCATTTTCTATTAACATTTGGATATAGTTCGTAAAATATGAAAGTCTTTTATATTAAACTTTTTTTTTTTTTTGACCATTTAGACCAATTGAGACAAAGTCACACGCATCACATACACAAAGCTCGATAAACTACTGAGCCAAATTTGAACTAACCCCAACTAAACTCATTTACTCATAAACTAACTCATTTAATAAATATTAATATAAAATACAATTAAAAATATTAATACTTATAAAAGAGTTTAAATAAAAAATTGCTGAAAAAATTTAAAATTATATATCACTATCATATATCAAATAATTTCTTATAATTTCTCATCTAATTTGTCAAAATGTTGTCATAATAAATAGTTCAATTGAAATAATTTTAATTCTTTCAGAATAAATCAATTGGCTCTTGAGCTAATTTAAACTTATAAACATGAGCTCAAACTCAACTCAAACATGATTAATTAATCAAACTAACTAATTTAAACCCTAAATGCCCATTAGGGGCTCTAGCCAAACCAATTAGAACCCTCACCTGTGCCCTAATTCCCCCACAAATTCCACAAAATAATTCAACCAACCTTTCACCTCTCAGGCACCTCAAGATCCCACATAAAATCTATAACCCTAAGAACACCCTAGCCCATCCAAAGTCATCTTCCCATCCTCTCAAATCATTACAAGAAAGAACTAGCCAAGTTTCAATTAAGGCTTTGTTTGGGACTGATTCTTAAAGCAACTTCATAGTACAAAATTTTTCATTTTTTTTACTTGGAAAACTGCTTTTAAGTAGTAAAAAATCGTCCCAAATAAAGTCTAGGGCTTCATTTGGGACAACATATTTACTGCTTTCTAAAATAACTTTCTAATATAAAAATTTTTATACTAGAAAGTCAAGCCTAAAACACCACGACCACCACTCAATCAATAACTTGTTACTATTACCAATAGAGATTCACCCAGAAGAAATAATATCAGAACAACCTTTTTTTCCTGGATCTAAAGATGGACATCCCAATAGATAAAGATATAGCAGATAGAACTTTAATGATCACCTCAAAATGAAACTAACGGTACGATCCAGCAAAGACAAGGCAGCCATGTTCATTTGGGTTCAAACCAGGTAAAGAAAAAATAGGCGAAAATGCTCTCAGGAATGCACACATGAGTGTTGTATGATTTCAAAAGCATGGAATGGTCTTATTTTACTAATCCTCATTCTCAATTTATTCCAATTGAATGTTGCTTAAGAGTTGAACTTTGTTTTGAGCAAATCCTATGAGAACTTCTATCCATTTTACCTCCATGTACAATTCTTCCAATCATCATATGTGCCAAAGCTATCTAATTCATTTCCTCCTGCCTTATTTTTAAATAAGTCTAGAAGTGTTAAAAGCACAATCTCTCTCATATAGTAGTTTCTCAACCTATCATTCATTCTTTCTTTTCCATAAATTTACCTCTTAGCAATCAATAAATTGTTTGCAGCCCAACACTTTGATCCATAATACATAGCTGATAAAATCACAATTTTGTAATATTTACACAAGTCCCTGCAAAATTCTCACAATATAATGAACCTGAAGCACTTGACTATTTTAACCGGCCGACCTTTACTATCAAATTTATATCCTATAGCATAATTGTTAGCCCCATGAGCCATGGTGTATGGAGTCATTGGATTTTGATGATAACAAAGGTAATGTTAGATGCGACTAATAGTTAATATGAAGTGCATTTCAAGAAACAAAATCACCAAGCTGGACTTACATTAGTTTAAAACTTAAATATTGAAGATTTGGGTATTTGTTTTCTAAAGCTCAATATATCAAATGAAATAGCTCACATATAAATAAAATTTGCTAAACTCATGTACATGGTTCTTTCAAAATTGATTCATGATTATTTAAATTTATATATTATCAATTTAACACTAATTTTGAAAACATTGTCATCTTACATTTCTCACTTATGAAGTAGCATCTAACTTAATCTAATATTCAATTATCATTCATGAACACATATTTTATTATGGCATACCATTCTACACTATTTAATTTGGCCATATAAATTAAACTAAAATTGATTTTTCAAAATTATTCAAATTATTCTTTATAGAAATTCAAAACATAATTTGACCATAACTTCTTATCAAGACCAATATTATCATTTTTTTATTTAAATTAAACAATATATTTCTAAAAATAAGTGAAATTCATTTCATAAAAATTGGATACTTAATTTCAATATTTTAATCTTTTTATCCAATAAATTATTAATATTATTAAATTGTCTTAACTAACTAATAAAATTAATTAATAAAATTTATTTTTAATTATATACCATCACTTTTATCATTGAAATTCAAGCAAATCACATTCAAATTAATTAAGACTAAATTAATATAGGTTTAGTTCAAATGAGGTAAGATTTGGGCTAAAATTAATCAATACAATAAATTGTCTTAAATTTCATAATACATGAGACTTGATCATATTAACTAATCTATTCAACACATGGATTAATAAATTAGAACAAGATCTAATGGCTCAGAATTAAGCTCTCTCTCAGCTATCCCATGCATTAAATCCCTTAATTAATCATTGCCAAATTCACTTACTCCATATTTGAAAACTATGTGGCTGAAGATTGCTTATGCTTGAAATTATTTTAATTTTGAAAATTTTCTATTAGCTATTGACATTTCCCTTGGATTGCACCATAATCTAATGGCTACAAATTAAATCAAATATTTTGCATCAGCTTTTTTTATCTCTTGACCGAATTTTTTACAACATTCAAATTCAAATTCAAATTATTATGATCGAAAATTGCATGGCTTCTTCCTATTTTACCTTGGCCAGCCAGATGCTTTTTTGGAGGCTGATTTAATTTTTTTCAAATATCTTTTCAATTTAAATTATTGTCTAAAATGTTTCCCCCCAACTTTCTCATGCCTTGGCGTAAATTCTCTTTATAAATAAGAGAGATAGGCTTAGTATTTTTTTTTTACTTCTTTCTCTCAAATAATAAAACTCTGCCAAAATTTTTCCTCAAAGTGTTAGATCACTTTTCTTGCCTTGGTTGTGGGGTTTCAAGGTCTCTCATGCTTGCTAAAGTGTCTTCCTTGCTCTCTCTCTTCTCCATACTTCAAAAAGACAATTTGGTGAGTTCTTTCCAATTGTAGTGTTTTAATTTTTTTAATCTTGTGCAAGATTGTAAAGTCATTTTATCTTGGATTAAAATTATTAACTTCTTTGTCACTATAAACTTAGGTTAAAGAAACTTAGATTTTAGTTTGTAGAAAACTTATTGAAATTAATGTTATCAAAAGAATTTATTCAAAAGAACCACTTCAAAATTATATTTGATTTTCATATAAATTTCAGCCAAATAGAAAAATTAGGAGATTTAGTTACTATTAGCTCAAGTAAGCAAACACAACAGAGAGAATTATAATTTGAATCCAAAATAAAAATACTTCATAATCTTGCATAAGATTGAAAGAATTAAAATACTACAATTGAAAAGAACTCACCAAATTGTCTTCTTGAAGTATGAATAAGAGTGAAAGAGTAACGAAGATGCTTAAATAAGCATGAGAGACCTCCACAGTCAAGGCAAGAAAATGATCTAGCATTTTGAGAAAAAAATTTCGGCAAAATTTCGTTATTGTGAGAGCAAGAGACTAGAAAAATACTTAGCTTACCCCTTTTATTTATAAAGAGAATTTCAATCAAGGCATGGGAAAATTGGAGAGAAATATTTTAGGCAATAATTTGAACTTGAAAAGAGTTTTAGAATAAATTAAATCATGCTCCAAAAAATATATATGCTGGCCAAGGTAAAATAAGAAAGAGCCATGCAATTATTGGACACAATAATTTGAATTTGAATTTGAATGTTTAAAAATTCGGCCAAGAGAGGGAAAGGGCTAATGCACAATATTTGATTTAATTTGTAGCCATTAAAATAGGGTGCAATCCAAGGGAAACATCAATTCACAATGTTGCTCTCAAACTCCAATTTTGAATTTTGATTAATTGTATGTTCAAGTTCATTAGCATAACATGATCTATTGTAACACGTGTTCAAATTCAAAATCATTAAATATAGACTCATTTTCTGCATCAAAAATATTCCCTAATGATTATTCATTATCTATATTTTTTTTTTCTTTTGGATAAATTTTAAGTGTATATAATTCTTTGTTCTCGTTTATGCAAAAAGTTTCAAAAAATATGGAATTACTTTTTCTTTAATGACGTGAATCAAAAGTGGGTTAGCCAGATTATAATGATTGAAATACTCGATAACCAAAGCTATGAATAAATTCTCAAGATTTTTTATATTCATCGCTAATTTCTTGCTTAAGAACTTTAGTTAAACAAGTGATAATAACAATAATTTAAACTTCAAAGACAAATAATGTTTAGTTACCATACCTATAAACCTTACCTAATACTCAAGCACGTTATATTTATCTTATTTAAAATCTTTAATTTGATCATATAGTTGATCCCTATATTCACTGAAGGGAAAATATTCCTTCTTAAATTTATAATTCATTTAGACCAATGATGACTTAGAATGTCCTACTAATTTTGATTTAGCAAATTTAATTCTTTAGAAATCTAGCAGGTTGTACTTTTCAAAGAAATCTTCTAAATTATTTATTCACCTTGAAAATTTTATAAGAACGCAGCTCCCATAATACTTTTAAATCTTATGATAATCATATTGTGGTCGTTTAGAACCAAGTTTACAATATTTCATTTAATGCTATTTATTTATTTACCAAATTAATTTATGCATTTAGTTAAGATATATGCAACCATAAGCATGACAACATTTTGATGCTAGATGATCTAGGTTTACCGTTTCCTAATGCAACCATAATGATTCAACATATGTATATCAAGCCAAAGAACTTAGGATTTACATATCATAGGTCATTATATATGCAAAAGCTTGTTTTTTAATGCAAACTGACAAAAACAAGAATTAGAGCCAATGATAATCCAATGATCAAATAAATCAAAGAAAAATTTTAACCACGAAAAATCAATTGGCAATTATAATTTAACACTACAATTAGAATCCCAATTATGTCAAATTTGAATAAATAAACAAAACTAACAAGACAATCAAAACATTAAGTAGAGGAAATTAAATGAAGCAAAGAATTTACCAAAATAAGAAAGCCAAGTCTCACGTTGTTAAAAAAGATGACTTCCCCTGAAATCATGTAAATTCAGAACTACACTCAAAGGAATCACAAACCCTAAACTTAAAAAAACAAGATTGAAAACAAGAAAAATAATTTTTTATTCAATGAAAATAATTCAATTAAATGCCTCATATTATCTATTTATAAACTCCTCAGACCTAAGTAAAAGTATAAGGTTGGCACAAGATCAACTCAATTTAATTCTTGATAGCCATCAAATTCAAACATGAATATATGCAAAGCCATATTTTACAGAAATAGAAATAGAAATAGAAGCCCCAAACTAAATAACTGCAATTTGAATAGACACAAAGGTGAACTGAATAACATAATCCCAAATAGCTAAAATAGCTGGCTCCTGAAGTAGCTAAATACTCCAAATTGAAAGCACAACCATAGGACATAAAAACACAAGCGCATTAGAGGAATCAAGCCACGAATGAAGATTCTAGTCTCACCGAAAGAATAACAAGAATAGGCACTCTAAGTACATTCATGCATCAATATATGTCAAATAAATTAAAATATTTCTTTCTACTACTAATCAAGAAAAAAATTAATCACTTTCTTTACCCTCTTAGATCCCTCAATAAAAGAGGAAAAACTCTACATCACTTCAATTTTATTCTCTTTTTGACAAATCCTGGTCTCTTCCCTCAAAACCTAATCAGACAGCTGCTGATAAAGAAAAGCAAGCACTCTTCCGAATTCTTTTTTCTTTTATCACTAGCACCCAATCAAGATTCCATGGAACTTTCTTGGAAGAGATGATCCATATCAATTGGCATATGACCACATACAGGTATACCTAAATCAGAATTTGTTTTTCTCCCTACATTGACTGTCATAACAAACAATTCCCACATTGATACGATAATTCAAAGGCTACTTTTCTCCAGCTCGAAATAAATCCATGCAAAGACATCACCTCGTTGGAATTTCATACATATGAAACAAGTAATTAAGCTCTATTACTGTCTCCCGAGAATAAGAGAAATCAACCAACACAACATTCTCATAGCATGACTTCTAAATTCCAATCAATCTATAGCATACGGATGCTTTAAAGAAGAAAACATCAGCAAACTAAGTTTAAATCACAATAATCTTAATAGCAAGATCAAAATTGAGTATCTACAACCAAAATTATTCATTATACGAAAAACAATTTATTTATCTTGATTAGTGTTCTTTTTTTTTCCTCTGCGGCATCTTGCTAATCAATCGTGAAGAGAGCTTGGTCCTCTACCATGTGAATCCAGAGGAAAAATAAATTAGATAAGTAAGCTTAAGGAATCGCATTACCAAGTAGCAAGCAACCAGTTAAGAAAACTAGTGAAAATGTTCACATTCAAGTCCTCTGATAACCACGGCACACAGAATCTCACATATGATTTTGCTAGTAGCAGCGACAACAACATGAAGTCAAGCAAACATCATAATAATACAGTAGGGCACCTTAAAAGTTAAACCAAATACTAAACACAACAGGAAGGAAAGTAGAGGTCGTCGAATAGCTCACAGTGCTATAAGTAATAGCAAGGCCAAAGCTGGAGCTCCTATTTCTTGAAGCTTCCCCGAACACCTGGGCGGGCCTTGGAGGTCTCGACAGCGCTGGAGGCATGCAGATCGGTGAGCTTTGATTCTTCGAAAGGGATCTTAGGGTGGCGGGCTTCATGATGGATCTGCATCGACTTCAAGTCGGGAGCAGTTACCTTGCAGAGGGGGCACTCGAACTTAGCATGCCCACCCTTTTCCTGCCCCGACCGGTCTGCAAGACCCGCCTTACCCCCGCCACGGTTCGTCGTCGCCGCGTCAACCTTTGCTGCAATTTCCTTCGCCGTGTGCTTCTTCGGTTTCGCCTTTCCCGTCATCTTCTTCTTCTTCTTCCTCCCCCGCTCCCCCTCCTTACCCTCCCACAAACCCAAATCCTAATTTCTCCTCCCTTATGCTCTCTTCCGGCTGTCCACCGCCGCTGCTGCTGCTGCAGGCGCGGGTGCGGCGAAGGAAGAATTGCCCAATCAATGAATTGATCTCCGGATGGCGTGTTGATAGGAAAGGTGGGAGACGGACGACAAGGGAAAGATAAAGCGGATCGCTTTCAAGACGGCTAGGGTAAGAAAACCGAGGAGGAATTAGTGAGGCAATCAACAACGAGTTTGTACGACACGAATCTCGATGCGGAATCCAATACAACACGAATCTTGATCCGGTATCCAACAACACCATGAAGACGTTGGATTTTTAGCTACGATGTAGTCACTAGGAAATTTTGCAAGGTTTAAATTTTGAAATTTTAAGTATAATTGGAATTAAATTAAAGTAAATTTTATAAATTATTTGAAATTTAAAGAATTGATATAAATATGAGATTTTATTATACTTATTTGATTTATAGTTATATACTATCATAGAATTATATATTTATTAATTTAACACTTATTTTTTAAAACTATTTTTATTATTTATTTTTCTTACTCATTAGTATATATGCCCTTTTGATGATAGATTTTAACAAATATAAGTTAATGATTTTAATCTAAAGTTTAAAAAATGTTAATGTCATACATTTTAATTCACTTATATTATTCCGGCAAAAATAGTAAAGTTAAATTTACATTTCGCCACTTGTTAGTGTACATTTACAGTTTTTAAAATATTCTCAACATTTCATAAAGGCTTTGGACTAGCATTAGCAATTTTTTTTTAAGAAAAATAGAGTTTTAATATATAAAAAATTAATTAAATATGAGAAATAGAAGATGATAATCAGTTGTTTAGTTTTAGTTTTCATAATTTTATGTTTATCAAATTCATAAATTACATACATCAATCATTTATTCAAGTGTGGAATATTTAAATTTGATTCTAAACAAAATTTTTAAATTCTAGAATCAAATAGGAGAAATGATTTTGGATTCTATAAATCTTTTCAAGATCAAAAATAAATGGAAGATCGAAGAAATTAACATACATTCTTCATCCATTGATGTTTGTCAATAATCATAGATTTTGAGCGCTTCTAAATCTTTTTAAACCTTAAATTGATGGTATATTTTATGAATGATATTGAAGGCTTATATATATATATATATATATACATACATACATACATACATACATATAACTTCTATATATCCATAATAAAAGTTTTTGAGATAATAATAGATAGTTTTAATCATTAAAAAAATGATTTTAATAATTGAAAAATGACTATCCAAATTGTTGGCTTCTAAAGAAAAATTTGGACTATATGTTGAACTTATTCAAAATGCAATACATTATAAAAACTATATTATAATTTATTTAAAAAAAAATTAGTTAGAACAACAAATATTCTCCCACTATCTAAATATTCCATTATTACTATATTAAGAAACAAAATGTATGAATCATAATGATAAATCCTCTAATAGAAAGTATTATCTCACATGCATCATAGTGAGCTTTTGCATCATAATAAATATGGTCCACATAACTTTATTTCATGTCTAACTTTAGTGATTCATATGTCCTATGTGTTAACATTATTAAGTAACATTTATTGATTTGGAATTCAAATTAGATTTATTTTGGAAAGCTTTGATGTCCAATTAATATAGGAGATGATTATTTATCTAAATAAGTGATTTGATTGAGGATTATTTTAGGAAGCTTTTTATTTATTTGTGTGCCCCAAATCTATGAATAGGGAGTTTTGAGGGATGTTATTTGCAAGAGAGAGCAATTAAAATCTTTCTTCTCCTCCAATATAGTGAATTCATCATCCCCTCCTCGTGTACGTAGCCATTTTCATAGAACCACATAAATCAATGTGTTTTTTATGTTGTTTGTTGTATGATTTTATGATTTATTTTATTTCCACTGTGTCTATTGCACAACAATTGGTAATAGAGCCAGATTTTGGTGGGATTTCCATAACGGGAGATCAATAAGTTCTTTCTATTTGTATGGTTCGTCTAGGAGAAGGAAGACAGCCGGATTAGTGTAATTCTCACTACATGAGATAGCTGCAATTTTTTGGAGGCTATGAGATCTGGTGGAGCAATGGATACATCCATCTCGACGGTGGATAAGGCGTTGAACCATCAAGTGGCTACACATCTTGTCAAAATTGATGTGACAAAATTTGATGGCAAAGAAAACTTTGGCATGTAATGTGGGCTCTGAAAATTAATGCCCAAGAACACCGTTAAAAACTCTCCTGCAAAAAAAGGGGAAGGTCAGGGCGTGAATTTTTAGAGCTCGCAGATTTCTGAAAACTCCACTGATGATATATTTCTCTTTCCCATTATTGGCTAGTTGCATATGAGCTATAGTAGCAACTCAAATATAGTAAACTGAAATATACAATTAATAAATTGTAGAATGTAATGAATTTCTTGTACATCTCAAAGTATGGTTCTAAATTATTCTATTAGATAGAATCTGTTGATCTACTTGTGTTATTTTGTTTTGTTGAGTCTCTATAAAATGTGGGGTAATATATCAAATTTTTATCACTGATCCTCATCTTTTATTTGTGCATAATGGATCCTCAAAACACACATTTTACTATAAAGCTAGGGCATGGAGCAAACATCCACCTAACCAATGATATAATTAATGTTGGAAAAACTTAAGCTACCATCCACTTTGGTGGTTTTGAAATCCCCACTGCTTCTACTATTGCTACTGCTGTACATGTTCAAGGAATGTCTATTAATTTCATACATAAAGGCCTAATCCTACTCAAGCATCAACACGATGTGCCAATCGGCCTTTGTCGCAAGTACAATCTATTGGATTTGTTTCAACTGAAGAGGTCTCTAGGAAGAGAACCTCTGTCTTTGAAAGGCTATCCCATCATGAAGCCCTGATTATGAAGAGGGTTGTTATTGGAGAAAAAATTTCTCTGACACCTATGTCATCTTCTACGTGGCCAACTGGGCCATTTGCACCTGGAAGACATGATGGTGAATCTTCCTCATCATGAGTTAAACTATCCATGAGGTAAATTAGAAAAAGAAATGCAGTGTTGTGAGCATAAATTTTACTGGCAAAATAACCAATTGTACCTTCAAATCCAAAGCTAGAAATGAATATTCCTACATATAACAAGTTTGCAAACTTAAAATGGGTGAAGAGGAATAATTCCACTTGTGATGTTAAACAATCATTTTGGGCTCAATAACATCAAACTACTATTTATTGAGATAAATAACATGAAACCTTGTCAGTAAGAGTGCATAAGGTTCTGAAAGCTTTGAAAGAGAAAGGTTTAATGAAGAAGAAGTATGAGCGATATGTTGTGATGAAAGCCAAGAAAAATATGCCTAGAAAGTTATTCTCTGTGATAGTAGCACAATACAGAACAAAACAAGTTTTGCAAGGTGAGCATCATAGTGTGACACTTAGAAATCAAGTCTGAGAATCCACTATCGAAAGGTCCTTGTCAAAAGGTAAACAAATATGGAGGCCAAAGTCCCATGAAGAAAAGTCCAAATGTGTGACATCTGGAGTATATTCCCATATATTAAAACTAATAGAAAAATCTGACAAGAGTGGATTGCAATGAAGCATATTTTTGCTGATGATTCATGATGGCCAACACTTTGGAGAATCCTCCAAGGGATCCCATCACAATCCAACCACAACTTCAGAGGAGGAGAAGGTGATCAATTATGATCCTCTAATTGAAAGTTTGTTGATGCCCATGTGAAACAAGAATTTCATTGGAGGTGTTGCTAAAAAATTCATGTAAAATAAGATGATAAAAGAAGAACCATGATAAAGAAGAAGATGAAATAATGGGTATTAAAGATGTATAGTAAGGCATACTAGTGGACAATCAAGTTCACAAGGTTATCAACAAGGAACTTTAACTACAATTCCTCTTGATATTGTGCAATAATAAGAAGGAGAAAATGAAGAAAGATTGTTTCTTATCTTGGAAAGTGAAAAAGAAGAAGAAGAAGAAGAAGAAGAAGAAGAAGAGAAAAAATACCCTATTCTAATTAATGTTGTTGCTCTAACTCGAACACAAAGAGACATGCAATGGGAAATGAAAAAAGAAATATAGAGAATTCTCTCAGCTCAATATCAAGATAAATGAAATGATGAATCAAATGAATATGATGATGCAACTACTGCAAAAAGATGTTGTTGTAAATCTTGTACTGGTTTAAGCTTCTAATCAACAAGAATCTAGTATTGGGCCAATCAATCCACCAGTTAGCTTAATGCCACAAGCATCTGGAGTATAAGATGTTCCAAAAAAAAAAGAACTAAAATAAATTTAGTACCTTTTCATTCCACTCAATCTAATCTAAGTTCATATGAACTAGTGACAGTTGATAAACTTGAGAGACTTATTAGTGAAAAAATTAAGGCCGTTATTACACCTAAATAAGAAGAAAATTTAGTAAGCAAAGGGCGCCCATATCTTGCTGAGTACGATCAGGTGACATATTCTATGTGATATTTAGTGCCAAAATTTAATACTTTCAATGGTAATGGAAATTCAAAATAACACCTAACTCAATTTAATGCAACTTGTGGGAAAATTGGAGGTGTAGATGATTCACTCTTCCGTCAATTTGTTTGTAGTTTAACTTCAACCGCTTTTAAATCATATATAAAACTACATAATGATTATGTCAAAACTTTTGTTGAATTGGAGATAATGTTTATGAAAAGGTTTGCTAGTGCTGTGAAAAAGACTACTATGTTGACCTCATTTAAAAAAAAAAAGACTCACTAATGAAGTATATCACTCGTTGGAGAAAATTGAGTATGAAATGTGAACAAAAATTAGAAGAAGATCATGCAAATCAATTATTAATAGGTAACATTGATGATAAGATGGTACCCTATCTTTGCATGGCTTCAATTTTCACATTTCAAGAGTTGCTAGATCGGGTAGAAAAATTTGAAAAGCTAAATCTTTCTAAATCTAAAATTTATATGGATATATCCAAAAGAAATAAGGCTCCAATGCAAGAAAAGGTGAAGCTCGTGCCTCTTATAATATTAATAAAAGAAAGTAATCAATAATACAGAAGACAAAGATAAAGAAAGAGAAAATTTTGATCCTTAGTAAAAGTTAATACTTTGAGGAAACAATAATAAACCAAGAAACTTTCATACTAAAGGAGAACGTCTTAAACCAGCAATGAGAGAAGGTAATCGAGCATTTTCATCTCTTAAAGAGAAAATGACAAAAGAATATTCTCTTAGAAGAGATAGTGTGGCTATGTTATTTCGTCATGCACTCAAAGCATGTCTAGAATTGCCAAAATCCAAAAGATATGAAGAGGCAGATAAAACTCATGAGCCTAATTACTATCAGTATCACCAAGTGATTAGCCATTCTATTGAAGATTATTATGACTTCAAAGATTGGTTATAAAAAAATATATGAAAGGGGATAATTCATCCTATCAAAGAGTGTTTTGGTGCAACCAAAGAAGGAGTCAACAAGACTGATTACTTCCTTCCTCATATCATCAGTTGAAGAAGCAAAAGAAATAGTGATGCAAGAAGAAAAAATGGGATATTGCTATTTCAAACAAGATAGTAAAAATGCTAAAACAATTTGAAGGAGTTCCTGTGTAAAATGAAAGTCTCCGATTGAACAAGTGGTTGAATTAAAAATGAAGCTAAATTCAAGTATATTTATTTCTAAATTATCACTTTGGAGACATTTTGATCATGCTAGTTCATCATATTTTAGCAACGCATTACCAAGGAAATTTAACAAGTCATTCTGACAAAGGATGCCAAAAAAGAAAAAAAAATGTTGTTAAAAAATTTATCAGTAATCTTAAAGAATCTTATCAACCAGTAAGGCATCCTATTACCTAAGATTATTTCATATCTCAGATTCAGATAAATTAGATTAAGGGAGATATTAAAACTGATGATGAAAGAACCCCTGCTAGTTGAAACATATCGAGTTATTTCAGCAACTTTAAACACTTTTCAACACACTCCTTTTCAAATGCTTAATGAAGAATTTACTTTTGCAAAGGAAAGTAATTATAAAAGAGTGACAACTGAGGCTTGTATGATGATGCTACAAACAGGTGCTAATTAAGAGGAAGATTTATGTTTTATTGATGAAAGCAAATCAGAACATACAGAGATATCTCAAATGAATCACATGAATGAAGATAGTGACTCCGAACAGTCTGAACAATCCACTCAATTAATGAAATAGGATTTTGAAGGAACTGATATTCTCGATGAATGTAAACCAAATGAAATAGTCCAAATATAATTGAGGAGTTGTAGAAGGTTTCCATCACCATCGAATAAAGGACTATCAAAAAAAGATAAGGATAAAGATATAGTGATTAATGAAAATATCATTCCTAATAATCTTAAAATAAATTTACACTAAGAAAGGGAGTAGATTATACTATCTTATCCCATCTAAGAAAAATTCCTGCATAGCTTAGTGTGTATGAAGCTTTTTTTATATCAAAGGATCTTCGGGAAACTCTAATTCATGCTCTTAAAGATTTAGAGAAATATGATGCATAATTTGCTGAAAGATATTAATTGAAGTTTTACAAACCCAAAATGAGCCTGCCATTACATTATCTTAAGAAGATCTTATGCTTGGGATGACAAAGCACACTCGCCATCTATCTGTTAGAGCAGAAAGTGATGGTATTATAATAAGTATAATTTTAATTGATCCTAATTCGTCGTCGCTAAATCGCATTAGCTTGTGAGCATTGAGATTACTCTCAATTGATGTTCAACATCTTCAACAAGATAAGTTAATGGTGCATGGTTTTAATGTAAAATGATAGAAAACTATAAGATCATTTTTTTTCTCCCTCTTAAGTTTGGAAAGCTTTTTATATAAGCTAAATTTCATGTGATTGATACAGATACTTCATTTAAATTACTCTTGGGGCGACCATAGGTTCATGAATATGGCATCGTTCTGTTAACTCTACATCAATGTATGAAATACTTGAGAGATGCAGAAGAGTTCATAGTTTAAGGTCATATGCATCATTTTGTTATCCATGAAATAAAAATCTATGAAGATGTAAAGTACTTCATTCAAAAAAATTTTCTTAACGAGTAAGGCATCATATTACCCTAGATTATTTCATATCTTAGCTTCAGATAAATTAGATTAAGGGAGATATATAATAAAAAATGATGATGAAGAATCCCTACCAATTGAAACATGACAGGTTATTTCAACAACTTTAAACACTTTTCAACACACTCCTTTTCAAATGCTTGATGAAGAATTTGCATTTGCAAAGGAAATAAATTCTAAAAAAGTGATAATTGAGGCCTGTATGATGGTGCTACAAATATGTGCTAGTTTAGAGAAAGATTTATGTTTTATTGATGAAAGCAAATCATAACATACAAAAACATCTCAAATGATGCACATGAATTTAGATAGTGACTATGAACACTCTGAACAATCCACTCAATTAATGAATGAGGATTATGAAGGAATTGATATGCCCGATGATCGAATGTAAACCAAAAGAAGTAGTCCAAATATAATTGAAGAATAGTAGAAGGTTTCCATCACCACCGAATAAAGGACTTTCAAACAAAAATAAGGATAAAGACATAGTGATTAATGAAAATATCATTTCTGATAATCCTAAAATAAATCTACATGAAGAAAGGGCATATATTATAATATCTTATCCCATTTAAGAAAAATTACTGCATATCTCAGTTTGTATGAAGCTTTGCTGATGTCGAAGGATCTTCAGGAAATTTTGATTCATGCTCTTAAAGATTTAGAGAAATATGAAGCATAATTTGCTGAAAGATGTTTAACTGAAGTTTTACAAATCCAAATGAGCTAGCCATTACATTATCTAAAGAATATCTTATGCTTGGGATGATAAAGAATACTCGCCATCTGTATGTCACAATAGAAAGCGAGGGTATTATAATAAGAAATTTTATTTGATCTTGGTTCTTCATTAAATCTCATTAGCTTATGAGCATTGAGATTATTCTCACTTGATGTTCAACATCTTCGACAAGATAAATTAATGGTGGATTATTTTAATAAAAAATGACATAAAACAATAGAATCATTTGTTCTCCCTCTTAAGTTTGGAAAGCCTTTTACATAAGCTAAATTTCAAGTGATTGATACAAATACTTCATTTAAAGTAGTATACATGAATTTGATATTGTTCTATCAACTCTACATCAATGTATGAAGTACTTAAGAGATGGAGAAGAGTTCATAGTTTCAAGTCATATACATCATTTTTCTATCCATGAAGTAAAAATCTATGAAGATGCAAAGTACTTCATTCCAAAATCAAATAAATTTTAATAAAATATAGCATCAACTTCTAAGATTGTAAAGCAATCTAAAAGGAAGCTGAGAAAAAATAATTAGGGGTTGTAACAAAGTAATTAAGAAGAAAGAAAGCTATGCTAACTCTTCCTAAAAAGGTTAATACATCTTCTAAACCTAAAAGAAATGTTCCTCGTCTAGGAAGCGATATAAATGAAGATGATGATTTTCTCGCTAAATTCAAAAAATTGTGCAAGCCTTTGTCTAATGATAAAATGTAAGCATAACACTTTGATAAATATAACTGTGAGTCTATTTATATAGGCAAGATATAGTCTGTCTTTTTGAGAAAAATAACTAATTTGTCAATTATCAATCTCAAGAGATACATTTAAAGTTATACCTCTCTCAAAAAATTTTAAAGAAAACACTCCTCTTGAGATTCATAATATTGAAGAACTCAAAATATTTTATGTATGTCCTCTATTTGGTAATAATGGAGTGTGAAGCCTATTATATAAATTGGGGGAGTATCATGATGAAAATTTTGACTAGCTCCTTCAATATTTTGATATGAAGATATAGTGCCTATCAGAATTCTAAAATACTATCCTATAATGATTCAACAAATGATACAAAAATAAGAAATTCATGGAGAGATAACTAAACGAAGAAGTCATTTATTTCAAAGTACATGGTATCAAAAGAATTTACAGTCATCACAAAAGTGATTGTCTTATGACCAAAGGATTTGCATTTTTTATATCTAAATATCTATGGAGAAATACCTATTATACAATAATAGGAAGATACTATATAGTTGAAGAAGAAATAAAAAATGATTTTTATGAAGTAACTATCTTTGGTGATCAAGGTGTGGAAGCCAAAACCACACCTGGCAAACTTGAAGATGGTCAAACAGGTTGCAACCACGTTGTCTCTTGAATGCAATCCTTAGACCATCGTTGCCCAACTATCATCTTCAAAGCACTATCGCTTGACTAGCATCCTCTGAACACCATCACTTAACTCTGGTTGTGTGATCCCCCATATTCTAATTTGGAAAAAAAAAAATTATTTTTATTCTTTATTAGATAAAAATCAGAGCTATCAAATTTCATTTATCAGTAATAAATTAAATAATAGTGGAAGCAATTCTATTTATCAAAAAACATCCATATGCATATTTATTCATTTCTCCAAAATTATATTTAATACTCAAGAAACCATACAAATATAATATATCATTTCAATCTTGAGTACAAAAGAATAACTATAAAAAAAAAACTATAACAACTAATAAAACTTGGAGAAAACCTGATCAACATCACACTCCTGATCCTCTACCTTGACTTAAAATCAATTAAACCACATATAATGAGCTAAATAATCTAACATGGTATCACATCCTATAACTGAACCAAAAATACTATAAAGATACACTATGCATGTATAATCAGTTCAATAATATGATCATAAATCAGTACAGAAATAGTAAAACTCACATATAGTAGTAGCAAAGTTTGTAATCAATAAAAGGATGCAATATAGAATCCAGTAAAGTAGTACAATGGAGAAATCAATAAACTAGTATGGGTGTCAAATCACTAAAACAATCGTCACATCAATACTATCAATTTGTGATAATTAGTAAAAGAATCATATAGATTGATAAAATCAAAGCATCAATAAAGAATATTGTAAATCGTATCAATGTATTGAACCATGAGCAATAATATCAATGTAGTAAACTAATAACAATAATCACATTCTATATCAGTATTAGTATATTATCATAATCAATTGCTAAGTACGCTGTATAATCAATCAATTAGTAAATAATATAGTGAATCAAAAATAGTAATAATAATATCAACACGTACTAATGGTATCATTAATATCAGTATTAATAACATTTTCTATGTAGTATAGTAAATCAATAAACGGTGTCATCAGTAACAGTAAACCCATAACAGTAATAGTGAATCCATATAATGATAATAAATAAGTAAATAATGAATAATAAAACTATTCAGTAATAATGATTCAATAACATGCATTTTAGCAATCATATTAATCAAGTAAAAGTCCTGGCTTAAGCATTGTCTTTCAGTATTAGCAATACATAGTCAATTATTGTTGACTAAGTAAATAAAGTTGTCACTCTTTTTCCTGTCGGCATAATAATAACTCCTTATAATTCATAATCAATATCACATGTATCAATCAAGGATAACACTAAATCATATATTTAAATGAAAGCCTGCTAGCTTACCATCCTGTATAGGTCATCCAGTCTTCAGCCAATGCAATCTTTTAATTATTTTATTAATGTCACATTTTTTTAATAGTAATAGAGATCAACTATTACTCAACCACATGTATATATTTATTCACAATACTAGTATTAATAATATGCTTAAATAAAAATAATTACTTTATTAAAAAAATACACAAAATTTAATAACTTCTATTTTATCCGGTAAAATTTAGAAATATTACAATCAAAATCTCCAAAATAATCAATACAATATGATATAAAAAGTTACACAATAAAAGTTTAATAAATTCATAAAAAATATAATAAAATTAATTCTGGAGAGAATTAAATGATTAAAATCAAAATATTATAAAGCAGAAGTAGGATTAGAGTCACCTACTGCAATCTGAGTAAGTTCCACAAAAACGACGAAGCCGTATGGTGGCTAAAATTAGATTTTTATTTTTTATTTTTTTTTCTTTCCTCTTTCCTTTACTTTCTCCTCTTCCTTCTTCAGCAAGGCAAGACATTAAAATTCAGAATTTTCATTTAAAAAGAAAAAAATCATTTCAAATATTTGGGTTATCACAGGTTGCCCAAACATTATCATCCAATTACATCAGTTGGACCACTATCACTCACCCAACAATGATTGATCAAACATTATTGTAACTCTAGTCCTTTCACTATCATCACCTAATTATGATTTCCAAACCATTATCAAATAACTAAACCCTTAGACTTTATTGCTAACTAATTATAATAGTATCAATGCAAGCCATCATAAGGTTGGTGGAAGCCATCAACACCGGCTCTAATTCTCAACATTAATACTAATTATATTCATACTTGACTTCTTGGTTTCTACTCTCTTATTCATAAAGAAGAACAATCAAACAAATAACAAGTAATCTCTTGAAGATAAATCTCATGCCTTAGGGCTTTCTAAGTTGCATTCCATAATCTATTTTTTATCCATATTATTACACCAATTATATTATATCAATAGCTTCCCTAATCACAATAAAAAACACCATCCATAACTGATGATAAACATTACTTGAATCATTTCAATAGGGCTAAGTGCCATGTTTTCCATCTTTTTTTATTTTTCACATAAAAAATCTGATCCTCTTGCGACGTACTTTTATTTGTGTATGTGCTGGATCTTTACACAATGCTATCACGTTAAACTTTCTTTTTCTTACCTCAAGTTCTCTAGTAACATTTATTATTTGAATGTATTCTAGTTTATATCCCTATCTGATTTTGCCAATTATTTTATTGTATAATAACTAAAAAAAAAAACAAATTATCTTAACACATTTTTATACTTCTAAAAATAATAATGATCTTTCAGATACAATAACAACAAAATCAAGCCTTTATCCCATTATGTAAGGTCATCTACAAAAAACTTTTTTTCTCTTTTGTGTTCTATTAAGAGACAATTTCTCATTTAAATTTAGTAAAAAAGGTCATTTCTAATATTTTCTATCCAAGTCTTTTTAGGTCTACTTCTACATACCTTTCTTAACATGGGTCAAATCTAATACATCTACTCTCTTAATCGGGTCATCGAAAGACCAATATTTTACGTGTCCAAACCATCTAAGTCAACTCTCTTTAATCTTATATGCCATTGGAGCTACTCCAAACTTTTCACTTATATACTTATTTCGCATTCTGTCTAAGAGTGAAGCCACTCATCGACCTGAGCATCCTCATCTTTACAACACTTAACTTAATTTTATGCTTCTCCTTTAATGGCTAGCATTCAGTGCCATAGAGCATTTCAAGTCGCACCACCATCTTATAGAATTTTTTCGTAAGTTTGAGGGGTATTTTTTTATCACACAAAAAGCCCGATGAATTCCTCCATTTCAACCATCTAATTCAAATTCTATTAATAATATCCTCATCAATTTCACGACCACTTGAATAATTAACCCAAGATACCTAAAACGTGTACTCTTACTATATTTATTACTACTAATATTACACTCTATGTATATTCAATTTTAGATCTAATCAAACAAAAGCCTTTAGACTCTAAGGTTGACCTCCATAATTCAAGTTTATCTTTAACTCCCTCTCTAGTCTTTTAAACAAGAAGAATGTCATGAGCAAAAAGCATACACTAGGGTACAATCTCTGACAAATGTCTAGTGAGAACATCTATGACTAAAAGCAAAAAGATATGGGCTTAAGGCAAATCCTTGATGTAATCCAACTGAAATAGGAAAATACTTGATCAAATGGCCTTGTGTTGGAACACAAGTAATAACTCATACATGCACATCCTTAAGGTTTTGATTATAAGCATTAACTCCTTTTCATTTTAGAACTCTCGAGAGCACTTCTCTTTGAACTTTATCATATGCATTCTCTAAATTAATAAATATTATATATAGTATTTATTCTCTTTATACCTTTCCATCAAACCTCTCAATAAATGTATAACTTCTAGACCTACCCAGACCTATCCAACATGAATCCAAATTAATTTAGAGAAACATTAATATCCCGTCGTAACCTATGCTCAATAACTCTCTCCAATAATTTTAATATATGAAACATTAACTTAGTTCCTCTATAATTTGCACACTCTTGTACATCACTTATATTCTTAAAAATATTAATCAACACAATTCACTAATCTGATATCTTTTTAATCCTTAAAATAATATTGAAAGTTTTGTAAGCAAACAATTCATTCATCTCTTAAGCATTTCAACACCTCTATTAGAATATCATTAAGTCCAACATCTTTTTCCACACTTTTTTTTTAAATCATCTTTAGTTTTTGTTTTACTAATATGATGATAAGAATAAAAATCTTTATTTTCATTTAGGATGCTAATGTTATTAAGGTCAATGGTATTTTCACAATCTCTTTAAAAACAAAATATTTCATCTACCTTTGTTAAATATACTTAAATATATATATATATATATTATTTGAGATAATGAAGCTTTTTATTATTATTATTTTTTTACACATTTTAATTTCACCACCTACTATTTCTATTATTAAGGGTATTTCCTTTTGATACTTCAAATACATCTTCCAAATACAAAATAAAAATAATTATTCAACTTAATAAATCTTAAACCTAAGATATGAAATAACAAAATGTTGAGAGTCATAACAATAAGTCTTACATAAAAGTCATAGTAAATGATGTAGATAGATGCCTATGCATACTCATTGCAACAAACGTCTATTTACAAATAATTCATGTAATTCGCATAGACGATAATTTAGACATTATCTGAGACAGTTTTTTCATTGCTTTTAAAGTATCTTTTCAGTATCAAAAAATTTTAACTAAAAAGTTGCTTCAAAAATAATAAAAAAAACTATCACAAATAAAATCTTAGTCAGTATATACAAAATGATAAGAGCACGTGATGTCGACTGACTCCTTAGCAACTTTTTTTTTTTCTATGGGACAAATTCTCCAGAAGAAATTCCTCGCAAAAGACATAAGGTTTTTTTTTTTATATTAAAAAAATATTTGTTATTTTAAATTCTTCTAATGTCTCCAAATGCAGGAAAGAGACTTCCCTCATCCATTCCTTCTTCCAATGTCTGCAAATAAAGATAATTTAGGCTTAGTCACTACCTACAAACCACCAAACACAAATATTTAATATATTTTTTGAGTAATAGCCTTAATAGTCCCCAATTATTACTAAATGTCTAATTTAATTTTAAACTTTCATAATAATCTAATATAATCCCCTACTATTAAAAAATATCTCAATATTAAATATAATAATTAAAATTAACCTCAATAATTAAATGAGAGTATTTTAGATATAAGAATATATGTGAATTTATATTATTATTATTATATTTATTATTTCTCATATTAAAATAAATAAATAAAATTATAATAAAAATTAACATAAGCTACCGTTTATACACTATTATTATTTAATTGATTAACTTTTATTTTGTAATTATTTTAATATAATAAATAAAAATATCTAAATAATAATAATATTATCTTACATACATTAATATTCAAAATATCCTTACGATTAACTTTAAGTATTACTTTTTGCTTGGAGACTAAATTAAAATATTTTCTAATAACTGAAGAACTATATTAAATTATTATAAAAATTTAGGAAGAAATTGAATATTTATTAATAATAGAGATATTATTTTGAAATTTTACTCTATATTTATTTCTCTCATTAACCTATCACTAATATAGTGACTTTATTAGATACCGCTGTGCATCAAATACTCATTCCGACCAGAATTAAATAGCAATTCACTTAAAATTAAGCGCCACATTTTTACTGGAAGGATTATTTTCATTCAATTTCTCATTAGTTTTATCATGTTTTATAACAATTGTTTGAATAATAACGATTTTATCTTGTATAATAAATGAATTGGCTCGTAAGCCAACTCAATTTTATAAAATTAGACACAAAAGCTCGAGATTAATTAATCAAGCTTAAGCACAAGGTCAGGCTGGGGTGACTCGAGCTCGGCTCGACTCATTTACACCCCTAGCTCCAGCTTGGCCCGCCAGCACACCAAACTCAAAATACAAGCCATTTATCAAGTCCATTTCAAGCAAACTCACGGGCTAACTTGACTCAATTACACCCCTAAAACTCCAAATATCAGAACAGTAATTGCACTCATGGCCAAGGCAAGAAAATCAAACCTTAATACTATTACAGATTTTGATGGTTTGACATAATTTGGTTTTCAAATGATATCCAAATATGACGAAGGCAGAGACAAAGTGCTTTAAACAAATATAGAATAGATGATTGCGGTGAGAGAATAATTGGTGAAAGAGGATTTTAAGTATGAACAATCACAGGGGAAGCAAAGCATTTACAATACGCATATATCTTCAGAGCTAGTGGCCTAATATGATAGGAAATACCAGTCGCGAGAGTCTGGTTGCCTGTATAAACTGAAGAATTCCACTCTGGTTGGAAACAGCAGGTTGAGGAGGAATGTGCCTGCAAGCCCTGCCGAAGCATCTAGACATAAATAATGGCAAAAGGAAATTGATGGAAGAAATATGAGAGAGATCAATAGAAGAAACAAAGATCAGAGTTTTGAATGTGAACCAATCACAGTAAGCCATGCATTACGAGTATATTTTATGGAAACAAATTTCTCAAATTAAAGTATGCTATACTAAAGGATCTAATGAGCATTAAAAGATAACATCAAATTCAGGACAAATTATTCTGTGCAACGCCGAACATCTTCCAAAGAATTTTCTAGAAGATGTTCTGACGTGGCGCATTCTGATTGGTCTCCGGAAGTCGTTCGGCGTCCGCACAGAATAATTTTTCCAAACCCACAGGAAAAAAAAAAAAAAAGTAAGAGCATATCCCAACATGAAATTTTCGTTGAGAATATCTAAAACAATAGAGAAGCAATCAGCTAGAGATGATCAAAATGCTTCATTCTGTTTTGCATCTTACAGCAAAGATTCATTAGAGCCAACAGGATCAAAGCAGAAAAGTTATTTGGCCTTTTAACTGCTTTAACAAAAGTGAACTTGTCACTATTCAACTACATTGCTGTGACTTATGACTATTATATGATATGCTCCCAAGTCAAAACTCCATGCTGGCCATGGAGAATGGGGTAATGTCAAAGAGACTGCAGAGATAGTGGATTCTTGTTTGTTAATTCAACTAGAAACTTCTTGATGCTGAAGCTTCAAGGCTTGGTTTCTTAGGGGAAGAACACTGTGCTTCCGCTTATGCTTTTAAAGCATGATCGTATTTAAGTATCAATATTCGTGAACCCAGAATGCACGATTGATAGCCAATTTAGGTTTACCTTAGCCAACTCAACATGAGCTCTTCATGCATAATAATCCTAAAGCTCCAAGACAAATTTGTGCAGCCTTACAAGATAATTACTTTACCTTAGCCACCACCACCACAGACTCGAACACCTAAAGATTAGAGAGGCGGTTTGCAGCAATAAGATCAACCTGTCCATACCACATAAAACATGTCATCAACATTATACTAATCGAGAAGAGATGGCATAGAACATCACGATATGGTCGAAGAAAAATCATATATTCATAAAGTCTAACACCATTTATGCCAGATAGAAAATATATTTGATTTGATTTTCACTCATTTTGCATATGAAAATGAAATCAATACTTTTGAGTGATTTCAAAGATGCTTTTAAAGTATATTATTTTTACCTCCACCCGACTAAACCATGAAAGCTAGAAATTTCTTTTCTTTTTTTTCTTTCAAGCATGTTCAATCCACTGGCATGCCAACATGCAAGTTGGGTTAGGAGATAGAGAGAGGAGAGAAGAGGGCTACCAAAACCAACGTGTTAAAGCAAGAATTTGGGACCATTTGAAAAGCCTTGTGCCTACTGAAAATCCTACTTTGACCAACTCAACCCAGTTATCCATCTAATCCGTGTTATGATCACATCCCTCAAGTGAAATTCCTAAATATTTGTGAACTATTTGGCGTGCTTTGCTATGTGCTCGGCCTTGATTAATTGAAATTTTAGAGTCTTTTATCAAACTTCGTTGAAGTGGAATTTAGTTCCTATAGTGTTGATTCGTGGATCTTTTGACAATTTGATTGTAAGGTAGGACATGTAATGTGAGTTCATGCACGTTATTGAAATGTGATAATAAATTAAAAGAAGAGGACCCTGATAGGAAATACTTGATTTCAAGTAGTTCCTAACCAAAACTGAAGCCGAACAAGGAGAAAACTGCTGTCTCCAACAGTGGACAGCAACTATGCGCAGGAAAAACAGTGAATTTTGCGAGAATATTGAGAGACAACGCAAGCAAAGACTTGTATTTTTACTAGTAGACGAAACAAATAGCAAAGATACAATTTGTTTTTCAATTCGAGAGGAAGAACGTACTCTCCAAAGTCTCCGGCGAAGCCAAGAGCCCAAAACAAAACCTAGATCTCAAAGAGAAAACTCAAATTCAAGATGAGATTCAAATTCCCCCCCAAACTCCTAATTATACAAAATTAATCATAAAGGACAATAATAAACTTCCTAAAACAGCCTTCCCATTCAAAATTTCCCTCCTAATCTCCCCCCCAAGCCGCCTACGTGGACCTCGCGTTTTTCCGCCCCGTCTGCTTTCTCCGCCTGGAGTAGCAGTGGACCGGTCCGGGTTGGACCGGTCCAGCCGGCCCCTCCTGGGCCGGCGTAACATTACCGCCCTCCCAAAGAATCACCTTGTCCTCAAGGTGAAAATCAGGGAACTGCTGCTTCATCCTCCCGTATGGCTCCCACGTAGCCTCGTAGTCAGGAAGGTTCTTCCACTGGATCAACACTTCCTTAGTATTATCTTCTTTCTGGCGAACACCCCTCAGCTCCAACGGCTCCATGATCACTTCTAACTCCTCCGTAAGTGTGGTCGGCAGCTCGGGAATAGTAATGTGGTCACCAACAGCCTTTCTCAACTGTGAGACGTGAAAAACCGGGTGTATAGTCGCCGATGGGGGTAATTTCAGTCGATAAGCTACTGCCCCAATCTTTTCCATCACTTCATAAGGACCAAAGTACCTTGGAGCCAGTTTTTCATTCCTCCTGTTGGCGACAGTCTTCTGCCTATATGGACGAAGCTTCAAGAACACCTTATCCCCTGCCTCAAACTGGATATCTCTTCTATGTCCATCTGCTTGCTTCTTCATGATTTGCTGCGCCCTCAGCAAATGCCTCTTCAACTCTTCTAACACTCGGTCCCTTTCCTCCAAGTACTCTTCTACTGACGAAACTGGGGTACTACTGCTCCCAAAGTGTACCAAGTGTGGGGGATCCCGCCCATACAGCACCTTGAATGGAGTCATTTGTGAAGCCGAGTGAAATGACGTGTTGTACCAGTACTCAGCCCAGGATAGCCACTTTGCCCATAGCTTTGGTGTCTCTGAAACAAAGCATCTTAGGTACGTCTCCAAGCTCCTGTTGACTACTTCCGTCTGGCCATCCGTCTGTGGGTGGTAGGCTGTGCTCCTCTTGAGCACTGTTCCCTGCAATCTGAATAACTCCCTCCAGAAATGACTGAGGAACACCTTGTCCCTATCTGATACGATCGCTTCTCGTACTCCGTGCAGTCTGATCACTTCCTTGATGAAAGCTGAAGCTACTATCACTGCGGTGTAGGGATGTCTGAGTGGAATGAAGTGTGCATATTTGCTAAGCCGGTGGTCCACCACTACCAGTATCACCGTGAATCCTTCTGACCTGGGTAATCCATCGATGAAATCCATGGACACTTCCTCCCAGACTTTGTTTGGAAGTGCCAATGGTTGGAGTAAACCTCCTGGGGCCATGACCATGTATTTGTTTCTTTGGCAGACCTCACAACCCGCCACCATCTCCTCCACGTCTTTATGCATCCCTTTCCAATAAAGTTCTGTTGCCAGCCTCCTGTATGTCTTCTGAACTCCTGAGTGACCCCCAACTAAGCTGCCATGAAATTCCTGCAACAGGTGGGGAATGTGTATGGAAGTTCGTGGCATCACGAACCTCCCCTGGTACAATAGTCTCCCCCCTTCAATGTAATAACCAGGATGACTACTCCTGTCTTTCTCCAGATCCTCCCTGATCTTCCTCAGTTCCTCGTTCAGCATACTTTCTACGTTGATGGCCCCCCAATCCACTATAAATGGTGCTGACACCACTAACTCCTGAATCTCCCCAACGCATCTGGATAAAGCGTCGGCTGCCTTATTCTCCAAACCAGGCTTATAGTGGATCTCAAAATCATAGCCTAATAGTTTGGATAACCACCTCTGATGCTCTTCGGTCACCATCCTTTGCTCTAACAAATACTTCAAACTCCTCTGATCCGTCTGTACAATGAAGTGTCTTCCCAAGAGATATGGCCGCCACTTTTGGATTGCCAAAACAATGGCCATCAGCTCTCTTTCATACACTGACTTCAATCTAGCTCTGGCTGAAAGCACTTGACTGAAGTACGCTATTGGCCTGTGATTCTGCATCAACACCGCCCCTAACCCATATCCTGAGGCATCTGTCTCTACTACAAAAGACTGATCAAAGTCTGGAAGAGCTAGAACAGAGACCGTCGTCATGGCCTCTTTCAACCTCTCGAATGCCTGGGTGGCCGCCTCTCCCCAGCAAAAATTATCCTTCTTCAGCTGCTCAGTCAAAGGCCAGGCAATGGTACTGTATCCATTCACGAACTTCCTGTAGTATCCAGTCAATCCTAGAAAACCCCCCTCAATTCCCTGAGGTTCCTAGGTAGCGGCCATTTTTCTGCATTGCTTCAATTTTAGTTTGATCCGCTGCTACTCCTTCTTGGGATACCACATGACCCAAGTATTCCACACTTGCCTGAGCAAAACTGCACTTCTTCAGGTTGGCTTTCAACTGGTGCTCCTGTAGCACTTCCAATACCAGTCTCAAATGCTCCCAGTGTTCCTCCTTAGTCTTGCTGTACACCAGGATGTCATCGAAAAAGACTAGGACAAACTTCCTAAGGTGCTGCTTGAATACCCGATTCATCAGGGACTGAAATGTTGCAAGAGTGTTAGTCAATCCAAAGGGCATTACCAGAAATTCATAATGCCCTTCATGAGTCCTGAATGCTGTCTTTGGAACATCAGTCTCCTTCATCCTGATCTGGTGATAGCCAGATTTTAGATCTAGCTTAGAGAACATCACTGCACCATGTAGCTCGTCCAATAGCTCATCAATCACAGGAATTGGGAACTTGTCTGGTACAGTGCCTTTATTCAGAGCCCTGTAGTCCACACAAAATCTCCAACTCCCGTCCTTCTTCTTAACTAGGATGACTGGACTGGAAAAAGGGCTGTTGCTGGGTCTGATAATCTCTGCCTCCAATATTTCCCCGGATTAGCTTTTCAATCTCATCTTTCTGAATCTGTGGATAGCGGTAAGGGCGGATGCTGATCGGAGTCTCACCTTCTTTCAGAGTAATGACATGCTCCAACTCTCTCTGAGGAGGTAACCCCTGGGGCGGTTGAAAGACTTCGCTGAACTGGTGTATGAGCGGCTGTACTGCAGAGGGAACATTGCCTTCCTTCTCCAATCTGACTCCTTCCAGGCGGTGTAATTCCACCAAATAGCCTCCTCCCTCCTGCTGAATGGTCTTGATTAGGGACTTGAGAGAAACCCCAGCCTTGGTCAAGCCCGCATCTCCCTGTATCATCCTCCTTCTCCCCCCTATTACCAATTCCATTCTCAGATTCCCCCAATTAATCTTCGTCTCTCCCAAAGTACGCAGCCACTTCATCCCTAGGATGACATCCGTGCTCCCCAGTTCTAGGGGAAGGAAGTCTTCCTTTACCTGGATCCCCTGAATCTTCAGCACCACCTCTCTACAGATTCCTCTACCCATTTCCACCTTGCCCGTGCCCATCATCACCCCATAGCCTCCCGTATCGACGAGTTCCATTCCCATCTGGTCAACGATCTGGGTGGAAATGAAATTGTGGGTTGCCCCACTATCAATCAACACAACCACCTCGCGGTCAGCTATCTCTCCTCTCACTTTCATAGTGTGACTCGGGGTGAATCCCACTACAGAGTTGAGGGAGACTTCTGCCACGTCCAGGTGCAGCTTCTCCTCCTCCTCTTCAGTCCTGCTCCCACCTCCCTCCCTCCTCGTCTTCCTCGTCCTCACAGACTAGGAGAACCTGAAGAGTTCGGTCCTTGCATCTATGCCCAGGCATGTACTTCTCGTCACAATGGAAGCACACCCCTTTTGCTCTCTTTTCTTGCATCTCCTTCTCTGTCAGCCTCTTGAATTGTCCTCCATTTCCCCCACCACCTGATCTCTCCTTGGGCACCTCCCTCTGGTTCCCTGGGGCTACCCCTTTTGATGGTAACACAGCAGTAGTCATCTTGTATGATCCCCCAGAATAGTTGCCTCGAGCTCCCCTTTCTGACTTCTTTTGGTCTTCCACCAATTGTGCAAGCTCCATGGCCTTGCCTAAATTCCGTGGCTCCAGCACCCGGACAGCTGTTCTTATCTCCGGTTTGAGCCCTTTCATGAAATTCCCTTCCAGGGCCGATTCAGAGATATGATCCAGACGGCTAGCCAAGTATTCGAATATGTCCCGGTAGTCGGCCACGGTCCCCTACTAAGTCAGAGCAAAGAACTGTTCATAGAAGTCTCCTACTCCGTCGGTTCGGAAACGCTCTAATAAACAATCCTTGAACTCTCGCCAGGTTCTGATAGGCTCTCTTCTGTCTCTCCACTGATACCATGCCAGCGCCTTCCCTTCCAGACACAAACCTGCTGCCGTTAGTTTTTCGTCATCCGTCAACCCGTTGACAGCAAAGTAACGCTCCACCTTGTATATCCAGCCATGGCCATCTTCACCCTCAAAGATGGGCATCTTCAACTTCCTCACCTTCGGATCCCTCCTGTTACCCCGAAAATCTCCGTAACCTCCCGTTCCTCGAAGAGGAGGTGCTCCCCAAGTGTCCCGATCCTCCCTCCTACGTTGGTAACCGAATTCTTCGTCATAATCTCCTCTTCCCCTTTCAAAATCAGCACCTCGACGCTGAAATTCAGCACCTCGACGCTGATATTCTTCTCTCCTCTCTCCAAAATCTGCACTACCTTCATATTCCCCCCGCCTGCCTCCAAAATCCATACCTCGACGCTGAAAATCAGCACCTCGGCGGTCATTCCACATGCTCATCTCCTCTCTAGAGAGTGGCTCTAGAGGTGGCATGTCGTCATCCCCTTCAAGAATCTCCACCTCCGGATTCCTCCTCCCCCGAATTGGGTTTGGATTTCCTCCTACGCCATGGCCGTCAGTAGTCTCTCTCACTTCCGATGCACCCTGATTGGTTTTCATCTCCAATAGTTTTTTCATCATTTCTTCCATAGCCGCGAACCTCCCTTCCAACCTCTCATTGTTGGTGGAGATTTTCAGAAACTTTCCCTCCAGATCTGTCTTCAGTTGACCGAACTCGCCTTCTAATACTTCCACCTTCTTTCCGGCCATTTTTCTTCTATCGGATCCACAAAAATCTTCTTCCGGAGACGAAGATCTTGCTGAAATTTCAGAAATTCAGCCGCCGGTGGTCCCGAATCGTTGCTTTGATACCAATTTGATAGGAAATACTTGATTTCAAGTAGTTCCTAACCAAAACTGAAGCCGAACAAGGAGAAAACTGCTGTCTCCAACAGTGGACAGCAACTATGCGCAGGAAAAACAGTGAATTTTGCGAGAATATTGAGAGACAACGCAAGCAAAGACTTACGAAACAAATAGCAAAGATACAATTTGTTCTTCAATTCGAGAGGAAGAACGTACTCTCCAAAGTCTCCGGCGAAGCCAAGAGCCCAAAACAAAACCTAGATCTCAAAGTGAAAACTCAAATTCAAGATGAGATTCAAATTCCCCCCCAAACTCCTAATTATACAAAATTAATCATAAAGGACAATAATAAACTTCCTAAAACAGCCTTCCCATTCAAAATTTCCCTTCTAATCTCCCCCCCAAGCCGCCTACGTGGACCTCGCGTTTTTCCGCCCCGTCTGCTTTCTCCGCCTGGAGTAGCAGTGGACCGGTCCGGGTTGGACCGGTCCAGCCGGCCCCTCCTGGGCCGGCGTAACAGACCCCAATGAAACCTGAGGTTTGCATGATTTACAGCTACAACCTGATGGAAAGATTTTGTTGAGCCTTATTCTATAATTTAATAGACTTTAGTAGAGCCTGTGAAGCATGCAAAAATCATTGAACATTAACAATTAAAATAAAATTTTAACTTTAGTCAAATCTAATACGTGTACACATTGGATTATATTCTTCATACCCTTCACAACTATTAACAGGTACTTACAAGAGTTAGTATCCATGTACTAAAATGAGGCATGAATCTTCGTGTTGGTGATTTCTACCCTTGTTCTTATTATGAATTAGTTTAGTAGTTAGTGTGATAGAAATTTTATCAAGTGCAATATATGTTGAATAATTTCTCATGGTGTGAATCTTGATCATTGCTGAAATTTTACATTTTTTGTTCACTATTTTCTTTGTGGGATTTCATTTTTTTGTGCAATCGTTGTTTTGAATGATAAAAATACAAGTGCTATTCTTACATTAAAACTACCTAATTCTTATAAAATTTATGATATGGTAACATGCAAATTGTGGTTGTTTATATGCCTTTATTGTGCATCTCATCCTAGTAAACATATTAATAAAAGAAGATCATGGTTCTAAGCAAACATATTATAACTACCATAAGCATACAAATTACATTCAAACATTCAATGGGAGTTATAATCTTGAGAAATCTTCGATTTCGATCAGTAATTTGGTATATTTTGAAGATTATCAACTATTTGATTTTAAAAAATTTAAATAAGTTAAATCAAAATTAAAGAGTTGTGCTCAATTATTTTGACAAAGTATTACAGATGAACCTAAAACTATATGGACTAATCTAAAATATGAACTTAAAAAAACAATATTTGTTACTAGAAAAATATTAGGGATCAATTGAATGAACAATTTAAAGCATTGAAGACAAGGTGAAAATGAAAATGAACAAATTGATAAAGTAAATCTTGAATATGAAAATTGTTAGTTTTGTGTGGAATCTAATTGTGTATATCAATCAGGTTGTGATATTGAATTAGACCTCAATTTTGTTGGTCAAGCTTGACGAGGTGCTTGATGGGGGTAGCAGGGGGGCTAGCTTGTCCCCTGCTTGGGGGCTCATGGAAGAAGCATTGAAATTTTTTTATTCTTGTCCTTATAATGTCGTGGAGTTGTGAATTCAACACCAAGGCATTATGAATCCCCTTTGGACAGAGAGCTCAACATCAAGGCGCTATGAATACAACGCCACAGTGTTTTAAACCCATTGATGCAATGTTACTGGATTTTTTTGAGAAAGGAGTCATCGTCGAGGCACCATGGGTATAACGCCACAGTGCTGCGAGTCGGTTGAGCCGATTTTCTCTTTGTTTTTTAAGAGTTGTATCCAATTAAAGGGGTGTGTAACTCCTACATCTGTGTCTGGAGATAGTGGACATGATTGTAAAGTGAAGAAGAGAGTGCTAGAGTGAAGACCTGCACAATTTTTCCCATTTTCATACTGTATTTCTTGGTGTGCCTCCATCGTTTTTTTTCCCCCGATTTTAGGTTTTTCCATATTAAACCCTGGTGTTCTTTCCTCTTCGCTGCATTTTCTTTTTTCTTGTTTGTTCCATTCTTGGTTTAATTCCCAAAAAAAATGAATAGCTCGCGCCTATTAAAGTTGATAAACAAATTGAGCAAGCTTATTTAACTCTTATTGAAGTATCCAACGAACTTATCTCTAGCAATCAAACTAAAATATATTTTGTTTTTTATTCTTAATTTCTTAATACACAAATTCATTAAGAGCTTATAAGGAAATGAAGCGTGTGACTATTTTAATGTCTTTCTAACAAAAAAAAAAAAAAACCCAAAATAGTCATCAAACTCACTATTTATGTATGACCAATTTAGTCTCAAAGCATCACATTGCCCCAATTTAGTCTCTCGGCTATATAAAATTGATCTGAAATAGTCCCTCATGTTGTTATTATGATATAAAATTGATCTCAATTAGTCATAAAGGGATCATTTTAGATCAATTTTGTACATTCAAAGGACTAATTTGGACAACATTATACTCTGACATTAAAATGACCATATATGATAGTTGGGAGACTATTTTGAAATTTAACCCACTTTCTAAATAGGGAGTGCTTCAACAAAAGATCAAGTTTCAAAATTTATTCTATTTGGATGAATCTAAAAGTGCATAAATCATCACCCCTAACATTAAAGCTATTCCAAGTAGCTTTTATAAGAAGAATGTTAGTCCACATTGCATTTAATATTTATGTGGCTTGACGATTTATTTTCACCAAAGCAACAATGTTAGCACAAATAAAATAATTATGTTCAAATTTGCTTGACGATTATCAATTTAAATAATTAATTGAAGCTAGTTATTCAAAGCTGAGCATATTAATGTGAACCTCCTCAACAGCACCCTTTCGTTTTTTGGCAATAAAGTTACATGAATCTTCCTAGAAACATCCTATGTCGTTTTAAAAGATTTGTAACCTACAATTTCTATAGCCTTCTTGTGTCATAGTTTGTAGTTTTGCAATCTTCCTCTGCTTGCAAGATTTAACACCTTGATTTTATCTTCCTCTCACAAAATTTGCTGATCTCTACAACTAGACTTCTATGGCTTCCATCAATTGTTGGGATTTATATGTTTCTAGCAGCAACTGTAAGGAATTCTTTTATGGTGTATTAATCAATGCATAGAAAATTTCAAAGGATTTCAGTTATTAGAACTACGGGTCTTAGGCTTATACAAATTGAAGTCAATTTTTTAATAAAGGTTCTAATTAGATGTATCTTCTACTTTTGAAAGTCTGACTCATTAAACAAATAAGAGACTTTAATCTCAATAAACAAATACAAAGGAAAATGAATTTTCTTCTAAATAAAGTCCTAGTTGGATGTGTTATTACTTCTACTTTCAAGAATCAACTCATTGAATAAATACGACACTTAAAAAGATTTATTTAAGATGTTTAATTCTTGCTTTGGTCACATTTTCTTTCTTCCTTTTATTTCTTGCTCTAAAGTTTGTTATTGGTCTGATTGTGTGATTAATTTTACTTAAATCAGATACAAATTAAATTTTGTTGCATTGCATTCTTGATTCTAAATCTCTCTGTTGTGTCTACTATAATAAGGCTACTAAATTATCGCTTGAATTTATTTCTTCTGAATGTTGGCTTTAATAAAAAATAATGAATATTTTTAAGATTGATAGTTTGTGATTTAAAATGTTTTGTGTGCATGTTGCAAGATTTTTGTCTCTCATAATAAATTAGCATTAGAAAATCTTAAAATCTAAGATGTGCTACATCATCTTGCTATGATAATGAACTGAATAATGGAAAGATGGTTCAAAATGGATGACAAATAATTGTAAGCAAGTATTTATGACTTACTATATGCTAGTTTTGATTTTTTAATGGCTTAAATGTATCATAAAGAGTTAAAATTTGTTGTGATAACAGGTTCTTAATATTCAAAAGAAATGATTCCTGTGAAGTAGGGAACATTTTAAATTCGCCCTAAAATTATTGCCATAGCTAGTAGCTATAAATAGTTCTTAAACCCTCAAAAATAAAATAATGAGTAAATGAAGTTTTGCAAAGGACTTAGGCTTCGTTTGAGACGGCTTTTTTATTGCTTCTTAAAACAGAGTTTTAGTAAAAAAAATTTAAATTTTTTTACTAAAACTCCGTTTTAAGGAACAATAAAAAAGCTGTCCCAAACAAATCCTTACAGATAAAACAATAGGCTAACCAAACATCAACTATCAAGGTATAAACCCTCACTTCCCAACTATACCCACCTAAATATTGTTGTCATGAAAACTTTCACATTCGCACCTGTTTCAAAAAGTTGCTACTTGCATAAATTTATGCAATCAATAACTACTAAAATAGAAGAGCTAAATGGTCATTGAAAATAAAAAGATGGGTATTGTGAACAGCATACCTTGCTCTAGGAATTTAGAGCCTCCAGTTGCACTCTCAGCTTCAAGAGAAGCCAAATCATGATGCCCTTCAAATTTCCTGTAAAGACAATACATTAATCATCTTATCATTACAAGAATGAACTATAAGTTGAGACTTTAAACATAATAATTAAAAGTTCATCCTGCAAACCATTAACTAAAGGCTATAAAGCTACCTTTCTATTCCAGGACTAAGTTGATTTTGCAAGAATGAGTACAAATCATGATGCACTGTATTTAATATCTCTTTCCCTGTGGGATCATCAGCTCTATAAAATTTGGCATCCTCCTAGAAATTAAGTATTCAACATTATTAATATAAGAGAGGATCATTCAAACGAATATATATATCATGAAAAAGAAGTTCCCACGTCCAACTGCTTGACTTACTCCAGAACTTTCGACAATACATCCAGGAATGCTTTTAGAAAGAAGATTGATGTACTGCTCCATGGCTGTCTCAGGTGTCATGCTCCCTAGTTTTTGCCAAGCATGCCTTGCATTAATTAATCAGTAGTCTCATTACTGACATACAAAAGATATTAAAAAAAATTAATGCAGTAGGAATAAAATAACAAATTAAGCTCACTTGAGATAAGTTCAATGAGGTTTTTGTATTACCTTAGCTTGGAAAAAAAAAAATGCTCCATGTAACAAACCGATTTCCAGTTCTAACACTTCCATTTCAATTGGGACAATAGGACAGAATGATATGTTTTGCTTAAGGTTCGTTGATCTATCCTATTCTAATAAATAAATCAAAATGCGTCTTCTGATACAAAGGAGTTTCCATAACTATGAGGATTCGAAGTAACAAATAATTGTCAGAACAAGGTAAAAGACAGGGGAGTTATTTAATTAGATGGCTACATCAGTGCATATATTTTTCTGAGGAAATGCCACCATGGATGCATTCAAGGCTAGAATTTGTCTTTAAAGTACCCAACTGTTTAAGCTATTTGCTAACTCTCCTTCTATTTGAAGGAGAAAATTTGGATCAGGAGAATAATCTGACCGAAACAAAATCAGGATGAGTTTTATCATCATTATTTTCACTCTGAGATCGATGATTGTTTAAGTAATCTATATAAAACTTCTATTACACTAATCTCAAGGAAAATTCAATTATAATAAAACCCACCTTAATAAGTTTGAGCCAAGGCATATGACCCAAATTTTTATGAATGATTTTACATAGAAGTTTAAACTTATTTAGTACTTTGTCCTATCCTCCTTCACCTTGAAAATATTTCCATTAATGCAACCAAGCTTCAACAAAATGAATCAAGAAGTGAACCAGCATGTATCCAGCTTCAGAAGTTAATTCATTTGGCATCTACCATATCACCAAATGCGTTTCTTCTCCAGATTTTTAAAGCAGCACCCGACTCTGTTTTCCCAAAATCTTCCATTAAGCTCTTCTTAAAATTACGTCACCTCGAACCCAACAAAAAATTTCCAAGTAATAAGCATCAAGCAATCAATTTTAACGTCTTCAAGCAAATATTCTATTTCAGCCACTTAATAAGTTTAAAAGAAAATTACATATCTAATACTTAAATCTCTATATTTATTTATATACCATTTTTTAAATCACGTCAAATTAAATATGTATGAATAAAATAAATGTTATTTATTCTAAATAAATTAATATTAGGAATTTTTTTATGTGATTTAAAAATTCAAATATAATATAAATAAGTATAAAAATTTAAATATTAGATATGTAAATAAAAATAAACTAAAAATATAATCAGCATTCAGGGGAGGATGTTCCTGCAAGAAAGACGAGATACAGTACCATCTCGCCCGACCAGACACGTTCAGAGGCAATGGCTGCGACTCATGGCAAGGCCCCTCCGTCGCAACCTTGTAAAATCCGTACAAATTCATTTGCACATCTCTGCTCAAGCGAGCCAGCGCCTCCGCACCAGATGAGCTAACAGTATACTCTGCCGCCATACTAAAAAGCTTTTCCAGCTCACTCTTATCAATCCTCTCCCACTCGTCCTCCCCGTGAAGTAGAGATCCTCCCCTGAACTCAATGCTAACCTCCTTTCCCCTCCGACTGCCAATCTCGGACACACCTCCGCAGAACATTTTCAATTCAGATGAACACAACTTGGCCTCTATCAGTTCCCCTTTCTCTTCTTCTTCCTTGATGTCCTCAGCATCGTCTCTCTCAATAACCATCGCCTCAGCCATTTTCTTAGCATTAATCTCCTCCTCCTCCTCTCCAACCTCAACCGTATCAGCCCTCATCTCCTTTCCGCTGCCTCGCACCTCATCCGATCTTTCTGCAGAATCCCCCATCATGCAAGTGATCTCTCGCTCAGATCCGAGAACTTCCTTTCCTATTTTGAATCCATTAACGGCCTCTTCGACCTCTGGTACAGGCAGCTTCTCCCTGGAATCAGAGAGATCGGCCGATGCGAGGGCATCTTCGGGGCGTTCTCCATCACCAAATCCATCGCCAGTAATCTTGCCGAAGAGAAAAGCGAAGAGGACGGAGAAGAAGGCGGTCAGGAGAAGCTCCTGGTAGAAGTCCAAGTCCATTTCTCCTTCTCTTTATCCCTTCTCGTTCGCCTCTCCCTTAGCTTCAACTCCAAGCAACTGGAGATGGAATCCTATGGTGAAAAGGAGAAAGAAAATGGAGAGTGCGGTCGGTGGATTTTAATGGTGTTTACGGAAGAGAAAGAGGAGACTACAGAGCGCCAAAAGGCATATTCGGAACAGTCAGGTGTAAATATTCTCGATTACTTTTGAAACTCGTCGCCCAAGCATGGATTTTCCGATTTCTGTGTGCAGCTTACGTGGCGCGCTCTGGTTCGTTGGCTTCTTTGTCTAGCCCGTCTTTCCTTTTCCATTGTGGCCGTGGGCGTTGGAAGCACGAGTCACGGCAAAAGTGCTCCGCGGGTGCGCAGAAGAGCACCAAAAAGTTTATGATATTTATCTTTGAATTTTATATGCTTATAATCAAATGTAACATATGGATAATAAAAAATAAAATTTTATGGGCTCAAGATCATTTAATTTTTGAGATTATTATAGTACTAAAATGTTGAAAGAATCCCTAATAAAATAGCTTAAGTATATTGATGATAGAGTATTTTGATGATCACCAGTTAGATTTAGTATTTTGACATTCGATGTTAATAATCTTTGTCAAAAAACTCTATTTCTTGAACATCGTCATCTAATCACCATCGTACATCCACCATCGCTCAATTATAATAGCCTGACCATTGTAACTCAACTACAGTCTGTAGACTGTCATGCACCACAGATTTCATCACTAATTATGATAATCATGATATTTTATATAAGATTGATGCATGTCATAAGCACATACACTAACGCTCGTTCATTTCATTGCTAGCCATGCATCACAAATAATGTCAATGCATACCATCACCAATAAGGTTGATATATGTTTTCAACACCAACTCCAACTATTGACGTTAAGATATATAATACACCTCTTGTATAAATCAAAAATAAATTTTTAAAGATAACTCTAATACCTCAATATTACTTCAAATTCCACTATAAAATTCATCTTCCATAGCTTATATATACTACATTGTATTAATGTCTTTTCTAATTATGAGAAAGAGCATTATTTATAATTTACGAGATACATTGGTAAAATTATTTTAATTGAGTCAAGTCTTTTTTATAACTTTTTATGTTTTCATGTAAAAAATATTTCTGCCACTTACAACCATCTTTTATTTAAATTTGTACTATAGATCTCTATCTAAAACTAAGAGGTTAACTCTTATTTCCTTACAATCGTGAATATTCTCACATGCAACAGTTTGATGTCATTTGTGAAAAATATTTTCAACATTTTATAAATACTTTTTCAATAGCTGACAATCAATCTCCCATTCAAGAACAATATAATCTAGCTTTGAAAACTACCTAAGTCCTAGTTTTGAAAGATTAAATGAGTAGGATGGAGGAACATTAAGCTCAATCCTTTAATACTTAGAGAATGTTAGATAACCAAACCATGATCTCCTAAACATTACTAGTTCAACCCAACCTTCTTATGCTACTCAACTAGCTCATAATTCCTCCATATATGTTTCACAGCTAATTCGAGTAAGTGTGACACAAACAACAATCAACGGATGTGAAATCATGTGAAACAAGTTCATAGAACCTCCATTGCAATCAAAATCACCTTAACATTGACCATTTTACAAATATGGATTGGCTCAACACATTCATATTATCAAATTTATCAAATAAATGCTCAACACGATCAAACAATGGTGAAATCTATAAACATAACATCAAGTGTCTATCTAGAAAATAAACTATTATTGTGCTCTAAACACTGGTATCACCAAGAAAAGACTCATGCATTCGATTTGAGTGAATGCGGTCGAAAATGACAAACTAAAGATGCAACATTATACAAAGTCACCTGAACATCACTCATTCGTAATATGAATAATGTTAATGCGTTTGGAATATCAAATTTATTCATAAAAAATATCTATATTACTTTGATTGTCATACCAAAACAGAATATAAAATTTGCTAGCATTTGAGACGTTGACATTCGAATTAAGAAGCATAGGAAATGATAAATTGTGAGAGAAGGCGACTTACAATTTTTTTATTTTAATATTATTTTACTTAAATTTATCATAAAAATTAAAATAAATTATGTATGTGTATAATAATTGAAATTAAACAACTTTTATTGAATCCTTGTCATCCATATGAAATCTAGGATATCTGTCCTTCAGTTTGGCCCTTGTCATGTCCCTATCCTGTCGATATAGTGGAGATAACACTTTCTTCTCCTCTCTCCTCACGCACACCAGAACCTCTCTCATTCGTACCATTCGCCCTCTCTTTATTCTCTATAGGCACATGGCTAAAGAATAAAATTTTAAAATATTTATGATTAAAATTTTAATAATATAATTAAGTATCTTAAGAAAATTTTAAATATGTATAATTGTTCACTTAACGGCCGATTTACTAATCCAGTCAAAATTTTGAAATTAAGTCGTTAAAAAAATTTAAAATATATACAATATATCACACTGTTATATTTTTATATTTTATTTAAGGGATTTTTACATGCATACCACTTTATTTGTTTCATATTACATATTTAACATCTAATTTTTAAATATTACATTAATACCACATAAATACTATTCTCATAACAAAAGTACCACTCCGTGAAATGCTTCCCTCACTCCGTTTTCTTTCCCGCCTGTGATTTTCCGGGAGAGCAAGAGGTTTCAGCGAAACCTTCTGTATCCCGGCTTCAGCTCTGCTCTTCCCGCCTCTGCTCTTTCTGCAAGTTCTTTAACTACAAAAATCAGCAAAATACAGGTTCTTTAACTACAAAAATCTTCACGGATTACCGGTGCTTCACACCTCTGCTCTTCACGGGTAACAGGTGAGATTTAATGTTTTTTTATGTGATAAATTTTTTTGTCATCACTTCACAAATAACTGGATAAACATGAGAATAGTATGCATTATTTTCCAATTTCGACAAAGGCACCTGGAGCCCTGCAGCTGTTCCAGTTTCGGCAAAGGCACCTGGAGCATTTTATATTTCAATTTCGGCAAAAGCACCTGGAGCCCTTGCTGATTTCAATTGCTCTGACAAAGGCACCTGCAGCAAGTTGATTTCAATTGCTTTGACAGGAAGATGACCGGAGGAAGATCGGCGAGGAAGATGCCCGGAGGAAGATCTGCCAGGAAGTTGCCCGGAGGGAAGATCTGTGAGGAAGATGCTCGGAGGAAGATCGGCGAGGAAGATGTCCGGAGGGAAGATCTGCGAGGAAGATGCCCGGAGGGAAGATCAACGCGAAAGAAATAACGCCTGGCGACAGCTCGCGGGGAGGAGAATGCAAGGGTTCGCTGGCTAGGGCATATAACGAATTCAGACGGAGTGAGGAAGCAATTCACGGAGTGGTAATTTTGTTATGAGAATAGTATTTAGGTGGTATTAATGTAATATTTAAAAATTAGGTGTTAAATATGTAATATGAAACAAATAAAGTGGTATGTATGTAAAAACCCCAAAAATTTATCACATAAAAAAACATTAAATCTCACCTGTTACCCGTGAAGAGCAGAGGTGTGAAGCACCGGTAATCCGTGAAGATTTTTGTAGTTAAAGAACCTGTATTTTGCTGATTTTTGTAGTTAAAGAACTTGCAGAAAGAGCAGAGGCGGGAAGAGCAGAGCTGAAGCCGGGATACAGAAGGTTTCGCTGAAACCTCTTGCTCTCCCGGAAAATCACAGGCGGGAAAGAAAACGGAGTGAGGGAAGCATTTCACGGAGTGGTACTTTTGTTATGAGAATAGTATTTATGTGGTATTAATGTAATATTTAAAAATTAGATGTTAAATATGTAATATGAAACAAATAAAGTGGTATGCATGTAAAAATCCCTAAATTTTTTTGTCATCACTTCACAAATAACTGGATAAACATGAGAATAGTATGCATTATTTTCCAATTTCGACAAAGGCACCTGGAGCCCTGCAGCTGTTCCAGTTTCGGCAAAGGCACCTGGAGCATTTTATATTTCAATTTCGGCAAAAGCACCTGGAGCCCTTGCTGATTTCAATTGCTCTGACAAAGGCACCTGCAGCAAGTTGATTTCAATTGCTTTGACAGGAAGATGACCGGAGGAAGATCGGCGAGGAAGATGCCCGGAGGAAGATCTGCCAGGAAGTTGCCCGGAGGGAAGATCTGTGAGGAAGATGCTCGGAGGAAGATCGGCGAGGAAGATGTCCGGAGGGAAGATCTGCGAGGAAGATGCCCGGAGGGAAGATCAACGCGAAAGAAATAACGCCTGGCGACAGCTCGCGGGGAGGAGAATGCAAGGGTTCGCTGGCTAGGGCATATAACGAATTCAGACGGAGTGAGGAAGCAATTCACGGAGTGGTAATTTTGTTATGAGAATAGTATTTAGGTGGTATTAATGTAATATTTAAAAATTAGGTGTTAAATATGTAATATGAAACAAATAAAGTGGTATGTATGTAAAAACCCCAAAAATTTATCACATAAAAAAACATTAAATCTCACCTGTTACCCGTGAAGAGCAGAGGTGTGAAGCACCGGTAATCCGTGAAGATTTTTGTAGTTAAAGAACCTGTATTTTGCTGATTTTTGTAGTTAAAGAACTTGCAGAAAGAGCAGAGGCGGGAAGAGCAGAGCTGAAGCCGGGATACAGAAGGTTTCGCTGAAACCTCTTGCTCTCCCGGAAAATCACAGGCGGGAAAGAAAACGGAGTGAGGGAAGCATTTCACGGAGTGGTACTTTTGTTATGAGAATAGTATTTATGTGGTATTAATGTAATATTTAAAAATTAGATGTTAAATATGTAATATGAAACAAATAAAGTGGTATGCATGTAAAAATCCCTAAATTTTTTTGTCATCACTTCACAAATAACTGGATAAACATGAGAATAGTATGCATTATTTTCCAATTTCGACAAAGGCACCTGGAGCCCTGCAGCTGTTCCAGTTTCGGCAAAGGCACCTGGAGCATTTTATATTTCAATTTCGGCAAAAGCACCTGGAGCCCTTGCTGATTTCAATTGCTCTGACAAAGGCACCTGCAGCAAGTTGATTTCAATTGCTTTGACAGGAAGATGACCGGAGGAAGATCGGCGAGGAAGATGCCCGGAGGAAGATCTGCCAGGAAGTTGCCCGGAGGGAAGATCTGTGAGGAAGATGCTCGGAGGAAGATCGGCGAGGAAGATGTCCGGAGGGAAGATCTGCGAGGAAGATGCCCGGAGGGAAGATCAACGCGAAAGAAATAACGCCTGGCGACAGCTCGCGGGGAGGAGAATGCAAGGGTTCGCTGGCTAGGGCATATAACGAATTCAGACGGAGTGAGGAAGCAATTCACGGAGTGGTAATTTTGTTATGAGAATAGTATTTAGGTGGTATTAATGTAATATTTAAAAATTAGGTGTTAAATATGTAATATGAAACAAATAAAGTGGTATGTATGTAAAAACCCCTTATTAAATTAGCTATAATAAGTCATACCTAAACATCTTTTCTTGAATATGCAAGGAACTGAAGTGTCTTAAAGTAAATTTATTCGAATAGACAAAAATCATCTAAAACATTAAAGATTCAATGATTTTGTGAAGATTTATTATAACCTCAATTTGAGGAATAAATATAACTTATATTTTTTTATGATTTTAAAAGAAAGTTGCATAATATTAATCATGCTCTATATTTATTTTGTAAGTTCTAGCTAAAAAATAATAATTATTATTACTATTATTATCCTTTTTACTATATAAATATTGAAATATTTGACTCTAGGTACTTGATGATTAATTAGCTCTAGAATTTGATTAAAAGGACTTGGAGATTGAGATTTATAAAGATAACACAATTCTCTAATTATTGAAGAGCCAAACATATCATGTACTAAACAAATTTATAAAAAGTTACCAATTAAATATAAGTTATTTGAATTAAATATATAATAAAAACTTTATAATTTTTTATTTGTAGATAAAGATAATTAAGATAACATAGGAGAATCAAATGAAAAACTTGGGAGTGATTATCTAGAGAATTTTGGTAAGCAAGCTTTCAATGAAGCAACATTTGGTGACTCAACTCCTAACTAGTCCTAAGAATATCTTTGATCATGTAAATCTAGGAAAGAAATTTTAAAATTATTTAATCAATAACTAAAACTGCAAAAGAAGTAATCAATTACTCAAACTATTGAATGTCATTAATTTTAAAATTATTTAATTAATTCATAATAGAATTTTTTTTAACTTTTTCATTTAGTGGCACATGATTATATTATTACTACATAAATTATATTATATTTAAATAAAATTAATATAAATCATATCATCCAATCTAACCCCAATCAAACTATTAAATTGTGAACTCCTTTTGATTGATATAATGTGCTGATCACTTTTTTTTTTTGTCTTTTATACATTTGAACACAATACAGAACCAATGTGTACACTCTTTTGAGTTAATACTGTTGGGAATGGATTCAGTATCCCTTACATCATGCATATATTTTATATAGAGCACATGCATTCCATAAATATCTCTCATTAATGCATTTAAGCTTTTTTTTCCTTAAATCATATTATTCAGATTCAGAATATTGACACTAAGCAGTAAAGGCAGCCATCCTTTATTTATGTTTCTTTGAGATCTCGTAGACATAGCTTAGGATGACAACCGCGGCGGCGACGGCAACTCCAACGGCACTCTGCGCTAATACTGTGCTCGTCTTCACATCACATTTTGTACCCTTTGCAGTGGATGGTGGAGTGAAGCCGAGTTCCGAAAGCTTTTTGTGTGATTCAGCATAATCTTTGAAGAAAGCTTCTTCATCCTACACAACAAAGAGTTTCATAGAAATTGCTCTTACGTTATGTAAGTGAACATACTTTCTGCAACTAGAAAAATTACCTTTGCATATAGCTCAACATAGGGACGAAAAGCTGGATCTTCAACCAGGACTTTGTCGGTGGGAAGCTTCAGTAGCCCCGCTGATTCTCCTTTCAGCAGTTCTCTGATAAAAATTTGAAGGGATAGCATTTGTTATTCAAGTAAATCTTTAATGTAGTTTTTATTGATTTGTAATAAGGTTTTCTTGCTTTCTTACACGAAGTAAGAGTTGTCAAACTTGAGAGGCTCCTTTGTCCAAGTGCCTTCAAATCCTGACCTCTCAGAATGAGCTTTCCCCTACAAAAATGTATTACCAAAGTTAGAATTTTGCTGCGAAGAAAAGTTTAGGATGCCAAGTTTAACAACAATGTTACCAGAGTGTGGCCACCAGATAGAGCAACGATATCCTTGTCTGTTAGACCCATCCGATAGAATATATCCCTCAGATGTTGTGAACCTAAAACAAAAGTAGAAATGGCAAATGCTAAAAACAAGGATCACTGCAACCAAAGCTAACATAGAAGGCAGTCACTAGCAAATAACCACTTCGGTAAAAATGCAACTCGGAATGAAATTAACATGGAATAAAATTAAGTGGTCAAATGACTAAAAGGAACATAAGTATTCAAGAGCTTTTGCCACTTGACATTTCTTAATACAATAATTTAGCAAAAAGTAGCAAAGCCATATCCTTATAAGAACAAGGGTAATCTTAAGGTTTAGAACACAATAAAAATAATCTTAAAGGTTTAGAACAAAATAAAAAGTATTGATTGATGATGTAGAGCAAGGAAGAAATGTTTCTGTTCATAAAATATATAGGTAGACTCTCAAATATAAGGGGCAGATTTATGATTCAGGTTCAGAAAATAAACTAACGCCAACCCCAGCTGGGAAGAGGAAGAGTTTCTGTTCATAGAATCTATATAGGTAGGCCCTAAAACAAAATGAAGTGTCAGATTTATGATTCAGATTCAGAAAATAAACTAACGCCAACCCCAGCTGGTAAGCAGCTAATCACAACGTTCCTATATAAATTTGTTGATGTTGGACTATTTACCATAAACACAAAGGCTTCCAAGTAATCCCATTACCTTAATTACATTGTACAATGTACTTTCCTCGATGTTGAAACGTTCCTTCAAGGTTAAAGAAGTCTTAATGATGGATCCTTCATCGAAAACATATTGAATATAGCACTGAGATTATTTCAGTATGCTTCTTGCTCTGCATTTTTTTGTTTTTGTCTGTGGTGTGTACAAATCCACATGTACGTTCAATAATTCTCTATATTCCGTGGTAGGCAAGCTAAGATTGTCTACATTCTAATCTTCTGAATGCAAACATCAGCTAACAACTTTGGTTTTATCAATGCACGAAAGAGAAAATTTGTGACCGCATTAGTATTTTTATGATTGAAGGTTGCATAAGAAATTGGGCTGAAATAGCCTCTATGATTGAAGGTTGCATAAAAAAATCCTCCCTAGGCCCCAAACTGAACAGCGTTCCATGCACTAGTTACACCCACCCAAGTGCAAGTGAAAAGCATTAAAATGAAGTGCCAAGGATTACCAGAAACATAATATGATGGATCCCTAAAACACATGATACACAAACTGGTAAATCTACTAGTTTGTCAAAAATTTAAAGAAAAAAACAAATATTAGAAAATGCTTAATATATATGTGGAATTATACATGATGGTAACATAATTCATATAAAAAATGCCATAAATGACAGGCCGTCCATCATTATTTTGATAATACATGTAGCTATATACTATGATTTGTGTGCTTATGTATTTGCATACATGAAAACATAAAAGAATTTGAATACATGGAAACTGAAGGAAAATGAAAGCATAACATTATCTGTTTGCCACTTAATTAATAACTGGGTTGCCTATACAAGCCTTTTTAGTACATTACTTGTGGCAGAAGCAACAGACAAAATGCCTTATTTGTCTTAATGTTATTATGATGACCTCAATTACCAAGGAATTAGATCTTTATAATAGAATGAAACAATATTTGAAGATTTTTTTGGGTGGGAAAATGTTATTTTTTAGCTTAAATGCAGAGAACACGTAATTTTCCTTGCAAGTACATGAACTTTAGATGTTTCAAACAAATGGTCTCTTCTGACAAGCACAATAAAAAGATCGCACTATGAGAGGAAAATGCCAAGGAATTTCAACAGCTCCAAGAGGAGCAAATCTTACCGAATAACCATTGGACAAATATATGTTGCTATGAATGCAGACACTAGTTAAATAAGGCTGACATGTCATGTGATTGGAACAGACGGCCCGTTCACACAGAAAGTTGAATTCAACTTTTTAACGAGCTGGTTTCATATTGATGTGAGTGTTGAAAAAATATATGAGGATATAACATTGTTTTCACCTTCTCAATAGGTAGAAAAGGTAAATATTTTATAGGACATACAAGCCAACTTATAATAGGAAGAAAAATCGGTTACCTAAAAGAGTGAACAAAATAAGAAAAAAAATTAACCTAGTCAATTCCAATGAACAAAAATTAAATCCTTTATCCATGGCAGAAAACAGCTAGATGGTCCAGCTTCTGGCCTGCAGGCCGGCACGTGTAGCTGGAGTAAGCTAATGGGTTAATGGCACTGTTGGTAGGGTTTGTAGCCTTGGAGGGTAGCAAGTAGTAGCAAGTAAAGTTGTCATGGCCGCAAGCTAGCAAATTGATTGAATAGGCCGAATTTGAGCAGGATAGCAGCTGGAGTGTATTTTGGAATTAACATAATTTTTTTTATTGTTTCCTGAATATATGGAATGTGTCTAATGCCCCAAATCTGATTTTAGGATTTCCATATTCTCCTTCAAGCTAGGAATATATGTTGATCATTCTTATCTTAATAACGATACCAACAATATGATATTTTGTTAGTGTAACTAGCGATGATTATTCATTCAAGTTTTTTCCCTTATAAAGTATCTATCAATCCAAATGTGCTTAATCCTATTATAATGGACAAGATTTTTAGCAATGCTAATATTAGTATGATTGTCAAACCTTATTATAATAGTAGGATTTGTAGTGAAAACTCCTAAATCTTTGATAAAACATTTAAAACACATCTTCGCAAATTTCATCAACCATAGCCCTAAATTTTGCTTAGGCAATGCTCCAAGGAAGAGTGGATTGTTTCTTATTTACATAATTAAATTTCCCCATATAAATGAGCAATATCATATACAATTACAATATATTACAAATCCACCCCAATCAGCATCAATAAAGATTTTTATACCTATGTTAGTCCCTTCTTAAAGGATAAACTCTTTCTACGTGCATTTTTAAAATACCATAGTATCTTGCATACATCATCAAGATGCTCCATTGTTGGGTTATGATAACCGACAACACCAACATGAAAGCAAAACTAAAATCTAGTGTGAGATATGTAATAAGCTTCCCTGCTAAGTGTTGCTAACTCCCTTTGTAATAGGAGTTAAATCTTCTTAATCCCAACTTTACCCACTGGCGTGTTGGTGTGCTTACACTCAAACGCACTAATTTCCTTTAGTAAGTCCAACTTGCATTTCTATTGACAGACATAAGTCCCCTTGTTTGATCTTGTTATGTTCATGCATATAAATATTTTAATAAACAAAGATCATTCATTTCAATTTTTTAGCTAGGACAACTTTCAACTTTTTATCTCTTTTTCCATGGTTCTTGTCAACATCAAAATATACAATTAAAATAGAAATAAAGGTGACCATATTGTCCTTAAGAGCATCATTTCCTTTTAATCACCATGGTGGATATGTTAAACCACATCCTTGATAAATGTATTAAGCCCTATAAGGATTTCTTGAGCCTGCAAACTTTGTTTGTACTGCTATTACTCTTAAATCAAGAAGGGATTGTCATGTACACTTCATCATCACAGTCCCCATTTAGAACAATGTTTTTTTTTTAAATCTAATTGATGACAAATCTAAATTAACAACAAGAGAAAAAATTAGCATAACAGTATTCATCCGAGTACTTGGGGAAAAGATTTCTTAATAACCAATTTTATAGATTTGAGTGAATCATTTCACAACTAGTCTTGCTTTGTATCGTTCATTGCATCCATTGCTTTGTATTTCACATTAAAGATTCATTTGCATCCAACAATTTATTCCCTTACAGAAGATTTGAAAGTTTTGACGTACCATTTCTTTCAATGGCTTGAGTTTCTTCATCAATTGTATTTCTCCATTTAGGTGTTTGGATCAAGAAATTATTCCTTTCTTGAGAACATTAATAACCATCTTTATATTATCCTTAGAATTGGTATCACCTTGCTCAGATGTGGTGATTAAAACTTTCAAAGTATTCAAAAGACTTGGATTCAAGCAAATCTTGAAGAAGGATAAGCTGAGATAAAATAGGATTGATATTATCCAAAAACTCATATTCATAAAGTGAGTTTGTGTTCTCAATGTGAGATTTAATGATTTTCAAAGAAGGACAAATCCATGAGGGGGTAATATTTTTTTAGCAGGGGAAAATATCATTCTATTCTTATTAGTAAGGAGAATAGCAAATAAAAATACATTTTATTGCTTCAGGGTCAAATTTATGACGTGGCTTTGGAAGATGTATCCAAAGCTCCAAATTATTATAATGGGTGGCTAAGAATGTGAGAAACACCCTAGATAGTTAAAGAAATTTTATTGGGGGTGTTGACAATAAAAAAGGGTTGGCTAAGAGCTTAGGTCTAGCCAATCTTGGAGCTACCCCTTAGGATTTCACTTTTAAGGCTTTATGGAGGGGGATTTAAGGCATAGATTCTCTTAGCAGTTCTACAGGAATGTTAGGAAATATGATCTAGAGTTCTTGGAAGAGATCAAAAAGGCTTAAGAGTTTGTAATGAAGGCTATACCAAGATTAGTTCAAGATGCCTAGTTTAGGCTGATGTTGACCTCTGAACAATAACCAAAGGGACAAAAGAGAGGAAAAAGCAACGTAGAAATCCTATAGCACATACCCGTCGGATCCACGAAATCCTCCGCGAATCCTGCCGATTCGGCGCCGCTCCAGTCGATTCTCCGTGTTTCCTGCGCAAATCCTGCGACGTTGCCTCGATCGAACGACCACAGGCATCGTTAAATAGAAGCCGAGCTCCTCCCTCTCCATCCCGCTGCTCTACCTTCTCCCGCTGAAACCTCTCTGCCTCTCCTACCTCCTCTGACTCCTGTCCGACGCTAGAGCCACTCCTGATCGAAGCCGACCACGACTTCTGATATCCCAACTCTTCCCCAAGCCCGATTCCTCTCCACCCGATCCTTCTCCCTCTGTACCGATCCAGAGAGATAGAGAGAGAGAGAGAGAGAGAGAGAGAGAGAGAGAGAGAGAGAGAGAGAGAGAGGGAAGATCAACCTGCCCGAAGCCTTCTATTCGGTCTCCTGCCCTAGCCGACCCCTTAGGCGACTTCCCCTTGTCTTTTCGAGAGTTACGACATTTTGATCGGAAGGAACAAAGGGGCTCACTTGCTGTGAAGGTAACGTTCTCCCTCAAGCTCTTCTTCGGCTGAAACCGTGAATCAAAGGGAGGGAGAAGGATTTTTATTTAATTATTAATATTATTATAATTAATTAATAGATAATAATAATAAATAGTTATATTTAATTAAAATAAATTATAATTAAATACTCAATTATATTTAATCATTATTAATAATAATTAATTTTAATTAAAATAAATCTTAATTAATTTTCAATGTTATATTATAGTTAATTATTAATAATTAACTATAATTATCTAAAATTAATTAAGATTAATTATTTTAATTTAAATTAATTATTATTAATTATAATTAATTATGATTAATTTGTTAATTATAATTAATTGTTTTTAAATCATAATTTATTATTATCAAGTCTAATTAATAATAATAAAAAAAAGATAAAACAAAAGAAAGTGCTCTCTTTCTCCCTCGATCCGCACCGACGGCCACCAAGGTAAACTTCTAAACCCTAAAACTCTGAGAACCCGTTTCAACGCATTTGGCGAGACAAAACGACCACCTATACATGCTTTTCTTAGCGTGGTGGGAGGACGTGCGTCCCGACGCTTGCGACGAAGCGGGTAATCACCTAAAATTCCTTCTTCAAAGTTCGTATCGCCTTGGAAACCCCGCATATACACGCTTTTCTTAGCGTGGTGGGAAGGGATCCCGGTGCGATGCGTACGACGAAGCGGGGATACCCATAAGTACCCGCTTGTGGGAAAATAACTGTTTTTCTTGCAAAATATTTTATAAATGCCCATACACGCTTTTCTTAGCGTGGTGGGGGATCAAAAAATACACGGCCGCGGTGTCCTCGAAAGGGGGCACCTACCATACACACTTTTCTTAGCGTGGTGGGAAAGGCCCAGTTTTCCATAGTTTTCCCCTAAACGGGGGAGACGCCGGAAGGCTGCCGAAATTTCGGGTGAACGCAATGCTACACTTGGACCTAATTGAATACTTGGAGGACTTTGACATTAATTTGACCTTAAATATGCAATGAATTCAAAGCCAAACTTGAACAAAATGAGCTCAAAGTTGAATCAAATGATGAAAACTTGTAAGCTTGGACTTATAAGCTTGAACTTGAAAGACAACGAAGCTTGAACTGAACTTGATTGAACTCAAATACAAAGAACATTGACTTGAGATTGTAGTTTTGAACAACTACAAGGGGAGTTAAATGTGAACTCGGACTAAGATTTGAACAGAAGACTTTGAACCTCACTTAACTTAAATGAATCATAAAATGAATGATTTGAACACAAGCAAAGGTGTTGAAGACTCATTTTGAAACTCAAACTGATTGAGACCTCAGTGGATATGACTTGGACCATTTGAATTCAAAATTCAAATGATCAAAAGACTCAAATGAGCAAGTTTTGGAAATGAACAAGGCTACTTGGGTTTGGACTCAAATGTGCCTAGAACTTGAATGAACCTAAGCATAATTCCTTAAGTTTGAGATCAACTTTGACATTGGTTTGAACATGATTCAAACAAATGAGCAATGAAGGACTTCAAAATGTTAAAGAATTTTTAGGAAATGTCATTCAATCCCTATTCAAACAAATAAAATTGCTTGCACTCTAACATGGAACTCTTTGGACAACATCATTCAAATGATCGTAAGTGGAAGTGGAAGTGCATATTCAAAGTAACAAATATCAAAGTCATCATACACGATCAACCTAAAGTGATTGTATAAGATGAGTGCATGTTATTCATCTCAATCACGAATGCCATACCCACAAAGAACATATGAAGAATGTGAAGCGGCTCATAGATGGATATAGTGGTTATCTAAAAGCACGAAAAGCTGAAACATATAAACATGGTAGGTTGCTAATAAATTCAATGATTTGTTGGCTAATGTTCACGAAGGGGATATGCTCCATATATGACGAGCCTCCAATGCACGTGGATACTTGTGTGAGGTGTCATCCCTGAGAACTGATAGAAGGAACTTTCTAATGCAGAATAATATACTTATAGGTGGCAATCAACAACATGCAGTGAATGTTATAATACTCCTACAATCAGTAATAATCCAGTACTAAGCAAATATACTAGCTCCCTACAAGTAAGAGTAAAGGGTCCTTATAAGGGATTCAACATACACACTAAATGTCACATACGAGCAGAATGCCAAAAGACCACAATAAGCGCAAGCTCCTACAACCAAAGCAGGAGACTCGTTAGTGCACTACGATCCACCTACAGAAAGCAATAAATAGTGCACGACAATCTACCTGTAAGAAGCAGCAATCAATTCTATTCAGAAGCTGCAATGCCACGCCACCGGATCTGCAACATTCGTACAAGCAGGCAGAATGCGTCTATAAACTACAATGTCACGCCACCGGATCTGAAACTTTTATGCAAGCGGACAGAAGGTGTCTACAAATACTTTCAAAGTACCCCCGCACGTACACAGTAGTTTGTATACACATAGGTACACTAAAAGGAGTAAAAGCAATCAATAACCCGCAAGGGCTCCGGCGAGCGTGTTATTGGTACACACGTGACGTCTAGGGATGTTGTGCGGGTTATTAAACTTGAACCCGATCCTTCTAAATAGATAAAAGGAGTTGACAATGTTCAATTATAAAATGCCCTCAAACACCCGCATGGGCCCCGACGAGCGTGTTATTGGTATACACGTGACGTATAGGGATGCTGCGCGGGTCGACAAGTGATTTCAAGTTCGAAACCGATCCTGCTATACGGGTCAATAGAAGTCGACAGAGTTCGAACCAACAAACAAATATACGATTATGGCGACCGTCATATTTGTCTTAATACATTCATATTAGGCCTTCAAGGCCTATAATAATGAGAATTCACTATCAAGGGCATAAAGCCTACGAAAACCGATCTTCGATCAATAGCTTGGTCGAGTTGATAGGGTTCAATCAACAGAAGAGAAATGACCCCAAACACCCCGATGATGGCCGTGGTGAATGCAGATCTCAATCAGAGGGGTTCCCAAATATTTTTTAAATGCCTCCCAAATATCCAAAGTCCATTTCAAATATTTCAAAGCTCCACCCAAATACCCACGAAAATCCAAAAATCCACAAAAATCCAGAAAAATCAAAATCCCAAAAATATTTAAATTTGAAATTCAACCCCCATTAAACACTTCAAGCAAAGCTCATTCACCCTCCGCAACAGTCTGTCAGGGTGGACAAATTCAAATAAATTCTAGCTCACAAAGAGCCAAATGCCTAGTCAAAAATATCACTATGATCCATTCTCAAACAATCTCTTGTCAGTAAGGACGTGGTACGTCCTCTAACCGGCAATTTCGCCGCCAAATGGCACTGCAGGTAAACGGTTATGACCCAGGGCCCTCTGAACCGAGTGGTTTTGCTGTCAAATGGCACCACAGATAGCAGTTATGACCAGAGCCAATACGCTCCTTAATGGCGTTAAATCCTTGAGATATGAATCAATATGATATGATCAATAGGGCACAAAGCCCTCTGTTAGCTAAGGTGGATTCAAATTTGTCCCCTTAGACGAACATCCAACCCAGGTCTACAAGGTCCCCTTGGACGAAGCAACCCATGGCTGCCGACAAGGATCCTTCTGTCAGGTTGGGTCGACTACCTCCGCTAACTAAGTAGATCAGGGACCACAATAGCCCGGGACGACGGAACCATGGGATCTTGATCGGGTCTATCATTCATTCCCCCACCATCCGCTTTAAGTACTAGAAGGTGAAAATTTCTATTTTAAATATCAAACCTTCAAATTCCAAATCTTTAAACCTTTCAAATTCCAAACCTTCAAACCTTTCAAAAACTCATTGTTGCTACTATATGCTAGATAACACGTATATTCTACGTATCTGATCGACGACTAGCCTTAATCGAAAGTTCTCTCTCATGATCGAGAGGGGTAATTAACTATAGGGTCTTGCGCCTATAGGAAACTAGAACTCAGATCATAAAGTCCTCACAAAATGAGGGCGAAGTCTCTGGGTAGTGTCTTATCTACAAACCCATCTGCCTTCAAAAATTTACCCCGGAACTTATCCGTTAAAACTCCCTCGCCAAAAAAAAAGCAAAGCGGGCGGAGGCCGGGGCCGAATTTTTGGAGCCCACATCTGATTTTGGTTTATCATAAAATGTGATTACGGATGGTTCTAATGGTGTCTTTGGGCTTTTTTTATGCTTAGAAGTATTGGAAGGGTGTGTGAAACTCATATCTGAAATTTTTCGTGGGAATCAAAGGAGTCTAGAGTGAATTGGATGAGAGAGCCAAATTACGTTAAGGATACTCTAGTTTTAGCCGAACACTTGCAAGAGGCTAAGAATAAAAATTTATTTGCAGTAGTAAGAGGACAAAACTTGTAGATCTAAGCCAGAAATATCATCGAAGGAGTAGAAGAGATAGGAAGAGAAATCAACTAGGGAGAATAGGGTTACCTAGGACTTCCACCAAGAAGAACTCAAGAAGGGTCGGCCAACAAGCTCACAATCCTAGAGTTTTCACTCTTATTGTTTTATTAAAATATAAGTATGAAAAGTGTGAAATACGAATGTGTTTATTATCATATGATCAAAAGCTCTAGAATACACTATCCAAAATTGTAGATTTTTACTTTAAACACCGAAGGCATTTAAAACCATACTTTTTAAACCACCACACCATTGTTGATTTTGGGTGTTAATGATTTGGTTTGAGATAAATGACTGACAAATTGGAGAAGGTTACTTGGATTACCAGTATTGCCATGATATCTTCATTCACAAAAAAGCGGCAGAATTAAAAGAGGAGATCCTTTACAAAGCCATTTGATGATCAACCATCATCAAGGTTTACAATGGAAACAGTAAAAACAAACTTTGTAGGAAGTATGAGTAATGATTAGGAATCCAAGAGAAATTAGAAGAAAGAGGAGGATAGCTCTAATATCATGTTGAAGAACATAAGAGAATAATGCTACATTGTTTTCATCTTCTCAACAGATAAAAAAGATACATAATTTATAAGAGACAAACCAATCTAGAACAGAAAGACAAATAGGTAATGGAATTAAGCCATAACAGCCATATAACAAAGAGAAAAAAAAAAAGAGAGATAGAAATTAGCCTAATCAATAATAACAAAGTATGAAATGAATGCAAGAATTAAGCTCATTTCCCAATAGGTAACAATTATTGACGGACAGCAGCTAAGGAAGCAAGTATGGGGCATCACAGCAGTGAGAGGAATGGCTGGCCGAGAGCCAATTGGTGGCATGCAATCTAGCAGGTCGCAGGGGCAAAGCTAACAGGGCCTGGAAGGTAGCTGGTGCAACTGGTGTGGCTGCAAGCTAGGAAGCTGACGGGTTGCTGCATTGATTATATGAGCTAGTTTTGAGCAGGACAGTAGCTGGAGTGTGGTTTTGGAAATAATAGAATGTTGTTTATTGCTTCCTAAATTTAAGGAAAGTTGGCCAATGCCCCCAAACCTGATTTCAGGATTTCCACAATAAGAAAAGAATAGATGCAGCCCTCATGATTTTAACTTTAATGTAAAATAGCCCATCCCTTCAGTTCAGTTGCATAGAGAGATTTGTGCTGTTTATCACTTTTAACTCCAAAATTTCAAAGCCCGCTTCTTCCTATGAAGAGGAATATCCTAAAACTTAAAAAAAACTAATTTACTGGCTAACCTTCTCTTTTATTTATAAATTATGCAAGCAATTGAAGCAACTTTCATTTGCATATGGAATGAAACGGTCAAATCTGAAAAGAATAATATGTCCAAGTAAAAGTATAATAAACCCCATGATTTTATGATCGGAACAGTTATTCTGAACCTTTTTTTGCATCGGGAAGACGTCCTTCTCTTGGGCAAGCAGAGGAATCCTGCAGAAGACAAATATCCAATTATCAGATACATCACGAAACATTTCAAATAATATTTGTAAATTTTTGTAACATCTTTTACCCTTCTCCCAGGGACAAAGTCAATAGTTGGTCCTCCAGTAACCTCAACTGCGACAACCCCAGCTAACTGATTGCAATAACAAGGAAAAAAAATTAGGCCAAAATATCCAGATCATAATTTGCTTTAAATGAGTCTCAAAATTATTGGTTTTCCTTTGAAATGAAAACAATAAATGAGTAACCAGTCAAAATTTATATTGCGCTCATCTTGAAGTAAATCCAGTACATTTGAGAACTCATCTTGACCAAATTTTGGCCACAAGATACGCTAATCCAAGTTTTTTTCATAATAATAAACAGAATTAGCTATAGAATAACAATAATGGAAAGAGAAAATAATGAGAAAAGAAGCAGACCTAGAAAATATCAAGTTGGATACCAACTAAACCCCTTTTGTTACATTTTTTTCTTAATTTCAAGGTCTGGAATATACCACTCCAACATGATAATGCAAAGATTTAATTCTGGACGGGTAGTTTTGTAAGACATTCTTTAATGACAAACCAAAAGGAGCTATGTGAAAACTTTCATAAGACTAATTAGAGACAGTGAGCGGCATTGGAATTATTTTCAAGCCATTTTTTTCTTTTAGCATCTTCAAGAAAATTGGTGCCTTTATTAAGCAGTCCAAAAAGCTGATGTTCGAGCCTTATGGCTGTGATTTCTACATAGTTATGTGCAGACACCACCATAGATTATTAGTAATTTAAATAGTATCACTCTAAATAACATCGCATCACACAAAAAAGAAATAAATAGAGATATCATAAATTAAGACGTGTAAAAGCAAATATATAGTTCTTGTTTTTCAACATATAAATGTTCGGCCTTGCAGTAATAGTAGCTTTCTAAAATTTAAATGAAAACCCTCAAAAAGAACCTTTAAGCTTCTCCCTGTTCCTTTGTTAACATAAGACATTAAACAAGATGACAAAAGAGTACTACACAAAATAAAACAAAAACAATAGCGAGATATCAAATGACTTCAAACTCTAGAGTCATACAATGAAATTTGAGAATCAGAATTCATTCATGAATACAAGCCCAGGGTAGCATTTTGCTTTTTAAATGACTTTAACATTTTAATTTTCAATTTTAAGTAGAAAGGGGAGTAACGCAAAAGTCAATTTCTATAGTCATAAAAAATGTAAAATGTTCACATTGCATTGAGCATTTTAAATCTTGAATTTTGAATATATATATATATATATATATATATATATATTGACTGTAATTAGCTAGCTTAGAGTTCTATTGTGTAACTTTCAAGATTGCGATTATATTAAAGAGCTTAGTTTGTTATTGGTTGAAAGTAAGATTGCGATTTTTAGAATCAAAATTTCATTCTATTGTGTAACTTTCATTCATGTACATGACTTTCGTGATCCTTGATTTCTAGTTATTAATCTTCTTGTAGAAGGCCACAAATCGTAATTGATTTTTTTTTAAATCAAAAGTAAATGAATAATTGTTCAAGATCAGTGTCCAGCACATACTTGTCGCATTATTTGCTATATATATTACAAAATGTTAAACCTTAAGACAACCTATATTTATGGGTAGGTGAGGCTTGAAATAATTTATCACAATTATCATTAAAAGTAAAATTAATATAAAACAAGCCTCTTACATTAAATTTTGGTTGCATATATTTTTTTTCCTATACCCTTTTCAACTCTTTAATATATCTCTTTTACGATATGAATTTTCCAAAATCAAGGCATGGCTCTCAAAGCACCTCATATTCATGACTTTGTGATACAATATGTAACTATAAATAAAAATGAAAGGTGCAACATGAACCATATTTAGAAATGATTTAGGATATTTTAGGAATGTTCTTGTGACTATAAGTTCTTGAAAAAAAAGCTCCCATGCATTCCTTCAAGGAAACTTAAAGATATTTTCCCAAAAACTAGATTTTGATATGCATATAAAAAGATTCTCTCTTCTTTTTTAAATTTTACTTAATTATGGGATCGAGACTTCCTACAGTGCAAACATCCAAAATTAATCATATCTGTTGATTAGGAAAGCACTCTCAATTAAGGAGGTTGATTGGCTCTATATTCAAGTTACTTAATTTGTGTAATGGCATTTTATATATGTCCTATTACATTGAAGTTTCAAGGATGTCCAATAAGTGTGTATGATAAACTCTGTAAAGGCCACATAGTTCCATCATCCATGGTTTTACCATGTGAACCACAATCAAAAGAATTAGTGAGTAATAGTTGTTACAATACAATTCAAGTCAAGTGTCTTAGATTAAGGATCCATACTTGTAATCATAAGCGCTAAGCTAGGAGATTGTTTGACTTTTAACATCTTCAAATCAATGGCCCTTAGATGTTATAACAATTGAGTGTTTCAGAATAGCTTCCCTTTTCTAAGATAGTCCACTAAGGATTTGGGGTGACCTTGGGTCAAGGGATTATTTTTTATGATAAAACTTTATTCACTTTACAAACAAAAAGCATGCTATGCCAAGTAGATTGATTGGCTCAAAAGTGCTAAGCATTGATCAGTTGTAGTTAGGTGTCAGTCATAACCAACAGGAGCACAAAAATAAGCATAAATGCATTTTCAAGGTCTAAGCAGATTTAGCCCAACATCATATTAAAAAAAAAAACTAATTGAATGCTAGTATAAAATCACTCAATCCTAACCTAAAAGCTTTAAGTTCATTGGACTGCACACTCACAAATTAGCCCACCAAGGGGAACTTTAGACTACGTCTAATTCTCAGAGTATAAGATTAACAATAATATTTGGAAGAAAACAATGGGTCCAAATAAGGCAAGTAATGGATACACTCCTAAGCAAGTTCCTTAAGGATCCAAACATTATGGGAACAAGGAACTACTTAGATGAGCACATAATTCATCAGAATTCTTGAATTGTTGGAGCAAGAGAGTGACCTCGGATTACTTTTGTTGTGAAAAAGAATGGACACATGAAGAGAAAATCATTATAGTGATATGTGGGTGGTTTAGTCCAACATTAAATTATCAATAAAGAAATAATACTAATAGTGGATCCTTACAAGAAGGCTTAAGTTGGGATAACTATCAAATTACGTTGATTATCACGCCCAACCTACATTCCATAGCACAATAATCCCCTCCACAAGCCCAATCAAATTTAACCATCCAAATCAACAATTGAATGCTAATGCTAGTTATTATTGCGGACCTTTTATGATGTTATAATATTTGTAATGAAAAGCTCAACTAGCAGCCTTCAAGCCTAGCGTACAAACGAGTCAAGTCAAGCCTAACTCGAGCTCTACTCATAAGCCAAATCCCGAGCTCGAACTCGAATCGAGCTCAACTCGCCACAGAAATCTAGCTCGTCGAGCGGCTCTCTTCACCCGCGAATGCGGTTCACATGCACCTGCCGCTTCTGTCTCGAATGTGGTATGCACAAACCCGCCTCTACCATCGTGAACGTGCCCCCCCCCCCCCACACACGTGTCGCGGTTCGCACGCAGCACTAGCTCTGATTCGCTCCCTGCCGCTCTGTTCTGCCTTCCGTCCCCTACCGTTTCGCGAGACCCTTAACGAGTAATTGAGTCGAGCAGATAGTTGTTAGAACTCGAGCTCGATGAGCCCAACAAACTCCAAATTCTGTTCGAGCTTGACTCACGAGCTCGATAAGCTCGACTCACAAGCTCGTTAACGAGTCGAGCTCGAGCCGACTCGCGAGTCAGCATGACTCAGTTACACCCCTATTCAAGTTAAATCATTCTAAATGATTCAAACACGTGAGCATTAAACATTAATGGATGTTAGGAACTAATTTAATTCATGCTTTAATTTCTTTAAAATATTTCTTCTATTGTTTCTCAAAAGTTTTTGTCCCAATAAAAACCAACTAGTAAATCAATAATTATTAGATACACACCAATGTTTCGATGAAATAATTTCACAAATTAGTCATGTGATTATATTAGTTGTTAGTCGTTCTGTTGCCTTGGCTCTGTTTGGTTTGAAGGAATTGAGGTAGGGGAAATAAAAACAGAACTATAGAGATATTAGCTAGAAATTAGTTTTGACACACTTGTTTGGTTGCAGGGAAATTGAGTGAAAGGAGTTATTTTTTATTATTATTTTTTTTTTCGGTCCAAAAGTAAAATTTTTGGAGTGTAATTTTAGTAGTAATAGACCTAGTGAAGGGATTGTGACTTTGGGGATCAAGTCATTAATAAGAGTACACGTTTTAGATATCTTGGATCTATTGTTCAGAGTGATGGTGAAATAGATGGGGATATTATCAGCAGAATTCAAGTTGGATGGTTGAAGTGGAGGAATGCATCGGGCTTGTTATGTGATAGAAATGTACCCCTCAAACTTAAGGAAAAATTCTATAAGATGGTAGTGAAGCCTGCAATGCTTTATGGTGCCGAATGTTGGCCATTAACAGAGAAGCATAATACTAAGTTAAGTGTGGCAGAGATGAGGATGCTAAGGTGGATGAGTGGCTTTATCCTTAGAGATAGGATACGAAATGAGCATATACGTGAAAAGGTTGGAGTAGCTCCAGTAGAAGATAAGATTAGAGAGAGTCGCCTTAGATGGTTTGGTCACATAAAAAGGCGGCCTTCCGATGATCCGGTTAGGAGAGTAGAGATATTAGATTTGACTTGTGTTAAGAAAGGTAGTGGTAGACCTAAAAAGACTTGGTTAGAAAATATTATGAATGACCTTTCTTTATTAGATTTAAACAAGAATTTGGCTTTTAATATGACACAATGGAGAAAAAGGATTCATGCAGCCGACCCCACGTAGTGGGATAAAGGCTTGATGTTGTTGTTGTTGTTGTATTTTTTTTTCAGTCCAAAAGTAAAAATTTTATCTTATGAGAAGAGGATTTGAGTTACAACAATGACTCAATAAATTTTTTTTCCCAATTTTTGTTAGGGTTGGGTAGGAAATTGTCAATGGAAAAATATATTTATTCATATTTCCTAGGTAAATCTAATTACCTTGTAATTATAAGGTAATTAGATTGAAACAAAGCACTCAAGATAAAATTTTGTGGTAAAACGGGTTTATATTCCCTACAATTCTATCATTTACCAAATAACACTATAGAGTTCAAGGATCAAAATTGCCGCAAAGGTTAACTGGAATCTAATCTAAACCTAGTACTTCTAGCATGATTTTTTTGACACTTAGCTCCCCAAGTTTGCAATTGTTTGCTCAGTTCAGTTGAAAGATACAAATACACTAAAAACTACGCTTTTATGAGAGAACTGTACCTAAGATATCCACAAAAAGTTACTACCATGATTCTAATAGCCTCAGTAATAACTTCAGCCAATCTAAGACTGCTATACTCACAAACAAAATGCGTTGATTGCTACAGATGAACATGCATTGCCTAGGTGGAATGACTGGCAAGTACTTAAAACTTCTAATAGGATAATGTAGGAAAAATAAAATAAACGTTGTGTTTCCAAAAAACATGGATTTAAGTATCATAAAGTCCATGGCAAAGAAACCTGAAATGTGTATATATTTGTACCTATGAGTTTCCAACAATAGACATATGCTATCTTTTAAGTTACGTCTTAACAAAATATGAAAAATATAAAAGGAACATTGAATCCAAATAGAAAGATAAGAAAAAAATTTCACCATGGTTAACGGTAAAAGGCAAAGGCTATTGGATTTTCATTTATCAAGTTATTGTGATAAATTTTCCCAGCTAATAATAATTTTTCATCCCAAAAAAATAAATAAATTTCACCAAACGGCAATTACTAAAGTGTATACCTTCCTTCAGTTAATTTTAAAAACTTTAAGCCCAAAATTTCAATACAAAGAACATGGGAAACAGAAGTATTAAATCAAGCTGGTTAGCTGCATTCACCTGATAAAGGTCTGCATATGTAATCTTTGGATGTTTTGCCTTTATTGGCTCTATCAAAACAAAGCATTAGCTAGTCCCATGGATAATATGGATATACTTTAGACTGTTTAGTTATAAGAAACCAGAACTTACCCAAGAGATCAATGGCTATTTTTAAGCCAGCATTAGAACCATGACTGTACTCTTCCTCGAACCTAATTGAACCATTGGGCCCACCTGTCTTTTGTTGCTTTATCATAGGTGCCAGCATCATGCCACCTGCAAGAATGAAAAAAAAAAGGAGATGTTTTATTATAAGTATTGCAAAATATTGACAAAAAGACTTCCGTTTTCTCATTTAAATCATAAACGTCAGCATTAGCTTTATGGCAACCTTTTCTGTCATTTAAATAAATGGAGGCTAAGCTAAATGCTAAAAATTTGCAATTAAGAATTATAGGAGCATAATGGAAGTATGGATAAAATTATTGAAATTGAAGAAACAACCATATGAAGATAAAATTATTTTCTATTGAAATTGAAGGAATATGGATAGTCTCATGAAGAGATTACGGTGTCTCGCACTTAATCAAAGGTGTTTATAAAAGAGTAAATTAATCCATTAAAGAAACCCAAATTATAGGAGCATAATGGAAATCCATAAATAATGGTAGCAAAGTTAAATGGTCATAAAATATACCAAAAGACGTCTGTAGCTATTGATTATCAATACTGCAAAAAAATTCACTGTAAGGTCTATATAAATAGCCCCAAATATGATTGTCATTCACTATGAGCTTTTTACACTTTGATCACTAAGACTTTTACCAAGTACAAAAGCGTCAGAAACCTCTAGAAAATTTCCTGGATCGTTTTAAGGACTTTGAGTTATGATTGAAGAAGCGATAAAGTTCTCGTAGTGATGACAGTGAAATCAGCCGCTCCTATTTTAATTAGAAGGAATTACTTCAGCCCATACTCCCAGCACCAACATGTCTAGGACAAGCTAGCTTCCTATTTCATTAATTGTGAAGTGTGTGACCAAAGTGGCAAGAAAGTACTACAACCCCCATTATCCAACTCAATAGTGAAGGAAAGCATCCTACACATGAATCATAAGGCATTGACCCCTCTTCCATGCTCTATACAAGCGCATCCCTAATAGAAGCTCCAATCATTGACCTCCTATTTTAACAAGTGCCACACTCTCTTTAATAGAGATATCTACCCACATCTCGACAGCAAAGGAGTATATCCTCATTCTCCCTTCTTCCCTAAGCAATCACCAATCTCCTGTTCTTTGCTCCAATCATGCCCATCTTTGTATATTGTCATCACAAGTTGGAGCAATGAAAAAAATTCGCCCATCTTTATTATTTTTATTTTAGATAAATTTAAGAACTACTTGGCTCCACACACTTTTGAAATGGGCTTGACCGATTTTTGCAAGGATGGTAGCAAGCATGGGACATCCTCTTCTCTCTCTCAACCTTCAATGAAGGTTCAAACACAAGAAATAAATGCATGAATGTTGATTTAAAATCTAGGATTCAATTATATTTTATTTTCAATCTTGTGAAGGGAATCAATCAATTAATCAATCAAATATAGAATTCAACTACAATGGATTTCTGAGGCAGCCAACCTTGCCTTCCCTCTAAGTTAAAGAGGCTTTATAAAAAATGAAGTGTGGAAAAGTTGTTGGACCTGATGATATTCCAATAGAGATGTGGAAATGCTTAGGAGATGAAGGAATTTCTTGGCTTACTAAACTTTTTAATATTATTTTGAAGACTAAAAAGATGTCAAATGAGTAGAGAATGAATGTGTTGATTCTTATTTTTAAGAATAAAGGTGATGCACAAGATTGTGCGAATTATAGAGGAATTAAGTTAATTTATCATACTTTCAAATTACGGGAGAGAGATATGGAGCATAGGTTGTGGCATGGCAATAATGTTTCTCAAAATCAATTTTGATTCATACGGAATTTTTGAATTATTTTATTATATTTATTTTATGCTTGAGAGATGATAATTTGTGAGTACATTATTTTATTATATTTATTTTATACTTCAGAGATTATAAAATTGTAAGTGTATTTTAATAGAAATTAGAATTGGTTGATTTAACTTAAGTTTTGCTTGAATGCAATGTAAAAGAAAGAAATTTGTAGTTCCCTCCTTTATGGAAAAGGCCTTACTTGCAAAAAAGGTTTTTGACCCACCTTCAAAGGGTAGGCATGAACCATAAATGAGAACTAAAAAATATAACTCCACCATAACATATAATAGGCTGAGTATTCTACATGAAAGAACTAATTCATGAACAACTACATAAAAATTTTCAAATCCCCCATTCAAAAAATTATGAGCTACAATTATCCATATAAAAAAATCCGATTATTCATACTCATAAACTTACACTAAAAGTAAAACCAAACTTTTTAGGTATCACTCATTCAAACTTAAACCACATTACAAGGAGCAAGTAGCCAGCATAATAGACCGTATAACCAAAAATAATTAAATGTAATTAAAACCCCAACATCACCATTTAATTAATTATAAGTTCTTAAAAATCCTATAATCAACATATATCTTAGGGAGAGTTCAAAACTTGAAGCATAATTAATCAGACCATATACGAATCATGAATAACCTTGAAGTTTCCTCGATGTCAAATAAGGAAGAAGAATCCATGACAAGAAGCCCATTTTTGTAAAATGGCCTTCAATCACTTCTCTAAATTCTATGTGCACTAACTTTTTTTTTTTTTTCATTACTCATTGCTTATAAATTTTCATAGGCTGGCGGCCCAGTCATGCCCTTGGCATCATTGGCCATACAAAATAGAGAGTAAAATAATAATAATAATAATAAACAATCAAAGATCCATCAATGATAAAAACACCATATATGCATTTTCATTCACTCTAAGCTTTATAGTGTACATCATTTTGGTTTAGCACAAGCTAACGCTAACACTCGAAGTGAATGAAACCACATGAAGATTTCCTCAAAAATCAGCCATAACGCTTCTATAAGTACTAAGCTTGGAGTGTCAACAAATGACCTTGCACAACTCAGCATGAACCTAACATTGAAATTTAGATTTATGTTAGCTCTTTTTTGTTTTTGGATTTATGTTAGCATGGTTAAATTTTGAGTCAAGATTAGATCTAAAATATTGACCTGATTAAATTTTGGGTCAGGCTCAAGTTGACTCGGAAACCCAAATTTGACTCAAAAGTAACTAGTTACAATCCAGCTTCAAGTTAAACGGGTCGACTTCGAGTTAAATGGTTTATATTCAAGTTAAATGAATCGTATTTTGGTCAAGTGAGTTGTGTTGATCCAAAAAATTATATAAACCAAATAATAAGATGGTCAAATGAGTCAGGTTCAGGTCAAAAATTTTGATTAATACAATAAATAGATAGAATTGAGTCAAGCAATTTCAGGTAGGGTCAAGTTTGGGTCAAACCTAAATCCAAACCATCAAACCGAATTGACACCCCTAGTCTGAGCTAAAATACAAGAAGTGAAATCCTCATGAAGATATAGCAATGGAAGTGAAATAAACCCACCTAATTTAGCAAGAATGAGTTTCTTTCGACTCATAAAACTACCACACTAGCTTCTTTCAAAGCAAACAAATTTTGGTACAAGTTAACTTTCTATTTTCATTAATTAGATTCAGCCTACAACAACAAGCATGCTACCATCGACGCTCAGCACATATGAATGTGCATCTGGTCAGCAACAACATACGCCTTTTCCATGGGAATCACCCAACATACATTTTCTAGTAAATCCCAATAGCAAACGTTGTACAGTGACTCCCCCCCCCCATCTCCAACTCATAGTGAAGGCAAACACTCTCCACAGGGAGCATAAAGTATCAAAGCCCTCTTCCCTACCTACTACAAGCACTCCCTTAATAAAGGCTGCAACCCACATCAGAAAAGAGTAAAATAAGATCATAAACAATAACATCAGATCCCATCCTCCCACCATTCCTTTGCAAATTCAAGAACCAAAATCATCCATACCATCTCCATTTTACAAAAGTTTTTACTATAGTTGGTCATCAACAGCACTTCCCCCAAAACAAAAGTCAATTTTGGGGTGCAGGTACTATTGATTTAATCTCTATAACCCAGTTATACAGGAAAAATAACCATCACAGCAAAAACATAAACAAAAACAATAAGCATACAACACATGCAATCACTTCCAAAATAGCTTCGGCTTGCACAAAGAGAACGAAGCAATTAAGTTAAAAAAAGCAAATGCAACGAAATTCATTGACGCTGGTAAAAATAACCCATTAAAATCCAACAGCACTCACGCGAGTCGAAGCATGATGGGAGCGCAGTTCTTGCTTGAGATGAGAGCCCGCAAATCCCTCCGCGCCCTTTCAATCTCCTTCAGGTACTCTGCATCGACCACCGGCTGCGCCATTTCCAACCCTCGAGCAACTCACTCGGCCCAACACAAACAAGAAGAAAGCTTGCAAATCAAATATATATATAAAGTGAAGAAGAGGTGGAAGAGAGCAAGGAATTGACTTGTTTGTCAAGCAACGAAGAAAAGGATTTCGTTTTATTCGATGAAGGGTTGGGAACGAAGAGTCTTTTATCTCTCTCTCTCTCTCTCTTCGATACCTTATCGAAAACCAGTGTGAAGGGCAAAAATGATGCAGACACGTGGCACTACTATGAAGTGGTTGGAAGAGACGGCGAGATGAACGGCTGAGATTTATGATGTTGAACTTTCTGTTGGTAAAGCTTCTAGTTTCTTCTAGGTCGGAGGCGGGTGGCCGCCACGGTCGCTAGTGCTTCACGCGAATCTGGAAATGTCGAGCTGCAGTAAATGTGGACACCGTTTGGGCGGCCTTTTAATCTTTATTTTTCTACAAAATACTTACAGATTTATTTTTTTTTTATTATTCAAAAATTTTAGAATTAGAAGTAGATTTTCTTAGAATATAATAATTATGATGTTTAACTTTTTAATAGAGAAAAAGAATTCATGTAGCACACTTAAATTAGGAGTGTTAATATTCGACATAAATCGAAAATCTACAATAAAATTTCGGGTTCGTCAACCCATTTGAAAAGTAGGTCGGGTTCGAGTTTCAAATCCTGACACGATTGCAAATTTGGGTTGAGTTTTGGTCAATCTGAAAACCAGAAATCAACATGAAAGCAACCCACCAACTCACTCAAGAGTCAAGTCCTCCGTCGCGCACTCACGCTCTCCCGCCTGGTCGCTCATCGCGCTCTCGATCCTTCGCACACTGCTCGCGCTCGCCCACTCGCCCTCGCCTGCCCTCTCGAACCACTGAACATGCATATGCTTGTCTGCTAGCCTAGCTCGAACCCCCGTGGCCCCCCACTCAGGTCACCCTCGCGAGTCAGGTTCAGTTATGTTTTTGTGACCTATTTCCCTAATTAGGTTGGGTTCGATAAAGACAGTTGATAGTGGGTTATTTTCGAGTTGGACTCAAATCCAACAAGAAAATCCATTTTAACACCTCTAATAAAAACTTGTTGTTAGTTTAAGTCATATTATTAAAAAAAATACATTTAATGAACTTTAAAGCAAAATTACATGGGTTTTAAAAAAAATTAATAAAATGAATTATATTTGAGAGGCTTATGGTATATATTTGAAAATTCATAATATATTTGTTGTCAAGATATAAGTCGATATTGCCCAGAACTCAAGCTTTTGAGTTCAACAAAATTCTAGCATCTTGCCTTAATCTTTTATATATATTTGAACAAAAATTCAAGTCATACAACCCAAACTCTCCACCTTGTGACAAGGTCCTCATTAAGTCCGGAGCACACTCCTTTTTTATAATAATGATAATGATATAGATTGTTCTCTCTCAAACACTGCTCTAGAAAAATATGTGGGCTATCAAAGGAACTTTTATTTAGTCTAGTGAACGTACGCTCATCTACGTTCGGCCACCAATGTATTCACGCCACGTAGCATGAAGAAAAGTCACCGACCCGACCCGCTGTATTTTGGGTTATCGCACGTGTTAATTTTTTAAATGGAAGACATCGCAAACACTTCGAACAACAACGCTTAACCTTTTTACGGTGATTCGAATCCCTGTTACTATTTACTTCCTTTTTAGTTTTCCAACAATTCCTTCGGAGTTCTCCAGCATTTCCTTCGTAGTTCTCCAGCATTTCCTTCTTAGTTCTTCGTATTCTCCGGTCGAAAACCGTCGCAGATATAATGCCTGAGGTTTGAAACGATGTACCGAAAAATTTGCATTCTTATGATATTGTTTATCTCGTTAACAATCTAAAAGTACCGAGTTTTAGGGTTATGGTAAACATTTTTGGTTGTTATTAAAACTCGGTACGCATTCTAAAACTCGGTACTAATCGGTATTCGGTATTAGGTTCTGTTCGATTTTCTAGGTATAGGATGATAAAACTCGGTACACGTCGTTACTGGATGATAAAACTAGGTACACATTTCGCAGACATGTTAGGTTTTCCTTAGTAAATCGAACATAATCCTAAACGACGCGTACTTAGGGTTTAGGGTTCTGTTCTATCGTATAACTCGGTACTCGGTACTCGGTTGGTACTCGGTACTCGGTACTCGGTATATCTTGGTAAAACTCGTTATTGATGATTTTTATTATCTTTAGGGTTCTGTTCTACCGTATAACTCGGTACTCGGTTGGTACTCGGTATATCTTGATAAAACTCAGTATTTTCTTATTATTTGTTACACTTATTTATTTCACATAGTTTTTCACGGAATAACTCTGCACAACTGCTATTTTCTTAGTATTTGTTACACTTTATTATGCAGGGATATACCCCCAAGATTCATTTCAGATGTCAGACTTCAGGATTTAGAGAAGTTTGTAATGAAATGGTTGAGAAATTTGGGGATCAGTTTGTTAGAAGCCTAAGTGAGCTACAAATTAACCAGTTCCTATTACTACCTCGGTTCCCACAAAATATTCCTATTGTTTATATGTTATTGTCAACGTGGGACAACAAATCTGAAAGTTTTGTTATTAACAGCCGGACTTTAGCTTTCACATATAATGAATTAGCGTTGATTATTGGCTTACCTAACAGAGGTATTAAATTTGAACCTGGGACTGGTACAATTGCTGGTAAAACAGCAAATGACATAAGACATGATATTCTGAAATTGGATTCGTCAACACCCATCGAGATTGTTAGGGAACAATTTATTGTATACTTATTGTCCAATATTTTCTTTTCAATGGCCAACTTCCGAGTGCAATCAACAATATTGGACGTTGCAAAAAATGTTGAGAACTTCAGAGCATACAATTGGCCCCAATACATTCGGGATTTCCTTGTGAATGAATTTAATACAATAGCAAAAAAAACAATCAAAATGTCAATCATTGGGATATGTTAATGGATTTGTTATGATTATAATTGTGAGTAATTCTTACACATATTGTATTATTTTATTTATTTCACTATTGTACTAGGTTCTTCCTTTCATACACTGATTTATATTGTTTAATTTTTTATTTTAGATTTGGTTTTTTGAGCATACAAAGTTCCACCCAGTAGTGGATAAATTGGCTAGACCCCGTCTCCTTCGTTGGGATGGAAAATTTAATTATAGAGTTAAAGATGTTGATAATTTACTAAAAAACCTTCAAGATTCTGAGGTACAATTCATATCTTCACTCATTTAACTTCATTCTGTACTTATAAATTTTGGATATTTATAAAAAAATTTATCCAGATCTTGACAAATTTACAAGAGATAACAGATTATGAGAAGACTTTATTTCAGAGTAGTAATCCAGCAGATGGTAGGGATATTACACCATTGACAACTACACATATGTCTAGTAGTAAGCCAACTCCATCTCTACCAGCAACTTCATCTCCAGCCAGTCCAAGCCCAACTGCTTCTCCTAATCATACTCCAACCGAAACTGAATGTCCAATTGAACAGCCAATGAACACTGATCCTACAATTCAATTGGTTAGTCCCACTGATTGTCGAAGTCCCATTGATTCTCCTTTACAAACGCCAATCAACACTGATTTGTCATGTGAAACTGAATCTCTTATTGAACCGACCATCGAAACGGGAAATACTGAACAAGCAACAATTAAGAATGATGTTCCTATCCTACCACCAATCCGAAAGGGAAGTACTGATATGCCAAGTCCAACAACAGAATTTAGACAAGAAACTGATGCACAACGTACTGAACCTGAAGAAACAAATTTGAGGATTATCAATCAATCCATATATAAACTTATTACACAGCATGAATATATGGTCAAAAAAATTTCATCACTCGAATTGGACAAAATTCTGCTTCAAAAACGGGTGGAAGCATTGGACAATGAAGTATTCCAGTTAAAATCTGATAATAATGAAAAATTTTGTGGTATATATAAGATATTGAGTCATCATTTTCCAGACTATTTCACGTCAGAGAAAATTGGAAGTCCGGTTCACTCAAGTTCAAGAACCGAATTTGACAACATTTTGGATGAAGTATCGAAAATTGTTGAAAAAATTGTTGATGAAATAGCGAAAGAAACAGACTTTAAAGGAATGGAAGTGGATGACAGACAATCTGAAGATGAGGAATTTCCTTTCCCTTCATCAGGAAGTGGAGGAAATGCTCGAAGAGTCCATCTCAGGAATGACAGGAAAAGGAAAAACGAGTTAAAACTCCATTCACAGCAGGTGATAGGAAGAAGAAGAAAGCTCAGTTGGCTAATGATGAAGTTGAAAATGTTAGTAAGAAGAAAACATCAATCACTGGAAGAAAACCAGTCACTCGTGCTTCAACAAGACTGAAAGAGAAGTTAACTGATACTAATAAAGCTTCTGCGCCTAAAAAAGTTGCTCCTTCTGCTCCAACCACTGAAAAACCAAAAACTGCAATTTATGATGTTGAAGATTCCAAAACTATAGAACGTCCGGCATACTGATTAGTGTCGAGAAATAAAAAACTCGGTACAACTTGGTATTGTTATTTTATACTGAATACCGAGTTGTACCGAGATTTAAAAACTCGGTACAACTCGGATTAATATGTTTTTTCTAACAATAGTGAGAAAAATTATACAGGGAGGATACCATATTGGTGAATGGATATGCAATTATTTTTAGAAGCCAAATGGACAAATTGTTGCTATGCGAAGAGCTTGACAACAATCATATAGACACTTTTGCATTTCTTTTATCTGAAAAAAAAAACAAACTGGTTCCAGGACTGAACCAACCTTTTCTATATGTTTCTGCTTTTTATTGGGTGAGTAATCATTTATAGTAAAGGTATAGTGTATATCATTAAATGACTAAATGACTTTTTTTTCCAGGGTTATTATATTCAAAATAAACAGGAGAAAACAACTTCATTTGTGAAAAATATCACCCGAGCTACTGTTAAGAATGCTAACATTATGTTTGTTCCCATCATAAACGAAAAACATTGGACTTTGCTGGTTGCAAACATGAAGACAAAAAGATGGGATTTTATGGATTCAATACCCAAAGCAACACACAAGGCTATTGCTCCGGAAGTGGTAAGAACTTAGGTTTATCTTTGGTTTAATGTATTTTACTGAAGATAAATATTATAATTTTATTACCTTTACAGATATCTCATTTATAATATGATGCAAAAGATGCTTTTGAGGATGATATAAGAACCTGGCCGATCCAAGCGATCCTAAACTTGCCAGCACAAGATAACAATGTCGACTGTGGAATGTTTGTATGTAAATATATGGAACAAGTTATAAATAATAATAATATTGATTGGGACATCCATAAGAACTGGCAAAGTAATATGGCCTTATTTAGGGCAGAATTTGCTTATGCCATTTTTTGTAGTACGATAAAATAAATTTATAAATTTGCATATGATATTTTTGTGTTTCCTTTACTTTGCTGTGATTATAAATTCCACTAATAGCGAGTATGAAATGCTAATATCGAATAGTACCTTCTTATTCAGAGATCTTGATCACACTTACATAAAGGATGACTGACTTCCTGATTCTGCAGGTGTAAAATATAAAGTTGGATTAGGATTATGCACGGTTGGTTTCACTTTTTTGGCCTTCCTCTTCTCCCAATGATCCTTTAATCTAGCATTAGAGACTCCTTTAGGCCGGCGTTTTGCAGGATCTCTAATTGTTTTGTGGAGCCCCTCAATTATACATTTATTTCTTTTTCCTTCCATAATGTTTTAAACATTTAATGCCAATGCACTCATACCATCTATCATACACTATTCTGCATCCTCATTACCTTGAGCTTCAGTGCTAATTTGATAAGCAAATCGACAAATATAATTTCTAAAAATCATGTTTCGGGAACCCTTATTCAATGTGCATAAACTCTTAGCCATACGTTGGACATTCAATCCACTATAAAGATTGTTCCTAGCAGTTGCTGACCATCTTGGAATTAAGTATTTCTGAGGAATATTAGTAACATCCAACTGACTCATCACTCTCATGCAATGAGAACACAGGATTCCCATCATCTCGAACTTTCCGCAGATTCACTTTATAGTTCCTTCAGATGAACTAAACAAAACCTTCCACTTGTGTGAATCAAAAGTATGGTCTATGTTTTTCACAGAAAATGTTGATGAGTCTGGTGAAGAGTGATCAATGCGTAGTCCACCTAAACCATTCAAAAACTCCTCTTCAAAAAATTAATATAACTTTCTTGAATAAAATTTGGCTGCTTGCTTTAATATCGGACTTCTTTTCATGTACGGCTGTATCTTAGTTTGAGAACATCTAAAAATTTCATCTCGTTCATTCCTACGCCAACTGTTTATAAGTTTCTCCAATCAAAGAAACATTCAGTGAGAGAACTTGTAGCCTTTGAAATACCATGGCAAACAAAATTGGTGGACTCACTACGTTGTGTAGACAATATTCCAAGGTTAAAGCAATCTTTGTTGAAAGCTGTAGACCACCTTTTCCTTATTTTGTACAGATCATTTAACCACTGATGGCTGTGTAAGTCTCCTTCGCTAATCATCTCATTCCACAAACTATCAAATTCCTCCGCGGAATCACACTTGTTGAAGCAACTATAAAAAAGGCCTTTCACTTTGTTGTTACTATTAAAACACCAAACTTTGGAAGGAGCCTTCTTGTGTATATGCCATTGGCACAACCGATGTCTTGTATTAGGGAATATAATCTCTATCGCCCTAGCCATTGCTTGATCCTGATCAGTGAATATAGTAACTGGATGTTTATTATCCATAATTCTTAAAAATGTTTGAAATAACCAACATAATGAATTAATTGTTTCATCAGATAGAAAGGTCATCCCTAATATAATGTTTTGCCAATGATTATTGACTCCAATAATAGGGGCACATACTAAATTATATTTGTTCAGACGGTAGCTAGTATCAAAAATTATTACCGTAATCCACTCTCCCCAAACCATCTACCCAAAAAAAGTTTACCAACCTGTCTTTCTCATCAGTTTGCACATCCCATGCAAATAGATTGTCTTCAGCTGACCGGTTTTTGAACAATTCGATTAGCGAATTGTTGTCCCCATTCTCAATTTTTGCTCTTCTCTCCTTTTGAATGTAGTTGTATGCATCTGTCTTGGTAAAGCCCAGATTTTCTACACTACCAACCTCCTCGGATAGATAAGAGAATGCATTTATTTTTCTTATTCCCGCATTAGCCATTGATTTCAGAACAGAGGCATTTTCTTCAGTGATGTGCCTAGATGATCTCAGCAAATGTTGATCATCCGATTTTGCCAATTCATGGTTGTGTGTTTCTATCAAATTTTTCGCCATCCATTTCCCTTCTTCACTAACAGAAAATCTCACCATAGCAGAGCATCCAGTTCTTGTAGTTGATTTTCTAAATTTAACCTTCTGTATATTTTATGTTTCTTTCTTGAATCCATATTTTGAACAGACAAAAACCTTTGATTTTAATTTCCTCATACCAGGCCAGTATGAAAGATGTTCTTTCCGAACACTAAAGCCATGCTTATGTGCATATTGGAAATATTTAACATATGCTTCCTTCTCAGATTTGTAAACCCCCTTTAAAAATAAATTACAATATTCATTAAAACAACGGAATAATTCCCTAATAAGAACATGAAAATGAAGAACTGTATTGTGTATTTTATCAATACCGAGTTATATATAACTCGATACAAATATATGGTATTTAAAGTCTAGGGATATATAAGACATAAGTGAGGTAAAGATAACAAAAACTTATCAATACCGAGTTATAAGTATGAATACCGAGATATACCGAGTTTTCAAAAATCTTGGTACAAGTTCTTCATAAGTATAATATCGGTACAAAAATCAATTTCAAGTAATAGAAATTAAAATCTAGTTATATAGAAGACATTAGTGACGTAAAGATACTAAAAAATCATCAATACCGAGTTATACGTATTAATACAGAGTAATACCGAGTTGTCAGAAATCTCGGTACAACTTCTTCATAAGTATAAAAAACAAATTCAAGTAATATAAACAAATATCGACCAGTACCTACTTATAAAAAATCAAGTTACATTTAAATATCGAGCAGTACCGAATTATCAGACGGTTAGGTACAAACAAAAATGAGAGGATCAAATGAAGATGGATGACAAATTATTTGTAAAAAATAGGAAAAATCGTCATCCAAAGTATAAGTGCCAAATGTTTCGTCGAAATCGTCTAACTCTTTCAAAGTAGGAGTTCCCAAAGTAGGTTCCTTTGAATCCATCGCGTTGAACGCTTCGCGGAAGTTTGCGTAAACCCTAAATACTGTATAACGTTCTGTGTACAGTAGATAATCAGCCAAATGTTTATATACCCGCGTGTTTTAAAGTTTACCCGCCCGTTTCAATGAAATTAGTGAAAAGAGACGTCAAATATCAAAAATTACCACAGGTTTGTGTCGGGTCGTCGGGCTGCAATGTGGCGTTAAATTAATGGTGGCTGAACCTATAGAAACATTCGGTCAGAGGACGTAATAATTGTTCCCATCAAAGACCGCAACTTAGAATATATAAAAGAAGAAAGATGGAGTAATACTTAAGGTAAATGCTATGAGAAATTACTTTTATACTCACATGTTTTGGGACCCAATATTTGTCACATTAGAGAGATAAAGAGCTTAATATATTAGCTTTGAATAAATATCTAACACATGCAAATAAAGATAGGAGGTGAAAGAGTCATAAGAGACAATAATTTTTACATAAAAATTCCTGAAAAAACTGAAAAAATTATGGGGTTATACCTAGTTGAAATGAATTCACTAGTGCTTAATGTTAATTATAAATGGTGCTCTTCCTCAGGAGAAAGCATTTGCTCAATGTAGAAAATATATAACATATTACAAAGTTTAGGGTAGAAGAATCTAATGGCATGAGAGCTATTCTCAAGAGAATATTGGCATTTTCATTTGGTCAGTAGGACCGTAGTCGAGCTATAGAGGTTGGAGGGACCGTTATCGGGTGACAATGGCCAGAAGAACCATAGTCGATGGGTGAAGAAAGTCAAAAGAATCAAAGTCAGGCGACGGTGGTCGAAGGGATCATAGTTAGGCGACGGTGGTCGGAGGAACCGTAATCGGTTGGTGACAAAGGTCGGAGGGACCATAGTCAATGGACGACAAGGTTGAAGGGACCATACTCGAGTGACAGTGATTAAAGGGACCATAGTTGGTAGGCAACAAAAGTCAGAGAGATTATAGTTGGGTGACATTGCTCAGAAGGATCATAGCTGATGGGTGACAGAGGTCAGAAGGATCGAGTTAGGTGATGGTGGTCGGTGGGACAGTAGTTGATAGGTGATAGAGATAAGAAGGATTATGGTATGTCAATTACTGTGGTTAGAAGGACCATAGTCGTGCAACGGTGGTCGAAGAGACCATGGTCGATAGGCGAAGAAGGTTAGAAGGATCGTTGTGAGGTGATAATGGTGGGTAGGTTGTAGTTGACCAACGATGAAGTTCAGAAGGATCGTTGTGAGGTGATAATGGTGGGTAGGTTGTGCTTGACCAACGATGAAGTTCAGAAGGAACGTAATCTTGCAGTTGTAGTCAAAGGGACCATAGTCGGTAGGCAACAAAGATCAGAAGGATCATAATTAGGCGACAATTGTAAAAAGGATAGTAGTCTACGAGCGATGGAGTCGGAGAGACTGTAGTGGGGTGACGATGGTCGAAGTGATCATAGGAGGAAAACTATATAGGTTGGAGGGACTATAGTCAGGTGATGATGATCGGAGGAACCGTAGTCAGTCGATGGCGAATGAAGTGATCACAGTTTGTGTGCAATGGATGCTCGATGGTTTTGGCTTGATAGATGTTTGTTTGTTATAGTCGAGCAGAAGTCCATCAATGGTGGTTGGGCGGTGAGGGTTTTCCAACGATGGTTTTATTGTGGAGCTCCATAATTCTGTAAGCCTCATAGTTCTCTTGAGTCTCTAACGCATGGTCCAAGCCTTCTCCCCAAAAGTACCCCTCATATGGGAAGAGGGTGTCTATTTATAGATATGGAGAGTGCGGCATGCCCTATAAATATGGAGAAGATTTGGGGCAAGTTTAGAGTGCTTCATTAGACCACCCATATTGATTCCCTCGATCATAGATTATTTATTCAGCATTAAGTGCTTTAATGATGTCAAAATTAAGTGATTTAGGTCGTCATATTTAACTCATCGAGCTGCTCAATTTGATTATAAGCATGCTATATTTAAATATCATTTGGTTGTCCAATTAATGCTTTGAAGCTTTTAAAAATGTTTCAATCCATTGATTTGAGCTTATTTGGGCATGATTGGACCGATTTTAGTGTCGTTGAATTCGTCTCGTTGAGAAGTTAAATTTGCTTAAAGTTTGCTAATATTGGAGTTCAGATTATCCCAAATTTAATTTTGTAATTTTGTAATTCAGACATGCTTTAAGATTCATACCTAATCAAGGCAATTTTTGGTGATGTATCCTATATATTTATACAATCAATTATTTGGAATAATTATTTTGTTAAATAGACTGGAAAATCTACTCAGCTCTATAGTGCTTCAGCACAATATCTTCAAAGGTGAATGAAGAAAAGCACATATGAAAACATGGGAATTCCATTCAAAATTGTATAAAAGTGCAAAGTATTTCGTTCCTTAACAAGTAAGAAGAACTAAAAAAATCATGTATTAAGACTTCCATTGTATGTGGCACTCTCTTCATCCCTAATGAATAGGAGAAATCTTCATCATTGTACCTTAGCTCAAGAGTCTTAAGCTTGAACTTACTTGTTAAGTTGGTTCACCTTGTAAGCGGAGACATCTAATCCTCCTTGATGCTTTTGTGATAAGGAAACTTCCATTGGTAAAGAAGCTTTTTTCTATATAAATCAGTATTTAAGGTATCAATGATTTTCATAAAAAATTGATGTATATAATTTCTCTTCATGCAAATATTTTTTTAATTTATCAACTTCTTCCAAAAATTTTATTGAGGCTGACTTCTTCTAAAATTGGCGGAGTAATCTTTTGTCACCCTTACCTATCAAAAAGTCTTATTTTTTATTTGGGAAAGATTTTATCTGCTTTCTAAAATAGCTTTTTAGTTCAAAATTTTTTTAAAAGTAATGAAAAAATAGTGATCAAAAGCTATCCCAAATGAAGCCCTAAGAAAGGGAAATGTAGCTTTGTTATAGTGACCACATCCTCAAAATTTTCATGTGTGGTTCTGTGAAAAAATAGCTGAGATGAGATCATAAGAAATTTGCGAGAAATCATCTTCAGGAAGCTTCGGGTTAAAACCATAATTGATATTTGAAGCAGAGTAGTCGGCGCCCACTTGAGTACAAATCTTTTCTCGAAATTGTAGGTAGCAGGTCTAAATTTCTAAAGTGGGAGATTGGTGACTTGCTTTCTTTTGTCCTTTGATCCGCCCATTATTAAGCTACAAACCTTTTAACCCGATCTACACTACTCATGATCTACATAATCATATCATAACTATTATGTCCTAAGTACAAATGAATAACTAAAACAAAAAAAGAACTTGAATAATCCTAACTAGCCTCACACTCTTGATCATTTGCCCTGACCTAAAAATATTTAACAACACATAATGAGCTCACAAGCCCAGCAAGTAACCAAATCCTATAGCTTAATTCAACATAAGGAAAACAAGCAATATACATGTCAACAATAAATTATAGCAATTATATTTATATGATAATTGAAATATTGTAGAAATAGTAAAACACGATATAAAATGTAGTAAATTGGTATGAGTATTAAATTATTATAGCAATCATCATATCAATACTACAATCAATAGAGAAACTATACTAAGCGATAAAATAAATCATCAATAAAGATTGTTAAAATCAAATCAATATAGTAAAATTATATAGAAGTGTACACATACTTTTTATATATTCTATATTAATATTAGATCAGTATTATAATCACATGCTCAATATATCATGTATATTACGTGTTCAATTTATATATCATGTTTTATTATATCAATAAATCAATAGTAGTTTTAATAATTATTTTATACAGTAATATAAACAATGCCTCTATAACAATCATTTTCGAAGTCACATTGAACAAATAAAGAATTATGGTTTTCATGATGTTTTTTAGTATCAGTGTCAGTATCAGTTGCTGTTGGCTTAGTAAACAAAATCATCACACATTGCCTGACGGCACAGTAATCATTACTTTATAATTTCTAATCACTGTATCATGTGAATCACTAGAGGATTACACCAAATCATAATTTTTAAAGGTAAGCCCGATAGTACACCATTTTATACAGGTCAATCAGTCTCTAACTAACACGTCAACCAATCTTTACTTATCTTTTACACACATATTATTATCACAGTAATATAATAGTAATCCTAATCATATATATTCATTTTTACTATATTGCATAAAATAAAACATAATTGAGCTTAATTCAAAAAGTATCAAAATGTTCTAATGGTAGAGAACAAAAATTATGCTAAATAAAAATTCACATTTTTAGAATTTAATCAAATTATTAGATAATATATATATAAACATTCCAAAACTTTAGTTGAACTAAATCATTATTTTTAAATGTCAAAATAAAATTTTTAGTTTGCAAAAATTATAACATTTTTAAAATCTTTCATAAAAAATATCAAATAAATATTCAAAATATTGATAATATTAATCTTCCTAGAGTTACGTGGTGAAAGTTTTACCAATACAAAATTATCTTTATTTTTAATAATAAAAATATAAATTTAATTGAAATAAATATAAAAAATATAACATTATTGAAATAAAAAATAGAGTAAGGATTCCTTAAAAGGAGACAAGTAAATCTTCTATAGCATCAATGGACGAAAATCACTCTATACCCTCCAATTCCCAAGTTTTCTTTTCTCTCTCCTCACATTCTCTCTTATTTTCTCATTTTAGTTCTCTATTAAGTCGAAAGATTAAAAAGGATTTATGGCTTATATTAGTGGCTTCAAATATTTTGAAAAAAATAATAATATAATAATAATTTATTTAATTTCAATATAAAAATTCATAAAAATCATTTAGGGCTTTTAAAAATTATTTTAAAAAAATATTCATAAAATTGTACATTTTTTTAAAAAAAAATTTGGTCTAATTGTTTACAAAATGGACACCTAACCGTCCCAAAATGTCCATTTGTACCAATATGTGTCAATTTATTAAGGATTTTCACTTGTGCCTAAAATTTACTAAAACTTCGTGTAATTATAGTATTATTATAAATGGCGATGGTGATTTGTGATTTGTACTTATATTAACTCCAAAAAAATATTTGTTAGAGTTAACATATGGGCTATTATAATCTACAAATCTCAAGAAAATGTCATCCCCGACATTTCTCTTAAGGAGTTGTACACAAATTAATATAAATCAAATATGTATAATCAAAACTAAAATCAAATCAAAACTCATCAAAAATAATATAGTTATATAGTTCATTCTATCACATATCATTCAATTAGATATTATATGCTATGTCATGCATTCATTTATAATAATAATATAATAATATAGAAATATAATAATAATATAATTATTTAATTTAATTAATTTTAATATAAAAATTTATATAAATCTTTCAAAAATCATAGAAAATATCTATAAAATAGTACATTTTATTTAATAAAATTTGGTGAAATTGATTTTCAAAATGGACACTTGACGGTCCCAAAATTCCCACTTATACTAGTAAATATCAAATTTTTAAGGATTTTCACTAGTGCCCTAAAACTATAAAAAAATTGTGTAATTAAAGCTCTACAATATTAATGTTATGGCAAAGGTGATTTCTGATTTTGACTTATATTAACTCCAGAAAAAAAAATATTTGGTAGAGTAAACATATGGGCTATTATATTTGGGGTCTTCACTTTTTCCATCCTAGGTTCTTCTTTAATCGTCCCCTCCTAAAATTTTATGAACTTAGGTCATTAGAGTTGAGAAGAAAAAGCAAGGAAAAAACAAATAAGAAAAAAAAATAATAGGAATGAATATCAGGATTTAACATGGAAAAACTCAAAACTAGAAAAAAAAAAAAAAAAAAAAAACACAACCACACCACACCAAAGAATTCACCATGAAATTTAGGAGAAATTCTACAAATCTCTCTTCTCATCCTCTCTCTTTATATCTTTCTTCACTTCATACACACATTTTCATCTCAAAGCAGACAAATAGATGCATTTCAATACACCAAAAAGATGCAACTCTTCAAGTAAAACAAGAAAAAGAAGGAAGAAAAAGTATTTAGTCCAACTCATAGTGATACAGTGCTCCACTCTTTGTGTTTGAGTCCACCTTACAACACTGTAGCACTACAGTCTACAGTGTTGCGATGTGTAGGTTTAGCGAGCAAGATCTCTTATCTCATTATCTCCAACCTAAGCCTAGAGCACTATAGACATCGATTAAATAGTACTAAAAAGTTGCCTCCGAACCCCAAATAGAGGGAGTTCTGCCACCCTACAACCCCCCGAAAACTCAACCGACTGAATTAAGATCAAAGACAATAATACAACTCAATTGTTTGACAAAATCAAATTCTACGTAGAACAAAAAATTAGGAAATCCATAAATATTTGACTGGCCTCGAAATAACATTAATAAAATCTTACAAGTTTGGTAAAAAAATAATAAAAATATAAAAATAAAAATAAGTGACTTACAATAAAAATAATTCATCATTACATTATGAGAGATTTAGTACTTTGTAATTAAATTTGTATACTTGATTCAAATAAATTTAAGATATCCATCCACCATTATAAATAACAAATTTTATTGTTATAACAACACAAACTCTTAACTATCAAGATATTATCCAATTTAGCTTAAGTGCCTCATGATTTTGTCATATTAGTGTAACTTTTGAGGAGGTCACCGATCGCAGGTTTTTTTCAAGATGAGCTCACTTAACAGTGGATTTTTTAATAAAATTTTAATCATTACACTAAAAGGCACTTTGATATTTAAGAGTTTAGCTTCTTTTATTTGAAGAGTTTCACAAAGTAACTAACTTTTTTATTAGCATCTTTATCCCAAAATCATCCACTTAGCAAATAATATTTTAGAGGTTGAAAGTTTGTAAGGGTTGTTAAACCTTTATGAACTAGCTAAACACTAATTTTTCAACAATAAAAATCAGATATTTTGACCACAGAACAAATTATAGAATAATGCAAAAATTAAATAGAAAGAACACACCATATTTATAGTGGTTTGATCAACTTGATCTATGTCCTCTCCCCAAAAATCTCCATTCCAGGTATTGCATTCACATTAGTGTTTCTCCTTTTGCCCCCATAGTCAGGCGGAGAAGTCGTTACAAAATCTTTCCACTGATCCGATGAGGCAGAGTACCTTGAATCCTTTTACTCCCTCTAGAGTAGGTAGAGAACTTACAAATCCTTTTACTCCCTCTTGGAGTAGGCAGAGAATCTAGAATCCTTTTACGCCCTCTTAGAGTAGGTAGAAAGAATACACCATTTATATATGAACAAAAAATTAACTCATATAACCCAAACTCTTCACTTTGTGACAATGTCCTCAATAAGTAGGGAGCACACTCCTTTTTATAATAATAATTATATATTGTTATCTTTAAAGCACTACTCTAGCAATTAAATTAAGGAGTTTAATTGCTCAAAAATTAATGGTTGATAATTTTTAATTAAGACTGATTGGTTACTAGTTTTAAAGGTTGGATTTAATACTTTCTGGAATTTTAAGTTAATTATTGAATTTCTTAAATTATATGATTTTTAAATACATTAATTATGGTCAAAATTGACTTTTTGATTAAGGTTGATTTTTAGAGTTTTAATATCTTTCTTAAACACCAAATCTTAAAATGATTAATTAGACATAACTTTTGTTGTAATTGGATTTTTTAACATTAAGTTATAAATTTTTTAAGTTTTGACTTAAACTTGATTAAGGGTTGACACATAAGTTAACTTTTTGACTTTAACTTAATTCTAGAACTTTGACATTTTTAATAATTATTAGACATTAAGTGGAGTCTAATGCCTTTAAGTTTGTTAAATTTGTAATTTATTAGAATTAGTAATGATTTTTCAAAGTTTGACTAATTAGTTGAATTATTTAATTGATTTAATTAATGGGCCTTTAATGATTTGAATCCAAACTGATTCCAAACTTCTTGAAATCACCCCCAAAGGTCAAGAATGATCTAAGGGAATCTTCTCAAGTGTTTGAAAATTATTTAGAATTTTTAATTATTTTTACTTAATTAAATTAATTAAATAATAATTTTCACTTAAAATTAAAGTAAACATAACATTGATGTCCAATCAAGAGAATTTTAATTTTCTCTAATTAAGGATTGAATTTTGGTTAGTTATATATATTATTTATAATTTTTTAATTTAATTTTAATTTATTGAAACTTTTGAACTTTTAAAGCTTAATTAGGGGTTCAATTTTAAATTAATTAAATTATTAGCTTAAAGATTTTTTAAAATCAATTAGGATTTTCCTTAAGGTAGGGGATGTCACTAAGTTTAAGTGGTTGAAGGTTCATCCCTAATGAATGTACATTTATTTTTCTAATTTTTTTCTAAATTCCCAAGATGCATCCTTAATTTTTTATCCTTAATTGTGCCTAAGTTAAGTAGGTTTGAAATCAATGTTCTACTAACCATTAGACAAATATGAATGAAATGAAATCACACCAATCAAGAATCCTAGAACTATGAGGAACCTTAAGACTAAGTGCTAGTTCAATCCTATTCAAGGAAATAAAACATGACTTAATTAATTAGAAAATTAATCAATGTATAATTAAAAAGGTAATTATTCATATATTAATAACCATTCCACATTATATCCATTTAATCAAGTCTTATCTATGTTGAAAATTTTAGAGGCTAAATAAATATCTTAAAAGGATTTAGAAAATATATAATTTAAAATTAATTTTCTCAAAAATATATATTAAAACATGGACTTTGAATTTCATGAATTTAAAATAATATAAGAATAGTGTTCAAATAATTATGGAAAAAAATACAAATGATAAAAAATGATTCAAAATAATTTTACTTGAAATTTGAAAATATTTGGAATTATATTTAATTAAATATAAATTAAATATGAAATAGATAATATTTTAAATCAATTAAAATATATTAATTTTTTAATTTAAAATTAATTCTAAATTACAATATTTAAAGTTTTGAAGAGAATGATGTAATATACTTAAATTTTTATTTAAAATTAATTTTATATAAATTTTAAAATCTTATAGTAATTAAATATATTTATGATAATTAAAAGTAATTTATATTCAAAATAGTTTAAAAAATAAATTAAAATAATTAATCAAGATCCTTTGTTGATTAGAAATAATTTAAAATATTTTTTCTTAAATTTTTTAAATTTATTTTTGTTTATTATAATAAAATATTAATTAAGTATCCAAGTATTTAAATATTTAAAATTATTTAAACTATATAAAATATTTTAAATTAATTTAATATTTAAATTTTAATATTTAAATTCCAAATAATTTGATATAAGATACTTTAAATTTGGATTAAATTTGTATTTTTTTTTTAATTTTGAAATTTATAATAATTTAATAATTTTAAGATAATTAACAAATAATTTATATTCAAAATAATTTAATTATAAATTTAAACTAATTTTAAAATACTCTATGGAAATAAAAAAAATAATGAACATAAATTTCCAAAAATTTGGAAACATTCTAACTTAATTTTAAATAAATATTAATTTAAGAAATGGTCTACATTCAATGTATGAAGTAATTTTAAAAGTATTAAATATTTTAAATTGATTTTTAATTTTAAATTTAAGAGGTTTAAAATTTGAGTAATTTGATATATTATATGTTTTATTTAAAAAGAAGGTTTAATGATTTATTTAAGTTTTCTTGAATTTAAAATGATTTAAAATTAATTTAAAAAGTTTTAAATTAAAACGGAGGCGCAGGCAGCATACATGGAAATTTCTAATTAGTGAAATCAAAATTGTGCAATGATAGTAATTATTGGCATAATTGTGCAACAATGCAATCTTGCCCAATCATTAATGGAAGCTCGATTTCGATTAGTCACCACTTATCCGTGTAAGGAGCCCACGAGACCATCTAATCTCAAGCAATTTAAATCAATGGCTCTGATAATGCTGGACAGAAGGCAAAACCATGGGATCAATCATATGATTAATCAAGTCTGTGGAATGACACGATCTGGACTGTTGATTGGGAGATTAACGGTCCAGAAAATATAGGCTTAAAGCAGACTATGAAAGATGCCCCAGAAACAAATATCTAAGGTTCTCTTAAACTAGTGAATCAAATAGAATAAATTTTAAACATAGTTTCTCTTAATGAACAAAAATGTCGGGGAATATATTTGATGGTCTAGAAATCACTTATTAGAAAGCTTTTTTACTTATTAGAAAGTTAATTAACTTTAAGTGTTCAAACTTTGGGATTAAGAATTTACCTAATCCAACTATTGGATTTTAGATTTTTTGGATTCTCTGAGCTTGTTGATTGTCAATATAACTTTTCCTAGTTGGACTAGTGGTCTGAAACACACTGGATTGATCGGTTGAATCCTTGAACAGAATATAGCTTTAGTTCACCATAGATCTCATTGTCAGGAGGCTTGTGACAGTGAATTCAAATGAAGGGAAGGATGATGGAGAACCTTGGGAGCTCAAATAAAATGAGACCAAGGCTTGAGATCTAGAATGACGTGAGAGAGTGTGTAGATTGAAATTAAACTTATTTTGGATATTTTTGTCCCATTCAAATGTCCCTATGTGATTTGGATGGCTTGGATCGACTTTCCAACTCCATTGATTCTTGCTACCTTGCTTATAGTTGTTAAGGAACATATAATTAAAGGACAAAAGGATATGTGACACATAAAGTGGTTTTTGTCTTTTCATGCACATATGGGGATGCTTAGGGCTAATCCATAGCTTAAGTTAGCATTAGAAATTTATTAGAAGGTTTTATAGAAGGGTTTGAACTACTAAAGAGCTTTTAAATGGAGTGGATTAGCTCACTAAGGCTAGTTTGACCACTCTAGAACTCCTAGCCATTTGTTTGACCATTTAATTGGTCAAGCAATCAACTATGTCTGATGTGGAGTCCAAGCGGTACCTAGATACAAGTTGAATGGAGTCCAAGGATTTTGAGATGAAAGCATTAGAGTTTAGGAGTTATTGATCTCATTTCTGTATGAGGTCACTATGACCTACATGGGTTTTTTTTTGGTGACCTAATGACTAGAAAATGCTCACTTGTCAATCATATACATCCTAGAAAAAACCAAATCCAAGTCTAATCAAATCCAGTTCCATCCTTCAATTCATTGATGTGGATAATTCAAACTCCATCAGTCAATGCCAAAATCCAATCCAATTCTAACATTCCAAACCAAATCTCAAGGTTAAGGACCTAGGTCCTAAACCCTTTTTTGGGTGATTTTCTATCACCTTGAAATCCAGTAAAATGACATCTTAATTGGGGTCTATTAATGGAATATTTTTTAGATATGTCTCTAAGAATAACACACTAAATTTGAGCTAAATCTGAAACTTCTAGCCCCAAAAATTAAATCTTGTTCTAAAGGCTATAAAATCTTCAAATATTTAAAGCCTGTGCCATTGAACTTGCCATCCTGCGGAATATGATCTTCAGACTCTTTTAAAACCTTTTAATCACATCCATGACCTTTTTTATGACTTTTTGAGCAGTAGTTTACACTTTGTTGGACCTAGTTTGACCTAGTGTTTACCAAGGGTCAAAATGACCAAAATACTCTTTAAAGGGGTTTTTGGTCTTTTCCTCAAAACTCAACATAGTTCAACCCTATAAACCATCAATACATATCCCAATGGATCCTAAATATCACTAAGAATACATTGGACCCAAACTAACCCTTTGGTTTGACCATGGTTGACCAAAGTGGCACTTAAGGATTTAAACACCTATTTCCAACTAAATAAGTTTGTCTTGATCTAAAAACACCTACATTGAGTTCATATGTTCAATTTGAACTCAATGGACCCAACCCTTGACCATAGGTCAACTTGGTTGACCAAGTCTGACCAAACCTCCCAATCACTTCTACACATTCAAACCATTTCACCAAAGATTTTCCAAGTCAATTCAGTCACCTAAGACTGCAATTTGGACACTTAGGGATAACCCTTTGGTGGACCCAAGACTTAGGTCCACTTGGGTTAGCCATTTGGCTTGACTCAAGTGTCCAATGAGAGGTTTCCCTTGAACCAAGTTCTAAACTTAGCCCAATTGAATCAAAATAATGTTGGCAATGGGTCCCCCATGACCCAACACACCTTCCCTAGTTGACAGAGCCCTTGGGTCAAAATGGGTTAAAAATTAGGCTAACCCAAAGTTGTCAAAACCACTATGAGTTGAGCCATTTCCCAACCTAGGCCTCACTAAGCCAAACCAACACCTCCATTAGGCGGCCCTAGGTACAACACACCTTCCTTAATTGGCCTAGCCTTTGGGTCAACTTAGATTAGGAATTAGGCTAAACCAAAGTGGTCAAAACTATTATAGGTTGAGCCATTTCCCAACATAGGCCCACTATGTGAATTCAACACTTGCATTGGCTTGCCTTAGACCCAAGGCACCTACCCAATTTAGCCTTACCCTTAGGCTGACTTGGTTCTATTCCTAGGCTAGCCTAAAATGGTCAAAACCACTTTGACTTGATCCATTTTCCTCCTCAAAGAAATTCAAGCCCAATTGACACTTTCATTGGGTTCCCCCTAACTCAGCACACCTTCCCCATCAATCCCATGACTTGGCATCCCCAATCCCAATTGAGCTAACCAATGAGCTTGCTTGACCCTCATCATCCCTTTCAGCTCACCCTGACCTCGCTAGTGGCTGGCGATGGTAGGTGTGAATGGGAGAAACTTATGAAGGTCCCCTCCATCACAAGCCTCATCCAAGGCTGCCTAGTTGCTCATCCTATTGGTTATGAGCTCACAAAAGTATGAGAAGGTGTCCCTTTCCATTTGGTACCCATCTGTCTATCCACTCAAGTGATCCTAGCTATCCATGGACACGAGAAAGGCTTGAACAAATCACCCTCATCCAAAGCCCCTCTCTTGATCCCAACATTTCAAAAACCTTCCCTAGAGTTTAATAAGTACTCATTTATAATTTCCCATCTTTCTAATACCTTTCGTCCATTAGTTTGAATAATTTATGGTGAAAATTCTCCGCACTTCACTCTGCCTCCCACCTTTGGTGATCCTCCAGCTTCAATGTATAAAGATGAAGTGCTCAACATCCCTCACTAAAGCTTCTTGATAGAAAATCCCATTTATTGGAGCTTTCTACATAGTGAAAACACATTCCCAAGCTCCTTAGATAGGTAGTTAGGTCCAGTGTGAAGGAAACTTTAACTCAAGTGTATTTCTATCGTTGGATTGAAGGTTTCTGATGTCATGATGCTCCCTGAGAAATTTGAAGGAGTTTCACTAGCAAGATCTCTTGGATCATGCTGGAGAAGCCCATTGGCTATAGGATTCCATGGGACATTAAAGAAATAATCAAATCTGTTGATCAATGACTCTGATTAGATCCCATAGTCATAGAGCATATTTAATCCTATCTACTCGATCTGGCATCCGACAGCCACAGTTAATCCCAAATTACCTAGTTAGTGCTAATGATTTACTAACCAATCAGAGTTTGTCTACATATAAAAGTGCAGTTGATTGGGTAATTACATAATTCAAAATTCTAATAGTTTAGGAAAAATTTAAAAATTCATATCTCCCTCCACACTTGGCCAACTTTGGAGTCTTAGGCTCATTGGAAAGATCTCAGTGAGATCTTTAAAAGCCTTTTGGTTTCAAGATGTAATTACTTCTATGTTAATGTCAATTTCAATTTGAATGTTTTTAGTATTATTGTATTTATGTGTCTAATTGGTGTCACTATGGCTTGGAACTTTGAGGGAATGAATTTGGGCATGTCTATGACATGTCCAAAAATTTTCTCCTTTGTTTGATGTGTTTAAGGGCATATTTAACCCAATCTAAACTTAGGGTTCATGGTTTGATCCCTAAGTTCAAATTGGCTTCTTGATATCTCCAATGTGAATCAGGTATTAAGTGTTTGTGAGTTAATTATACTTAATCTAGGGAGTTTAGAGCCACTAATTGCACCCCTCCCTTGCCCTAGATAATGACTTTGGAATTTTCTAAGGTAACCTTATGGTTGCCTTGGGTGGTTTGGTTAACCAACTTAGAGAGTTCCACATGGTCCCAAATCTAGAGGGATTGGACCTTGAGATTAGGTTGATCCCATGGTCTAAATTTCACTAGAAATGGAATCCATTTGGTTCACCAACTAGGGGTCCCCAAATCACTTCCAAGATTTATCCTACAACCTTAATTAAATAATAATTAATTCAAAAAATCCACATTAGGCCCAGAATTGCTCACAATTGAACCCTTAACTCATGAAAAATAAAACCCCATTACATAACCTATAATTTAACTTTAATTTAATACTTAAGAAAAATTGATAATTAATTAAATTAATTAATTAAAAATATTTTAAAATACTTAAAAATCTCTAAATACATGGAAACATCCTCTTCATTCATTCCTAACCTTTGGGGATGATTCTAAGAGGTTTGTGACTAATTTGGATCAAAATCTAAAAATCCCTTTAATTAGGCAATTTTAAGAAAATCCTAAAATACCTTAACTTTCAAAGCTCATAAAAAATTTTAGAAAAATCTAATTTAATCAAACTCAAAACCATGCAACTCTAATTAAAATCTAGTATCTTCAAAAAAAAGTGAAACCATTAAAATTAAGTCAAAGTCAACTCTCCAATTAACCATAATTCAAAATTAGGTCAAAACTTTGAAAAATCATAACTTATTGTAGAAATTTCTAAATTGAGCAAACTCAAAGTCAATATACTCGTCCTAAGATCTTATATTTAAAAAAATCATTTAAAAATAAAAAATCACTTTAATTTTAGGTTGACTTTTAAATTAATATAGTTAAATAACTTAAATAATTTTAGAAATTTTAAAAATTCAATAATTCACTTAAAATTTCAATAAATTTTAATTTTATCATCCAAATCAACAATCAATACATTAAATTCAATTTCATTAACCTTTAATCCTCAAACAACTAAATTAAGTTAATCAACTCCGGTTACTGCTGGATAACCTAGGCCTACAAGGTTGATAAGCAACAAAGGTGGTAATCATTTAACTATTAAAATACACCTAAGTTAAACTTTAATACATCAATATTTAAAATCAAACATAAATTTTCCTTTCAACCCTTAACAAACCTAAACATAAGATAACTTTAATAAATTATCCAACTTAGGATCCACCCCATCCATATAACCTTTAACACTTTAGGTTGTTTGCAAGGACAATCAGCTCTAGTCTAGGTTAACCCGGTGTTTACTTTTATAGCTGTGTGTTGGGGTTTTTTGAGTTTTTATTGCATGCTGTGATTGAAAATTGATTAATGTGAGTGTTTATTTACTTTAACTATAATCTATGAATTGATGTGATGGGCAATAATTTACTCTTAGGTTTGAACCAATCGGTTACTCACTAAGTTTCCTACAGGTGGTCATGCTCATGTAGGGAAGCAAAAGGAGGCTAAATCAACAATGATTTAAAAACAAAAGTTTTTTATAGGTGCTTCAGCTGCTTAGCCCCCAAATAAATAAGAGTGTGGCTATGTGTCATTTACTTTTTATTGCATACATTTATATATATAAACTACTTGAAATTTATTTGATTTTAAATGCTTAGGATAACCCTGTAGGAGAGTTTAGATTTTTAATTTTTAACTAGATGTAATTCATTTAAAGCTAAGAGTTATACAAGTTATACATTTGAGTCAGGATATATAGATCCAAAATTGGATTCAAAAGAGGAGGGTCCTTTTCCATTTGGAAGTCCAAATTTGAATCTTTTCACTACCCAAAGTGAAAAAATAACCTCCCATTCAGGGGAAGGGTTTTCTTTTTTATTTGGATATCTAGATATGACTAATCCAATGAGCCTAAAGAGGAGGAGACCGGGGAGTTAAAGATAAAGAGTATCACACTTAAAGTCAACTTGCATTAGTTTTAGGATTAGAATTTAGGTTTATGATTTGTGGTGCCCGAACAATTTTAATTTACGTAATTTTTGGGTTATAATAAATAGGTAGTTTTCATACAAACATTTATTTAATTAATTTTATTTATACATGTACTTGATTTAATTTGATTGCAATTAGGGTTGGTCACTTTTCAGAGTTTTTTTGTGATTTGCATGTTATTTTTGTTTTAGCCTAGATACACAGAGGCACATAAGGGTACATAAAAACTTTTCTACTTAAATTCAAAAAAAAATTATAGGCTAACATAGAAACTATAATGATCTAAAAGGTAAGCTCGGGACAGCCGGGAGTCACTATAAGCATATTATTTACTTCTCTGTATTGTTAGTGACCTCCCCACCTGTAGGTTATGGCAGACCACATAACCTTTGAGGGTGCAGATTTGTCAAGGGGATATTGTGCAATCCCTAGGAAAAAAATTTAATTTTTAAGCCTTTTTAAAAAATTGCTATATTTCATTTTATGCATTTAATTGAGTAAATTAGCATACATTGCATTAGAAATAAATTAAAATAGATTAAAATTTTAATTGCAATTTATTCAATAATTATACCTGGATTATATCAAAAGACTAATTAGGATCTGCTTTAGACGTCAATTCTAATTTTTTTTAAAAATATAACAATAATGTCCCTACCACTCTTTCATAATAATAATCAGACTCATGGATTTTAAATTGACTAGGTGGTTACCTGGCTCTCCAATCCAGGCTGGGGTAAGTCCAAATTTTGCATTGCATTAACTATGTTTGGGTTACTGTGGTCGAGTGCCCAATTTAGATTTAGGATTTGGGGAAGGTTTTGAATCATAAGACCCCCAACCTTCTGGAATATAATCTCAAATTTCTAATAAAATAATCAATTCAAATTAAAAAGAATTCTCTCAATCTAAAATTTAAAGTCCAACACTTAGATTTGGTTGGGAAACTTTTGAATTATTTTAGAATCTCAAAATGTTTCCTACCCCTCCTCCATTGTCTCAAAAAATAAGTGTTCAAAATTCAATCCAATCACCATTAAAACTCTAAATTAACCTCCTTTGACATCACTCTTAAAATATCTCTAAATAGAATTTATGTTATTATTTTGATTGAGAGTATTCATAGGAGACCCCAATTTCCTATGATGTAATTAACTATAAGGGCTTGTGCTCGTAGAAGATTTAGAACCAACAACCCTTTCAAAAAAAAAAAATCAATTTTCAAAACTCAATTTGTTTTCTTTGGGAACATTAAAATCAATGACGATCTCTATCATCATGTTCAAATAATAATTAATATATGATATTTTCTTCCTTTGGGAAAAAAACATTATTTGATTAAACTTCACGTTAACCTTTAAGGTTATATGCAATTTTTTCTTAAATTTCGATGTGACATTCAAGATGAGATTTGCAATTCTAAATCTGAATCCTATTTTGAAATATTATTTCCAACCCTCGAGGTGGTATACCTTTTTAAATGGAATGCTCGATTTTAGATTTAAAATTCAAAGCCAATTTCAAATTCTCCAAAGAAAATTAGACTTTTCAAAATCTCATTTTAATTCTAACCCAAATAGTAGTATGCATATGTATGTATGAGAGTTTGACCAAATATATTAAGTTGACTTGGTCAATTTCACTTGAATTTGATTGACCAATGACTAGGATATGTTTAGGCTATGCATTTTAGTTGATTTAAGGCTTGATATAGGTCTAAATGGATTGATTTAATAGGAAACATAGGTTTGGCTCAATTAGGTCAAGTTTGCTAGACTTGGGCTCAATTGACCAAGTCAACTATTGACTAAGTCAGGGTGACCATTCAAGTCCAAGTCACTGTACAAGGTGATTAAATGTTTTGGAGATATTTGAATAAGTTTGAGGCTTGATCAAGTATAGAAAAGGCTTAAGGGTTGATCTAGACAACCTTGGTTGACTTGGTCAACTAAGTTGACCGGGGTATGAGTTTGAGTTCAACAAATTTAATTTGATCAATGGAGTCTGGTGGAGGTAGTCTCAAGGGTTAGAATGGTCGTTTGGATTAAATTGACTATTTAGACCCTTAAGGGGATTTTCAGTTAACCTAGGTTAACTTAGTAAACTTGATTGACTCAAGACCTGGGTTAGGCCTCAACATGTTTAGTTTAACATCTAGAGTCTAGTGGAAGTGGTCTTAAGGGTTAGAATAGTCATTGGGGTCTATTGTAATCCAGGATCCCTAGTCTATAATTTTGATGATGATAAAAATTATTGATTGAATGGTAACTTTTATTAGTTATTATTTTAGATATTTCTTTTATCTGTGAGTACTAATATTGCAGGTAAAATATACACACTACTCAAGGCTAATGGAAGCTCAAGACTGGATAAAATTGGAATGTCAAGTAAATAAAGTATATACTTTTATTTTTTATTTAATTTCTATTTCTTGAGTGTGGCCATATAAGAGTGTATGCAATTAGGTGACCATACACACACATAGGGGGAATGAGAAAATTTTTAAAGTTAAAAATTTTTGTACTAATTATACTGTATGAATTATAATCATACTGTACAATCAGTTATAAAAAGAATGTACTTAATAGCTAATTAAAGAATTAGTTTATGTGAACTAATCATACTGTACGATCTGAATCGTACTATATAATTCATTATGATATGAAAAACTTAGTCACTAGTAAATTAAGATATTCAAAATTTAATTTTTGAATTAATTATATTATACGATCTAATTTGTACTATGTAAATATTTGAAATCTTAGTTAAATTAAGACTCGTAATTAGTCAATCAAATTATAGTTTAATTAATGATAGCAGATCGTACTGTATAATTTTTGTTGTATCGTATGGTTGGCAGATACAAAATTTGGTCATCCAACATATTTTACCAAATGAAAATCATAATTTTTGAACTAATCATACTATATAATTTTGATATTGTATTGGATGACCGACTTGAAATCAATTAACTTTACTGTACGATGCTAATAGTACAGGACAATTGACAGAGATAATTTCCAACCGTCCTAGGAATCTTCCTCTAAAAATAGAGAGAAAGCAAATATATCATACTGGATGTTCTTTGCATCATATTGCATGATTTGTTTTAAAGGTTGAATAATTAATCTTAACAACTATTTATATCATTTTGGACGAGCCTAAATTAATCGTACTGTATAAATTTCAATTAAACCATACGAACATTGATGACCAACTTAAAATTTTAGGGTTTCCTAAATTCTAATACTTAAGTAATGTTTTTATAATCTCTTTGAAAAAAAAGAGGATTGAGTGACTACTGAAGGAACTCTGAGAGAGAAGATTTTGAGTGAGATATGGGGTTTGAGAGGAAGAAGAAGGTGAGGATGAGCATGAGGGAGAAAAGTGTGAGGGGATGTTGACCTCATTTCTATATGAGGTCACTAGGACCTACCTGAATTTCTTTTTGGTGACCTAATAATTAGAAAATGTCCACTTCTCAATCATATAGGTTCAAGTCAAAATCACATCCAATCCTAATCAAATCTAATTTCACTTTTCAATTCCTTCTCTGGTCCACCTTCCACCAACTTCTAATTAACTTTCAAATCATCTTCAATCAATCTCAACCACTCATTTTGTTATCATTAAGATGAATAATTGAAATTTAACCATTCAAGTTTAAATTCCAATCCAAACCTAAAATTCCAAAGTCAAGATCCAAGGCCAAACGCTTAAGTCCTGAAACCCTTTATGGGTGAATTTTCAATCACATGGAAACCCAGTTAAATGCCATCTAATTTGGGGTCTATCAACTCCATATTATTTAGACAAGTCTTTAAGATCAATTCACCAAATTTGAGCTCATTATGATATCTCTACCCCCAAAACTTGAATTAATTTCCAAACTTTACCAAACCTTCAAATATTTACAACCAATGTAGTCGGACTTTCCATTCAGTGGAATTTGGCCTTGTGACTCTTTCCAAACCTTCTAACCATATCCTTATCCTTTTTCACGACTTATTGAGCAATAAAATAAATTTTGTTGGACCCAGTTTCACACAATGTTGACCAAGGGTCAAAATGACCAAAATGTCCTTTAAAGGGGGTATTTGGTCTTTTCCCCAAAATTCAATATTCCCTTCCCATATCAATTCTCTAAACCAACCCCAATGGATCCTAAATTTCATTGGTCCCAAATCCACCCTTTGGTTTGACTTGGTTGACCAAGTCAACCATTGTTGACCAAAGTGACCCTTAAGATTTAAATAACTATTTTAGAGTAAATGAGCTCCCCTTGACTTGGGACCTCCTCCATTGAGTTCATATAATCAATTTGAATTCAATGGACCCAACCCTTGACCTAGCTCAACTTGGTTGACCAAGTCAACCAAGTTTGACCAAACCTCCCATACACTTCCACTAGCTCAAACCTCTTAACCAAGACTTCTCCAAACCCATTCAAACTCATGAAATGATCCATTGGATCCTTAAGAGACCCGTCTTGAAGATCCAAGACTTGAGCCCACTTGGGTTAGCCATTTGGCTTGATGTAAATGTCCAAAGAGAGGTTCCCCTTGAGCTAAATCCCATAATATGCTAAATTTGATCAAACCAATGGTGGCATTGTGTCCCTCATGACCCAACACTCCTTCCTCAGTTGACCAAACCCTTGGGTCAACTTGTGGTAGGAATTAAGATAGCCCAAAGTGGTCAAAACCACCATGGTTGAGCCATTTCTCAACCTAGACTGCACCAGCCCAATTTAACTTTTTCATTAGCTTACCCTAAACCAAAGGCACCTACCCTAGTCAGCCCCACCCTTGGGTTGACTTAGGTCAACCTCTAAGCTAGCCCAAAGTGGCTAAAGCCACTTTAATTTAAGCCATCTCCCAATTCAGACCATATCAAACCTAATTGACACTTGCATTGGATGCCCCTTGTCCAAATACATCTTCCCCATCAATACCATGACCAGACTCAACCCAAGTTGCACCCTAGCCTACTTCCCCAATTAGCTTCCCCCAAGCCCAATTTATCTCACCATTGAGTTCACTAGACCCACAACATCCTTTCCAGCTCACCTTGACTCAACCAGGGTTGATGATGGTCGAAGAAAATAAGAGATTCTTCTGGTGGTCCCCACCTTCTTGAGCTTTATCTAAGGCTTACCAGTGGTTCAGCCCATTACCTTTGGGCTCACGTAGCTCTAGGAGGATGTCCCCTACTACCTGGAAGCTATTTGGTCATCTATCAGCTCCATCCTAATCATCCATGGTCATGGGTGCCATTAAAATAAGGCTCCTTCACCCAGACATGGTCATTTAACTGCAGTATCCCAAAATCACTCGTTAGAGCTCCCTGAGCATTCCTCTCCCTTTCCCTAGCATCCCAACCTCTTATAACCATCCATTTAAGCAAACTCTAATGAAATTTGTTCCTCTGCTCAAAGACTTACTTTTAGAGATCCTTTGGCCGAGATATTTGAAGGTGAAGTCTTCTCCTTCATCCACTCAAGCTTCCTAAGACAAAAACCCATCTTTTAGGGCTTTCTATATGATAAAATTCATTTCATGAGCTCCTAGTTAGGTAGCATCGGTCAAGTGTGAAACAAATTATCAACCCATATGAATATAACCATTAGATTGATAGATTGTAGTGTCTGAATCCATCCTATGAAATTTCGAAGGAGTTCACTACTAGGATCTCACGGATCACACCGAAGAATATCTACATCTTTGGGTTTATGCATGAGGTTGAAGACACAATCTTAGCCATTGATATTAATCAATGGTTTAGATTTTATCCTACGGTTGTGGAGGCCATTTGATCATGGTCATTCAATATTCTATCTGATGGTCAGGGTTTAATCTGCATTATTTAGTCAGCCTCTAATTAGTTGGAATGTATCGCATGGAAAGCGTGTGGCTAACTAGGTAATTGGGAATTTAATTTCACAAAAAAAATTTCAAGGAAACTTTGAAAAATCATTATCTCTCTCCACACTTGGCCAAATTAGGCTTTCCTAGGCTCATTAGAAAGATCATAGGGAGATCTTCAAAAGCTACATGGCTTCAAGCTCTTATTATGCATGAACTTAGTGAATTTTTGTAACTATACCTGAGGCATTTTATGTAATTCTCTTAATATTGAACTCAGCATAGCTTCAAACTTTGGGAAGTTAAATTGGGGCAAGTCTGTGACATGTCTAAATTTTCCATTCTCTGTTTTTTATTTAAGGGAATAATCTATACAATTTAAAATCAAGGGTCACGGTTTATTCCTTGATTTCAAATTGATATAATGATCTCTCCAATGAGAAATAGGAATTGGGTGTTTATGTGTTAATTATGCTTTAGTCTAGGAAGTTTAGAGCTACTCATTTCACCCCTCCCTTGCCCTAGGTATAAATTAGGAATTTTCCATGGTAACCTAGTGGTCATGTTTGGTGGTTTGGTTAATCACCTTTGGGGATCCATCTTAGGCCCAAATTTGGTGGGATTGGGCCTGAGATCAAGTGATTGTATGGCCCAAGTTTCACTAAAATTTGTGCCATTTGGTCCACCAACTAGTAGCCCCAAAAACCCCTCCTAGAATTGACCCTTTTCCTTAATTAATTTATAATTAATTCATATAAAATCTATAAGGTCTCTAGTTGCACATAATTGAACCCTTAACCCATGAAAAATAAAACCCTCATGATCAAGTCTCTAATTTAGCTTTAATTTAATTTTTAAGGGAAATTGATAATCAATTCATTTAATTAATTATAAATATTAAAAAATTCCAAAAATTATTTAAAATCTTAGAAACATCCCCTTGGGTCATCTTTAACCTTTGGGGGTAATTCCAAGATGTTTGGGCCAAATTTGGATTAAAATATAAAAATCCCCTAAATTAGGCCTTTTTGGAAAACTCAAAAATACCTTAACTTTCAAAAATCACCAATAATTATAGAAAAATCTTATTTAATAAAACTTAGAGCCATTCAACTCTAATTAAAATATATTTTTTTTAAAAAAATTTATTTCCTAAATTAAGTCAAAGTCAAAAAGTAAACTTTCCTATCAATTGTAGTTCAATACTAGGTCAAAACTTCAAAAAAATTATAACTTAATATAGAAAATTTCAAGTTGAGCAAACTCAAAGTTTAATTACCCTCCTTAAGGTTTAGTATATAAGAAAAATATCAAAATTCAAAAAAATATTTTAATTCTAAAATTTAAGTTTAAAAAATTTAATTAACATAACCAAAAAAACTCTAATAATTTTAGAAAATCTAAAAAATCTAATAATTCACTTAAACTTTTATAAACTTTGAATTTCATCATTCAAATGAATAAAAAATTAATTGAATTAAAATTTATTAACCTTTAATATCTAACTAATTAAACTAACTTAAGCAACCCCAGTTACTACTAAATAATCCAGGCCTATGAGGCTACTTGCTTACCCTTAAGGAAGTTAAAATAAACTTCACGGTCTTGGTGAGAAACAATGGTAGTAATCAATTAACTATTAAAAAAATATCTAAATTAAGCTTTTATTCATTAATATTTACACTCAAACATAAATTTTACCCCCTCTAACCTTCAACAAACCTGAATATCATACAACTTTAAAAAACTACCCAACTTAGGATCTACCCCAACCACCTAGCCTTTTGCACACATTTTAGATGGTTTGCTTGGACAACCAACTCTATTCTAGGTTAGATCGATGTTTACTTTTGCTCTTGTTTACCAGGTTTTCAGAGTTTTCACTGCATTGTGTGATTAAAAATTGATTGATGTGAGTGCTTACTTACTTTAAATGTAATCTACGAATTAATTTGATGGGTGATAGTTTACCCTTAGGTTAGGACCGATCTGATTGCTTACTAAGTTTTTTTTGTAGATGGTCGCACTCATGTATGGCAATAAAAGGGGGCCAAGAATAATAATAAATGAAAATGTTAAAATTTCTTTTAACTGCTTAGCCCTAAAATAAATAGGAGCGTGGCTAAGTTTGATTTACTTTTTATTGCTATAAATTGCTTTGTATTTATTTTATTTTAAATGCTTAGCGTAACCATGTAGGAGAGTCTAGATTTTTCATTTTAATATAAATGTATTTTATTTAAAGTTAAGATTTGTGAAAGATAGACATTTGAGTTGGGATATATAGATCCAAATTTGGATTCTAAAGAGGAAATGACATCCCTCAAGAAAGGGTCATTTTTATTTAGAAGCCCAAATTTATATCATTTCAGTACCCAAAATGAAAATAATAGCCTTCCCTTTGAGGGGACAGTTTTTTTTTAATTTGGGTACCCAAATATGACAAATCCAAGGAGCCCAAAGAAAAGGAGGACAAGGAGAAGAAGACAAAGAGTATCATGTTGCAAATCTGGATCCAAATACTTTGATTTTGATGATAAAAAAATATTATTATTTCTTTTCCACTGCTATTATCGAATATTTATTTTATTTGTTCTGCTTACTAACCTTTCAGGTCCACAAAGATCATTTGTAAAACAAATCAACTTAAGATTGCGTAGATTAGGGCTGAGTCTATTTGTCATTTCAAAAAAAAAAAAAAAATTTCTTCAAGTTCCTCTGCTAGACTCTGTCCGCCTAATTTCTGACTCTGATATCCCTATCTCTGTTCCGCTTGAGATTCCTCTTTCAATCCAATACGTTTCTCATTTAAGCCTAAAACAGTTATTTACAACTGATTTGTTTTTAAATCAATATAATGACTCAAAGCTTTATTCCCCAAATGACTTAATAAAGTTACTCATGTAACTTTGCAAAATTTACTTCAGTAATTTTGTAAAAGTACATCCAATTACTGAACTTCAGTAAGTATATCTTTTAGTATGTTAAAAGATATTATTTCAGTAACTTTTTTTTACTTCAATAAATCTGATTAAGAAAAAAAAAATGCTTTAGTAAATTCCCATCAAAGTAAATTCATGCAACGTTGTTTTATTTTGTGAAGAAAATGTAAAGCAATTACTTCAATGTCCAATTACATTATTTTAAATATAATATTTTTTAACAAAATATTTATATGAGCATCAGATAAGAAATGAAAGAAGACCTCGTGTTATCGATCTTAGATCCGTCCGAGATGGTTTTAAATTGAAGACCTCGTGTCGTCGATCTTAGATCCGACCGAGATGGTTCCAAAGTGAAGACCTCGTACCGTCGATTTCAAATCCGGTCGGGAAGAATTTAAATTGAAGACCTCGTGTCGTCGACCTTAGGTCCGACCGAGATGGTTTTAAATTCAAGGCCTCGTGTCGTCGACCTTAGGTCCGACCGGGAAGAAAATATCGGCAAATGCCGTCCCGATTTCTCCCTCGGTGGGGAGATGACGCCGGGAGGCTGCCGAAATTTTTTTAGAAAATTCTTAACTTAGTGAATTTTTGAAAAAAAAAGATCTCTAAAAAAAAATTTAAAATTAGAGAGCAATTAATCAACCGATTGAATTAATTAGATTGCATATGCTCAGTTTTTTTTAATAAAAATTGGATTTTATATAATCAGATTTATATATATCATTTTTTATACAAATTGGGATGGTTTAATTCTAAAACAAAAAAGAAGAAATAAAAGGATTTTGGGAAGATGAGATCATCTATGGACTCGTATACCATGAGATATGTAATGGGGTTGCCTTCTCCATTTAATGTTTAGTTTTTGGGTACTTTATTTCATTACAAAATGAGTGCTTTTTTTCTATGCTTTCTTTCCAATATAAATATGATCATATCACTCCAATTGGAAGTGGGAAAAAGGTGCTCCAATTGTGAATGATTTCTTATTTGTAAAGCATCTTAATTTTTTTTTTTATAATCAAGAAAACAAATTTGCACTTATATTCTGATCATTACAAAAGGTGCATAAGAAGTGGTTCAACATATCTCTCATATTGTACCAAAGTCTTGGGCATTCAAATCCATTCAAAAGATCAAAACAGCAAAGAAAATTCTAATTAAATTAAAGGAAGCTTTTGTATCTTGTGGTGATAAACAAATACAATCATGCATTCTATATGGTGTTGGCAATCACAAAAGTAGACTTTATCTAAAAGATCAGAATCTTGTTGAAGGTTTTTTTTTTTTTTATATAAAAAAAATGATTCATGCTCTTTGCACCACAAATATTCTCGCACATGGAGTTAACTTACCTGTGCACACAGTGGTGATTAAATCAACTCAATATTTCAATAAAAAAGAAAGGGTGTCTCTACTTGGAGTACAATCAATCTATAGTATTGCAGGCATATTGCAAGAAAATTAACGTTTCCATCATTCAACCTATGTTTAAACTGATCAGCAACAACTCAATAATATAAACAAATCTTCAAACAAAATAATTCAACTCAGAAAAAACTACTTGACTCAAATCTCAATAGCAACTAAAACAAAACTCCACAAATTCCTATACAAAACTCCCTATAACCATAACCGAAACTCTCCAACAGAACAAACTAATCTCCAAGCTCTAGGAAGTTCTCATGTACGAGCCCCTGCAAACAAACAAATAAAGATCAGCGCATTGCAAATAAATTGAATCAATACAGAAAATAATAAATCTAACTACTGCAAGTAAAACAAAGTACTGAAAAAATAGGAAAAGTTAAGTACGAAAAAGCTAGTAGTGTAATAGTGCTAGAAAATAGGAAGAGTGCTGAACTGCTGCAGTAAGAAAAAGGGATACAAGTACATAACGACAAAAAAAAAACACTAATGCAGTGTCAAAATTCCAAGATGTCAAAATCATGAACTAAAACTAATTTACAACCCCTTTCAATTTCTCTAAATAACAAATCTCCAAATAATCAAACTCAAAATTAATGTGCAGCCTCGTTCATAGGAACTAGGTTGTAAGACCCACTACCCGGCAACTTTCGTAGGAAAGCAGTAAGCCCGATCTTAGGGGAAAGTTTTAGGTAAAATTAACCTAATCCCAACCCCCAATTCAAACCCTAGCAACTTCTAATAGAAGTCATAAATCCGACCTCTGAGGCAAATGTTTGGGTGATAATACAACCCTAGACCCCTCATTTGGGCATCCTAGTCTTTAGGACTTGGTTGTAAGACCCACAATTCGGGCCGCTTAGCTTACAGGGCTAGGTCGTAAGACCTATCCAATTGAAATTCTTCAGGCAACTCCTAATTGGAGCCGTAAGCCCCAAACTAAACAAACTATCCGGGCAACTCCTAATTGGAGCCGTAAGCCCCAAACTAAACAAATTAACAGGAAACTTCTAAGGAAGTAGTAAGCCCCAACTCAAATTAAATTAAAACTAAATTAAAATCCACACCTAATCACTTCAGTCTATTCGGGATCCCTGAGAGGAGGCAACCCATGGTTGCTAATCAGATTTCCTGGACACTACAATCAATGATTGTTAGTGTTGGTAGATTGAAATCTATGGTACACCCGAGACGATGGAACCATGGGATCTTGATCGGGTTTACCTCCATTTCCCCATTATTGTGACTAAAATTTATTTAAAATTATTTCATCCTTAATCGAGAGTTCTCTCTTATGTAGTAAGAGGGGTAATTAACTATGAGTGCTTGCACTCATAGGAAGTAAGAACCCCAGATCTATAAACCCTGACACTACCCTCAGGGGAAATCTGGTTAATTTCAATCTGACTTAAGGGAAGTGAAATCCTACGGCTGCAAAGCGGGATTCATGCATTCGTGCCATTTTTCTTGAGCCAACATATAGGCCAAGTAGAGCTAGATGCTGATGAGGATCTGCCTATCTTTGCATCCTCTCCACTCCTTAAAAAAGTCATTTCCACCCCTTTGTTGCTACTACAGGGGAGGAGAGGGTGACTAAGATAGCTACCTCCCCACCATGCATGGTAGACTACTCAATAAAGAAAACTCCAAAGGAAAAATGACTATAGAGAATCAAAATTTTGAGGAACATAATACATACATGTGTTGTTCAGGCAGGTGAAACTAAGGAGCAGTATGTGAGACATTGAAAGGGAATGATCTCACATAAGTTTGAAAAGGAAATTCTTAAAGAAGAAAGATCTGAAGCAAGAAATTTAGCTCCTAAGTAGTGAGGAAGAAAAAGTTTGCAAGATAGCTAGCTACTTTTGTGTTAGTAGATGGATACCACTAGGTGTCATGCCCTCTATCCTCTAAAATGAAGGGTATCATACCTACTAGACCTAGAGAGGGATTCCATTATACTAGCAGACCACCGATTCCTTCCCCAAAATTTGCAAAGCTAGCCTTAGTGGTGGTGAATTCCAAGAAGGATTCTAAAATCAAAGGGATAACTAAAGCTAAGGGCAACATGCCCAAATTATTTGAAAGAAAATTGTTGCGAATCAATGGTTTATGATTTTGATGATAGCAAATATTTTTATTTCTCTACGACTGCCTTATGTACTGACATTTCAGGTTCACACGATCGGACTACAATTTGGAACCAGCTCAAGATTGGGTAGACTAAATCTGAGTTAGTTTGTACCTTTTTCATTTCTTGAGTCTATTATATTTATTGTGGCTCATGATGCTTTGTAACGTATAAGAGTTTTTGACTGTTACCTAGAGCTTACTGTCTTTGGTAACATCATCCTGGATGATATTAATATCGTCCGGGATGATCCATCTAAAAGAAGAAACCCTAATTAGGGCATCCTCATTAAAGCAGCCGTCTTTATGCAAAATACATAGTCCTGGATGATTTTGTATTGGCCAAGACGATAGGCTAAATTCAGAAAGAATCTGCCGCCATATCTACTAGGAAATTCTTATTTTTGGATATCGGCCTGGTGGATCGGCCTGAACTATAAAATATCGTCAAGGATGATCCAGGACAATTTTTCCAAAATTTCTCAAGCAATTTTAAAAAGTAATTAATGGTGATTTCATCCGGGCCGATCGCAACATCGTCCGGGATGATTATACATCGTCCAACTTCATTTCAGGGCGATATTCAGGACGATTTTTCTCATATTTGAACTAATCGGCCAGGACGATATGTCTATCGTCCTGGATGATAAAGTCGGCAAATGGCATTAATGAGCTCATTTTTAGCTCTTCTATTTAAGAGATGACAAGGCACTTTGTAAATGTCTTTGGAAGCCATTGTAGTTTCGTTCTTATAAGAAAAACTTGAAGAGAAAGCTTGAAAGGGAGTGAGGAACGGGTGAAGTCTGAGAGAGGGAGAAGATCCTGTGAGGGGGGGGACTCAAGGGAGTGTGGAGGGGGATTCCACATGGTTGCTCTGGCAGGCTTGCACCTTAATACCGTCGGATTCAAGGCTTGTCTCGAGGGCATTTCACCAAAGAAGAATATCTCTTTCGTGTCAAAGGACCCGACAACTCCGCCGCACTGGGGAAGGTAGAAGTGATTTTGTATGTGCTTCTCCGCCTAGCTGTGGGGGCTAAAGGAGAGACACTTGTTTTAGTGCAATACTTAGAGGGTGCCTCCAAGGAGTGGACGTAGGTCAAGGTTTGACTGAACCACTATAAATCTGGTGTGTTCTTTCTTATTATTTGTTTCCGCATTTAATTTCTGCATTTATTTTATTTGTGGTGATTTTGGTTTGTACTTTGCTTAAAATTTCTTCTTTATGAATTCACCACTCTCTTTATTTAGCCTTGGGCTAGTTCTATAGGGCTTAACATCCCTAACAAACTTTCTAGTGTCATCAGAGCACTTTCAAGTGGTATCAGAGCCGTATTCATAAAATAAGTTTTAAAAAGCTTTTGAATTTTCGATCCATGGCTAATCGTAATGTTGTGGAAGGTTATTCAATCACCAGACCTCCTTTATTTAAAAATATGTCATTTGATTTTTGGAAAACTCGCATGTCTATTTTCTTGCAATCGATTGATTTTTGTATGTGGCATATGATTTTAACTGGTTATTCATCACCGTCACGAATTGTTAATGGAGTTAAAACTGATATTCCTTTTAATCAATGGAATAAGGAAGAACAAATGAATGCTCAACTGAATGCAAAATCTTTAAATTACTTTTTCTGTGCTTTAAATTCTGAAGATTTCATGTTAATATTCACTTGCACTACTGGAAAGGAAGTTTGAGATAAACTACATACCATATATGAAGGCACGAATGAAATCAAGCAATCCAAGTTGAATTTGTTAATGCATGATTTTGAATTATTTTTCATGAAACCTTATGAAACAATCTTAGACATGTATACCAGATTCATTAAGATTGTAAACTCATTGCATGCTTCAGGAAAAGAATTTTCAAATTTTGAAAAAGTTAACAAAATTCTTCGTTGTCTACTGATTAGTTTAATGCCAAAGTAGTTGTTATTTGTGAATCAAAAGATTTGAATGATTATTCTATTGATAAGTTGATTGGCTCACTCATTGCTTACGAGCAAGGTTTGGGTCAAAGACTTTTGGATGCAGGTGAAACGATTGTTTTAAAATTTGAAGATACAGAAAGAGATAGATTAGTTGGTGACGAATGCAATAACTTGACAAGCAAATCATAAAGCTTACCAAAGCATGAGCAAAAGTGGAAAAAAGGTAAAAGTGGTAAGGATGTCCATATTTCTTCTAACGTTATTTGCTTTTGATGTAAGAAGCCTGGACATATGAAAAATTAGTGCCCTAATTTAAGATTTCTTCCTATGAAAGAAAAGGGAAAGGCGAAGCAAAATTTAAATTGGGGAAATAATGAAAGGCAAAAAATCTAATGGGCAGATCTGGTTTCTAAAGCATCGGACCAGGAGAAAGATAATGGTTAAAAGTCTTTCGTGTTTTTGTGTTGTGTTTTGTTTTTATGTTTTTCATTTTTTGTGTTTTTGTTTTGTTTATTCTTTGAAATTTTTGTTTTTGTGAAAGTTTTTCTCTAATCAACACACACATTTACTTTTCTAAAAATGAAAAATCTACTTTCTATTTTTTCTTGAAATCTTTGGTAAGTTGTGTTTGACTGCTCTAAAACAGTCAAAGGAAGGAAACTCATGTTTTTGATTCTCAATCTCTATTTCCTAAAAGAGGTTATCCTACTTTTCATTTAATTTTTTTTTCAACTTTTAAATTGGGTTTTGAAACTAAATTTTTTATCTCCTTACATTTTATTTATCACATAGGGATCTTTTGCAAGTTGTTGAATCTAATTCATAATTTTCTTAATCAAGAATTCGCTTTATCAATAGGATGAGTTTACTTTTGTTTTTTAAGATTTCAGAAAGGTAGCATATTAAAAAAAATTGGCCAATGATGCCAAAAATAAAAGATGCGCAATGATGCCAAATTGAAAAATATACACAAAAGTGTATCAAAAATCAAAATATGCACAAAGAGCGCCATTCAAATTGATAAGAGGCATAAAATGAGCCCACAAAATGTAATGCTTACCATTATTGTACTTCTTAAAAGCTTAAGAAAACCCTTGATACTTTCGATACTTGAGTTTGAAAATCTTGATTCCTTATTTAACAATTCGTGCATTAATCTTCTATTAAATATATTTTATAAAAGGAGTTTTGAAAAATTACTATTTTTTTCTCTAATTTTTCTTATGATTTAGATATTGAATTAAAAAGTTTTTGAGCCTTTTTAAAGAACTTGAGTTTGGATTATCAAATTCTGAATTTCTAACCTTTTCTGGGCTAAGCGTTGTCAATCCAATTCTACTAAGTTTTTTTATTAAAACTAAGAGGTAACTTTCTCATTTTAAGAATATTTGTTTTTTCACTAGATCAGGGAACGTTTTCGTCTTTTGTTCGTTTAGTTTTTTGTGACTCTTCTCTTTTTGATAATGTCAAAGGGGGAGAACGTAATGTTGAATTTGTATACTTTTTTTTCTTTTCAAAAAATTTAAAAAAACAACAATATTTTTATCTCCCCTATTTTTTAATAGGGTATATTCTAGTGAGGGGGAGATTAGGAGATATTACTTTTTTTAAAATTCAAATTAAATTATTTGCCATCATAAAAAAGGGGGAGATTGTTGCGGATCAATGGTTTATGATTTTGATGATAGCAAACACTTTTATTTCTCTATGACTGGCTTATGTATTGACATTTCAGGTTCACACGATCGGACTATAATTTGGAACCAGCTCAAGATTGGGTAGAATAGATCTGAGTTAGTTTGTACCCTTTTTCCTTTCTCGAGTCTATTGTATTTAATGTGGCTCATGATGCTTTGTAACGTATAAGAGTTTCTGACTATTCCCTAGAGTTTACTGTCTTTGGTAACATCATCCTGGACGATATTTATATCGGCTGGGACGATCTGTCCAAAAGAAGAAACCCTAATCAGGGAATCCTCATTAATGCAGTCGTCATTATGCAAAACACATCATCCTGGACGATTTTGTATCGGCCAGGACGATAGGATCAATTCAGAAAGAATCTGCCGCCAGATCTACTTAGGAAATTCTTATTTTTGGATATCGGCCTGGTGGATCGGCCTAGACTATAAAATATCGTCCAGGATGATCCAGGACAATTTTTCCAAAATTTCTCTAGCAATTTTGAAAAGAAATTAATGGTGATTTCGTTCGGGCCGATTGCAAGATCGTTCGAGACGATTATACATCGTCCAGCTTCATTTCAGGGCAATATTCAGAATGATTTTCCTCATATTTGAACTAATCGGCCAGGACGATATGGACGATAAAGTCAGCAACTAGCATTAATGAGATCATTTTTAGCTCTTCTATTTAAGAGATGACAAGGCACTTTGTAAGTGTCTTTGGTAGCCATTGTAGCTTTGTTGTTGTGGGGGAAACTTAAAGAGAAAGCTTGAAGGGAGTGAGGAACGGGTGAAGTCTGAGAGAGGGAGAAGATCATGTGAGGGGGGGGGGGGACTCAAGGGAGTGTGGAGGGGGATTCCACACGGTTGCTTCGGCAGGCTTGCACCTTAATATTGTCGGATTCAAGGCTTGTCTAGAGGGAAGTTCACCAAAGAAGAAGATCTCTTTGGTGTCAAAGGACCCGGCAACTCCACCGCACCGGGGAAGGTGGAAGTGATTTTGTAAGAGCTTCTCTGCCTAGCTGTGGGGGCTAAAGGAGATACACTTGTTTTAGTGCAATACTTGGAGGGTGCCTCCAAGGAGTGGACATAGGTCAAGGTTTGACCGAGCCACTATAAATCTGGTGTGTTCTTTCTTATTATTTGTTTCTTCATTTAATTTTAGCATTTGTTTTATTTATGGTGATTTTGGTTTGTACTTTGCTTAAAGTTTCTTCTTTACGAATTCACCACTATCTTTATTTAGCCTTGGGCCAGTTCTATAGGGCTTAACATCCCTAACGAACTTTCTAGTGCCATCAGAGCACTTTCAAAAATATGTCTCTAAGAAAATCAGCAGAGTTGATGTTCTACCACTCTCTACTAAGCCCCCTCAAACTTCAGTAAAGCTACCTTAGATTCTAGTTAGTGTTATCTCAACCCTAGCCGATTTATAGGATGCAGTAATTGATGTTCCAATGGTCAGTTCAATTGAAGTTCCAGTTGCTAATCAATTGATACTTTTGTTGATGTCCTAGGTAGTTTCTCCTAGATTCCACCTGTTGTCTCTAAGCTCCCTTCCCATGGATATGAGAACTTTACTTTGCATGATGTAGGAAATATTACTCTTCAATCCCATGAATCACCTTCTAAGGTAGTAGATATCCCTCACCCTGTTAGGTATGCCAACCTTCAGACTCTGAGATAATCGAAGGGGAAGAGATCATCCAGGAATGATTAAATAATTAATGATAGAGCCTCCAATAATTGATGATCTTAAGTTACTAGCCATCATTTTCTAAGCTGCAATGTAAGGAGTTTTATGATATGATGGACTATAAAGGCTACTAACCCATCGACCCCGAAGTGATAGGGGATTGACTGGTCGATGAGATAGTATAAGAGATTAAGGATATCGTGAGAAAGAAAAAAGTTGAGGAAGAATTTGATCCAGAATTTGATGACTTGTTAATGGAAGAGGAAGCAATTACTGGTAGTATTTGCATGGTTGAGACTATAGGATCAGCCAAAGAAACTAAGCTGAGCAAATTCCATTCTAGCAAGGAGGAGGGCTGAACAATTATTGATTCGAATTGGGACGGATTGGTAATGGCTAGAGACAAAGATCAGCATATCAAGAACCTAGAGGCACAAGTTATGGACATGTTGCTACATATTAAGGAAGTGCAAGAGCGCTTAGATAAATCAAAATAACCCCTGCTCAAACTATAGCAACCTACCGTCCAAGAAGTCACTATCCAAGCTAAGAAGATAAAGTCCTGCCTTAGGATCCCTTTGTTAGTTTCGACAGTTCCTTGTTTCCAACAACTAATTTTGCCAGTACCCCCAATTCAATCCAACTGATAATTTCCTCAATCCCTCTGATATGAACTATGTAAGATATCAAGCAAATGATCAAAGACTAAGTAAAGGAGGCCTTAGCTCATTCACAAGGAACTGTATCAATTCCAAAGGGTATACCCTACCCTGAGGAATATGATTTAGTTCCTTATCTGAAGAGCTTTGTGCCACTACCCTTTAAAATTTTCTCCAAAATTGAAAACTCGAGGTAGCATCTAGCCAACTTTTGAGCAAGTTATTATAATGTCGGAGGGTCAGATGCTCTACTATTTTGCCAATTTGTTAGTAGTTTTTCTGGCATAGCTTTTGAGTGGTACGCAGATCTACCCAACAATTCCATGAAAACTTTCAATGAACTTAAAAATCTATTCTTAAAGAGATTTCAGGAGTGTAGTAAAACATAACCATGGGCGATCTCATCGACGAAACGAGAAAGCTAGGAGAGTCTCTGGTTTAGTAAATCTTCAAGTGGCAAAACCTTCTGATGAAGTGTGTGCCCCTGCTACAAGAGTAATATATAGTGGAGATTATTTTGAAAAATATCCACGAGCCTGTTGCTTTTCTTTTGAAGGGCTTCACAATTAAAATTTTTATAAGCTTTTGAACAAGGCATTTACCTACAAGAAGAGGCTCCTCAAATGCCATTCTTGAAGGATCTTCCTAACGACAAGAGAGCTCCAAAGTAGGTAAATTCCTTCAAGAAGAAATCAACCACATTATTGGTAGTCGATAAGGGAAAGCAATAGATAACCAGTCAGCCCAGGGCTCCTCCACCACCACTAGTTCAAAGACAACCATTCCAAATAACTCCTCAACCTCCTAGAGAACCTTAATCGACCTACATTAAAGAGAGATTGGCAATACCATACCCATTTAAAAGAGAGTCAGTAAGAAAGATCTTTTAGATCCTTATAAGAAAACCAAAATTTTAGTTGCCTGAGCCAAGGAGGCAAGAGCATGCAGGTAAGGAAGATGATGCTAAGTATTGTCCTTACCAGTGTATACTCAGCCATTTGATTGAGGACTGTATTATTTTAAAAGATTGGATTGAGAAGAATTATAGGTAAGTTAATATCAGCATTCTTAAAGAATACCTAGTAGACTAAAAAAATGGGTTAGTCAAAATCATTTCAGGTATTCCTTCAAATTTTTCTCTATTAATTGAAGGTGGTTGGGATATAGCTTTATATGAGACACTTAAAAAGTTGATTAACAAGTTTTTTTATCTTTCTCAATAACTATTGATGAGAGCCCATGGACTGATTCAGTAAGTTGACCTGGAGGCTTCATAGGAAGATGTTGAGCTGCTTCCCTCTCTAGTAGTCGTAGGAACTACTGTACTAAATAAAAAAGAAAATAATAATATTTTTGTAGAAAGAAAGTGTATTGATAAGAGATGTATTTAAGTGATAGAAAGTGGTATAAAAGCCCCTTCCCTGCTCCTATTATCTAACTTTTACTTTGCCCAATCAAAGACAAAAAGTTGCAAATTTAATAAAAGTATCCTTTTGCATCAATTTTGATGATTAGCCATGAAGATGAAATTTAAATTGATCTCTTCCAAAGAAATTCAAAATTTTGTTGAGATTGATCCAAATCTTCAAAAACTCAACCTTCCAAATTTGAACTCTAAAGGAGACGTTGAACCTAAGATTGTATCAAATAGTGATCTCCCTGAAATTAATTTTCATGGGAATCTAATCATGATAGATCTATAAGATTCTGAAACCCACTCAGAAAATGATGATCTGGAACCTATGGAGAGTATAGAATCCACTGTAATTAACCATGCCGAGGATGTCCAGTAGGTGCAGCTTTGCAATAGTAAAGTATTACCCCTTAGGCTTGCCCGTCAAGTTGAAGGAAAACAAATTATCTCTAACAATCCAATTCAAGTCCCCAATTAACAATTTGATATTCCTTCCATTCAATTGGGTCCTGATTCTAATGTCCCCAAGGCTGAACACAATGTTCTAGCTCACCTTAAGAGGTTGTTAGCCAAACTGAGCATCTATGATTCCCTCGTTCTATCAAAGGAAATAAGTGAGTCCTTAATCAAAGTACTTCTTGATTTATCTTGCTCAACTTACTTTGACCTCAAAAGATGAAGCCCTCTACTTCAAAGAAATTCCAGGTGTAAGCTTTTTGGATGAAGACCTACTCTTGGGTTCAGTCGATCATACTTGCCCTCTTTACATCACTATAAATGTAGGGAACTTCAAGTTATCAAGAGTCATTATTGATCTGGGTGTATCAGTCAATGTGATGAATGTAAAGACCATTGCCTATGTTAAAGTTGACACTAGTAAGCTCACCACTGTCAAGTTGGTGCTACTGGGGTCAACAAAAAGGATGAGAGGGCTTTGGGTTCGATCACCCTCCTGTTGGAAATAAGAGAGCTTAAAATTGAAGATTAATTTAATAGAATTGATTTGACTGCATCCTTCAATGCACACTAAGTAGGCCATAGATCCATAATTACAACATGGTTCCATCTACCCTACATCAATGCATCAAATACTAACGAGATGGTATTGAATTTGTGATTAAGGGTGATTTGCAACCATTCTCAATTCAAGAGATCAGGTTCTATGAGGATGTTACATATTTCATACCAAAAAAGTCTTCTTCCTATTCTAAAGTTGAGATTAAGATTTGGGAGGAAACAAGCGAACATAGCTCTAGTCTAAATCAAGAATCAAAAGGATCAAAAGAAAAAAGAAGAAGAAAAAGTAAAAGATAAAAAAAATAAAGAATTGGACAGTAAATGTGATCTCGACATCGTGATCCTTAGGCCTCCAAATTTGTTACCACAAAGAGGTTGGATCATGGCCTAAATGGCACGGGGTCGAGGCCATGCTTCATTTGAAAGAAGGACAACCCTGGTATATATTAACCCAGAATCTAGTTCCAATGAAGAACCATAAAAATGGGGTGTTGTAATTCCTTTTGATTACTGAAAAATTAATCCTCCTCAAAAATTTGATGTCACGTTAGAATTGGATAGTGACCCAATGGTTGATGCTCCAAAAGTTCAAAGTGATAAGCTTGAATTGATAATGTATGAAATGTTTAGTATGAGAATTGAGGCCCTATCCTTGACCCCACTATCTGTTACTAGGGTTGCAGAGTTAAAGATTAAAGAGGCCCATAACCTAAGCGGTGAAGTAAGGAAAGTCCAAAAAATTTTTCCTTGCTCCTCCTCCTCAAGGGATGAAAGTGATGTAACCCTCGAGGAGATGGACTCTCTTTGTAGACTTTAGTTGAGCCCGATAAACTACAAGTTCAAGATGCACCCACTAAATTTTAGGAAGAGAATAAATTGACAGTCGATGAGTTACGAGAGGTTAACATGGTAACCAAATACGACCCTCACCCTACTTTCATAAGTACCCTATTGAGCGAGGATAAGTCTAAGGATCTGATTCAACTTCTTTTTTAGTTTAGGGAATACTTTGCCTGGATATATTACAAAATGTCAGGTCTTTCTGTTGATGTAATAGTTTATAAACTTGGAGTCTTGCATATCGCCATTCCAAATAAATAATCTCATCAACACATATGCTTAGAGATAGAGCATAAATTCATTTCTAAAATAAAAAAATTGATTGAGGATAGATTTATCTGAGAGAAATATTACCCCTCTTGGATAGCCAGCATCATACCAGTTTGAAAGAATAATGATCAAATCCTGATCTATGTTGATTATAAGGATTTGAATAAGATGTATCACAAGGATAAATTTCCTTTACATGTGCTAGAGCTTATGGTGTACATTTCCTCTTCACATATTATTTTCTCCTTTATGGATGGCTTGTCTGGTCATAAATAAATTAAGATGGCCTTAGAAGATGAAAGAAACACTACATTTAGGGCCCTTATAGGGATCTTTTATTATAAGATGATACCCTTTGACCTTAAGAATGTCAGTGTAACCTACCAGTGGGCTATAACTTGAATATTTGACGACCTAATTCAGAATCAAGTTGAGTGCTACATCGATGATTTGGTTATCAGGAGAAAAGTTAAAGAGGCTCACATGTATGAATTAAGAGCCATTTTCTAGCAGTTACACCGCTATAACCTCAAAATAAATCCATTAAAGTGTGCTTTCAGTATTACATCAGGGAAATTCTTAGGATTTTTAGTGAGGCACCATGGAATTGAGATTGAACCCTCCAAAATTGAATCCATCTTGAATATGCCACCTCCTAAAAGTCTTACCCAGCTAAGGCCCCTCTGGTAGGCTGGCAAATATAAGAAGGTTTATCTCCAATCTATCTAGAAGATGTCAACCCTTCTTTGTCCTAGCCAAAAAGAATACAAATTCATATTGGACAAGAAATGTTAGAACACTTTTGAAAGCATCAAAGAGTACCTTACCAACCCACTAGTCTTGGAAGCTCCTGTTCTAGGCTTAAAATCTTGATGGAGATGAAAAGGATTAAAATCTTTAGTGATTCTTAACTGGTAATCAACCAGATTATAGAAACCTATAAGGTTTTAAATCTTAAACTCTTTATGTACCTCAAGTACACTAGTTACCTCCTCGCACAAATCTCGCTTGTAACTATGTATAGGGTCCCCCAAGAATGTAACTCTATGATGGATGCCTTAGCACAACTTACAAAGAAATTTACCTGTATAAAAGAAGATTCCATTCCTATAGAGATTCAAGGTAGTAAAGTTTTCTTTCTTATAGATTTGGAGCACATCAACAAGAAATCTCCCCTGATACTTTCTAAATCATTACCAACCAACTAACAAGGTGACTAGAGAAGACCATTAATCAACTACCTTCGAGAGGGTAAACTTCCCCAGGATAAATTCCTCGCCAACCAGATCAAGAAAAGTGCTCTATCATATATACTTGTCAATAATATGTTGTGTCATTGATCATTCAATTAGATGTGGCTATATTTTTAGAAAAATGAGAGGTTTCGAAGATCGTTAATGAGGTCCATTTGGGGCCACACAGTTTTCATCAATCAGGTCAAAGATGAAGTTGAAAATCAAAAGACTTGGTTACTACTAGCCAATAATGATTAATGATTGCATAAATAATGTAAAATGTTATCATAAATGCCAATTCATGGTGTAGTTTTACATCATCCACCTAATGCATTGCATCCCATAATATCATTCAACCATGATCCTTTGTGATGGATATATGTTGCCCCCATTATATGATCATTCAACCTTGATCCTCTATGATGGGCATATTTTAACCCCATCATATGATCATTCAATCTCCGCCCTTTATGATGGACACATTTTGTCCCCATCATACTATCATTAAACCTCAATCCTCTGTGATGGGCATGTTTTGATCCCATCATATGTTTTTTTAAACCTTGATCCTCTTTGATGGACATGTTTTGACCCCCATCATATAATCATTCAATCTTGATCCTCTATGATGGGTATATTTTGACCCCATAATACGATTATTCAACCTTGATCCTCTATGATGGGCATATTTAAACCCTATTCTATACGAACATTCAACCTCAATCCTCTATATTGGGCATGTTTTGACCCCATTATATGACCATTTAATATTGATCCTCTATGATGGGCATGTTTCAACCCCAACTTACTATCATTCAATTTTGAACCTTTGTGATGGGCATATTTCAACCCCATCATATGATCATTCAACCTCAATCCTCTATGTTGGGCATATTTCAACCACACCACATGCTATTAATATGGATAATACCCTTTGTAGAACCATCCTAGTACCTACTCAATTTCGATTTTCTAAGGTTTGGTCCTTCTTTCTCTTAGGATTAAAGTCCCAAATTCCACCCTTCCATTATGTCAACACCAATATGTGCACTAGAACTTCATTCTACCACACATATTAAGGGTCCATTTTTTGACCTCAATTATATATGAGGTCAATATGACCTACCTGGGTTTCTTCCTGGTGATCTAATGATTAAAAGATGTCCACTTATCAACCATATAGGTCCCAATCAAAATCACATCCAATCATAATCAAATCCAATTCCACTTTTCAATTTAATCCCTAGTCTAGCCTTACACTAACTTCTAATCAAATTTCAAATCATCTCTAATCAATCTTAACCACTTAATGTTTTATAATTAAGATGTATAATTCAAATTTAACCATTTAAGTTCAAAATCCAATCCAACCCAAAATTCCTAAGTCTAGATCTAAGGCCCAAAGCCTAAGTCCCGAAACACTTTATGGAGGAATTTTCTTTCACCGAGAAACCTAATCAAATTTCTTTTCATTTGGGGTTTATCAATTACATATTTTTTAAACATGACTCTAAGATCAATCCACCAAATTTGAGCTCATTCTAAGATCTCTACTCCCATAAACTAAATTGATTTTGAAAGGTTATAAAACCTACAAATATTTATAGCCTATAACACTGAACTTGCCATTTAGTGGAATTTGGCCTTGGGACTCTTTCCAAACCTTTTAACCACATCTATGGCTCTTCCCATGACTTGTTGAGAAGTAGCCTACACTTTGTTGGACTGAGTCTAAACCAATGTTTTCCATGGGTCAAAATGACCAAAATGCTCTCTAAAGGGGTTTTTGGTCTTTTCCCCAAAATTCAACATGGCCTTCCCATATCAATTTTCAAAACTTCTCCAATGGATCATTAATATCATTAGGAATACATTAGACCTAAACCACCCTTTGGTTTGTTCTAGTTGACCAAGTCAACCATGGTTGACCAAATTGGCCCTTAAGAGTTTAAATACCCTATCTAAACGAAATGAGATCCCCTTGACTTAGGACCTTCTCTATTGAGTTCACATGATCAATTTGAACTCAATGGTTTCTACCCTTAACCCTAGGTCAACTTGGTTGACCAAGTCAATAATGTTTGACCAAACCTCCCATACACTTCCACCCTCTCGAACCACTTGACCAAGACTTCTTAAAACCCATTCAAACTCATAGAATGATCCATTGGATCTTTAAGAGACCCTTATTGAAGACCCAAGACTTGGGCTCACTTGGGTTAGCCATTTGGCTTAACCCAAGTATCCAAACAGAGGTTCTCCTTCAGCAAAATCCCATCCTAAGCCAAATTGGATCAAACTAATGGTGGCATTGGGTCTGTCATGACCCAACACACCTTACATTGTTGACCCAGCCCTTGGGTCAACTTGGTTTAGGAATTAGGCTAATCCAATGTGGTTAAAACTACCATGGGTTTAGCCATTTCTCAACCTAGGCCCCACCAGCCCAATTCAACACTTATATTGGCTTGCCCTAGACCTAAGGCACCTACCCTAATTAGCCCCACCGTTTGGTTGACTTGGTTCAACTTCTAAGCTAGCCCAAAGTGGTTAAAACCTCTTTGATCCAAGCCATCCCCCCTCACAGAAAATACCAAACCCAATTGACATTTATATTGGGTGCCCCTTAACCAATTATATCTTCCTCATCAATCACATGATGAGATTGAACCCAAGTTGAAATCATGCTAACCAAAACCTTACAGGTTTAGATCAACCTGAGCCTACTTCCTAATTGGCTTCCCCAAAGCCCAATTGAGCTCACCACTGAGTTTATTAGACCACCATCAACCTTTCTAGCTCACCCTGGTTTAGCTAGTGGATGATAGAGGCTGGAGCAAATAGAAGGAGCTTTTGGTGGTCTGCTTTATCTTGAGCCTTTTCCAAGGATGCTAGTGGTTTTGCCCATTGTCTTTGGGCTCATGGACCTCTGGGAGGACGTCCCTTACAATTTTGGAAGCCATCTGGCCGTCCACCAGCACAATCTCAACTGTCCATGATCACGGGAGGCATTCAAATAGGGCTCCTTCACCAAGACATGGTCATTTGACTCTAGTATCTTGAAATCAGTCCCAAAAGCTCCTCGAGCATTCCTCTCCCATTCCCCAGCCTCCCAGCCTCTTCCAACCATACGTAAGAGTAAACTCTAGCAATAACTCTCCACTTTCTACTCGAAGACATACATCTAGTGATCCTCAGGCTGAGATGTTTGAAGGAGAAGTCTTGGCCTTCATCTACTCAAGCTTCCTATGAGAAAATCCCATCCATTGGGGATTTCTCCACTGTAAAATTCTTTTCTTGAGCTCCAAGTTAGGTATTATTAATCAAGTGTGAAACAAACCATCAAACCATCATAATCTGACCATCGGTTTAATGATTTGTAGTCTCTTGATCCTTCCTATGAAATTTTGAAGGATTTTGCTGGTGGGATCTCTTGGATCATGCTATAGAACATCTACGACTTTGGATTCATACATGAGCTTAAAGACACAATCCTAGCTGTTGATTTTAATTATTGGTTTGGATTATATCCTACAGTTTTGGAGGTCATTTGATTGTAACTATTCATTATTCTATCTAAAGACCAAGGTTTAATCTGCTTTATCCAGTCAAACGCTAATCATTGCACTGCTAATCGGAATGCACCATGTGGATAGTGCGCAATTGACTAGGTATTTAATTTAACAAAAATTCAATGAAACTTTAAAAATTATATCTCCCTCCAAACATGGCTAATTTAGGTGTTCTTAGGCTCAATGGAAAGATCTTAAACAGATCTTCGAAAGCCCTATGGTCTCAAGCTTTGATCTACATGAAATATAATGAATTTCAATAACTATCCTGGCAGAATTTAAGAAATTCTCTTAATATTGAGCTCATCATAGCTTGAGAATTTGGGAAGTTGAATTTATGCATGTCTCTGACATGCCCAAATCTTCCCTCCTATGTTTGAGCTGTTTAAGGGTATAATTTAGCCAATTTAAAATCAAGGGTCATGGTTTAGCCTTTGATTTCAAATTGATATAATGATCTCTCTAATGAGAATTAGTAATTGGGTGTTTGTGTGTTAATTTTGCTTAGTCTAAGGAGTTTAGAACAACTTATTATACCCCCTACCTTGGCCTAAGTAGTGACGTAGGAATTTTCTAAGGTAACCTAGTGGTTACCTTTGGTGGTTTGTTAAACCACCTTAGAGGATCCATCATGAGCCAAAATTTAGTGGGATTTGACCTTAATATTAAGTATTCTCATGGACAATGTTTCACTAGAATTGGTGCCCATTTGGTCCATCAACTAGGAGCCCAAAAATCCCCTCCTATAATTGACTCTTTCCCTTAATTAATTAATAATTAATTCATATAAAATCTTAAAAAATTTCAAAAGGCCTCTAATTTCTCATAATTGAACCCTTAACCCATGAAATTTAAAACCCTCTTAATTAGGCCTCTAATTTATCATTAATTTAAATTTTAAAGGAAATTGACAATTAATTCATTTAATTATTTAAAAATATTGAAAAAATTCCAAAAAAAAAAAACTCTAAATACTTGGAAACATCCCCTTAGGTCATTCTTGACCTTTGGGAGTGATTTTAAGAGGTCTGGAATTAATTTGGATAATAATATAAAAATCCCCTTAATGAGGCATTTTAAAAAATTCAAAAATACCTTAACTTTCAAAAAATAACCAATAAGTCTTGAAAAATTCAATTTAATCAAACTCAAATACATTAAACTCTGATTAAAATATAGTATTTAATAAAAATTTCAAACGTCCAAAATTAAGTCAAAGTCAAAAACTCAACTTTCCAATCAAATGTAGTTCAAAACTAGATCAAAACTCAAAACAAATCATAACTTGATATAAAAATTTTCAAATTAAGCAAACTCAAAGTCTACTTACTTACCTTAAATTCTATTATTTAATAAAAATGTGAAAAATCCAAAAAAAAAAAAAACTTAATTTTTTTTTAAAAAATCAACCCTCTAATTAACATAATTAAATATCTCTAATAATTCAAAAAAATCTAAAAAATCCAATAATTTACTTAAAATTTTAGAAACTTCTTATTTGATAATTCAAACCATTAACTAATCAATCAAATTAATATTTATCAACCTTTAATCCCTAATCAATTAAATCAACTTTAGTAATCCCAATTATTATTGGGTAACCTAGGCCTACGAGGCTACTAGCTTAGCCCTAAGGAAGGTGAAAAAGTCTGCATAACCTTGGTGAGCAACAAAGTTAGTAATAACTTAACTATTAAAAAAACTTAATTATTAAAACATATCTAAATTATGCTTTAATTTTTTAATATTTATATTCAAACATAAATTTACCCCCTCTAACCTTTAACAAACCTGAGCATCAAATAACTTTAACAAACTATCCATCTTTGGATCTACCCCACCAACACAACCTTTTGTACACACTTTAGATAATTTTCTAGGATAACTAACTCTAGTCTAGGCTAGGATGATGTTTACTTTTATTATTATATGTTAAGTTTTCTGAGTTTTAATGCATGCTGTGATTGAAAATTGATTGATGTGAGTGTTTACTTACTTTAACTATAATATTTGAATTAATTTAATGGGTGATATTTTATCCTTAGGTTAGAACCGTTTTGGTTGCTCATTGAGTTTTTTGTAGGTGGTCACGCTCGTGAAGGATAATAAAAGGGGGTAAAAATAATAATAAATAAAGATGATATAGGTACTTCAGCTGTTTAACCCACAAATATATAAGATTATAGCCAAGTGTGATTTACTATTCACTACACATATATATAAACTACTTATGCTTTATTTGATTTTAAATACTTGGGATAACTCTGCAAGAGAATCAAGATTTTTCATTTTAAAATGAATGTAATTTGTTTAAAATTAAGAGTTGAGCTAGACATTTTAGTCGGGGTATATAGATCCAAACTTGGATTCAAAAGAGGAAAGTATATCCCTTAGGGGAGGGTCATTTTTTATTTGGAAGCCCAAATTTATATCATTTTAGTACCCAAAGTGAAAAGAATAACCTCCCCTTTGGGGGAAGAGTTTTCTTTTTTAGTTGGTTACCCATATACAATGAATCCAAGGATCTAAAAGAAGAGGAGGACAAGGAGCTGAAGATAAGGAGTATCCAACTAAAAGTTGCATCAATTTCAGGATTAGAATCCAAGTTGTGGTTAGTGGCACCCGACCACTTTTAATGTATATAATTTATAGGTTGTAAAAAATAGGCAGTTTTGCTTTAGACATTTATTTAATTAATTTGATTTATTGATATGCTTAATTTGATTACTATTAGGGCTACCTTCTTTTCTTATTTTTTTGGAGATTCGCATGTCATTTTTGTTTTAACTTGGACATGCAGAGGCTCGTAAGGGCACATTAGAAACAATTTTTACTTAAATTAAAAAAAAAATTCAAGGTTAACATAAAAACTCTAACGATCTAAGAAATAAGTCCGAGATCACTGGGAGTCTGCATAATCATTTTAATTGCTTATCTTGTTTATTAGTCACATCCCCACCTACATATTTTAGTAGACTACCTGGCCTTTAAGGGTGTAGATCTATCAAGGAGATATTGTGTAATGTTTAGGAAAAATGATTTTTAAGCCTTTTCAAAATTGCTTCATATAAATTTTATGCATTTAATTGAGTCAATTACCATGCATCACATTAGAAATCAATTAAATGTGTCTAAAATTTTAATTGAATTTGATTCAAGCATTTTTCACCCCACATAAGTAAAGGGACCAAATAGGATCCATTCTAGATGTCTGTCCTAATTCTTTGAAACTTTAATTACAACATCACTACCACTAATTCATAAAATGACAAGACTCAAGGATTTTAAATTGATTAGGTGGTTAGTTGACTCTTCAATCCAGGTCGGGGTAAGTCTAGGTTTGCATTGCATTAGCTAGGTTCGAGTTCTTATGGTTTAATGCCCAATTTGGATTTAAGATTCAAGGCAGATTTTGAATCATAACTCCCCAACCTTCAAGAATATAATCCTAAATTTCTAAGAATACGAACCAACTCAAACTTAAAGATTTTCTTAATTTAAAATTTAAAGCCCAACACTTAATTTAGGTTGGAAAACTTCTGAATTATTTTAGAATCTTAAAGTGTATTCTACCTCTCTTCCATTAACTATGAAAATAAGTGTTCAAATTTTGATCTAATCCTCATTGAAATTCCAAATTCACCTCCTTTGATATCACTCTAAGAAAATCTCTAAATAAAATTTTTGTAGTTATTTCAATCATGAGTATTAGTAGGAAATCTCAGTTTCCTATAATGTAATTAACAATGAGGGTTTACACTCATAGGAGATATAAGATCCACATCAACTTTTCAAAAATTAATTTTCAAAACTCAATTTGTCACCTTTGGAAAAATCAAAATCAATGATGATAGTTATCATCATGATCAAATAATTGATAATGAATGATATTTTCTTCATTTGGAAAGTTATATCATTTGTTGATAACTTTAAATATGAGATTAATGATAATTTATCTAGAATTTTATATCCATATATTCAATTGAGCTACACTTTGGCCCTTTAGTGCCATATACGATTCTTTCCTAAATTTGGTTATGATATTCAAGATGAGATTTGCAATTCTAAATCAAAACCCCTTATTGAAATATTATTTCCATCTCTTGAGTTGGTATACCTTTTCCAATGGAATGTTTGATTTTAGAATTAAAATTTAAATTCAATTTCAAATTCCCCAAAGAAGAGTAATCTTTTAAAAATCTCATTTTTAACCCAAATAGAGGATCACGTGGTTTCCCCAGGCTAATTACACCCTTGTTAATCTTATGGCCTTGGTGCATTCTTGAAGGCTTACTTAGGAGACATGCTTCTAAGTCAAGTCCTGGAGGTACTCTTCCTTCTTCAGGAGGGAGAAAATGATTTGAGGTTCTCTATATGTGTAAGGATTTCGATTCTCTACCATCTCCATGAGGGAGAAAAAGGATTTGGTGTTCTATGCATTCTTCAGAAGGGAGAAAAACAATTCAAGGTTTGGTGCCATCAAAGGTGGAGGTGATATAGCTTCTTGAACTCCACCTCATAAGATTTGGTGAAAGTGAGTCTGTAAAGGCTTCTCTGCCTTGCTGTGTGAGCAAAAAGAGAGTTTCTTTTTTTTAGTGCAATTCTTAGAGCGGAGGACTCTGGGAGTAGATGTAGGTCAAGGTTCATCGAACCAATATAAAATTTTTGACGTACTTTTTCATTTTCAACATTTTAATTTTTGCACTTAATTTTAATGTAAATGCTCGGTGAAAATTTAAGATTAATGTTCTGTTGTGTTAATTAGAATTTCATCATCATTATTTTGAATTTTGTTAAACTGTTTGATTCTTTATCAGGTTATAAAACTATTTTTTTCAAATTTTTAAAAATTTTATAAAATGAGTAGAATTCTTACTTAGGATTTTTTTGAATTGCCAATTCACTCTCCCATCTTGGTGCACCTCAGGCTAGTTCTATGAGGTTTAACAACCTTCTCAAATTTTCAAGTGTGAATGGCATTAAAACTACTATATGGCTCAGTTCTAAAAAACTACCATATAACTTTAAAACAAGGTTTTAGAACATTTTTAAAAAATGATCAATAGCTCAGTTTGATAATCATAATACTACTGAGGGTTAATAATTCTTCCACCTTTATTTGACAATATACCTTTTAACTTTTAGAAAATTCTCACTTCTACTTTTTTGCAGTCCATTAATTACCGCATATTGATGATAGTACAAGAAGGATATTATGCACCTTCTCATTTTATTAATGGCATTAAAATTAAACTACCGTTTAATGAATGAAGTAATTATTGGAACTCAAGATCACAAGTTTAGGTTTTTAATGATAATAAATATTGTGGCTCACATCCTTATGTATACTTATATTTGTAATGTATTTTTATTTGTGTGTGTGTTAACATTTCAGGAACAACATACACCATTTAACAAAGATTCAAGGCTCAAGATTAGGTAGAATATGTTATGTTATAAAGATTTTTGTAATATTCATTAATGTATTTTTGATTTCTTGAGTCAAGTCCTTTAAGGGTGCATGTTTGTTCGATGACCATGCACACACACACACACACACACACTCAGGGCGAGTGATATTAAGTCAAAAAGAGAAGTACAATTTTTGAACTAACCATGCTATATAATTTATATCATATTCAATGATCTACTCATCTAACTGATAGCACAGGATGATCTAAATCATCTAGGATGATTATTTATGATCAAGAAAAATAGTTGCCAATCATAATTTAAGTAAGATTTTGAATTTCATATTTTATTCAAATTATCCAAGATGATCGACATCATATTTTATAAAAATCATGCTTAATTAATCCCATGATTAGTCAATTGAATATACTTAATTTTTATATTCTGATCATATTGTACGAACACGATTGTACTATATGATCAATAGAGATGATTTTGGTCATCCGATGTTTCATTATGGATGAACTATATTTTGATTAAACTAATTATCTCGGATGATCTCATAATTATAATGGATGATCTGTTTAAATACTTGAACTGATAGTACAGGGCAAAGCTGATTGTACTAGTTGAAAGGGCTATTTTAAACTATTTATAAAGTACGACCTCAAGATCATATTGTATGATCTTTATTAGCAGAATTAAATTTTTATGGATTTTTAAAGTCCTCTATTTAAGCTTTCTCTAGGCACTTGCTAAGTGTCTTTATCAATCATTATGTCTTCGTTCTTCTGGAGAAAACTTAAAGAGAGAACTTGAAAGGGAGATAGGAAAGGGTAGAGTTTGAGAAGAACAAAATCCTTGATGGGGTTTCAAGGGAGTGTGAAGGGGATTTCACACGGTTGCTCTAGTAAGCTTGCACCTTAGTACCATCAGATTCAAGGTTCATCTTGAGTAAAATTTTTGGAAGAAGAAGATCTTCATGGTGTCAAAGGACCAGGCTACTCCGCCACACCAGGGAAGATGAAAGGGATTCGTGGTTCTCTACCATCTCTTGGAGGGAGAAAAATAGTCAAGTTTTTCTGATTGAGAAAGGAGTTTCATTCCTCTCCCTCACTGGGTTAGTAGAAACATTTTGTAAGGACTCTCTACTATGTTGTGGGACCAAAAGGAGAGACACTAAAAGGTTTTAGTCCAATACTCTGAGGGTGCCTTCGAGGACTGGACGTAGGTCAGGTTGGACTGAACCACTATAAATATGATGTGTTCTTTCCTTTTATTATTTCTATATTTATTTTTATTATAATTAACTACATGGGCAAAATATTGATTTATCTTTTTATTATAAATTTAATTCATTTATACATCAAGTTATAAGAGGATTTTTCTTCATCTTTAAAGAATTTTTTAAATACCAATTCACCCCCTCTTGATTAGCCTCAGGACTAGTTCTTTAAGGTTTCAAGACCCTCACCATCAATTAGTAACGAGGATAGGGATTTAGCCCAACTTAATGCAAAATATTTAAATTATTTCATCTATGCATTAAAATCTAAAGATTATATGTGTGTATCAACTTATACCATTGAAAAATATATTTGGGATAAACTATTCATAACTTACAAAGGAACTGGTGAACTAAAATAATCAAGGATAAACATTCTACTTTATGATTATGAACTATTTTGCATTAAATCTAATAAATCAATTTCTAAAATATATACTAGGTTTATATAAATTATGACATCCCTGCATACATTAGGTAGAGAATTTATAAATTCTAAAAAAGCTAATAAGATTCTATATTGTCTATCTAGTTCTTATGATGCAAAGTTAACTACATTTACTGAATCTAAAGATTTGAATTTTACTCCATTTATAATTTGCTTGGATCACTCATTGACTATGAGCAAGGAGTGAGTCAAAAGTAAGGTGATGTACAAGAAAAGAAGAAGGAGAGGATTGTAATACTAAAAGCAAATTATTCTGATAATAACAGTTCTACAGGGGAGGAGGATGATGTAATATCCTTAGTGACACGATAATTCAAGAGCTTTCTAAATAGAAAATAGAGGCATTATCAATAGTATTTGGGCAAAGAAAAAGCAACAAAAATGTTAAAGTTTCTTCTTACACAATTTGCTTTGAATGCAGGAAATCAGGCAACCTTTTAACTGACTTTCCCAACCTTAAGACTCACCTGATCAAAGATAAGGGTGAAGAGAAGCTAAAGTTCAAGAGGGGCAAGTAAAAAATACAAAAATCGTTTTGGGCTCACTCTGCCTCAAAATCTTCAGAATCAGAAATAGATGAGGAGATAACAAATTTATGTCTTATGGCTAGTGATAAAGGTCAATGAATATGATACCTTAAACAAGAAGCATATCAACTTAACTAATACACACGAATCATTGAAAACATCACATATTGAACTAGAGAAAACATACAAAGGATTATAAGTATGTAAGAAATAGATGGTAGAGAGAATGCATTAAAAATTGAAATGTCTATTCTTGAAAGTGCAAATAAATTTTTAGAAGCAAAATTAATTGCACTTAAGATAATAAATCACCACTTAGCTTAGAATAATTTCATAAGCCCTTAACACAGCATGCATCACATTAACCAAGGAAGAGGCACCATTACACACATAGGTTAGTAAATCCATTTCCTGGTGTTAGGTGTTACTTATGTGGAATGGTAGGTCACATAGCTCATACTTGCACAATCCACTGTATCACACATCTAGTGTGGAGGCTAAAATTGCATTCATCACAGCATGAAATTCATTCATCCCATTCATTCAAGCATAAGTTCAAACCCAAACTCACTTGGGTTCCCAAATATAACCTTTCAATGACTATTTAGGGTTGCTCTCACAAAAGGCCTAGTGATAGCATGTGGTACCTAGATAGTGGATGCTCGATGCATATGACTGGTGATATGAAGTAGTTCATCACACTAAAGGCCAGGTCAGGAGGCAAGGTGAGATTATGAGATAACACCACTAGGAAAGTGGTGGGCTAAAATATAATCAGCAATGCTAAAAGCTTAACTATTTAAAATGTTTAATTAGTTAATGGTTTAAAACATAATTTATTGGGCATTAATCAGTTGTGTGATAAAGGTTTTGATATCAAATTTCTTTTTGAAAATACATAATTAGTTCAAATAAAAACTTGTGTTAGAAGAAAAATAAATGAATAATGTTTACAAGCTAGACTTTAACTATATTAAAAATTCTAATTCCATAGGTTTGAAAATAAATATTGAGGATTCATGGCTATGTCATAGGAGACTATGTCATGCGAGCATCAAAACTCCTAGGAAGATTATCTAAAAAGACCTAATTAGAGGCATACATAAACTAAACTTCACTAAGAACCACCTATGTGATGCCTGTCAAATAGGAAAATAAGTCAAGTCTTCATTTCATTTAATTAAGGACATCAACACCTCTTGGCCACTAAAAAATATTCATATGGACCTATTTGGACCTGTTAGTATAGCCAACTTAGGAGGAAAGACATATGAATTTGTAATAGTAGATGACTGCTTAAATTTACTTGGGTTAGATTCCTAGCACATAAGAGTGAGTTATTTGAGGAATTTAAAACTTCTTCCACTTGGAATTAAAAGAAATTAGGATGTGAAATTTCAATCATTCATAATGATCATAGTAGAGAATTTGAAAATGATATGTTTGAATCTTTCTATTAAGAGGTGTAGAAGATAACTTCTCTACCCCTAGGATCCCTTAATAGAATGAAATAGCTGAGAGAAAAAATAGAACCTTGGTAGAAGTTGCTAGGGAAATACAAGCTAAATACACTCTCCCTAGATACTTTTGGGTAGAAGTAATAAATATTATTTATTATATTTTGAATAGGGTGAATGTTTGATCCAAGTTGAATAAGATACTCTATGAACTCCTTAAGGGTAGGACACCCATTTTTTCCAACTTACAAGTCTTTGGATGTAAATACTTTATCTTAATCAATGAAAAATCACCCTTAGAAAAATTTGATCCAAAATTTGATGGAGCCTTCTTAGGTTATTCATTTATAGGGAAGGCCTAAAATCTTTAATAATAATACCTTAGTAGTGAAGAGTCTACCCATGTTTTATTTAATGAATCTAATATGAACTCTGAATCTCAACTTAAAGAAGAAGAAGTAGAGGTCATTCAAGGAGTAAATGCCATTTCTATATGACCTCAAGAGCAGTTGCCTAGAGATTGGAGAGATTCTTCAAGTCATCCTAAAGAACTAATCTTAGTAGACCCATCTGAAGGTATTAGAACTAGGCATGGACTTAAGAAGGAGGTTTGTTATTCTATATTTATCTCCATGATAAAACCCACCAATATAGATTAAGTCTTATATGATGAATTCTAGATCTTAGCAATATGTGAATAATTAAATTAATTTGTTAGGAAGGATATTTGGGAGTTGGTGAGTAGACCTATAGACCAGAGTATTGTAGGAACCAAATGAGTTTTTAAGAATAAAATGAATGACTCTGGCATAGTATTAAGGAATAAGGCTAGGTCAGTGGTTTAAGGGTACAATTAGATTGACAGGATTAACTTTGAAGAAACTTTTGCCCCTCTAGTTATACTAGAAACCATCAGTGTACTCCTAGCCTTTGCTTGCTTTAAAGGATTTAAGCTATATTAAATGGATTTTAAAAGTGATTTATTAAATGGGGTAATCAAAGAGGATGTATATATGGAGCAACCTCTAGGTTTTGAAACTCAAAATTCTTAAATCATATATTCAAACTAAAGAAGGCCTTGTATGGGTTAAAGCAAGCACCTAGAGCTTAGTATGAAAGGCTGAGCACATTCTTTCTAGATAAAACCTTTGTTAAAGGTAGCATAGACACCACCCACTTCCTAAGGAAAGAAGGCGATGACCTACTCATAGTGCAAATCTATATTAATGATATACTATTTGGATGTACAAATATAAATCTTTATGATAAATTCTCAAAAAATATGAGTAACTAGTTTGAGATGAGTATAATGAGAGAGATAAATTATTTTCTTAGATTTAGTGTAAAGTAGATCGACGATTAAACTTTGCTTAGCCAATCAAAATAAATCAAGGACATTCTTAAGAAATATGAAATAGATAATGCTAAGGCAATAAATACTCCCATGAGTTCTGCCATATAATTAGATAAGGGCCCAAATGAAAATTTAGTATATCAAAAGAAATACAGAGGGGTATTTGGATCACTTGTCTACTTGACTGCTAGAAAACCTGATATGTTTGTCTTTATGCTAGATTTCAGGCTGATCCAAAAGAATCTCACTTGAGTATTGTTAAGAGAATCCTTAGATATCTCTTAATAATCCAAAACTTAGGAATTTGGTATCCTAGGCATGTACTTCCTTTGAAATCAAAGGATATTATGATTCAAACTTTGCATAGGAAAAGCACTTTTGGAACCTGTTGATTTATAGGACAATCTTTAGTCTCCTAGTCTAGTAAAAAATAAAACTTTGTAGCATTATCTACCACTGAAGTAAAATATATAGCTGTAAAGAGTTGTGTTGCACAAGTCATATGACTTAAACAATAAATCTTAGATCTTGGACTACCTGTTGGCACCATTCAAATCCTTTGTGATAATGCTAGTTCCATTTACATATCAAAGAATCCTATCCAACATTTAACGACCAAACATATAAACATTAAGCACCATTTCATTAGAGACTACGTGAGAAAATGGGATATAGAGCTACATCATGTAGCTACTAAAAATAAATTGGTAGATATATTTTACTAAACCCTTGGCCTATGACACCTTTAGCACCTTAAGGGTTAGACTAGGTGTTATAGACATTCTTGCTTAACTTGGGATAAATCAAACTTCATCATCATTTGTAATTAGCAATTTGTATGTGTTACATTATTTGTGTTTTTTTATTTGGTGTTTTTTATTCATGTCTTGTTTTTTTTAAGATTAAATAAATAAAATAAAAACAAGAGTTTTTGATTATCACGTGCACTCTTCACAAGATCAAAAAAAAAAAAAGAAAACTAAAATTTACTTATCGTACTATACAATCCACTATTCATATTGTACAATATGTCTACTTATTCACAAATCATAGACATTAGCCCAATCAAAGGCCCCATATGAGTTCTATTATTGGTCATCGTACTATGGAAACCACCCTTCATACTGTACAGAACATATGTTAGAATCTATTAGGATGAATTCAATATAACCAGTACGATCATGATTGTCTTTCATATTATACAAACACTTATTCATACTGTATGTTGAATTTAGTTAAAAGTCATTCAAACGACTCCTCGAGATGAAAGTAATTCCTTAAGATAAGCCAGTACAATATTGATCGTATCATATGATTTAACCCACTTTTTTCTAGCAAGTTATCCAGATAATTTAAAACTCTTGATCATATTATACAATCTCAATTTGTACTATATGAACAGCTTCAATTCTATAAGTTAGAGGGTTTCTAAGCTTTCAATCCATTCATATATTCATATCCTAGTATCCTTCAATGGCCGGTAGAAATAAACATTACAAAATAACCTAGGGGTACTCCTCCTCCTCTCGTCGCTTCGATGATTGATTTGTGTTCACGAGAGATTAAGATGATTAATACAAATTCAAAGAACTTCGAATCACCCCCTATAGAATCCTAAATCAACCTACTCTCAACTTTGAGATGATGAACTTCTTTGCCTCTAACACTCTCCAATTCCAACTCACACTAGCCTTTCCTTTCAAATCCAAACTACTTTATGAATTCCTAGCCAACCTTAGGATCAATATGAAAACTTTCACCATAATCTCATATATATGCCTACAACCCTTATAACTCACTAAGGAAGATTTAAGGGAGCATATTGATCTTTATGTTGAAGGACCACATCAACAATCCTTGATCTCTATAATTGGTTTTGATTAGAATTCTGTAAACCTGACTATTTGAAATGTGGCTATAAATCAATATCAACCCTTAGTACACTCCTTAAATTAGAATGTCTGGGTTATCCAGCATATTCTTAGAACTTCAAATTTTATCCAAAACTGTAGATCATGTCAAAATCACTCCACTTCTTTCCATAGTCACATATTTAAAAATGTTGAATACTCAATTTAATGAAGCTCATATAATAATTTATTATATCCAAAATATGACTCTTATTCAACATCCCAATACTAGAAGAAAGTAAAATGTTACATTAGGACACATCATAGGCTATGCCTTAGGTAAGAAATACCAAATCAACTACCTTGCTCCTCGAAATAATCTACTCATTTTCTATATGGATGCCTCCTTCCGTAGTCTTTTACATCAAGGGCACAAGCACGATGAGCCAGATTTTGCCGAAGAAGGGGAAGCTGCTCCTATAAGTGGACCTACACTGCCATTAATACTTGTTGGATAACTATGGCACCCCAACAGGAGGGCAGGGGGGTGAATTGAGGTTTTTAAAATTTTTATTAAAAGAAGGCAATTAAAATGATTTTAAAACTATTTTGAAAAGAATAAGAAATCACATAATTTTTATAAAAAGATAAAGAAAAATATATGCAAGAAATGAAAATAAGAGACACAATAGTTTTACGTGGTTCGGCCTGGATTCCAATCTAACTTACGTTCACGCTAGCCAACTCTCAGGCTAAAAGTCACTAATCCTAGGTTTGCTTTGAAAACCTCACTTCTTTAAATCTAAGAAGTTCTTTTCAACCTAAGTACTATCCTACACGGGCGAGTACAACCCAATCTACTTAAATTAAAACGTGACTAAGCCAAATGACTTAGATCAAGAAAATGAAAAATACAATTTGTTATAAATAATATAAACTCAAATTATCTTGCAATAAAATATCCATAATATTTGAGGTAATATTACAAATTAATTTTAATCACCCCACTACTTGCAAATGAAATATTAAATTTTCTCACTTTTAGATAATAATGTGTGTGTAAGACAAGTAAAGACTGGTTGACTTGTTGGTTGAAGACTGATTGACCTGTACATGATGGTGGGCCGATGAGCTTTTCTTTAAATATTATGGTTTGGTGTTATCCTCTATCGATTCACATGATACACTAATTAGGATTTATAAGGAGATAATTACTGTGCCGACGGACACAGAGTGATGATTCTGTTTTTTGAGCCAACAATTTACTGATATTGATATAATACTAAAAAATACCGTGATAATAAGGACTTCTTATTTATTTAGTGTTACTACTAAAATGTATATTTTTTGGAATTATTCTTATTATTATACGATTTATTATTACATTATGGATTTACTGTTATTGCATTATTCTATTGCTCTTGCCACTGATCTGTTACTGGCATAATACTGATACTATTTGATACTACTGATTTACTATACTTATACTAAGCATGTGATATTCTGAGCACCTGATATAGAATACCTGGATAACATATGTACATTCCAATATGATTTTACTATATTGATTTAATTTCAATAGTCTTTATCGATACGATTTCTGTTCTAATTGGTATTATGAAAATGATGATTATTTTATAGATTTGACACTAGTACTAGTTTACTACTTTACTGGCTTCTGTACTGTAGTGTTTTATTATTTATAAATTATACTACTACTACTACATGTTACTCCTTTAGGCTTTATTTTTTTTGTTCTAATTATTTTTTTGTACTCAGGACAGAGTAATTGTGATATGATTGTGTAGATCCTGAGTAGTGTATATGATTTTTAGGAATGAATACAAATGTGTACATTAATGTTTTGAATTATAGAATTTATTTTTGTTGTTTATTACTGATAGATGATATTACATAGCTTTGATTGTTATTTATTAAAAGATAAAACAATAATTCTTCCAATTTAGATGCTGATTTAGATGCTGGGGTATCACATTAATTTTAGGTTTAAATAAATTTAAATTATTCCATTAGATCCTAGGGTGTTACAGTATGGAGGGCAATTTTTGTAGTAGAAGGCATAGTGAGACGTGGTAAACTAGGAAGTGGTCAGATAGCATATGTTAAACACTATGTGGCCAGACTGCTAATGAACAAATGTTCTTAAGAGAAAACTAAAACTAAAACGTGAAGACATAATGAAGTTATAGGGGATCTTCGGAGCTTTTTCATAATTATGTAATGGGATTAAACGAGTGATGTGGGTGGCGATGATTACTATAATATTTGGACAATGTTTTAATATTTTTGTAAAGTAAAGGAATTTGACTAAAGATTTTAGATGGTTAAGCTCAGCTTAGAGAATGTTGATAACTCCCAAACTATTTAGTGAGATTTGAGCTAAGTAATCTAATGTTAATGAGATTTTTGTGGAACTATTTTGGAAAGATGGAAGGTTTAATGGAGTCCGAGCGGAATGTGATAGAAGAGAGTCGCTCTCATATTAGATTTTGAATGAATTAACGCCAATCAATGGAGTAGTTTCACTCCATATTGGTATTTAAGATTCATCGATTTAAGTGGCACTAACTAACTAATCGATTATTTTAATTAATGATAGACGAGTTGAAGATTATGATCGATGAGGCATGTTAGTAAAGGTGTTACGCTTCCCTCTCACTCTAAAAACCTTACAAATATGCATTTTAAGCAAAAGCCAACATCTTGATCATGCATCCTCCTTTCTCTTCTTTGAATCTTTCTCTTTCCCTTAAAATTTTATTACAAATGACATGAGATATGAAAATACATGGGTTTAATTAGGGTTGCAAATAAACATAGCTTTCGACAAGCTTTCACTGCCCACTTCTATCTTCCTCTATTTGAAGTTGTCATCCAATCCTGATAACTAAGCTTCGAAGAAAAATTAATTTCTCTTCATGAGTAGGCAAAAAGGATTAATAGCCCTTCAATTCATTGACTTGTGCATATTACTTGATGAATCTATGAAGCTTATAATTAAATTCTTCTTATTCTTTATTCTTCTTTTTTACATCTTCTATAGGGACAATGATAAGAGATAGGCACCACATCATCTCCAATCTCCAAAGGAATCATAAAATTTGTGGTAAGAACATCTATATTATCCTCCTACTCTACCTCATTCCAAATCTCAATGTGAATGATTGAGTCAACAAAAAAAGGGATCCTTACTATCCATTTTAGCCTCACTCATATTTGTGACACAATCAAAATCATTATTCTTCTTTGCATGCCTATATACATAACTATGCCTAATCAAGAAACTAATTTTTGCTCCAAATTTAGCTGATTATTCTAAAAAAAGAATTAATCATTCACAATTTCCTGATAATTATAAAAAGTTGCTTTAGTTGATTGGAAGAGCGAATGGACTTAACTAGCATCTAGTTGCTCTTCAACTTCCCTTCCTACTTTTTCTTAGCATGAATACCACCCGCAAAATATGTGGTGGTCATCATCTTCTTCTTCTTTACAAATTTAATTGGGGAGAAGATAAGAATGAGTATATATAATAGACTTATAGAAGCCTTCTTCATTAATGCTATGCACTATTGTAGGCTTAAAATATTATCTGTTAAAAATAACTCAAAGCATGCTTGAAAGTTAATTTATAATAATAGTTAACATAAATTAACTCAAAATATAATATTTTGCATGCAACCTATATTTTCATTCATTGATAATGACAAGAAAAATTTGCTTGTAAATATTTTATTACTCTCAATATCTTTGTTCTCTCTCTCTCTAAGATACTTTCACATTGTCTCCATTGTTCTGGAATGACTTCATACGCTTAATACTATAATGTTGTAACATATTAAGTGATTCTTTAGTAGATGGGACATTATTTTTCAGAATGGCGGCCTCATAGTAAATCATATTCTTATTTGACCCTTCAAATCATCTTCCATGATAGCCTACCTCATGTGTATTAAAAAAATGCTTACTTGTCTTCGACCAAGGCAATCATCTAATAAAAACAACATGGTGCTTACCATGGTTGAGTAGAATATCATCTATAATATTTTATAAATCAAACTTTCGTATATTACCCCTCTAAGTGCATAACATGAATGTTTTCTCCACATCCGCATTTTTAAAGTTCTTGTCTCAATCTTGCTAATTATTAATAAGCCTAATAATTCAACCCTTCTTGAATTTCTCCTCATATAAAAAAATTACTCAAATATTGTGTTACTCAAATTCAACTACTCAAAATATTGTGTTTCTATCATGAATGTTGAACACAAGAGAGCATTTCTCATCCTCCTCATCATCGACCATTTGTAATTATAGTTTATGAAATAGGCTTCATAGAGTTGCAGCTTGTAAGCTGAAAAAAAAAAGCCTAAAGGAGCATTTATCGACCCTTTCAATAAGATCAAATCACTCAAACTATCCAATAGTTTTATACATCAGATCGAAAATCTTATTATAAATTCACGGCTTACTAATTTTTTGAATACAAGATTCTACTTTAATCTCCTTTCTATTATAACTTATAATTGTCAGCCATAATTGCATGCAAATATGCATAATAAAAAATATAGCATAATTAACCTTGAACAAATGATGATGGTAAAGTCCAAGCCATCTTAAAATTTCACTGAGCTCTCACATTATCAAAGGCATGAAATTTACTACGTCACATCTGGCAAACTTTCTATTTCAAAAATTTATTAAAATATTTGATAGACATGAGATTTTGTTCGAAATAAAACTTCAAATATATTTATCTAAATAATAAAATAATGAGATATTTAGTGTATTAAGAATATTAAATTTGTCATATATTATCAATATATAATTTTTTTAAATCAAATCCTACGAGAGGTTTCTTGTGATATTTCCACAATTCATCTGGTTTTTGAAGAAAAATTCTTCAGACAGCTGGATATGTGAAATCTTCCCTTCATATTTTTCCTCTGTCAATTGAGTTAAAAACCATAAAGGGCTGTTTGGCAACAAGTGGGATTTAACTTTAGTGGGATTTAATAAATCCTGTAAATCCCGATTTAGGAAATCCAAAATGTGTTAAATCCTAAAAACTATTTGGTATGTCAAATGTTAAATCATGTTAAATCCTAAGAAACTGTTTGGTAACATATCTCAGGATTGATGACGGTTAGGGATTTAAATTTAAAGGAGATATTTATGAAATCAAAATCATCAAGATCATGACATAAAACATAATAAAATCAACTTGAGTTCATACATTTGTGTTTTAAACTTGAGTTACTTATTAATTCTAATTTTAATTAAGACAGAAAAATTATAATTATGAATACTATAAATAGGGTATTAATTTCATAAGTATTTTATTAATAACTTTTCATGTGTAATTTTAATAAGAATATAAATGCTATGATAGATATCAAATTAATTATTTTATTATAATTTAAATTAATTAATCATTTAATTACTATTTGCACTTATCATTTCATTAATTTTTATATACTATTTTAATAAATTTTAATTAATAATTATTCTTATAATTATGAAATTACAAGTAATTATATTTTATTAATAACTAATTATTTAATTAATATTTACACCGCTAATCATTTATAACTAATTATTTTTATATACTATTAAATATTTTATTAATAACTAATTATTTAATTAAATTTACACCACTAATCATTTATTTAAGTAGTTAATAGTTATATTTTAAATTAAATCTATTAAGCAATTAAATTAAGTCTAATTAAGAAATTAACGCCTGCACAAAAACCGTTTGGCTGGATTTAGCGTAAATCCGACTTAAATCCCGCTGTAAATCCGATACCAAACAGCCCCTAAGACACGCGATGCTAGGATTTGTACAGCTCTCTGACTCCTTGCTTTTTGTTCCAGTCTGTATGAAAATTACTCAGCAATAAGCAATTTTGCAGTTATTTGATCTTTCGTTCCCATGAAGGCAAAGCCAATGTCGGACATGTTGATGAGTTCTCGCAGAATTAAACCCTTCTTGCTAAGCTCTGAGGTGAACGCCTGATAGGATCGCATTCAGATTGAGAGCACGAGCAGAGAAAGAAGATAATGGCGAAGGGCAGGCGAGAAGTACCGCCTTGTTCCAAGACCTACGGCCTGCCGCTGTACTGTGCCGCGTGGGTTCCCCTCGATCGGATCTCCTCCTCACCGGATGCCGTCGCCGCTGCCGAAGAGGCGTTAGAAAAAACGGAGGATGAAGGAAACACCCCTGCGACAACGGAAGGCGATGGAGCGGCTGACGTTGTAGCAAATTCCGCCCTTTCTCCGGCTCGTGCCAACAAGCTATTGCTTGCGCTAGGTGGAGGCGGGGGCGAGGGGCACAGCGGCGTCCCCAACGCTATTCTTCTCACCCTCTTCGATTTTGAATCTCGATCCCTCTCTGATTATCCGGTAAATCATGTCATACCCCGAACAGAAATCCTTGATTGATTATATTTTAAAACGCATAATAGGGTCTGAGCTTTTATAGAACCCTTGAGTTTTTATCTTTTGTACATGTAATGTTTTCCCTTTGTGAACAAATGATTTCAGGTGCACAGGGTTGGGACGGGAGAGGAGTTACCGTACAGGATGACGATGCATCCTGGAGGTGATGGCTTCATTTGCTCGTTTCTCAAGAGTTGCAGGTCGCTCTTTGAGTTGTTGTTCTTGATGAATTTTTATAAAATTTGGGCAATTGTCCACTTGAAACGTTTTGTATTACTACAGCATACTCAGCATAAACAAGTAAGAATATGCTGGTCTTTTTTAAATAAATGGAACGAATACTTTTTTATAGGGCATCGGTTATGTTTTAAGGAGAGTTGGGGTTTGTTGTTATTAACCATATAATGATATAGGCTTTAAGTTTTTGAATCTTTCCAGAATGCTAACAACAACAACAACAACATCAAGCCTTTATCCCACTACGTGGGGTCGGCTACATGAATCCTTTTTTAAAATGTGAAGCGGTCACATTCCTCTGTAGACAGTTTTTAAGCTTGATAATTTTTGCTATCTGGTTTGTTTATAACAGATTGGCATAGTTTTCCTTCTTTTTTCTTCTTCTCATATTATTTTGGTTATTCTGATAGCTAAGAGAGCTTGACCAAGTGACCAAATCATCAAATAAATTCTTCTTAGTTTCTTACAAGAAAATAAGATGTTCATAGTTCCATTTCAAGTTTGAATTGAGACCTACTATTAGCTTTGTTTTACCTGTAGAGCTGTGAGATTCTTAGTCTATTGTTCCTGTTAATTTGAGTGGCCGGGTGGATTCCAATTTTTGCAAATTATGACGTTCCAATACAATTTGTTTGAAGAGGTGAATTGGAATCCTACAGTTGAATCAAATTAGATGTGGGATAAGATAACTATTGGCATTATGAAGGTTACCATATGAGCTTTAGCAAAGTTTAAAATAAATCTTGCATGTACAAATAATCAAATAAACATTTTAGTGGTATTATTTGAGAATATGAGGATTTTAGGGCTAGCTATTGGAGAATCAAACTTTGTGTTATGCAACGAAGTTATAGAAGAGTTTAATGAGACATAGGCTTAGAAAAATTGTATTGGTATTGGAGAACCAATTTGATTTTATGCTAAAAAGATCTTCTATGAAAGTACTTTTTGTACCAAGATAATTAGTGGAATGTATAGTTCATAGAAAAAATATTCATGTTATTATTATTTATCTTGAGAAAACATATGATATTTTATTTGGTGTAAGAAGAAAAAATGTATGCTATTGATATTTTGATGGTATTAAATTTATGATGGACTTTTGCCTAGCATTATAAGTAATTATGGAGTGCTTAAAGTGCTATTATTTTGAAATATTTTGATTATAAAGTAAAATGAATGCATGGGATTTTAGTTATTGGTGTTTAGTTTGAAGTGAAATAAATACAAAGTAAAAATTTGAAGAATTTGGAATACACTTACTAGGCTATCAATGTGTTTCGGAATTCATTCGAATCGAACAAATTCGGAATAAACTTTGTTAGGCTATCTATGTGTATTCTGATTTTGCCTGAATCAGCCGAATTCGGAATACACCATCTCGTTCTACCTCCCATAGCACAAATCACTCATTCATGCACCTCCTCTAGTCTTCTTCAACTTCCTACCATCGCGTCATGTAGTCCTTGCACTGCTCCGGCATTGTTTCACATTGACGTCTTCCCAGCACTATAGCATCTCCATTGATCAAGGGTTGTGATCTCTTTGCACCTCTGTTGAGATCTCTTCCCTTGCCTAAATTGTGATGCTTTAGGTTTCATTGATGCCACTCCAGTGAGCCATCGATCCCATTGACATTGCCTAAGACATCTCCTGTCGTGCAAGCCATCGTTCCCATTGTTGCCACCTCAGTGAGCTCCTATCAAACTCCCATCATGCAAGTCATTGGTCCGTCAATGCCGCCCCAATGACCTCTCGTCATTCTCCTGTCATGATGCTTGGTTACATTTTTTTTTCTCTTATATTTTATTCTAAGTTTTATTATTTCAACCAAATACAAAAAAACATCCCCTTGATTTTAAAAAACAGTGCATTTATATTACATTATATTTAGAATACATCCAATTTTCTTTTACTTGCAAAAAACAACCCTAAAGAGCTTCCAGTCAGAATAGAATTATATCTTTGACTAATATTAAGTTTGTATCCTTTTGTATTAATATTGGAAATGTACAAAGGATATTTAAAATGATTGTTATATTCTATTTATTGTTAACTAGCTATGATAGATGAGATCTCAGTTGCAATAGGTGAAAATTTTAACCAATAGAGAAAAATTAAGAAGATCAAGGGCTTAGTACTGGAAGAATAGAGAGAGATGGAGAGATTGAGAGAGAGGTTTAGAGTGAGCAGAACAAATATCAAACATATGATATTCAATTTTAGTAGGAGCAGAATTAATAATGATTGGATGATATATTTGGAACATTAAGGGATGCAAAATGTGTTATGTTTTTAAGTATCTTGAATCTTGTGTACGAAAGCTTGGGCATATAAATGAAAATTGGTTTTTGGATTTAAAAATTTATGGTAAAAAACAATAAATGCTTAGGAGTGTTATGCGGTAAGAGAACATTATGGAAAATTTTAAGGCTTATTTTGTAAAACTGCAATTAAAATGACTATGCTATATGAATCCAAGCGTAGGGAGATAAAGAAGTCACTAGTAACCATATTCAATGGACTGGAAATGAGGATGTTAACATAGATATGCATTAAAACTAAGAAAGATATGTTGAGCATTTATCATATTAGAAAGGTAGTGGGAATAATTGAAGATAAAATATTGAGAAATAAACTTAAGTTGGTTTAGTTGTATACAACATAGAGCAAAAGATGCATAGATAAGATGAGTACATTTATTGTAGAAGGATTAGGAAGAAAAAAAGTATAGTTCAAAGTAACATGGATATAATTGTGAATAAATCTTTCTACAAAATAGAGTTAACGTGGCACTGAATAATAATGAATGATGAATGAGAATGCATAAAGTGGACCCCATGTTCAGGTAAGGTTGATGCCAATGATAAATTTCAATTGTTTTGTTAAGAGTGAAATACATAATTATAAAGTTCCAAAAGAAGTGCTATGGAGACTTCTAGAAAAGAAAGGGATTAATAATGCTTATATTCAAGCCATTAAGAATATGTATGTAGGAGTTGTTACTTGTGTTCAAACACAAGGTGGTTTGACCAAGTATTTTCCTATTTCAGTTGGATTACATCAAGGATCAGCATTTAGCCCATATCTTTTTCGCTTTTGCCATGGATGTTCTCACTGGACATTTGCAAGAGGTTGTACCCTGGTGTATACTTTTTATTGATGATATTCTTCTTGTTGATAAGACTAGAGAGGGAGTTGAAGGTAAACTTGAATTATGGAGGCCAACCTTAGAGTTTAAAGGCTTTCGTTTGAGTAGATCTAAAATTGAATATGTAGAGTGTAATTTTAATAGTAATAGATCTAGTGGAGGATTGTGACTTTGGGCGATCAAGTCATTAATAAGAGTACATGCTTTAGATATCTTGGGTCTATTGATCATAGTGATGGTGAAATAGATGGGGATATTATTAGCATAATTCAAGTTGGATGGTTGAAGTAGAGGAATAAATATGGCTTGTTTTGTGATAGAAAAGTCGCTCTTAAACTTAAGGGAAAATTCTATGAGATGTTGGTGAGACCTGCAATGTGAGACGGGAGGGGGCCGGCCTGGCCAGCCAGTCTAGCAAGAGCCGAACCAACAGAACTAGGTGGAAGAAAATCAGGGTTTTCGACCCCCTTGTTGGGCCCGTGTGTGTGTGATAGGAAAGCTTCCTTATTGTGTTATTATCTGCTATGAAGGATTTTATTTCGGGAAGTTTTAATTAGGAAGTTTCTTGTTACGTTCTTTTGTGTTGTGGCTATTTAAGGAGTTGTTGTTTATGGTTTAGGGGCATGCTTTATGTTGGATTTTCTGCTGTAGTTTTTCTTGGAGGCTTCCTAGCAGTGTCTAGGTCATTTGGGAGAGCCGATCTATCTCTTGAATTGTAGATCACCTATATCTTGTTGTTTCTTATTGAAGTTTTAATAAAAAATAAGCCACTATTTTGGTTTTATTGTAGTTTTTCTATTTGTTGTTTGCTGCTTTTGCTTCCAAGGCTTATCACAAAGCTTTATGGTGCAAAATGTTGGCCATTAAAAGAAAAACATAATATTAAGTTAAGCGTTGCAGATATGAGGATGCTCAAGTGGATGAGTGGCTTTACTCTTAGAGGCATGATACGAGACGAGCATATATGTGAAAAGGTTGGAGTAGCTCTAGTGGAAGATAATATTAGAGATGGTCGCCTTAGATGGTTTGGTCACATAAAACGACGGCCTACCAATGACCCGGTTAGGAGAGTAGATGTATTAGACTTGGCTTATATTAAGAAAGGGAGTGTTAGACCTAAAAATACATGGTTAGAAAATATTAGAAATGACCTTTCTTTATTAGATTTAAATGAGAATTTGACTCTTAACTAGACACAATGGAGAAAAAGGATTCATGCACCAAACCCCGCATAGTGGGATAAAGGCTTGATATTGTTGTTGTTGGGGTTGATTGATGTAAAGTTACCCAAATGAATAGAAAGGAAAATGGGTGGGGCAAAGGTAGTGTGGTAATGGTTATAAACCTTTGAAAGAAAAATATGCTCAAAATAGAGTTAAACTCATATTAACACTCATCGTGACTTATTGGAGGATTTATATAACTACCTTCAAATAGTTGGAATAAAGACAATGATGTTGTAGAGTTTGATATTTTCATTCTCATTTTACTCCTTAAATTTGATTATATTGTATAATTTTTTTTTCTATTTGTGGTATCTTATAGGTGCTTTGAGTGGGACATCCCCAATAGCTTGGAGCCGAGTAAGCTAGTAATTAAATCCTCTGGATATATATTACAGCAGCTAGAAGATGTTGGGTTGCAGTTAGCGCTAGCCTTTAGTTGTGATGGTACTGCACTGGCAGCTGGTGGTGAGGTATATTATTTAAACAATAATTATTACATCATGCATAGTCAGAGAAAATTTACAAAAAAATTAAGGAACTATTATGATTTAAATCTTCTATTATTGCAACATTCCTCAAGTGTTAAGTGCTAATCAATGTTGGTTTTTTTTTTAAGTTAATCCTTCAAGATGGCCTAACCTGTATTTTAGCTTAAGTTCCTGTGTTGGTTATATATATATATATATATTGTCAGCAATGACTTGAAATGTTAGCATTGTAACTTATTTATGGATCTTCTTTATCGTTATCCAAATTATTTGATGTTAGCTTTATAAATAATCATTGTTTGTTCTATAGTTGCCACTACCATTGTTCATCTAATATAACTATTTTTCAATATAATCTTCCTAATTTTATCATGCATCAATTTTAACATTTTTATTTTTATCACGCTTAGCTAGGTTATCAATAACTTTTTATTATTAAACTCTGATAACCATACAACATAATGATGTAGGTCATCTTATGATCTATGATTTATAATGCAGGTCTGCCATGATATGCATGAAATCATCCATCACACAAACCCATAATTTAAAAATGATACGTTACATTTAATGAAAACGAACAAAATATGACAAAATCAATCTTGATGATAATTTAGTAATCTTTCAACTAGAAATAATGCTTAAAATTTATAAAGTCATGCAACTAATTGAAAATCACACATTTATAGAAACTCAACTTGCATTAAATTTGAATAAACTTAATCATGGATTCAAATTAATACCTTGTTTTAGAGATGCTAAATAAAGTTAAAAGAAAGTCATCAAATCAATTCCCTTGTATTAGGAGACAGACTTTGCTGGAATCTTTATGTCCCTCATTTGATTAAGAAGTAGACTTTCAAAAATAGAAGGAATAATAAGTCTAACTAAAATTTTATTCAAAAAATAACTTAATTGTATATTTACATGTGAAAAACCCCTTTATATTATTAATCTTACAATGAGTTTTTTTTTTTTTTTTTAAATCATGGATATAAAATCCAATTTTTGGCAACAGAGGTGGAAACAAAAGGCCACCAACATTTGCGTATCTTATCGCTTGCATCTAGAACTAAAGCCACCATTCTAGCAATTTAGATTGTCGTTTATGAACTTTCCTACAACGCTCCCTGAACTTGTAATGGCTGCTTAAATCTCACAGTAGAAGGTACTATAATGGAAGGAAGACATCTACTGGAAAAGTTGCATGTTTACCTTTACTATTCATTGCCGAAGTAGAAATCATGGAGGCAGGAGGCCACAAGGTGTCAAGAAAATCTAATGAACTAGAGAACATTAATAATGTGTCTAACATCTAGGGCAATCCACACTAACGTAATATAAGCAGGGAGGCCACTGAGAATCCAACAGTGAATTGGAGAACAATATAGAGCCACATGAACTATATAATGAACCCAAGGAATCTAAAGAACGTATATTATCAATATACATGACTCTCATAGAATAGAAATATTATATGCACGAAATTTAAAGAAAAAAAAAAAAAACATGAAAACTAAACTCCTATTAGAAGTGATTCAATTGAGCTACAAAAATTAAAGCCATCATTCAATTTGTTTATTGGGCCCTCATATTCTATTTTATTCAAATTTATTTTATAGAGTTTACTTTTAGGTTTTCATGATATTCTCTTGTTGAAATCTCATAATACACTCCTTTATTTTAACTATATAATTTTATATTTAATATATATATTAAGCCTATCACTCATATATATCAATTTTCTTCTAGAATATTGACTAATATTGATAAGTATCGCCTTCATTAAAATTGCATATCATATGTTCAATTTTTATTATGCTAATATTTATGTTTTTTATCTTTTAAATAATTATTGATTGTTCCAATTCTTCACGTATTTCAATAGATGCATAACCGATTTAATTATGCCATTTGCGAAAAATATACAACATAGCTCCCCACTTCGAATATCCTTTGAAAATATCTTCATAACCTATGCAAAAATAATAAAATATTGATATAGACAAAGGGGGGGGGGGGGGGGGGGGGGGGGTCAACTCAAACCCAAAATAAGTTGATTTTGGCTTCCCTTGAGTTTACAAGCTCAATGAAATTTGAGCTGAAATTTAGCTCATTTATGAGCTGGTCTTTAGTTCATTTATTGAACTAAGGGTTAGCTCATTATTAGCTAAATTTTAGTTCATAGTTATCTTTTAATTAATATAATTTTATTATAGTTTTTATGTCTTAATTTAAGTTGTCCCTTGGGATTCCAAAATGGCTTTTGGAATCCCAAGGAAGTTTATTTTCCCCATGCCTTGGCTCCTTGGCTTCTACGGGTTGGCTGTTTCCCGTGCCGTGGCTCCTTGGTTCTCACGGTGGCTGCTGGTTTTCCAAACCGGGGGCTTTCCCATGGCTTTTGGCGCCTCGGTTCCGTGCAGCCCCTTTGGTTCCCGTGGTTGCTTCTTCGGTTCCTGGGCTGGGCTGTTTTTCCGTAAAAAGCAAAGGGGTTTTTTATAGTTTGTGATGTTTGGATTCTTGTGAGAATTCAATGTTGTGGCTTTTTGTATTCTCCCTTTCATATCTATAAATATGAGGGGTTATGTAATGTTTTAAGAAGTGAATTATAAATTATTTTTGGAAATGTAAACCTGCAGGTTTCATTGGAAAAGCTTGCGAGCTTTGTCCACCTTCTTCTTCTCATCTTCTCAGGAAATCTTGCGAGCTCTTTCCACCCTTCATCTTGGCTTCTAATCTCTTTCGTCTCTCTGCAAGTACCACTCCACCTGTATCCCTCTTCTATAAGTGAAGCAATTTTAGGGTGTCTTTTGTTTCGAGTCTATTTTATAAGTGTCCAATTTATGAAGTCGTTGTTTGTAGTCTTTTAATTTTCTTCTTCTTAGTCTTACTTGAAATGTAAGAGTTTGCTCGTCTTTTTGCGAGCGTGTTTAGTAGTATTTTTAGTCCTTTTGCCGGCAAAGGTCCTCGGGTCCCCCATCCCCCGGATTTTTGCTCGCGTCATTTGGTATCAGAGCAAGTTAGAAAGTCCTAGGATTTAGTTGTCAAGTCTTATTTTTGTTTGTCAAGTTTTGTTTTGTCAAGTCAAGTCTTGTCGTGAGTCTTATTGTGAGTCTTAAGTTTTTTTTAGGTTGGTGAGTCTTGAAAGTATTGCGAGTCTAAGTTTAGGTCGAGTTTTTTTAGTCTTTTTTTGAATCAGTTAAAAAAATGAAAAATAACAAAAAAATGGCTTCATTCATGGAGGAAATCAATCAAGATAATCCTGATGTCCCTCTTTCGTTGGACAGATGGATTTCTACAGAAGGTGATTCAACAGATCCGCTTCAAGACTGTTTATACAAGCTTCAATATCACATGTTCTTATGTGATCAAAAATTCGAGAAGTGGAAGAGATATCTACAAAGGCAATTCGAGAAAGAGCAGGAAGAAATTTAAAGAAAAGATCAAAGAGCTGGATGCACCGTCTTCACCTCCTCAAGAGAATCAAAAGCTAACTCATCGGGAGATGAGTTCTCAAGAAGGGGAGTCTGATGTAGACAAGAGGGGGGGGGGGTCAACTCAAACCCAAAATAAGTTTATTTTGGCTTCCCTTGAGTTTACAAGCTCAATGAAATTTGAGCTGAAATTTAGCTCATTTATGAGCTGGTCTTTAGTTCATTTATTGAACTAAGGGTTAGCTCATTATTAGCTAAGTTTTAGTTCATAGTTATCTTTTAATTAATATAATTTTATTATAGTTTTTATGTCTTAATTTAAGTTGTCCCTTGGGATTCCAAAATATTATATTAATTAATAGTTATCTTTTGGAATCCCAAGGAAGTTTGTTTTTCCCATGCCTTGGCTCCTTGGCTTCCACGGGTTGCCTGTTCCCGTGCCATGGCTCCTTGGTTCTCACGGTGGCTGCTGGTTTTCCGAACTTGGGGGCTTTCCCGTGGCTTTTGGTGCCTCGGTTCCGTGCGGCCCCTTTGGTTCCCCTGGTTGCTTCTTCGGTTCCTGGGCTGGGCTATTTTTCCTTAAAAAGCAAAGGGGTTTTTTATAGTTTGTGATGTTTGGATTCTTGTGAGAATTCAATGTTGTGGCTTTTTGTATTCCCCCTTTCATATCTATAAATATGAGAGGTTATGTAATATTTTAAGAAGTGAATGATAAGTTATTTTGGAAATGTAAACCTGCGGGTTTCATTGGAAAAGCTTGCGAGCTTTGTCCACCTTCTTCTTCTCATCTCCTCAGGAAATCTTGCGAGCTCTTTCCACCCTTCGTCTTGGCTTCTAATCTCTTTCGTCTCTCCGCAAGTACCACTCCACCTGTATCCCTCTTCTATAAGTGAAGCAATTTTAGGGTGTCTTTTTATTTCGAGTCTATTTTGTAAGTGTCCAATTTATGAAGTTGTTGTTTGTAGTCTTTTAATTTTCTTCTTCTTAGTCTTACTTGAAATGTAAGAGTTTGCTCGCCTTTTTGCGAGCGTGTTTAGTAGTATTTTTAGTCCTTTTGCCGGCAGAGGTCCTCGGGTCCCCCATCCCCCGGATTTTGCCCGCATCAAATATACAGACTTAATACTCATTTTTGATGTAAAAATATTATATTTTAATCATATTGTAATTGAGAATTATTGAAACTGGCGACAATCCAATTATCCATGGTGGTAATCTAAGGCAACAATTTAAGGGATCCACTAGTGTAATCCTAGGGATCTAGATTTTCATGTTAAATTCACACATGTGTGAAATATGATGTTTTGTGTATTAATAGTTTTCTTCATTCGCTTGACAAAAGCAATAACTTATATCAATGTATGATTATTTTTTTCTTTCTTTTCCTTTGATTATGAATATTGTCTTTTTTTTTAATATGGTTTCTTCCTTGTATAAATAATGGTAGAAGAGTGACTGACTATGCAAGATAAAATAGCAAGAAGATTTGATTACCTATTCTCCACACTTTGTTTCACTATTGATTTTTTTTATCATTGTATTAGAGCAAATTTGTCTTTCTTTATTAGATTTAAATGAGAATTTGACTTTTTTTTTTTGAGAATTTGACTTTTAATAGGACACAATAGAGAAAAAGGATCCATGTAGCCGACCCCACGTAGTGGGATAAAGGCTTGTTGTTGTTGTTGTTGTTATTGTATTAGAGCAAATTCTTATGTAGATACAGTCCTTCCATTGTGCTACTATTGTTGATCGCTAGATTTATTCTGGCATTTTGTTGTTTTCATGTTGTTTTTTCTATTCATTGGAATATTATAGTTCATTGGCATGCTACCATGCCATTATAATTTTTTTTTATTGGCATCTTCTTGGTCTACTAGCTAACTCTTTTCGGTTATCATTGTTTATGAAGACCAACAACCCTTTTGATTCTGTCTTTGATCTAGATAATCAACTTTCATTGCTGATTTATCTTTCAAACTTGTTAATCTTGATGAAGGATTTGAGGATCTTTCATTAACCTTTATTCAAATATGACTTCTTGCCTTTGTTTGATATTCCTTAAATTATTAATAACTTTTGAAAATGAATTAGGTAGCGGAATTTTATACAGCTAGAATTTAGGATGCAACGAAGCTAAATCACCTAATTGAAATAGGGCAAGATCCAAATTCAATGCTTAGCATAAGTAAGACTCCATTATCATGTCACGACTATGGAATTCTGTGAAGCCAAAACTCAAGTGGAAATTGTACTTTTCCTAGGAAATATGGTAATTCATTTGTTAATTCTATTCTAAGATATGTGATGTTGCCTTGACCCATGAAATTATGACAAGGATATCATCTGAAAAAAATAAGGTACTTAATATGCACATATTATTATGATCTAATGAGGAGATTTTGGCTTGAACTATATCACTACTAAATTATCTGGATACTGCGGTGATGATGCCATGTAGGTGAAGAAGATTGTGTAAAAGTAGAAAATCTTTGAATTCATGACAGTCTCAATGTTGAATTTGATTTGATTTAGATATATTTGTTGGAAAAGAAACACTACCATCTTTGAGTGTAACATTCGTGCGGAGGGAAGTAGCAGTGTGATGCTTAGCTCCCACATCGTATATTTGTCGACCATGATGGCTAGGAAACTCAATGATGATGAGAATAAAAGGCATAAATCAAACATAAAACAATAAATTAGAAGAGTACAAAATTGCTGAAGTAAGAATTAGTCTAGTTTATGTATTAAAAAAACATCATATGAGAGAGCTGCTTTGAGTTTACCTGGAAATCATTCTCAGCCAGAATTGGGGATTTGGCGGACAAATTTAATTTAATCATATTAATAGCAATGTGTTTTCTCATGATAAACCCCTACTCCTATTAAGATGAAAGCTTCTAGAAGGAATAAATTACCATACTTCGTGATCTTCTCAACTCTTTTGCCAAATCATCTGATGCATGCTCATTAACTTAATCTGGTAAGAACCCTTTATTTATTTTTTTATAGGCCTCAATTCTACCCTTAATAACTTTTGGATCATTAATTTAGAAGCTACAGATCATATGAATCATAGTCTATTCTAATTCAATACTTATAAATCAGGACTTCGTAATAGAAAAAATACTATTGCAGATAACTCATCTATAACTGTTGTTGGCCAAGGAAAAAATAATCCAAACTCAAGTTCTAAAACTATCTACTAATCTTTTATCAATTCATAAAATTACCATAAACTTGAATTTTAAAATAAACTTCTTCCTTTATCATTTTGCTTTTGAATATCAGGTCATTAGTAGGACGATTTGATCAATTAGAGAGAAGAGTAGGCACTAGTATTTTGGGGAAGTGAGTACTGACAAAGGAAGCTAACGATCTATATCTTACTCTTCAAAATCTTTCACTTGCCAATCAACCAAGAGTTGGCTTCAACATTATGTTTGATTTTAGCACCTTATGTGTCCTTCCCATTTAATTTGAGACTTAAAATAATTTACAACTATGGTTCTTCACAAATTTCTCATGCTTTTGCTTTGAATTCAGACTCACCACATGATCTTGTGACTACCTGCCTTTTTCTTACTTCCAATATTATCAAGTTTCCTTTTAGTGAAGTATAATAACTTGCTATAGACCTTTTATTCCCATGAGTGATCTTGTATAATCATCATCTATATAGCGTTCCAGTCTAAGAGCTTCATTCCTTTTGTATAGGATTCATTTTTCTAGGATGGATATCAACTATCTAAGAACTTCTTGAGTAACTTTAAGATGAGACTCTTTAGGTGTGTGCTTGAACTTCAAATCAAGCTTAAAATAAAAGCTATATTTGATCGAATATGAGAAAGGTATGTTAGCCTTCCTACAAATAAAGATATTTTTCTGTCTGTTGCCTTACCTTCTTCATTATTACCAAATTTTCACCAGATTCTATTGGAGTTTCACATACCTTTATTTCCAATATATTTGACCCACCTCCTATAGACTAAGGCCGACCCGTGTGGGGCTGGCTGGGTCGGTTTAGGAACCGACCTAACAGAAGCAAAGTAGAAATTTTCTACTTAAATTTCTCTTGGTTTATTCCATCTATAAGGGTTAAATGTATGCAAGATTCTACTTTACACAACTTAGGAAGCTATTCCTTATATATGAAGGTATTTTACAACATACAAACATCCTATAAAAACTTTCTAATCTTCGTTTCTCATCTCCTGAATTAGTTTTAACTTTTTCTTGTTTCTCATTGCTTCCTATCCTTCAATATTTTCCAACATTTGATCTCAAATCTGACCTATCTTTCATTTTGGGTCCTTCTGCCATTAGGACCAACAAACCTTTCAAACTTGCTTCCAACCAGGCTTCAAATTCTAAAGCCTTCCATCTTTGCTTTACTAAATCTTTTCCAGGTCTAGTTTTACCCTTGTGTTGCATGTCTCTTTGCAATTCATCGATCCGCCTTTTAGTGTTCAAATTACTTAACACATTTCTTGATTTACCCTTACTAGTTTTGTCAACATGGCCATCTTAACTTTCTTATTTTTTCATGCTCAATTTAGATATTGATGAATTTTTTGCTACCCAACACTAAAATCCATGCAATATTGCCTGCCTAATTATGATTTAATAAAATTTACCTATATGTATCAGTGATATCCTCTCATTGTATAATAATCACAAGGCACTTTTGTTTGAACCACTCGTCCTTATCTCTAAAAGTTATGCTCTTGTCTATATTCTTATTTTCTATATATTAGGTTCAAGATACTTTAAACATATAAGACCTTGATATCACTCTATCTCTTAATAATATCTATTGATAATTGATTTATAGTATTAGTTCATATTACTTAATTTTCAGTAGTAATTTACTTGATCGATTATAGCAGCGCCTTAGAAGTAACTCATTTTTTGTGTGCTGTCTGCATTTTTATTGGATATGTTTTCTTTTCAACGTGATTTTAGAAAAAATAAAATAAAATTGTTTTCATTTTCACTTTCTGCATTTTAAAACATGTGGTATTGATCAAATTTATTTGAGTCAAATGGTGCTTCTTGTAGGATGGCCATTTGAGGGTTTTTAATTGGCCTAGCATGGACATTATCCTTAACCAAACCGATGCGCATACAACTGTTAAGCATGTGGATTTCAGGTACTTGGATTCTCATTCAGAAAATCTGTAGCCGAAAAATATCCATCGAATAATTATGCTTGGATTCTATTAAACCTAAATCCTCACTCTTTTAACATACATTTAACAGCTCCGATGGGAAGTTCCTTGTTTCTCTAGGAGGCAGTGGCCCTTGCAGAGTTTGGGATCTGGAATCATCAACTTTTGTAACAAATCTACAAGTAGAGGAAGTAAGCAACCATCAGTATCTTGTGAATAGTTGAATGTTTTCGATATATCATGTAATAAATATTCTAATCTCTTTCCTTGCAGGGTGAAAAGTTTTGTTTCTGCAGATTTTCTGAGAGTAGTGATATCCTATATGTTATATCAATGCATGGTAAATCTCTATGCTGATAATGTTCTTTTCATTACGAACAAAGCAACCCACCTTACTCTTCTATACTTTGCTTGAATGGCGATATGTGGTTGATGGCTTTCGTGATCCATCCACTTAAATTTCCATATTACAGATGATGTGGGAAAGGTCATTTCTTGGAGCAGCTCTTCGTGGAAGAGAATCAGTTTAAAAAAGATCGGGCATGATCCAATTTCTGCGTTCAGTGTATCATATGATGGCAAATTCCTTGCAATGTATGCAACCTGAGCTGCATCTTACATTAACTGCTATGTCATTTAAATCCTTTCATTTTATTCATTATGTCACATAAAATCTGGTATTTTCCTTGATTTCTACAAAATAATTTATCATCATCATTACCCTCCTTTAAGATCAACTTTGTGAATTATTTCAAATGCTTATAATTGCTCCATCATACATAGCTTAGATAACTCCATTATATATATATATATATATATATATATATATATATATATATATATATATATATATATATATATATATATATATTATGACTTTTCTTCTTAATGCCCATAAAAAACTCCATGATATCTGATCATTTGCCTTTTTCATGATCAGTAATATCTTATCAAGATTCTTTCCCTGATCTTTATACTTTTCATTAATTATCATGATAAAAAAATTGCCTCTTTAATAGATTTGTTTATATTAAGCCATGATAATTCTCTAACTGATATTTTTTTTCTAGTTCCATATTCTATTACCATCTCGTCACTTTTAGTATGATTCATAAACTTGATTTCCCTTAGTTATCATAATCTTAAAACCTTTCATATGTGTCAGCACTAGAACGTTTCTTCTTAAATGACAAATGCTCGTGGTCTTTAAGATATAGTTCAACAAATTTCTCCCATTAGCATTACATCTCTTTTGTAATCATAACATTTAACTAAGATACTATTTCTTAAAATAACTTGCTTAATCAATACCTTTAGATATGTTTTCTATTTTCGTACTACATGTTATATCTTCTTTTCAAGACCAATACAAATTATTGTGAATTTGGTTTCAGTTGCTCACGAAAAATATAAGAACATTTATTTATTTTTAATCATTTGATATTTTCAGGTTTAATGTTGCATTTCTATTTAGAAGAGCATTTTCCTATTTAAAAAAATCTTGCTTTGGTTTGGAAAATAGATGTTGAAAATGTTTGTTTTGAAAGATTTTAGCGTCCTTGAACACAAACATATACTTGATCAACTGCTCGTAAATTAAGCCAGAGCCTTTAAAATAGATAATGAATATCTGAAAAGTGTAGATGGAATACGTGGAACTTTACTGAATGACGTGCTTCGGAATCAATATTCATCTAAATGCTATGCACTTTGGATTCCTAGCCTCATCAATGTTTAGAAAGAATTTTCTAGTGCATGTTGCTATGGAACGTAAAATTCTATCAACAAAATGAATGTGTGGCATTTCCTTGAGCAATGATTTTGAGCTTCCTCTCGACTATGCTTCCCAGCATACCTATTCTTGCCCACCTCTATTACATTTGTTGATGTTGCAGGTTTTTCCACCACTTTCGTCATTACTTCCTCTACCACTTTCATGGCCTCTACATATTTCTACATCACTTACAATGTGATTACCTTTGTTATGATTCCCATCATTGATTTACAGGCAGCTTACTTTATCATGAATTGCATCGAGATTTTGCTATTGGGATTTCTTCAAGATGAGAGTTTTTTTGGCATGATTTGATTTACTGGTTGGGATTTTAGATTTTTTTAAATAAATTAGATTCTTTATTTTGCATAGAAATCAATTGATTTTTAATAAAATTTCAGTTGGATGGGATTTTGCTCCTCCATCAAGTTAGAGGGTTGAAAGTTTTTAGGAGAAGTTATCTCTTTGTAGAAGTGTGAAATTTGATTATATTATCTTTGGTGATCTCTTTCCTCTTAATTTTATTTATCATTCCAAAATATTTTATTGGATTAATGAGAGCGTGATTTTACTAAGTGGTAGAATCTAGATTTAATGAGAGCGTGATTTTCAACTTATTGCATGAATTTATGGGTTTGAATTTCTAAACTTTATGTAGTGGAAGACTATTGGACCATCACTAATATTGAATCTAATTATATTTTTTATTTGCATCAAAATTCATGAATATTATAAAGATTTATTATTTATGGCCTATGAATTTTATATGATCTTGGGTCTGTTGTCTAGAGTGACGGTGAAATTGATGGGGATATTATTAGTAGAATTCAAGTTGGATGGTTGCAGTGAAGGAATGCATCGAGCTTGTTGTGTGATAGAAAAGTCCCTCTCAAACTTAAGGGAAAATTCTATAAGATGATAGTGCGACCTGCAATGTTTTATGGTGAAGAATGTTGGCCATTAAAAGAGAAGCATAATATTAAGTTAGGTGTTGTAGAGATGAGGATGCTCAGGTGGATGAGTGGCTTTACTCTTAGAGACAAAATACGAAATGAGTATATATGTGAAAGTTGGAGTAGCTCCAGTGGAAGATAAGATTAGAGAGAGTTGCCTTAGATGGTTTGGTCACATAAAACAGTAGCCTTCCGATGTCTTAGTTAGGAAAGTAGATGTATTATATTTGATTTATGTTAAGAAAGACAGAAGTAGACCTAAAAAGACTTGGTTAGAAAATATTAGAAATGATCTTTTTTTATTAGATTTAGATGAGAATTTGACTATTAACAGGACACAATGGAGAAAAAAGATTCATGTAGCCGACCTCACATAGTGGGATAAAGGCTTGTTGTTGTTGTTATTATATGATTTTTCTCATTTTATATCATAGTTGAACTTTGGGGTGTCAATATTTGACACGACCTAAAACTCGACCCGGGGATTGGCTATATGAATCTTTTTGTCTCCGTTGTGCTATATGAAGAGTCAAATTCTCATTTAAATCTAATAAAAAAAATGACATTTCTAATATTTTCTACCTAAATCTTTTTAGGTTACCTCTACGTTTAATTGTGTAAAAACAATTTGCAGAGAAAATTGATACACCTGATGCTAATTTGACTGGAATTAATGGCAAATAAAAATTCACGTAGTCCACGTTAAGTAGAAATGATAAAGCTACTGATGATGATAGTAATGGGCCTAAAGTAGTTTCACGGGAATTTACCAGACTAATTGTTTATCTTGGAAAAACTTGTTGCATAAATGATCATGGACAGAGAGGACATAATCAGGGTTTTGGAGAATATTTTAAGAAAAAAATTGCATCATACTAACTGAAACATTTCAGCTCGTATCAGCAATTTATTCAAGTTATGTACCATCCTTGAAGGGTCAGACAAAGCATCGTTATTATTATGATTTCCTTGAAGCAAGCAACACTAGGAACTAACAACTTCCCTTTTAATTGAACTTCTATGTTCATAAGAATTCTTTGAAGTGTTAAGTCTATTTATATTTGCAGGATTGCTTTTTACTAATCTTTTTTCTTTAAGATGTAACTTCTTAGTGTAATGATAAGCCAATGTTTTTATAAGCGTAATATTTGAATTTGCAGTGGCACCGTAGAAGGTGACATTGCAATCATTAATTCCTCAGATTTCAAGGTCCAGATGTCAGTTAAAAAAGCACACCTTGGTCCTGTTACTGCACTAGAGTTCTCCCAAGACTCCAGGTAATGAATCAGATTACTTTATAGAAACATTAAATGAATTGAAAGAAAAAAGAGCACAGATGATGCAAATAGATGAATATGCACAATTAGAACTAAGCCGCTCTCTTTTTGCGCACAGGGCTTTGGTATCTACTTCCTTCGACTCAACTGCAAGAGTGACGGTAATAGAGAACACAAAAAACAACGGTAAACTGTTATTTTTTTTAATATATTTTGATTCATGAGAGTTTGATTACAATGATCTTAATTGTGAATTGAACTTTTACAAATAGAAATTATGATGTAAAAGTTGTGTTTATTTTACATCGGATTCATGCTTTGCTAAAATGCAGGGTCAAGCCTGTTGCTCGCTTTTTTGGTTATTTTACTGGCCATTCTTGTTGTATACTTCATAAAGTGACGAGGTCCTTTGATGAACAAATCACGTCAAGAAGCAGGTCCTTCAATGAATTTTGTTTTATCAAAGTTTCTTATTTTGTATGAGTGCAAGTATTATCCACCTCTTTTATATTGCCATTATAAGTTCCACTTGATTTTGCAAGATAATTGTGTAAAAGTAATTTGAAAATTAAAAATATAGGTGATTGTATAGTTTAGATTCTGATATTTTCAGCTTCAATGCGCTTGAAACTATTGACTGCTATGCAATGAGTTAAGCGTCCAGAAATTAGATTTGTTTAAATTAACAGCTGCGAAACCTTTTGAGTTTCATTTTAAGTTCGGCTGAATATGAATGGGCTCAAAGAATTCCTAGTCACTATGTTTCTTCCAAAAAAAGGTTGTGTCCTTTAATATTTTTCTTGCTCCATGGTTTGCTGAATTTGCTAAAGTTTTTTTCAGAAGATGAAAGGAACTATAGACCATTGTTATGTTCAAATATATGATAGGAATCTGATCTTCTCACAACAAAATGATCAATGCTGAAGGAAAAATGCAGCAGAAATCAGCAAGAAAGGAAAAGATTATGGGCTAATTCTCTTTGATAAAGGTACATCAAACCAAGATACATGTTGATCTACTATTCGAGATGTAGATCGGTTCTCCACAAAACCTAATATAAATCTTCTTGCTTCCCTCTCAAATATAAATTCAAATCAGTCATCTTTTTTAATTCCCTCCCAAATCTGAATTCAAACCAAACATTTTTCCCTCAAATAACTCCCAAATCTGAATTCAAATCAGTCATCTTCCCTAAATAAACCTTTTTTAATTCCCTCCCAAATTTGAATTCAAATCAGCGCTCTTTTCCTAAATAAACTTTCTTAATTCCCTCTCAATTTTAGTTTTCTATGGTAAGTAAAGTGGAATGAATCCCCTTTGCTCTTCTTGCTCGCCACCCACCTTAGTGGGGCCACTTGCTCAATTAGTCCATCAATACTCCACTCCCAAAGAGTCACCTTGTCCTCAATGTGGAACGAAAGAAATTGCTACTAAAGCACTTGACTAATATGACTGGACTAGAAAATAGATTGACACTAGGTTGAATGATCTCTGCCTCTAACATCTCTCTGTTCAATCTCTCGATCTCATCCTTCTGGATTTGGGGATAATGATTCGGATGAACTTTGATAGGTGAGACTCCTTCCTTCAAGTTGATAGCATGCTCGTGTTCCCGCGGAGGTGACAACTCCTAAACCAGCTGGAACACCTCTCGATATTATTGGAGTGGTTGAATCATATCTGGTGCTTCTATCTTCTCCCCATCTTCTCCTTCCAAAATCTGCATCTCCACCAAAAATACCACTCATTCACCCTTTCCCCTCCTTGAAAGTGGCTCCAAAGGTGGCATCTCCTATTCTCGTCCCAAAATTTTCACCTCTCAATACTTTGATTTGAATTCAAATGAGTAATCTTTCCCTAAATAAATCTTTCCTAATTTTCGTCCAAATTTGAATTCAATTCAGCCCTCTTTCTTCCTTAAATAAATCTTTCCTAATTTCCTCCCCAATTTGAATTCAAATTAAGCCTCTTTCCCTAAATAAACCTTTCCTAATTCCCTCCCAAATCTAAATTCAAATCGGTCTTCTTTCTCTAAATAAACCTTTTATAATTCCCTCTCAAAACTTAATTCAAATCAGCGCTTCTTCCCTAAATAAACGTTTCTAATTTCCTACCAATTTCAGTTTTCTATGACAAGTAAAGCGGAATTAATCCACTTGCTCTTCTTGCCCGCAGCCCAGCTTAGTGGGGCCCGCAGCCCGCATTAGTGGGGCCATCAATATACCACACGTGTTCCCTTTATTTCTTTATGCTTAGCAGTGTAACGAAGTTATGCTGTTTGGTCTTAAAGTTAGAGGACGTGCCTGTAGCGTCTGGTAAGGTCAAAGGTTATCTCTATTGATATTTGGAGATGTGGATGAAGTCGTGGAAAGTCTTTTTATTAACATATGGGTAACGCTTAGTGCATGCAAGATTAATGCGAAATAGTACTGTCTAGTCATTCCATGAAAGCCTATGAGGATGAGCAGGAATGGAGAAGTATTGTTCTGTGGGGTTGTTTGTAGCATGCTTTAGTCTGATTCTAGGAGGGTTTTTAACTATATAGAATTTTTGCAAAACCTTTGTATGATTAAAGGCTAAATCTTAGATTCATACACTTTAATGGAATTTAGCAAATTTACCCTTTCTCTTCGCTACACTTTTGTTGCCAAGTTGCGCCGCTTTCTTTCAATTGTCTCAGTTTGGTCTTGTTCATATCGTTGCTATGCAGTTTTCTTCCTTCTTCATCTGATAGGAGAATTGAAGGCTATAGTAGACATCGAACCAAATGGAAGCAATGGTAGCTCAATTCCGAAGCAATATATCTCAATGACAATGGGAGGAGGATATCAATGGAGTGATGGAGTAGCTCAATGCTATGATGATGTAACACGGCACAGCAATTCGATGGCTGCCAACAGCCCCTTAGAAAAACAATGTTCCAATGAACAGAAGAAAAAGGGGAAAAAATAGATAAATAAGATAGTTTTAGAAAGTTGTTCATTACCCCTTTTCAAAATAATACATGTTGATATATTCTAATTATAACGTAATCTATGATCTCATAACAAGCGTCCCATAACTCTTACTATTCATAACAACTTATCCAATAGAAATAAGATACTTAGGTTTTGTTTGAGATAACTTTTTTAATATTTTCTAGAGCAGCTTTTTAGTATAAAAATGTTTTGAACTAGAAATTTTTGTACTGAAAAACTGTTTTAAAAAACAGTAAGAAAGCTGTCACAAACAAAGCCTTAGACTTGCATGATAATATGTAGTAAATAATATACCCCATATCACTCACCGTCATCCTCCATAATGGCAGAAATTGTTGAGCCATGCCAATGCCTTATAGACCCATGTGGCTTTCGCTCGAATTGGTGCTGGTAGTATATCATGGTTTAGCTGGTTTATAACAATTCCCTCAAGTTCACTATTGTTTAGTTCATCATAAGGTATCCATGTTGCCTCTTTGGATGGAATTCCTGACCATTGAATTAAGTGGTTCTATTGGGTTTGCTTGTTGTTGTAGATTTAGCAGCTATGCAAAATTGATTCCAGTTGGACAACAGGGTGATTTTCCGATGTTTTTTATGGTAGAGTCATTGCATGGAGATGGCGGTCCTTTTGAAACATTTTAGTAAAGAAAGATGGAAAATCGGATGGATTTTGGAGTGAGAAGGTGATAGGTAACAACACAAAATAATAGAAAATTATGAAAAATAATCCAAAATTTCAGAAAAAATCAGCAATAATACAGCAGTTTTCACAGATTTAGGAGAGAAATCACCAGAAAAAATCACTTAGAATTGAGTGGGAAAAGAAAAGAAACAACCCAATAAAATGAATCTTCAATTCAAGAGAAAGATTCCACTCTTCAAATCTTTAGCCAAAGCCTAGAGCCCAAAACCAAACACAAGATCTTAAATTCAGATTTCAAAATTCAAGATAACCCTAACAAGAAGAGACTAATTAAAGCAAATGACAACTACTTAATCCCTAAATAGCCTCTAATTTGATTTTTTTTCTCCAACACAAAACTTAATTAGTATGTGGGTCCCATCCCATTATCTGCCTCTCTCTCTAGTTCCGCCCGCCGTTTGTACACCTGAACCAGGCCGGCCTAACAGTAGGCTGTGTAACTTTGTAAACTCGATCCTTGTTTAATGGGATATTGGTTATAATAACATCGGCTAAGCTTAGAGTGTCATTCACTTATGGCAGAGATTTGTTGATAAGATTGTAGTTTAAGAGGACGAAATCACCTACTTCAAACTGAATGTCACCACATTTTATATTGGCTTTTTGCTTCATACGCAGTCGAGCGTAGGGTAAACATGTTTTGGAGGACTTGATCACATTTTTGTAGCCATTTGTTCACTATTTCCATTGCACAGTTCTTGTCAATGTAAGGATGTGTGGTTTGTGGTGCTTTTGTATAGTTGATGAGATGGGGTCTTCTCAATTTAAGAATTGAAAGACGTATTGTATGATAAAAACTGCTCATGGAAGAACTTCATGCACTTTTTATAGTTGATGATATAGCAGCGGAGGTATTGTTCGAGGGGGTGGTTTGGGACCTCGTTGGATTCAGGATGGTGTGTGGAGCTGATGTTAAGCTTAGTATCCAATTATTTGGACAAGGCTCTTCATGATATGCTCATAAAGATGCAAGTTTGGTCAGAGACAATGGTAGGTGTGTACACTAATCGAGTCGAGTCAAGCATCAATCTAAATTGGTTAAACTTGTTTAGTTTTTGTCAAGCTCGAGCTCGGCTCGTTAAAAAATTAATAGGCTCAAACTCGGCTTGATTGCTCGAGCTTGTTTGAAAAGCTCGAGTTTGATTTCTTAGTTTTAAATTAAAAGTAAAAAAAAAATAGATTTTTTTATTTTTAATATAGAATTAGTTTTAAAATGTTAAAATATATTATACAATGTTAATTTAAATGGATTTTTAAATATATTTTAAGTTAATCGAGCGGTTCTACGAGCTTTTGAGCCGAGTTAGACTGAGCTCGAGCTCTTTTAACATACGACCTTAAGTATAGGTTCGAGCTCGAACTCATGACTCGATCTGCTCGACTCGTTGATCTCTAGCCAGCTCGGCTCACTTACACCCCTAGACAATGGTATTCGACATATCATGATGTTTGCATATTTTGGTGTAAGAAATAGATGAACAGAGAATTTTACCGGATGCTAATGCGGTGAAACGGGTGTACTTCGTCAAGTGGTCGTGATGTGAAACTAATAGGAATTGCATTAGAGATTATAAAAAAATTGATTTAAGCTTTGCAATATAAACTAATGTTTCAGAAGATTAGATGCTTAGACTAAAGGTTATCAATAATGTAAAGGCAATCAATTACAAGATAGAATAACATTCACTTGAGAATGATCTAAATCATAAAGATAAACTTAAATATTGTACACAAGAGATCCCACACTTAACAAATAGAGAAGTCGCCTTGAGTTTCCCTCACTCAAGCTCGTCTATTAAGGATTAGCAGAAAAGAATCTTAGCAAGCCAAACGATGCCACCAAAGTTGAGAAGACACCTATGGTAGTATCCCAATAAAAGTTCATCATAGAGGGAGAAGACGTGGGTGGGTACCAATGATCCGCCAACTTTCGGATGGTAGATGCTCTTCAATTGATGACACCAACGTGAATAAGGTATGATGGACGTGGTCTTCTACGGTGTTATCCACTTATGGATTGAGGTCGAAGAAGGTGGATTGATGAATATTCACTAAACTTTGATTATCGTAGAAGAATCCACAATCACGATCCAGATCAGCCATGCACTAGTCAAGGGGATTGTGGGTGGAGGGAGGCCTTCTTTGTTGGAGTGTAGTTCATGAGGCAAGAAGGTTTCCAAGAGGCGGGAAGCAAGAAGGGGTGGCTAACAGAAGAGGGGCTTGCTTTGTGGAATTAGGGTTTGGGCTTGGAGAGGGAAGTAATATAAAATCTGAAATTAGTTTCAGATTTTAGTAAAATAGGAAAAGGGATTTAAGAATTTGAAATTTGAAAATCAAATTCAAGTGGAGGGAGATTAATGTGGAGAGAGATCCCATGGAGGGGTTGGTGGCATGCTTGGGGTTGGGAGGGATTTGTGGGAGTTAATAAAGATTCCTAACTCATGAAACTAAATTAGGAAGGAAATAATGAGGTCCAATCTAATTTAAAATTAAATTATATTCAATTCGAAAACTTTCCTAATTTAACGTGATTAATTTAGGAAAGTATTCAAAATTCATATTTTAAATTTCAAATAGAATGAAATCTTTCCCAAATTATGCAGGCTAAATTAGGAAGGTCTTAATGAAGTTTGAAATCAACATTAAGAGGGGGGGGGGGGGGGGGGAGGTGATATGGCCGGCGGTGGGCTTGGGAAAGAAGGGCTTGGCCGATGGGGAAGAAAGGGAAGGGAGGCCGGCGGTCTAATGGGAGGTGGGGAGAGTGGCCAGTGGAGGAGGGCTATTTGGAGGTTGTGGGGAAGGGCGGGAGAATGGCGGCCGACTGGTGAGGAGGATTAGAGAGGCCGACGGTGAAGTAAGAGGAGGAGAAGTCGGACCACAAGCCCTAGAAACTTCCGGCGACTGGTGGGTATTGCTTTGCCCACACCTTTTGACTGCGCCACTCAAGAACTCACAAGCTTTAGAGAGCAAACAGAAATTTATTTCATTCATCAATAACTCTCTCTCATATAAGATGAGGACCTTATATATAGGCCTCCAAACAATTAGAAAAGAAAAATAAGAATACCCTCAGGGCTACAACTCAAACACAAACATATAAAGGGTATAATTGTCACAACTAATAAAAGAAGCACTAATACAAATTATAAATAAAAAATAAAAACTTCTGATCGAGGTTGTCGCTCTACGCTGCTTCCGAGGATAAACATTTTGGAATCTCCTGCTGATGTCTTCATCATTCTCCCCATGCGGGAGATTACTCGACCCTGTCGAGTTAGCGTCAAGAGTGCTCTCATATAGCTCTAGGAGGTTATGATCCAATCTCTGAAGCTCAGGACGATCAATCCACGTATTCTCGATTTCTAGTTTCCCTTTCCATTGAACTAAGTACATTCGATGCACCCCATCTTTGGTGGAGATGATTTCATCATTAAGAATTGCTTTGATCTTTTCCGCATTGGGTGAGGTTGATATATTTGGGAGTGGGGGTAGGCTGAGGTTCTCATAATGTATGGGCTCACAAGGCTTACGATTTAGTGGATTAGTGGGGTTAAACTATGGTCCCTCAAAGGTTACAAAATCTTCGATGTTAAATGCAGGATTAATGTTAAGACCTTTAGGAAGATCTAGTATATAGGCATTATCATTTGTTTTTGAGATTATCTTGAAAGTTTCTGCGCTTCTAGCATGTAACTTCTTAACGACCCCTCGTGGTAATCGCTTCTAAAGGATCTGAACCATTACAGAATCTCTAACCTTAAATTCCTTGAATCTTCTCTTAAGATCCGCATTGAGTTTATAATTAGCATTACTTTGTTCAATTTTTTTATAAATTTCTTTATGCAATTCCTGTAAATGTGATTCAAATGCTGATACAGACTCAGACATCCTAACCTTAGGGTTCATAGGAATCAGATTTATAGGCTGTTTTGGTTGGTATCTGTACACAATTTCAGCCGGACTTAGACTAGTGGTTCTATTGACGGAGTTATTATAGGCAAATTCGGCTATTGGAAGTTTAGAATCTCAATCCCAGATGTTCTCTCCTGTTAAAGTTCTAAGTAGATTTCCTATACTCCTATTCACAACTTTGATTTGTCCATCTGTTTGGGGGTGAAAGGCGGTGGAGAATTGGAGTTTGGTTCCCATTTTGTGCCATAAAGTTTTCCATAAGTAATAGTGCTTAACATCTCGTTCTGATACAATGGTTTTAGGCAACCCATAAAGTCTAACAATTTCATCGAAATAGAGTTTAGCGACCCTCGAGGCATCAAAGGTTTTGGAGCACGGGAGGAAATGAGCCATTTTAGAGAATCAGTTAACTACTACACATACGAAATCATTCTTCCTTACTATTTTGGGTAGCCCTAAAATAAAATTCATGTTAACATCCTTCCACGGGCAGTTAGGTACAGGAAGGGGAGTGTGGAGTCCAGTATTTTGTTTTCGCTATTTGGCTAGCTGGCATGTATGACATCTCCTTATAAGCTTGCTAACATCGCGCTTAAGACTAGGTCAGAAAATCTATATTCTATCGCAGCGATGGTTTTAGTTTTCATGCATAAAGTGCCCAGCTAGACCTCTTGCGTGTAATTCCCAAACAAAGAATTATCTAAGAGAGGTGTTGGGGATGCAGAGTCTTTGGGACTTAAATAGGTACCCATCTTCCAAGAAGTCGTCACTTATATGTTCACCTCCCGTAGTTAATAACGTGTAAGTATCATTGAAGTCCGGGCAATCCATATAATTTTCCTTAATTTGTTTGAATCCAATCACTCCGGTTCTCATTTCTTTGGTTACCATTATCCGACGGCTTAGGGCATCAGCAACCTTGTTTTCAGATACATCCTTGTGTCTAATCGTATAAGTGTATTCTTGAAGGAATTCAACCCAACGACCATGTCGTGCATTGAGCTTCTTCTGGGAATTTATTTAACATAAGGTTTCATAATCGAAGAAAATAACAAATTCTTGGGGAAGCAGATAATGTCTCCAATATCTAAGGGATTAAATGATGAAGTAGAATTTCTTATCGTAGGTAGAGTATCGTTGCCTAATATCATTCAACTTTTCGCTAAAGTAGGCTACAAGGCCGCCTTCTTGGGACATGATGCCACCAATGCCAATGTCTGAGGCATCATAGGTAACCTTAAAGACTTTAAAAAAACATGGCAGACACATGATAGGGCTTCTACCATTCTCTTCTTGATTGCATCAAATGCTCTAGAGGTAGCTGGGGTTCAAAGGAATTCTCTCTTTTTGAGGCAATCTGTTATAGGTGCTACAATGGTGCTAATGTTTCGAATGAATCTTTGATAGAAAATCCAGTCCATGGAAAATCGGAACATCTCTAATATTTTTAGGTTCGAGCCGCTCTTTAATTGCTCACACCTTTTCAGGGTCAATGAAAATTCCATGAGATGATATGATAAATCTAAGAAAAGTAACACTATCTGTGAGGAACATACACTTCTTAGGGTTAGCGTATAGTTGATCTTTTCTCAAAACCTCTTAGACTTGGTTTAAATGATTCAGATGATGATCCATCGAGTTACTATAAATTAGAATATCATCAAAGTAGACCACTACGAATTTTTCTAAGAAAGGTATGAGTACTTGGTTCAGTACTCTCATAAATGTGCTAGGTGCATTACTTAGGGCAAAAGGCATAACTGTCCATTCATATAATCCATCTTTACTTTTGAATGCAGTCTTCCATTCATCTCCAAGACGGATCCGAATCTTGTGATAGCCACTTTTAAGATTGATTTTGGAAAACAAGGTGGCTCTGGTTATCATATCTAACATATCATCAAGACGGGGAATGGGGAAACGATATTTGACCATAATTTTGTTGATAGCGTAACTATCAACACACATCTTCCACGACTCATCTTTCTTGGGAGTCAGAAGGGTGGGGACAGCACACAGACTAAGGCTCTCTTTAATGTAGCCATGTTGCAGGAGTTCGTCCACTTGTTTTTTCAACCAGTATTTTCTGTTGGGTTCATGCAATAATGTGGGAGGTTGGGCAGAGACGCTCTCGGGACAAGATCGATGACATGTTGGATGTCCCTAAGGGGTGGGAGATGGTTGGGTAAGTCTTTTGGGAAGACTTCAGCAAAAGTCTCTAAGAGGGGCTTAATTTCATCGAGAACAAGTTCCTCTGGGTTAGCATTTACTTCACGGGGCATGATTTACCTTTCAAATGGATATATCCATTGATATTAAGCAGGTTTACCTAATTTAACTTCTTCTGTTAAGTGCACAAAAAGATGAACCATAATTATTAAAAATGAGGGAAATAACAATTTCTCCATCTGGCATAAAGTCATATAATCTTCAAATATTATAATTTGTTTGAAATAAGAATTATATATATATATATATATATATATATATATATATATATATATATATATATATATATGCTTGCTGATTTAAACTTTAACTCTTCCAATCAAATAAAATGAATTAGATTTTAAATGTAAATCTATAACACCTTAAAGAAAATAAAAATACATGTTTTGCTAACTTTATGGATTTAAAAGATGTTATATAGAAAACTTTAATATAAAAATTCCAATAAGTATTTCACCAAATAATAAATATTTTTAAGAAAAAAAATATATGATGAAAGCTAAAAGAATAACAAGTAAAGATTTAGTGAAGGAAAACAAACTCAAGAACTATAGGAGATGTTACTCGATTTTGTGTGTTGAAGTTTTCAAACCAAAAATTTGATCTCGCAAATAAAAATAGCTCTTGGAATAAAAATAAAAGTTTCTCCACTCAAGATTTAGCATGTAAAGAGGAAAGAAAGAATGGAAGAATTTCTAGAAATTCTCTTTTTGAGTAGCTCTTACATGAAAACGAAGAGATTTATTTATAGGGAAAGGGTAAGTAAAGTCAAATTTGAATAAAACTATTAATCGAATATTAATTTATTAACTAATAATATTATATTTGATCAAGAATTTATTTATATTAAATATATATGAGATTCAAATGGCTATAAAATGGCTAGCCACATGAGAAACTTATAAAGTCTTCATATACATCCAAAATAAGGCAAAAAAGGTTACCAACATATAATATTTAAATCAGATAATGTTTGAAAATTTATTATAAATTCAAATGAGATCCAAATGTTTCATATAACATATCAATTTCTATCTACTAAATCCAATCAATCTAATGCAATAAAAATTAGATCACATTTCTATTAAAATAAAATCATATTTAGTATAATAAGAACTCATGCCTATATTGAATTAATTTTAAAATTTTAAAGATATATTGAATATTACTATAATAATATGATGTAATTTATATAAAATTAATCATATATTAATAAATATATGTGAAACAAGTTAATATAAAATAAATACATAATAAAAGTTTTACCATATAAGCTTAATACCTTTAATTTCACTAATTATATAACTTTCCATATTTAATAATAATTATATAATCAATGAAGGTTATATAATTTATTTAATAAAGAAATTTTATAGATTTTTATATCAAGATTAATATATAATTAATAGATATTTAGATTGAAAGCAAATCAAATCATGCAAATAAATATTAATGGACTACTAACATACTCCTATGATAATATAAAGTCCTTCAAGTTGTCCATCTTGACCCATCTTAATCTCAATATTTAATTGAACTTGAGTTGTACAATGTAAATCCCATAAGCAATTACTATGCACATCATTACACTTGAAATACTTAGCACACAAATTAGAACATTCAAGTATATATTTATTATTATCAAAATCTCCAAAATAGGTCATGAGGTAGATAATATCAATAATCTCCTCTTTTTGATGATGACAAACTTATGTTGGATATAGTTATAACAAAGGTGCAAATTAACCTTTTAACATAACTTTTAAGCATTAGAAAAATATATATAATAGTTGAGAAATATTTTTTAATGCTAATTTGTTAAAAAAAAATAATTATCCTCCTAAATATATGCATGTAAACAGAATTATGACCAACATATATAATTCTTCTTGGTGAATAATTAAAAATATAAAAGAAATTTAAATGTTAGGATCTAACATCCCAAGCATACATCTTAACATGCAAAATCTCGCTTTAGCTAATGGTTTTATAAATTTATCAGCTATTTGAGAATTTGTGTTTACAAAATTTATATTCACATCACAATTATTAACATGGTCTCTAATAAAATGGTATCTAATCTCTATGTATTTAGTTCATGAATGTTGTATATGATTTTTTGTTAAACTTATAGTACTTGTATTATCACATTTAATGGGAATATTTTTAAGCTTAATTCCAAAATATTTTAATTATTACTTTAGTCATAAAACTTGAGCTACATAACTACCTGCGATTATGTACTCTGCTTCAGTAGTGGATAGAGCGACTGAATTTTATTTTTTAGAAGACCACGAAATAAGTAACGATTCTAAAAATTGACAGGTTTCATATATACTTTTTCTATCAACTTTGCAACCAGCATAGTCTACATCAGAATATGCAACTAAATTACATGATAACAAATTTTTGGGATATCATAAGCCTACATTATGAGTTCCAATTAAAGAGAAAAATATTTGCTTAACTACTATTAAGTGTGATTCTTTAGGATTAGTTTGAAATCTTGCACATAAACATACATCAAATATAATATCAGGCTGACTAACAATAAGATACAAAAGTGAACCTATCATACTCTTATAAAGTTTTTGATCTATTAGTTATCCTGATTCATCTAAATCAAGTCTGATTAATGGGCTTATAGGAGTTTTACTTAATTTAAATATCTTCATATCAAAATTTTCTAATAATTCATTTATGTACTTAGTTTGACTTATGAATGTGTCAGACTCTAGTTATTTTTCTTGAAGTCTTAAAAAAAAGGTGAGTTCTCTCATCATACTCATTTCAAATTACTTTGACATTAATGAGGAAAACTCATGACATAACCATTCATTTGTACTTCCAAATAATATATTATCAACATAAATTTGTATAATAATCAAATCATCTCCAACATTTTTGATAAAAAGTGTTGTATCTACCTTACCTTTTCTAAAATTATAATCAATTAAAAAATTACTTAATCTATCATACCAAGCACGTGGAGCCTATTTTAAATCATATAAAGATTTCTTTAATTTATATACATGATGAAAAAAATTAATGCTTTCAAAACCTAGTGATTATTCTACAAACATCTTGATCAATATACCCATTCAAAAATGCACTTTTGACATCCATTTGAAAAAGTTTAAAGTCCTTAAAACAAGCAAAAGCTAGGAGTAATCTAACGGCTTCTAGTCTTGCTATGGGTGCAAAAAATTCTTCAAAGTCTATTCCTTCTATTTGTGTGTACCCTTATACAAATAATCTAGCTTTATTTCTAATAATACTTCCTGAGTCATCTAGCTTATTTTTATAAACCAATTTAGTTCGAATTATATTTTGATCATGAGGCCTTGTGACTAACTCTCAAACATCATTTTTTATAAATTGGTTAAGTTCCTTTTCCATAGCAATTATTCAAAAATTATCTTATAAAGCTTCATCTATATTTTTAGGTTCAATTTCTGATAGAAATGCAAAATGTTCTACCTCATCCCTAAGGTTTCTCCTAGTCTTAACACCTTGGAAAAGATCACCAGTTATTAATTCTTTTGGATGATTTCTATTATATCTCCATCCTTTAGGCAATGAATCATCCTCCTTTTCTTCTAAATTTATTCTCTTTATATTTTTAATATCATCATCATTCAAATCATTTCTTATTAAATCTATAGGGTTTTCATAAAAAATTACATGAATGGATTCTTCAATAATTAATTTTCTCTTATTAAAAACTCTAAAAGATTTTCCAAAAGTTGAATATCCTAATAATGTACCATCATCAGACTTACTATCAAATTTATCCAAAGGATCCTTATCATTATTTAAAATAAAAACTTACATCCAAAAACATGTAAATGACTACTCCTAGGTTTCTTTCCAATAAATATTGGTCTTTTTAAGAATTGGTCTTAAATAAACTATATTTATAACATAACATGTAGTGTTTATTGCTTTTGCCCAAAAATACTTTAGAAGTTTATATTCATCTAATATTAATATTGCTAATTCTACCAAAGTATGATTCTTTCTTTCAACTACACCATTTTGTTGAGGAGTCCTAGGAGCTAAAAAATTATGTCTAATTTCATTTTCATCATAATAATTTTAAAATGATTTATTTTTAAATTCTCCACCATGATTTGTTTGAATTCTATGAATTAAATAACCTTGTTATCTTTGAATATACTTAGCAAATTTTCTAAACTCATTAAATGCATTATTTTTATTAGCTAAGAATAATACCCTAGTGTATCTTGAATAATCATCTACAATAACAAATCCATAATTTTTGTCACCTAAATTAGTTGTGTTAATTGGCCTAAATAAGTCAATGGGTAATAATTCTAAAGGTATACTTGTATAAATTATATTTTTACTCTTGATTAAACTTTTAATATGATTACCATGAATCCATACATCACATATAGAATCAAAATGAAAATTATTTTTTGGTAAACTAACTACTAAATCAAGTTTAGAAATTTTATTTAAAGAGTAGATATTGGCATGACATAGCCTTCTATGCCATAACCAAGCATCATCATTTGTAGATTTCATGCAAAGTAAATTCAAATTAACATCATTTGTATTCTCTAAATCAATTAAATAAATATTTTTATGTCTATTTCCTACAAGCAAAACAGTTTCATTATTTCTAATAATGCAATGTGAAGCATTAAAAAAATATTTAAACCTTTATCACATAATTGATTAATTAATATTAATTTATGTTTTAAACTAGAAACAAAAAAGACTTTTTCTAAAGTAATAGAGTTCTTACATATGGATCCAATATCAATAATCTTTCCTTTTGTATTATCTCCATTATGACATAAACTCCATAGCTTGATTCTAATGTAGAGAATTTTGCTTTATCGCCTGCCATATGTCATGAACATTTACTATCCAAGTACCATATGCCTTCATTGATTTTAGCTTGAAAGCATTCCTACAAAAGAAAATTAAATGTTAACCTTTGGAATCCAAATATTTTTGGGTCCACATTCAAAATGAGTAGTATGATATCTATTATGTATGGTAATTGAAGTGCTTGTATTTTTTGGAACCCATACGAAAGATGATTGTTTAGCATTTTGTGATCTACGAGTATAGCAATCAAATGGGATATGCCTTTTTCTACCGTAATAATTACACCAAATATTAGTGTTTGCATAATGTCTATGTGACATATAAGAAGAATTTTTATTTGATGTTGTACCTGTTGGAGCTTTATAATAAACTTGTGATTTCATAAATAAATCTAATCTTGCTTTTACTAGAAGATTTTCTCTTTCAAGTTTACAAACAAGTAAAGAATGATCTAATAAAGAACTATTTTATTTTTCAAATCATTACATTTATTTTTTAAATCATTAAATTACATATCAAAATTTTTATGCTCTTTTTTTAAAACATTATATTTTCTTTTTAATTTTTTATATTCAATAACTAATTCATTAAAAGCATCATCTAATTTTCATAAGAAATATCATTACATAGCTCTTGAGAATCATGATCTGATTCTCCTCCCATTATAAGGCAAATATTCACCTCTTCATCTGATGAACTTGATTCATCTGAATATGGGTTGGCCTATAGAGCCTTCTTCTTCTTCTTAAAATGCTCCTTTTTTTCTTGTCACACTTTCTCTCCACGTTAATCTCTTTCTTTTTTGAATCAATAAGATATGGACATTCTCCTCTTATATGTCTAGGCTTCTTGCAATGGTAACAAATAACCCCTTCTCTTGTAGGAAATTTCTTAGTTTGAAATTTATAATTTTTGGATTTCTTATACCTTTGATTTTTCTTCCTTAGTAAGCTTCCAAGTCTTCTTAAAAGCATGGCCACTTTATTATTATCTTCATTAGAGCTTGATGAACTAGGTTCATCATTATCATCAAACTATAAGGCAATAGTTTTACCTCTCTCTTTCTCTTTCTTAGAAGAGCTCTCCAATTTATACCATTGAGCTATAATCTATTCATGTGCTATCAAAGAACCCAAAGCTAATCAAGTGGATAAGTAGATAAATCTTTAGCCTCACTAATTGTAGTTACTTTAGCATCCCATTCTTTGGAAAGGCACCTAAGTATATTATAGACCAAGTATTAATTCTTATATATTCTTCCAAGAGAATGTAATGTTTTAATTATTTTCATAAATCTTATATACATATCAGAAATAGATTCAGAAAGAGATATATGAAATAATTCATATTCATGAACAAGTCTATTTATGTGAGCATCTCTAACCTCACTAGTACATTCATGAGTTATAATTAATTTATCCCAAATTTCTTTTGCTGAATTTAACATGGAAATTTTCATTTAATCATCTGGAAGAAGTGTACAATATAAAGTATTACATGTCCTAGCATTTAACTCATCTAATTCCCTTTCTAATGCAGTCCATTCATCAAAAGGTTTTTCAATTTTAATTCAATTATTTTCTTTGGTGGGTTTATGATATTGATGTGTAAGCATGTGCCACATACGACAAGAGTCTTGCCCTTTTAAGAATGTACTCATTATATTGTTCCAATAATCAAAAGGAACATTATCTAATAATGGAGAATGATGAGTGGATTTTCCTTCAGGATGTGAACCCTTAGGAAAACCTTATGCCATAGTTTATAAGTGGATCTACTCTAGGTTATTAAGCAAAAAGAAAAGGAGCTAAGGCTATGATACCAATTTTTGTATGACCATGGCTTCCCGAGAAGGGGGGGGGGGGGGGGGGGGGTGGTGAATTGGGGTTTTTAAAAAATTTTATTTAAAGAAGGCAATTAAAATGATTTTAAAACTATTCTGAAAAGAATAAGAAATCACACAATTTTTATAAAAAAGATAAAGAAAAATAGATGCAAGAAATGAAAATAAGAGGCACAATTATTTTACGTGATTCGATCCAGATTCCAATTCGACCTACATCCATACTAGCCAACTCTCATGCTAGAATTCACTAATCCTAGGTTTGCTTTGCAAACCTCACTTATTTAAATCAAAGAAGTTTTTTACAACCTAAGTACTCTCCTACACGGGTGAGTACAATACATTCTACTTACAATTAAAACTTCACTATGCCAAATGGCTTATATTAAGAAAATGAAAAATACAAATTGATATAAATAATACAAGCTCAAATTATCTTGCAATAAAATGTCCACAATTTTTGAGGTGATCTTACAAATTAATTTTAATCACCTTACTACTTGCAAATGAAATATTAAATTTACTCACTTTAAGATAGATTTATATTTTGTTTAAACTAAGAATAATATTTTAAATAAAAATTTATTCTTGCTAATTTATACTTTAACTCTTCAAATCAAATAAAATGAATTAGATTTTAAATATAAATATATGCACCTTAAAGAAAATAAAAATACTTACTTTGCTAACTTTATGCATTTAAAAGATGTTATATAGAAAACTTTAATATAAAATTTCCACCAAATAATAAATATTTTCAAGAAAGAAATATATAATGAAAGCTAAAAGAACAACAAGTAAAGATTTAGTGAAGTAAAGCAAACTCAAGAACTCTAAGAGATGTTACTCGTTTTTATGTGTTGAAGCTTTCCAACCAAGAATTCAATCCCTCAAATGAAAAGATCTCTTGGAATAAAAATTAAAATTTCTTCTCTTAAGATTTAGCATGTAAAGAGGAATGGAAGAATTGTTGGAGATTCCCTTTTTGAGCAGCTCTTACATGAAGAATAAGAGAGGTATTATAAAGGGAAAGGGTAAGTAAGTCAAATTTGAATAAAACTATTAATCTAATATTAATTTATTAATTAATAATATTATATTTTATCATGAATTCATTCATATTAGATATATATAAGATTAAAAAGGCTATAAAATAGTTAGCCACATGGGAAAGTAAAAAAGTCTTCATATACATCCAAAAATAAGACAAAAATGGCTACCAACAGATTATATTTAAAGTAGATAACATTTAGAAATTCATTATAAATTCAAATGAGATCCAAATGTGTCATATAACATATTAATCTCTACTACTGGATCCAATCAATCTAATGCAATAAAAATTAGATAACGTTTCTATCAAAATAAAATCATATCCAGTATAAAAAGAACTCATGCACATTTTTAAATATTTAAGGATATATTAAATATTAATATAATAATATGATATAATTTATATAAAATTAATTATATATTAATAAATATATGTGAAATAAGTTAATTTAAAATAAATACATAATAAAAGTTTTACCATATAAGCTTAATACCTTTAATTTCACTAATTATATAACTTTCCATATTTGATAATAATTATGAAATCAATGAAGGTTATATAATTATTTAATAAAGAAATATTATAGATTTATATATCAAGATTAATATATAATTAATAGATATTTAGATTGTGAGTAAATCAAATTATACAAGTAAATATTAATGGACTACTAACATACTCCTACGATATTATAAAGTCCTTCAAGTTGTCCATCTTCGTCCATCTTAATCTCAATATTTGATTGAACTTGAGTTATGCAATATAAATCACATAAGTAGTTACTATGCTCATCATTACACCTAAAATACTTATCACACAAATTAGAACATACAAGTATATATTTGTTATCATCAAAATATTCAAAATAGGTCATGAGGTAGATAATATCAATAATACTACCACCTACACCTACTTAACTTACCTACCCTCATAATGACATCATTCAGCAGCTCGTTTGATTGGAAACCCGACTGGACTATCATATTCAATAATAACAATAACAACATAATGAAGACATGAGATGGTTTGGTGAAAAGTTTTTCTAAATTGAAGATCAATTCATCTCTATTCATAAATACTTTAAACAACAATCACCACCACCTGATTAGGATTTTCCTTATTTTTAGTGTTTGTTTATTGTGTTTTATTATTTTTCCTTCTTATAATGTTCATTTTTGTATTCTTCCTCCTCTTTTGGTGATGTCAAAAGGGGAGAGAAAATATATGTTTGATTGTATATTTTATTTTAATTGATTCATGTATTTACTTTTTATTTTTTGCTATTTTATTTTCTTTCTATCTTTCATTAAAAAAAAGTGCAACGCCTAATTTTTAAATCTACCACCTAGTGAGGGGAGCTTAGTAGAAATGAATTTTTATCTTACTTATCAACCAATATTGTTTGCCATCATAAAAAGTAGGGTGATTATTGTAATCCAGATCCCTAATTTATGATTTTGATGATGAAAAATATTATGAATTGAATAGAAAATAAAAAAAATAAAAAAATAATATTGATTGAATTATAACTTTTCTTAGTGAATATTTTGGATATTTCGTTTGTCTATGAGCACTAATATTACAAGTAAAATGTACAGTCTAAAGGCTACTAAAGCTCAAGATTGGGTAAAATAGGAATATCAAGTAAACAAAGTTTGAACTTTTATTTTTCTTTATTTTCTATTTCTTGTGTTTGGCCATATAAGAGTGTATGTAATTTGATGATCGTACAAACACATATAAGGGGAGTGAGAAAATTTTAAAAGTTAAAATTTTTTAACTTAATTATATTCGATGACTTACAATCAGTTATAAGAATGGGCTTAATGGTTAACTAAATAATTAGTTTATATGAACTAATCATATTGTATGATCTGGATCATACTATACAATTCGTTACAATCTAAAAAACCTAATCATTAGATAAATTAAGTAAGATATTAAAAATTTAATATTGAACTAATTATACTATCCGATCTAATTTATAATGTATGAATATTTAAAGTCTTACTTAAATTAACCCATAATTAGTCAATCAAATCATAATTTAATTAATGATAGCGGATCATACTGTATGTTTTTTATCATACCGTACACTTGACAGAGACAAAATTTGGTCATCCTAAAGATCATTCCAAATGAAAACAATGATTTTTAAACTAATAATACTGTAAAATATTCATATCATACTAGATGATCGACTTAAAATTAACTAATCATACTATATGATGATAATAATATGGGATGATTAATAGAGTCAATTTCTAATCATCTCAAGAATTATCCTGTATTAATAAAGAGAAAGCAAATAGATCATACTGGACCATCTTTGGATCGTACTGTATAAGGCATTCAAAAAGTTGAACAATTTGTCTGAATAACTTTTTACATCATACTAGATTGATATAGTTTTCAAACTCATCGTATTATATAAATTCCAATCGTACTGTACAAATAGAGGATTGTGTGAAAAAAAAAAAAGAGGATTGTGTGACTATTGAAGGAACTCTAAGAAATAAGCCTTTGAGAGAGATCCAAGGTTTGAAAGGAAGGAGAAGGTGAAGTTGAGCATAAGGGAGAAGGAGTGTTAGAGGATCACATGGTTACTTTGAGCTAACAACTTCCTTGTTCCTCATGGGGCCTTGGTGAGTTCTTAAAGGCTCTCTTGGGAGAGATGCTTCCAAGTCATGTCCTTGACATACTTTTCCTTCTCCAGGAGGTAGAAAAAGGATTTAAGGTTTTCTTACTATAAAAGGATTCTAATTCTATGTAATCTTTAGGAGGGAGAAAAAGGGATTCGAGATTCTCTATCTTCTCTAAGAGTGAGAAAAAAGATTCATTATTTATTGCCATCATAGGGGGAGGTGACATAGCTTATGGCACTCCATCACATTCGGTTTAGTGAAAGTGAGTCTGTAAAGGCTTATACTCCTTTTTGTGGGAGGAAAATGAGAGTTACGTTTTATTAATGTAATGTTTAGAGCGGAAGACTCTGTGGAGTAGACATAAGTCAAGTTTAGCCAAACCATAATAAAATTTTCATTGTGTTTTTTCATTTTTTAGCATTATACTATTCACACTTAATTTTGTGATAACTATATAGTGAAAATCTGATATTAATATTCTCTTGTGTTACTTAAAATATCATCATCATTATTTTAATTATTATTAAATTATTAGTTTCCACATTGGATGATCAAATTATTTATTTCAATATTTAAAAAAATTACAAAAAAAAAATAAAATCTCCGCTTAGGATTTTTTAAATTCCTAATTCACCCCCCCCCCCCCTCTTGGTGTGTCGCAGCCTAATTCAGTGAGATTTAACAACCTTCTCAAACTTTCACGATCAAATTGACCATTTAGGCCCTCAAGAGGCTTCTTAGCCAACTAGGTTGACTCAGGGCCTGAGTTTGGGCTCAACATGTTTTATTTAAACATCTAGAGTTTGATGAAAGTGGTCTTAATAGTTATAATGATCATTTAGATTAAATTGACCATTTGGACCCTTGAGGGGCTTTTTGATCAACCTAGGTTGACTTGGTCAGCCAGCTAACTCAGGGTTTAGGTATTTGCTCAAAAAGATTGATTTAACATCTGGAGTATGGTGGAAGTGGTCTCATGTAAGGAGGAGGCCATTTGGATATATTAAAATGACTATTCAAACCCCTAAGGGGCATTTTGGTCAAAATAAGTTGACTTTATTAACCAAGCTTGACCAAGATTTGGGTTTGAGTCCTATGCACTCCTAATGATGTTTAGGATGTATTGGATTAGGTTTCAAGGTTTGATTTGAATGGGCCATATGAAGTTTAAAGGAAACTCCAATTTTACCCTCAATGGGCATTTTAGTCATTTTGACCCCTGGATCACTAGGGGTCAAAATGGGTCAATCAAAATACATTTCAATACTCGATGTGTCATAATCAAGGGTCTTGATATGATTAAAAATCTTGGGGAAATTCTAAAGTTCAAAATTCATAGGGTAGAGGGTCTAGTGGCATAGGTTATAAATATTTGAAGATTTTACATCATTTGAAAATAGATTTAGCTTTTGCCATTAGAGACCTCAGATTGAGGTCAAATTTGGAGAGTTAACCTTAGGGACATGCTTAATCAATATGCAATTGATAGATCATGATTTTGTGGTCATTTGATTTCTTTGAAGATTTTGAATAATCACTCAAAAGGGCTTTCAAGCTATATAAATTTTAGCTTTGGATTTTGGTTAAATTTTTGGATTTAAACTAGGTTTTAATTTAATTGGTTAAGTTTAAAATATACATATCAATAATAATCACTATATGATTGTTAATAAATGGACATGATTAAAGCTTGAGCAGATGCTGGATCAAAGGTTGATTGAAGTCTGCTTTTGAAGACTGGGTGAGTTTGAAGCCTCGATTGATTTTAAGTCTATTTTATATGAAGAATGGATTGTTTAGAGACCTGGTTTGTTTTTTAGTTTGAATTGATTAGAATCTTGAATAGATTGAATCCTAAATTGAAATCTAGATGGTTAACTTCTAGAGCCTTGTTAACCATTAGTCAATTAGGTAGAGATTTAGATGGGTCCCTATAACCACATACAAAAATCAGGTCAACAATACTGCAACTGCTTAAATACCTACTAAATTTTTTGCAATGATTTAGGAACAATTCCAAATCCATAGTATTTGCATCACTCCCTGACTGACACCCATGCTTGCACTTGCGGAGTCAGGCACTAGCTCAGTCTAGCCCTCTTCTACAATCAAGATCTAGTTTACAAGTATACATCCTTTTGCCAACCCTCACCCCCAGTAATTCTCACGGGGTAGTACATGTGGCCCATGCTTGATGCTCGTGTGCTACAATCTTACAGGTTAGGTCAGAATAATTGAGTAACCTGGCAGGTTGAGTTTGGATTTGAATTTCTAACTCGTTTATCTAATCGTGTCAGGTTCAAATTAGATTAATTGAAGCTTTGTTAGTTTTGGGTTTAACCTTAACCCAAACTGAAATTAAAAACCATTTGGACACCCCATTAGTTATTAGAGGGAGGTTACCCTTTTATTCTCCATCCAATATATACGGTCTTATAAAGTGAGACCTAAGGGAATTCGATCACCAACATTTTGTTGTTTCTAATTGACGGATTGATTTTTAGCCATTGAAGAAGTATGTTGAGAATGTTCCTGCAGACCATGCCAAATAGTCACATGATAGAAAATTTTAGTATGTAGATTGTATGTTTAAATCTTAGCAATGTACAAAAATTTAGCGTGTATAGATGAAAGTAGTATGACCATAGAAATTTTTAGTTGGAAAAACCAGGAAGAAAAAACCACAAAACATGGTTTAGTTGTAAAATTCACTATATAGAAAGTGATATGAATATCCTCTTTTCTTCACTATTGAAGCAGATAGAGTACAAAAATCCATGTGTCCATAGAGGCGCAATCTAGGCCCGACAATAGGACTTAATTTTCTCAATAAAGAATATAGAAATAGATGTCCACAAGTGGATAAATATACCCACAACAGGGTCAAATCTTGTCAATATTTCTAGATATGGTGGTGATTTTCTTGCCATATGTCAGTGGTGATGATGGTTGTTATAGTGTAAGCTGATTGTCATCATCGATGGCGATGGCTAAAACATGCAAGAGAATTCTGTCTATAACTCTCTTTCTCCTCCTTTCTCCACCCTCATGTGAAAAAAGAAGGCCTATTTATATTTTTTTGGGAGTGACATGTTTCCTCAATATAGAGAAAATCTTAATCAAAGTCAGGTGTTCCATCAAATGGTCCATATTAATTCCTTCAATTATAGAAATTTTGTGAAGCATTTAAATGCATTTATGATGTAAAAATAAGTAAAATTGGGCTTGTTCAATTTGTCTCATCGAGCAGCTCAATTCGACTATAAGCATGTCATATTTGAAGATTTTTTTGGTTATCCATTTAATTCTTTTAAGCTTTCAAATATGCTTCATTCCCTGGTTCAACACATTTAGATTTAGATTTGACCAATTTTAATGTCATTGAGTTCATCTTATCGAGACGTTCAATTTGATTGTAAAGTTATTGTGATCGGAGTTTGTATGACCCCAAATTTAATTTTGAAAGTTTCCCATTTAAATATGCCTTGAGATTTGTGCTTGATCAAGATGATTTTTGGAGATGTATCAAAAGTGCTTGGAAACTTATTTCAACAAGATAAATATTTTCAATAATCTTGATTTATGATAATGATGCACTATATATCATTATCTTAGCATAAACAAATTACGTCTAAGGCATTATTTGGAACAACTTTCTCATTGCTTTATAAAGCTATTTTTTATTACAAAAATTTCTAATTAAAATAAAATTAACAAAAAATAGTTTTAGAAAGCATTAAGAAAAGTGTCCGAAAGGAACCCTAAATTTATTTATTAAAAAGTTAATATTTTAACGTTTAAGAATAATTTTACCTATTTGTAACATCGAGACCAATAACGTTGCCATGTGAGGATTGATGAAGAGCAAGGTGTGAAGTGGCGAGTTCATGGGTGTATATAGTGTGGAGGGTTAGGTGCCAATGTGGTAGGTTGGACAATGTGTGCAAAATAGGTGCATCTAGTGCTCATAAGCTATGCTAAAATGGAGGTCAGTGGTTGGGCATTTCAACACATGAAGAATGGAAGATAAGGGTAGGTACTACTTTCCATCAGCTCTAAATTCACTTTTCTTCTTGCCCACTACAGCTCTTCGTTATTTCACATTATTTCTCCCAGCAAAGTGATAAGGCAAAATGATAAGTCGGCTACACTATCTGTCATTCCTCCACTTTCTCTGCCTTTCTCTGCTTATTCCTGTACTTGTTTTATTTCCACCATTTGATCACTGCTGTGCATCAGGAACCGTTGATTACTAACGGCCTTGCACTTTATATTCTCAATGTAATGAGTTCATTACGGCAGAGAAGATGAACAGTAACTTTACACTTTTAGCTTTCATCTTCTTCCTCTCGCACTTGCTTCATTTCTCTGTTTTGCAGGTGAGACGATCGCCGATCATCAACTTCAACATGGTATCAGAGCTCTAGGTTAAAGATATCAACAATGCCTGCATCGACGACTTCCTCTGCAACCTCTGTACCCATCGACAGTGAATCCTCTGCCTCTGTCACTATCCCTCCTCAACTAAAGTTCTTCATGGCCAATGTTAAGACTATGGTCACAGTTCAACTTACGACAGACAATCACCTTCTCTGGAAATCTCAACTACTCAAGCTGTTTTCTGCTAACAGCTATGAAGGATACCTCACTGGTGCTACAGTAAAACATGCACAGGAGGTTCTCGCCAGCAATGGCACCACGGTGCCAAACCCTCTCTACCAAACTTGGATGCTGATAGATCAACACCTTGCGTCAGCAATATACTCTACTGTATCTCCTTCACTACTCCCATACATATTGAATCTTGAATCTACCCATGAGATCTGGACAACACTGAACCTGCGGTTGCAGTCTACAAACAAAACCAGGCTGTTACAGATTAAAAATGAACTTCATCAATTGCAGCTGGGAGACAAAACTATGTTTCAGTACCTGTCTGATATTAAATCCAAAGTAGATGCTATATCTGCTGCTGGCGCATCCATTGACACATAAGATCTCATTCTCTATACATTGAAGGGATTACCTTCTACATATCAGTCATTCAAGGCCATTATTCGCAATCAACTGCAAGCAATTAAATTGGATGATTTTTGTGCCTTACTTTGTTCCGAAGAACTACATGTCAATGCTGATTTTCATCATGACACAACCTCGCATTCTTCCACCGATCCAAATTTTGCTTTAACAGCTACACGAGGTTCTTATCGAGGTAGATCATCCTCTTCATCTCTGTATCGTGGACAATCCTCTCCAGGACGCTCATCTACTTGAAGAGGCTCTGGACGGACTTCTCCTGGACGATCAAACACAACAACTCGTGGTGGTCGACATCCACGCATCAATATTGACTGTCAAATTTGTGGAAAAATAGGGCACTCAGCAGTTAATTGCTGGTATCGCCATGATCCTGCTTATAATACTGCACCACAAGCATACATCACCACAGATTCACCTACAAATACTGAATGGTTTTTGGACTCTGGAGCCACCGAGCACCTTACCTCCAACCTGACTCAACTGCATAACACTCAGCCGTATACCGGATCATCTCAAGTGCAGGTTGGTAATGGTCAACAGCTTCGCATTGCAAATACTGGCCAAGGCTTATTACCCACCCCGTATCGTAAGCTCCACCTTCCTCACATCCTTCACGTTCCTAAATTATCACACAATTTACTCTCCATTCATAAGCTCACTAATGATAACCTCTGTTATGTGCTTCTTGATTCTCATGGTTATGCTATCAAGGACTCCCGGACCAACAGGACACTTCTCCACGGACCCAATCGTCATGACCTCTACCCAATTAGATCATCATCTTCATTCCAGTCTCGGTCATCTACTGCTTCAGCTTTACTTGCCTCAACACAAGTCTCCTCTCTGTGGCATCAACGATTGGGACATCCATCGGCTGCAACACATAGTCGTTTAGCATCTAGTTTCTCTAGTATTACTAGTCCTACTTCTCATCATTGTACTGCTTGTTCTCAAGTAAAGTGTACTAGGTTTCCCTTCTCGTTATCTACGTCTACTTCTACCAAGTGTTTAGAACTTATTCACAGCGATGTATGGGGTCCTTCTCCATTTCTATCAATGCAATCTTATCGTTATTATGTTATATTTGTGGATGATTTAGCCGTTATTCTTGGATATATCTATTACATAACAAATCTGAAGTTTGCTCTGTATTTCTATAATTTAAATCACTTGTAGAAAATCAATTTCAAGAATCCATTAAAATTCTTCGCACTGACCGTGGCGGAGAATATGTAAATAAAACTCTTCAAACTCATCTACAAAATTTTGGCATAATACACCAACTATCGTGCCCCTATACTCAACAAAACGGCATTGCCGAACGAATACATCGCCATCTCCTTGAGACGGTTAGGGCTCTACTATTCAATGCCAATCTCCCTTCTAAATTCTGGCTCGAAGCTCTTACTACTGCCCTCTACTTGATCAGCAGACTGCCCTCCTCCAACACACATCATCTCTCTCTGTATGAAATTCTTTATCAACGCCCACCTGATTACACTCATTTACGTGTATTTGGTTGTTTATGTTATCCACTTTTCAACTCACACCTCTCTCACAAACTAGCACCGAGATCTAAACCATGCATTTTTCTGGGCTATGCTCCAAACACAAAGGGATATAAGTGTCTTGATCTCCAATTATCTACTGTTTATGTCTCTCGGCATGTACATTTTCATGAGTCTATCTTTCCTTTCAAATCAATTTCATCCACCTCTACACCAGATCTCACATCAACAACTCCACATTATACTCCAGCTACTCTGATTCCCGTTTCCACTATACATCCTGCCCCGTCCCATAATTCACCTATAACTTCCAACACAAACTTTACCTCATCTGCTCCGCCTACATCTCCAACAGATGTCACACCATCTACTACCTCAACTCAACTTGCTTCCCCATCCATAGAACCTACGCCTCCTCCTAATTCAGTTGGTTCCCTACATCCTAAGCATACCATGGTTACAAGAGCACAAACAGGACACCTTAAACCGACAAAAATTTTTGATCAGCAACATCTTCTTATTCCTGTTGCCCCTACTGGATTTTCACAAGCCTCTAAATATGCGGTGTGGAGAGATGCAATGAGTCAGGAACTAGAAGCTCTGCAAAATCAAGGAACATGGACACTTGTGCCATTACCTTCGGATGCCACTTTGTTGGGCTCCAAATGGTTATACAAAACTAAATATCATGGCAATGGTTCAATTGCACGATACAAAGCTCGCCTCGTTGCGCAAGGTTTCAAGCAGGAATTTGGCATAGATTACAATGAAACCTTCAGTCCTGTTGCTAAATTTCCCACAATTAGACTTTTACTAACCATAGCTGTTACAAAGGATTAGCCTATCCTTCAATTAGATGTCTCTAATGCCTTCCTTCATGGCAAACTTCAAGAGACCATTTATATGAAGCAACCTCCAGGCTTCATTGATAAACAATATCCAACTCATGTCTGTTTATTAAAGAAAGCACTTTATGGCCTTAAACAAGAGCCGAGACAGTGGTTTGCAACCTTTTCTTCTTATCTTAATCAGTATGGGTTTCGGTCCAACACTGCTGATCCATCACTTCTCTTGCTTCATAAAGACTGTTCAAATCTACATTCTAGTCTATGTAGATGACATTTTGCTCACTGGAAATTCCTCTATTGAGTTGGATAAACTGTTACTTGCCTTACAATCCAAGTTTTTCTATGCGAAATCTTGGTCGGTTGCATCACTTTCTTGGCCTGCAGGTCTCTTACAATCCGGACGGTCTCCATTTAACACAATCTACCTATGCAAATGAGATTCTACAGAAGGCAGCAATGCCAGACTGCAAACCTGTTCTCACACCTTTGCCAACCAAATTTGCATCAGCTCCTGCCTCCGAAACTCCTTATGATCGTCTAGATCATTACAGGCAAATCACCGAAGCACTTCAATACTTGATGATCACTCGTCCTGACCTCTCCTATGTCGTTAACTATCTATGTCAACATATGCACAAACCTCTCACAGTCCATTATCAACTTCTTAAAAGAGTTTTTCGGTATATCAAAGGTAGCATTTCGCTTGGACTACCTATACTTCGTTCTGCTCTTGAACTTACAAGATTTGCAGACTCAGACTGGGCTACTGATCCAGTTAACCGACGCTCGGTAACCGGGTATTGTGCATTTCTCGGCTCCACCTTTATTTTATAGACTGTTAAGAAACAGTCCTCTGTTGCTAGATCCTCTACGAAAGCCGAGTATAGATCTCTCTACTGCTGGTTGTGATATCATTTGGCTACGGCAGTTGCTTGTAGAATTTCAAATTCCACAAGCTGCTCCTACAAAATTATACTATGATAATGTTTTCGCTCTTGCACTAGCAAACAATCCAATTTTTTATGCAAGAACTAAACATAATGAAATTGATTTTCACTTCATTCGTGACTGTATCCGGTTACAATTTATCACAGTTCACCACATATGCTCCCAGGATCAACCAGCATATATCTTCACAAAAGCCCTCAGCTCGACTCGGCACTCATTTCTCATCAACAAGTTGACAATGCAGCTTCCCATTGTCACCTTGAGGGAGGATGATAAGGAAAAATGATAAGTCGGCTACACTATCTGCCATTCCTCCACTTTCTCTGCCTTTCTCTGCTTATTCCTGTACTTGTTTTATTTCCACCATTTGATCACTGCTGTGCATCAGGAACCGTTGATTACTAACGGCCTTGCACTTTATATTCTCAGTGTAATGAGTTCATTACGGCAGAGAAGATGAATAGTAACTTTATACTTTTAGCTTTCATCTTCTTTCTCTCGCACTTGCTTCATTTCTCTGTTTTGCAGGTGAGACGATCGCCGATCATCAACTTCAACACAAAGGACAACACCTATAGAAGGGAGTGAGAATGAATCAATATTTAGAGAGTGCTTCCCTCATTGGCCAAAAAACGTAAGGGACTACATCAAGCCTTGAGAAGAGAGGGAGAAGTACTAAGAATAGTCTTATGGATCTCTGTAGATCCCTCAATGAAGCCAACATCTTAGTAAAAAGTATTTCTATTTGAGAGAATACTATGATAAAAAAAAATTATTTATGATATGAATGAGATTTTAATTCAAGAAAAATAAAAATACTAATGTAAGAGAGATAGCGCGATCTAACTAGTATGGAGCTCCAACTGAGTTAGTAAATTTAAATGGCTGCTCTTTTGTGGTTGAATGGAGTTAATATACGAAACTCCTTTGGGGTATGTTCCCATTTGTTAGTTTTGATTGGGTCCATATAACCCAAATATTCATTATGGGGTTTAGTCCCCAGTATCACTTGCAATCTCAAGTATGGTCTGGGATACCAAAACCAATTATTCAAGTCTATATTTGAGATGTGATACTGGGTCCACACCCACCTATGTCGGTTGGGTATGGTGACAGTGATCCATTGTTCTTATGAGAATATCTTCTTCTTATCAGCCCTGCTCTGATAGATGTAGCCCCCTTCCATTCATATGAGTTGAATGTGATCAGATATGTCAAAGTTATTAGTTTAGACCCTTTGGAGATGGGATACTAGGTCCAAGCCCTCCTATGTTGGTTAGGAGTGGTAATGTTGATGCTTTACCCTAACTTTGACTTTATTTATATATCAAATTTTATTGTGATCATACTCCCTAATTTTTTTCATGTGGCAAATATGGCCTGGGATATCAAAACCATTCATAATTTTCTCTCTTTGTATTCCAATCATCAGATAACTTTCTCATACTAGGAGTAACTCATCGATATGATAAACATTCCCTCTACTATGTGTTATCTTCCATAGTATGAGAAAATCTAAATCTATGATTGTGAATACATAAAAGGAAAAATATACATATGATAAGAAAGAGGGAATCTCTTAGTAAAGAAAATTGGTTTCCCTTGTCATAGGAGGAACTCGATTATTCTCTCTAAGAGCACAAGTTCCCCAACATTCCTCTTTCCACTCCTTTGGAACACCTTGATATTTGCTTCAAGGATGAACGTATACCTATATGACTATAATATTTCATGATCTTAATTGTCTTTGTTAGTTATGTGATACATCATGCCTTGGCTGTCGACATCACTGCCTTATAGGCTCTGGTCTTTCTGAGGAAAGATCAACCCTCTTCTGTCCTCTTTTGGTAGCCTACTCTCCCATTCATACATTGCTCTGAGCTGCCAAAGTGATCATATGAATGCAGTAGTATCACTTTTAATCCTCACAGGGTCCTACCAAATTAGGGTAGGTGTTACCATTGTGAGCTTTTGATAGTTATGAAATATTATCCATAAATACAATCCTCATGTAGTGAGCATATCCCCTTACGACATAGAGTTGTTTCTTTAGTTGTGATGTAGTACATCGTGACTCAGATGTTAGCATCACATCCTCTGGGGTCTTGATTTTCTATCAAAAGATCAGCTCATTAGTTCCTTTATACTTCCCTATTCATACCCTACTCTTAGCTGCTAGAGTAGTCCTATGAATGTCGTAGTGTTGATTCTAGTTTCTACAGAGTCCCCATCAATTAGTATAGGTTTACCACTATAACTCCTTTGATGATTGTTTCTCCTAGGCTTAGTCCTATTTCCGTAGCAGAGGTACCCCCTCGCTACTTTAGTTCTTTTGACTCCCTTTGAATGAGACTTCCCCTCTACACACTCTACTAAGGGTGTATCTCTTCCAGCTTTCTTGGGAGACGTCATACTGATTTCTTCCTCCCCTTTTATGTAGGGATAGGGTTCCCTAAGAGATCCTGATGGTATTTTGATACTCATGGACACGATGATTTGTCCTCTACCATGTTGTTACCAAAGTGCTAGCTTGGGATTCCTGAGGTAACACTACCCTTGGAATTCTTCTATTTGTCTTTCCTTTCTTCCTCACATCCCCACACAGATCTGTGTCGGTCGATGATGAGATGACTTACACCTTCTATCATGCTGTTCCGATATCAACGAATGGATAGTTGGTTTTACTTACCTGGTTGACAGAGCCCCTGGAAGGCATTCCCCACCACTTTTCCCTCTCCACATTATTGCAGGTATATACACCGGGTGATTGTGTTAAGAATTCTTCCTTTATACTACTTTTGGCATATGCGCCAAGTGAAGACCCTGTCGCAAGCACATACACCAGGTAGAGGTTACCCCTTTTTTTTCCTTTCATCCTACTGTAGGCATATACGCTAGGTGGACATCAGGTCTTTTGGTTGAGAGAGCCCGACAGAGTCCTTGGGAGGCATTCTGTGCCACTCTTTTCTCTTCACATCATTGCGGGCATATGCGCCAGGTGATTGTATTGAGTTCTTCATCTTTATCCTACTACAAATATATGCGTAGGGTAGGGACTCTACTACAAGCACATACACTAGGCAGAGGTGACTTTTTCCTTTTGTCCTACTACAGGCATATGCACTGGGTGAACATTAGAGTTTTTTGTTGAGAGAGCCCGACAGAGTCCCTGGGAGGCATTCCTCACCACTCTTTCCTCTTCACATCATTGCAGGCATATGTGCCGGATGATTGTATTGAGTACTTCGTCTTTATCCTACTGCAGGCATATGCACCAGGTTGGGACTCTACTGTAGGCATATACACGAGCAGAGGTGATCTTTTTCATTTTGTCCTACTACAGGCATATACGCCGGGTGGACATTAAAGGTTTTGGTTGAGAGAGCCTGACAGAGTCCCTAGGAGGCATTCCTCGCCACTCTTTTCTCTTCATATCACTGTAGGCATATGTGCCCGGTAGGAACTCTGCTGCATGCACATACACTGAGCAGAGATGACTCTTTCCTCTTTACATTATTGCAGGCATATGCACTAGGTGATTGTGTTGAGTGTTCTTTCATTACACTACTTTTGGCATATGCGCCAAATAGAGACCCTGTCACAAGCACATACACCGAGCAGATGTTTTCTTTTTCTTTTATCCTACTGCAGGCATATGCGTCAGGTAGACATTAGATCTTTTGGTTGAGAGTGTCCCATAGAGTAACTGGAAGGCATTCCTCACCACCTTTTTCATTTGGTGTCCCTTTGTGATCAGGCAGGCACTAGACTTTGTGACTCATTTATTTGTTGTTTTGATATGGTCAGACAAATATTGAGTCACCCTAATCCACTATTCCAAGAGGATCAAGACGAGGTGGGATCCCTTTACCCTTTATTCTACTGTTTCGATATAGTTAGGAAGATAGTCGGTTCGCTTTTACTACTTTACCATTGGTTCTCTCTTTAGCTCTGCCCTCCCTACAGGGTAAGGTTAGGGGGGAAATCCTTAACTTCTTTTTCACCCTCGTGGTGACCCTTTACTCTTGTTTATCTCTTTGGCTCTACCCTCACTATAGGGTAAGGCTAGGGGAGAAGCCCTTTACTTATTTTTCACCTTGGTGGTGATCTTTACTTTGGTTCTTTCCTCGGCTCTGCCCTGGTTGAAGGGTAAGGCCAGGAGAAGGCTCTACTACTTGTTTACCGTTTGGTGACACCTTACTTGTGCACTACTACTCTTCGCTCTCTCCTAGGCTCTGCCCTTATTATGGGGTAAGGCCAAGAAAAGAGCTTTCTACTTTTCTTTTACCTTTTTGGTACTCCCTTATTTGTGCTCTTCACTCTACTTTCTTTGGCGTAGTCGGCCAATGCCAACACAAGCGGTTCACTAGTTATTCGTCGCTCCTGTTGGGGGTCCGTTTATTGACCTTGATTTTTATCAAATCACTGGGTCTGGAGAGTTGACTTGGTCAAATTGACCAAGGTAGGTCTCAAGACCTTTGCCAATCAATTTCTTGGGCTAAACTGAGTCTGTTGAGCCCAGACACAGGTACTGGGTCAACCTAGTTGATCAGGTAAACTAGGGTTGACCCAAATTGACCCAATGCCTTCTTTTGATCTAAAATCAATTTTAGAGCTCCTCTAGCCTATTTCATCCCTCCACTGGACTCAGATGGTTAGACCAATTTCGTTGAGCTCAGACCTGATTCTTGGGTCAACCTGGTTGACCAGGTCAATCCAAGTTGACCCAATTAGCCTTAATGCATCATTTTAAATCTGAATCAAATCCAAACCTTCTTATGGCTCAATCCCCCACTCCCTTGGGCTCAATGGACTTGGTTGACCAAGTCAACCTTTGACTTGGTCAACCCAAGTCTTATTGGGTCAATTTTGATCTATTAAGGCCCATTAAAGGCCGTTTAATTCATTTAAAGCCCCCTTAATGCTTGGAAATTCAAAACCATGGCTTAGGAGCTATAATGGGCCGCAAAAATCAATCTAGATCTAATCCTAACCGTTGATCCCATGCCTTGGTCCTTAAATAGGCAAAATTTAGGTTTTGGAAAGGATCTTTTTTCCTCTTCCTCTCTCTTTAGACCTCCTCAAGCCGTGAGATTTAGTGTGATAGTTCCCAAGCCCTTTCCCTACCTAATCTAACCCAAACCACCGACCACCCCAAGCCGCCGGTGGTGACTTTCTGGCGACCCAAGCCTAAGGACGTCCCAAGCCTTTTTTACCACCTATTGAGGGTGAATCCGAGCTCTTGTTCAACTAGGAAAATATACGAGGATAATATACAAGCTCAACCGTATCAAGAAATCGAAGATCCAACGGTTAGATATCTCAAAAACCCTTAGAATAGATCACTACATATAGGTTGAAATAGCTTTCTGAAAATCTACTATTAAGCCAAACAAACATCAGCCCATGAATGCTCTTCATGTATAGAGCCTATTTTTCAATTTTCATTAGATTTTGTTGAGTAGATTGAGAGAAATTGCCAAATTATTGTTTAGGGTTTCAAAAAGGGATTTAAATTAGAAAAAGAAATTAAATCTTCTTAATTTTCTTATATAAAAAAACGTTTCCATATCTTATAAGATATTATTGCATAATGATGAATCTAAAGTCATATTTTTTCAAACTCAAGCATCAAAAATATATAAAGGGATTCATGGATTTTCTGAGATTTAGAAATTTACTAGAAAGTGAAGCTATTTACTTATCAATTTTGGACTCACTTTATGCCACTTTCTCAATTTTCGTGTGCTTTGCATAATTTTTAATGATTTGATACACTTTGTGCATCTTTCATTTTTGGCGCACTTTGCTCATCTTTTTCAATTTTTGTATCTGACTTCCTTTTTTCATCATCTGCTAGGTCTTCTTGGAGAGTGCTAGCTGCCACTCTCCCTCAGAACTATGGGGTGACCAGTTACAACTGCCTTAACGGTAACTCTGACTATCACTGTGGCTGAAGTCTGAAATCTTCTGCACTATCTGAGTAGCCTTACCCAGAGGCTATACCAAATCACTATCTTGGAGATGTATCTTCCCAGTGGTCATAAGGCTCTCCATCTTATCCTTGAACATAAAATAATCTTCAAGTATATGCCCAGTTTGTCGGTGAAAGGGGCAATATAATGGATGTTCTGTTTGTCCTTCTTCATCGGCCTTCTTATTGAATGGGAATGTCAAAAATTCTTTCTTAATAAAGAATTTAAATATCTTCTTTATGTTTTCTCTTTTAAAGGGATATTTCTTGTTAAGTCTCTCCTATAAAGACGATATAATCTCTGAGGTCTTATATGGAGGCCTGGACTGCTGAGTCTGTGGTCGTGGTGGGGGTGAACTGCTCACGAGCTTCTTGCCCTTATCTGGTGGCCCATAGGTACTGTTTCCCTCCCCTCTCCTAGGTGGAGGTGCCCCTGAAGACTCCTGTCTTTGAGGTCTATGCAAAGGTTGACTCTCAATCTTAGGAGGGACTGCATCGGGTATGCTGTCATACAGACTAATCTCCTTAGTTAATAATTTTTGAAAGGTTCTTATACTAAAACCTTTCAGGTAAGGTGATATAGGATCGTCTATATTCTTTAGCATAATCTCAACTTCATGTTGCTCCTATAACTAGGGCTCACACTATAGGTTAAGATTCCTCCATCTAACTATGTAATCTTGTAGTGGCTCTCGATGATGCTGTCTAGTAACCACTAACTCTCCTACTATGATCCAGTGCTTTGCACTGATAAACCTCTGCATAAATAGCTGGTCTAACTCTATAAAATTCCAAACTGAGTTATTGGGGAGGTCAGCATACCAAGCAAACGCCACCCCAACTAAACTACTAACAAAGAGCCTCAACATCAGGGTGTCGTTCCCTCCTATTTTGCAACATACAGCCCGGTACTGAGCCACATGCTACCTCAGGTTCCCAAACCCATCAAAAAGTTTGAAACATGGGGGAATGAAACCAGGAGAGCTGGGCTCCTACTCGTACTCAACATGATAAGGACGCCCTTTACTAACCATCTCCCTAGTCTTTTTAGAGGAAATCTCCTGCTCTACCATCTGAGCTATCAAATCCTGAATATGATAGGTTGAAAATTATACTGGCAAACTCTGGACTACTGTAGGTACTGTAGGAACTATAGGAACTCCCTGTAAAACCCCTCAGAATTTCATTTTTTTTAGTACAGTTAGTCTGTACGAACTGACCTTAGTATGGGATCAAATGAAGAAAATTATGAAAACTGTATGGTTAGTACGGGATGAACTGCCTGTATAAACTGAGTAAAATGCAGGTTCATCTGGACAAACAGAACAAATTTTTGTTGCCAGAGAGCATCGTCCAGGGATGAAATTAAATATCATCTGTACGATCTATATCCAGAGGAGATCATCCCGGGACGAATGGGAAACATCGTCTGGACGAACAAAAAGATCTTTTCTCTATTTATGGACCGTTTGAGATATTTTGAAGAGAGAGAAAAGAGGAGAGAGAAAGAGAAGGAAAGAGAAGGAAAAGGCTTGGTTTCGAAGGCCGCGGAGTGATTTTCATCCGACGCCACGGTTGAAAGAAGTGTTCGTCTCGCATTAAGGAATCTGAATCCTATTTCTGATTTTGAAGATTTTGTATTTTTATATTTTTTTGCTCAGTTTTGTGTTTCCGTTACCGAAATTCGTGCATATCTTTGTAATGACGAAACTTTTACCGCATAACTTTTGGTATGTTATTGAAATGATGATTTTGCATGATTTGAGTATTTTCTGGAAAGTTTTCATCGGGTATCCTGAATTCTAAAGTATTTTTATCGAATAGAAAATTATCTGGATGTCAAAAAATATTGCTTCAGTACAAGTAAAGTCTTGAAATGACGTTTTATTCGATTTCTCGTAATTTGATGATTTTTTGAAACTATGTATTTTGATCTTGTTTGGGATTTATGTCGACTGTACGATAGTTTAAGGATTTTCTACAATTGAGTTAAATTGTGTTTGTTGATTTCAAAGCATTGATGAGATGTATACTAATATGGAAATATGATTAAAATACTTTTATATTACTGAAAGACAAGTAAAGACTGGTTGAACTATTGGTTGGAGATTGACCTGTACAGGATGGTGGGCCGTCGGGCTTTCCTTTAAAAAGGGTTTGATGTTATCATCTACTAATCACATGATTACTGAATAGAGTTATAAGGAGATTACTATACCGACGGGCAATAGTGATGACTCTATTTACTGAGCCAACGGATTACTAACACTGATACTAATCTTGAAAAATGCCTTAATAGCCAGTGATTATACTTGTTAAGTAAGACTACTGTATTGGAATGTATGTGTAAACTATTGTTCTTATGATTTCTTTATGGATATACCGATATTGAATTAATTTATTGGTATTGAACGAATTTATTGATTTATGTATGAATTTACTGATATTGAATTGATTTATTGATATTTAATGGATTTACTGACGAATTTATGAGTTTACTGTCACTGTACGATTTCATTGATATTATATACTATTTAACAATTCTATTACTTATTCACCATACTACTGATTCATTGTATTGTTCCTATAGCACGTGATACACCGAATACTGACTATTACAAGTGATACACTAATAAGACTGATAACATGTGATTCACCGAACTGTATTTCATGTGATATACCTAACACATGATATAGAGTATGATTTTACTATATTGATTGATTTCAACTGTTCTTAACAATATATTGATTTGATTGTTTTATATGATTTCACACGGATTGATATTATTGACTGGAGATGATTTCTTTCTTCAATGATTTGATTGATCTTATTGATACGATAGATTGATATTATTGATATGATATTGATTTGACGAATATTATTGATACGATAATTTTTCTCTATGGATTTGACTGATGTTTTAAGATATGATAGAATTGACATAAGTATTGATTTATTGAGCATTGTGGATTTTTCTACTGTTTATCGATCCTTCTACTGATGATTTTAGATTTTATCGATCATGTATTGATTACTACTCCTATACTGATTTTTGTATCTGCATCGATTCAATGATCATGTGCAAGTGACTGATATTGATTTGACTGATTGACATGCATATTATTTTCATATCGTGCTTTGATTTCAGTTGTAGGTTTTTGGTGACCTATTGAGCTTTTTGAAGCTCATTATATGTTGTTAACAATTTCAGGTCAAGGCAAGGGAGCAGGAGATTGAGGCTGATCAGAAATCTTCAGATTTTTGTTTCTTTTTGTTATAGTTATTCTTTTCTACTCAGGACTAGATGAAATTATGATTTTGTCGAAGTTTCAGAGTATTATAAATGAACTTTTGGGAATGAATAGAAATGGTTACATGATGATTTAAATTATAGAATTTTTGTTAGACTATTTAATACTGATTGATGACTAGAGAAAGCTCTGGTAAAATATTGACTTAATGGATTAACTGAATAATTATTTCCAAGTTAGATCTTGGGGCGTCACAGTTGAGTGGTATCACAGCATAGTTATTGGAAGAATTGATTGTTACCAGAGTTATAGGATTTGATTGAGAGTTGGGTAGAATATGTAGTTTTAAATGCCTCATTTTGCATACATAGTGAATAACATGTGATAGAATGAACTGTATGATTTTCGATGTGTTTTGATTTTGATTTGATTTGATTATGTTTTAATTGGACGGATTTGTTTTATGTTGATTTTGCAATCGGATTCTTAAGGGAATGTCGAGGATGACATTTTTCTTAAGGTAGGTAAATTGTAAAACCCCTCAAAATTTCATTTTGTTGAGTGCAGTTATTCTATACGAACTGACCTTAGTACGGGACGAATTGAAGAAAATTGTAAAAATTTAAATGGTTAGTACGGGATGATCTGCCTGTACGAACTGAGTAAAATGCAGGTTCGTCTGGACGAACCAGAGTTCGTTTGGACGAACATAACAAAATTTTGTTGCCAGAGAGTATCGTCTAGGAATGAAATTAAATATCATTTGTACGATCTGTATCCAGAGGACATCGTTCCAGGATGAATGGGAAACATCGTCTTGACGAACGTAAAGATCTTTTCTCTATTTAAGGACCATTTGAGATATTTTGAAGAGAGAGAAAGGAGGAGAGAGAAAGAGAAGGAAAATGCTTAGTTTCGGAGGCCGCGGAGTAATTTTCGTCCAACGCCGTTGTTGAAAGAATTGTTCGTCTCGCAGTAAGAAATCTGAATCCTATTTTTGATTTCGAAGATTTCATATTTTCGTATTTTTCTGCTCAGCTTTGTGTTTCCATTACCGAAATTCGTGCATATCTTTGTACTAACGAAACTTTTACCACATAACTTTTGATATGCTATTGAAATGATAATTTTGCACGATTTGAGTATTTTTTGAAAAGTTTTCATCGGATATCCTGAATTCTGAAGTATTTTTATCGAATAGAAAATTATCTGGATGTTAAAAAATATTGCACCATGTACAAGTAAAGTCTTAAAATGATGTTTTATTCGATTTCTGGTCATTTGGTGATTTTCTAAAACTATGTATTTTGATCTTGTTTTGGATTTCTGTCGACTATACTATATTTTAAGAATTTTCTTCAATTGAGTTAAATTATGTTTGTTAGTTTCAATGTATTGATGAGATGTATACGAATGTTGATATATGACTAAAATACTGTTATATTACTGAAAGATAAGTAAAGACTGGTTGAAACGTTGGTTGAAGATTGACCTGTACAGGATGGTGGGCCGACGGGCTTTCCTTTAAAAAGGGTTTGGTGTTATCCTCTACTGATCACGTGATTACTGAAGGGAGTTATAAGGAGATTACTGTGCCAACGGGCAAGAGTGACGACTTTATTTACTGAGCCAACGGATTACTAACACTGATACTAACCTTGAAAAATATCTTAATAGCTAGTGATTGTACTTATTAAGTAAGACTACTGTATTGAAATGTATGTGTAAAGTATTGTTCTTATAATTTCTTTATGGATGTACCAATATTCAACTGATTTATCGGTATTGAACGGATTTATTGATTTATGTATGAATTTACTGATATTGAATTGATTTATTGATATTGAATGGATTTACTGATGGATTTATGAGTTTACTATCACTGCATGATTTCATTGATATTATATACTGTTTACCGATTCTACTACTGATTCATCGATACTACTGATTCATTGTATTGATCTTATAGCACGTGATACACCGAATACTGATTGATACAAGTGATACACTGATAAGACTGATAACATGTGATTCACCGAACTGTATTTCATGTTATATACCAAGCACGTGATATATAATATGATTTTACTGCATTGATTGATTTCAACTGTTCTTAATAATATATTGATTTGATTGTTTTATATAATTTCATACCGATTGATATTATTGACTGGAGATGATTTTTTTCTTCAATGATTTGAATGATTTTATTGATACGATAGATTGATATTATTAGATTGATGTTGATTTGACAGATTTTATTGATACGACTATTTTTCACTATGGATTTGACCGATGTTTTAAAATATGATTGAATTGACATATGTATTGATTTATTGAGCATTGTGGATTTTTCTACTTTTTATCGATCCTTCTACTGATGATTTTAGATTTTACCGATCATGCATTGATTATTGCTCATGTACTGATTTTTGTATCTACATCGATTCAATGATTATGTGCAAGTGACTGATATTTATTTGACTGATTGATATGCATATTTTTTTTGTACCATGCTTTGATTTCAGTTGTGGGTTTTTGGTGACCTGCTGGACTTTTTGAAGCTCATTATATGTGGTTAACAATTTCAGGTCAGGACAAGGGAGCAAGAGATTGAAGTTGATCAGAAATCTTGAGGTTTTTGTTTCTTTTTGTTTTAGTTATTCTTTTATACTCAGGACTAGATGGAATTATGATTTTGTTGAAGTTCCTGAGTATTGTAAATGAACTTTTGGGAATGAATAGAAATGGTTACAAGATGATTTAAATTATAGAATTTTTCTTAGACTATTTAATACTGATTGATGACTATAGATAGCTCTGGTGAAATATTGACTTAATGGATTGACTGAATAATTCTTTCCAAGTTGGATCTTGGGGCGTCACAGTTGAGTGGTATCAGAGCATAGGTTTTAGAAGAATTGATTGTTACCAGAGTTATAGGATTTGATTGAGACTTGGGAAGAATGGGTAGTTTTAAGTGCATCAATTTTGCATATATAGTGAATGACATGTGATAGAATGAACTGTATGACTGTATGATTTTCAATGAGTTTTGATTTTGATTCGATTTGATTTGAATTTTGATTGGACGGATTTATTTTATGTCGATTTTACAATCAAATTCTTAAGGGAATGTCGAAGACGATATTTTTCTTAAGGTGGGTAGATTGTAAAACCCCTCTGAATTTAATTTTTTTGCTGCAGTTAGTCTGTACGAACTGACCTTAGTATGGGACGAACTGAAGAAAATTGTGAAAATCTGTATGGTTAGTATGGGACGAACTGTCTGTATGAACTAAGTAAAATGCAGGTTCATCTGGATGAACCTAAGTTCGTTTGGACGAACATAACAAATTTTTGTTGCCAGAGAGCATCATCTAGGGAAGAAATTAAATATCGTATGTACGATCTGTATCCAGAGGAGATCATCCCGGGATGAATGGGAAATATCGTCTAGACGAACGTAAAGATCTTTTCTCTATTTATGGACCGTTAGAGATATTTTGAAGAGAGAGAAAAGAGGAGAGAGAAAGAGAAGGAAAGAGATGGAAAAGGCTTGGTTTCGAAGGCCGCGGAGTGATTTTCATCCGACATTGCTGTTGAAAGAATTGTTCGTCTCGCAGTAAGGAATCCGAATCCTATTTCTAATTTCGAAGATTTCATATTTTCTCCTCAGTTTTGTGTTTCCGTTACCGAAATTTGTGCATATTTTTGTACTGACGAAACTTTTACCGCTTAACTTTTGGTATGTTATTGAAATGATGATTTTACACGATTTGAGTATTTTCTGGAAAGTTTTCATCGGGTATCCTGAATTCTGAAGTATTTTTATCGAATAAAAAAATATCTGGATGTCGAAAAAATATTGCTTCAGTACAAGTAAAGTCTTGAAATGATGTTTTATTCGATTTCTGGTAATTTGGTGATTTTCTGAAACTATGTATTTTGATCTTGTTTGGGATTTCTATCAACTGTACAATATTTTAAGGATTTTCTTCAATTGAGTTAAATTGTGTTTGTTAATTTCAATGTATTGATGAGATGTATACGAATGTGGATATATGATTGAAATACTATTATATTACTGAAAGACAAGTAAAAACTAGTTGAACCATTGGATGGAGATTGACCTGTACAGGAAGGTGGGCGGACGGGCTTTCCTTTAAAAAGGGTTTTGTGTTATCCTCTTCTGATCACATGATTACTGAAGGGAGTTATAAGGAGATTACTGTGCCGACGGGCAAGAGTGACGACTCTATTTACTAAGCCAACAGATTACTAACACTGATACTAACCTTGAAAAATACCTTAATAGCCAGTGATTGTACTTATTAAGTAAGACTACTATATTGGAATGTATGTGTAAAGTATTGTTCTTATGATTTCTTTATGGATGTACCGATATTGAACTGATTTATTGGTATTAAACGGATTTATTGATTTATGTATGAATTTACTAATATTGAATTGATTTATTGATATTGAATGGATTTACTGACGAATTGACGAGTTTACTGTCACTGCATGATTTCATTGATATTATATACTACCGATTCTACTATTGATTCACCGATACTACTTATTCATTATACTGATCTTATAGCACGTGATACACCGAATACTGACTGATACAAGTGATACACTGATCAGACTGATAACATGTGATTCATCGAACTGTATTTCATGTGATATACCTAGCACGTGATATAGAATATGATTTTACTATATTGATTGATTTCAACTGTTCTTAACGATATATTGATTTGATTGTTTTATATGATTTCACACCGATTGATATTATTGTCTGAAGATGATTTCTTTCTTCAATTATTTGATTGATCTTATTTATACGATAGATTGATATTATTGATATGATATTGATTTGATGAATATTATTGATACGATGATTTTTCTCTATGGATTTGACCGATGTTTTAAGATATGATGGAATTGACTTAAGTATTGATTTATTAAGCATTGTGGATTTTTCTACTGTTTATCGATCCTTCTACTGATAATTTTAGATTTTATCGATTATGCATTAATTACTACTCCTGTACTAATTTTTGTATCTATATCGATTCAATGATCATGTGCAAGTGACTGATATTGATTTGACTAATTGACATGCATATTATTTCCGTACCGTGCTTTGAATTAAGTTGTAGGTTTTTGGTGACTTGTTGGGCTTTTTGAAGCTCATTATATGTGGTTAACAATTTCAGGTCAGGGCAAAGGAGCAGGAGATTGAGGTTAATTAGAAATCTTCAGGTTTTTGTTTCTTTTTGTTATAGTTATTCTTTTGTACTCAGGACGAGATGGAATTATGATTTTGTTGAAGTTCCCGAGTATTGTAAATGAACTTTTGTGAATCAATAGAAATGTTTACATGATGATTTAAATTATAGAATTTTTATTAGACAGTTTAATATTGATTAACGACTATAGATAGCTCTGGTAAAATATTGACTTAATAGATTGACTGAATAATTCTTTCCAAGTTAAATCTTGGGGCGTCACATGCCCTCTGGACCCTATTCACTCTCACAAGGTCTAGTGCTACTAGCAGTACTAGTGGCTCATCGCTGGACGTGGTTGGGGTAGCCACGCCCATCATCTGGGGTGTAGCCCCCAAAGCTATCAACTAGGTAGTCATCAACACCATGGCCTTGGCCATCTCGGCCATCTGAGCATGTAAGTGCAAAATTATGGCATCTGTAGCTACTGATCTCAGAGATCCTCCTACCTCATGGTCTCCTTGCTCATCCTCATCCTCGGGCTCTCTCTACTCTTCCGAGTGACCTCGATGTATAATCACATAGACTCGGTGTACTAGTATGTCCTCATCTGACTCATCCTTGAGTGAGTCATCATCTAAAAAGGCTCAACGGAGTGCCTCTATATAAGGGCTCATAAGAGAAGTGATCCTATGAGTTCTGGGAACTAGATCTATCTCAACTCAGTCTGGTGATCCATCGGGGGTAGCTACTGTATGTACATCAGAAGTCTTTGGAACAAACTCAGACCCGAAAGGAACTATTATATCCATCTGATCTACTATATCCACTGGCTGAACTGCCTCTACTGATCGTACTGACTCAACTAACTGTATTGCATCAACTGACTATACTGTCTCGAATAATTGTACTATATTAACTTGCTGCATTATCTTCGCTGACTGTACTGGCTCGATAGGGGTGTTTGCCTGTCGATGTCTCCAAATCCACCTATTGCGGCGGGGCTCTAAATGGGTAACTGACTACGGAGGGGCTACCAAAACTGAACTCATCTGGAGCCGAGCAGGCTCCCACTATTATCTCTGTCTACGATGATGTGGGTGTCATCCAATAGTGGGAGTAACGGTCTAACAATTGGAACTATATCAACTGACTGTTGAGGTGGCTTTCCTCTCTGCCACCTATATCTCTGTCTCGCAGTCTGTCTCTACAATTGAAAAGTAGCCTGAGAAATCTGTCGGAGTGATCTCTTCTGACTAACATGCCCTCTACCATGCGCTAAGTAGATGATACTCTGAATCCTCTAAGAGAGGCCTCGAAAACTAGCATCCCTAGAGACCTTAGCCCGGGGTATAGTAGTGGTGACAGGAGGGGCCATCGAAATGCGGGCAACATCCTCCTCATCTCCACTGTGTGTTATTGGAGAGAAGCATCCTTCCTAGATCACCTTTATCTCATGAGCTACTACCACATCTGGGGTGGATATAACTATAACTGGTTGTGGTCTCCGCTGTTTGGGAGCCACTACCCTATGAACTAGCTCTTGGTGAGCTATCGCCTCTGTCATCTGCTACCGATCTACCTCAGATGCAGCCAGATGGAGTTTTCTATTTCTATTCCTCCTGACCCTTTTCCCAAGGCCAGAGGTGGAAGAGGAATGAACATCTGAACTCACTACCTGAGTGGCAGGGGGAATAGGAACAACTATAAGAGTCGGGGTCTGCCCGGCTGTCTTAGGGTGAGAGAGCCGAGTGAAAATAGAAACTCAACCAAAAGAGAGAAAAGGAGTCTCGATCTGGGCACTCCTCTTCCTAGTGGAAGTGGGAGGGGGAACCCGAACTCGTGGTGCCTCTGCTGGAACAACGAGGGTAACAATAGCGGTAGGCTGCCGGAGCAACCTGTGCAATAGGAGTGGCAGGCACTGGCCGCCTAACTGCAAGATAAATAGAGGGAACGGGAAGTGGTCTAGGCATTGGTCGCCTAACCACAGAGCACACTGACTGCATAGGAATAGGAATGGGATGAGTAGGTGACCGAGCTGTCCGGCGAGCAGCTGGACGTCCAAAAGGGCACATGGCTGCACATCCTCTCCTCTAGGGAGGAGAGAATAAAGCAGCCTTAGCCAGAGTAGGTTCACCAAGAGTGACGAATGCCAATTCGGTGAAGGAACCAAAAGTGATCCCTCCAGTGGGTGGACTAGCAAGCAAGAATTCAAGGAGAGTCACCCGTACGTCCGAGTCAAAGCTAAAGGTAACCGAAGGTACAAAAAGAGCCACAACCAGGTTGACCTAGGACCTGGGTCTGGGCTCAACAGACTAAGTTTGACCCAAGAAATTAATTGGCAGAGGTCTTGAGACTGGCTTGGTCAATTAGACCAAGTCAACTCTTTAGACCCAATGATATGACAAAAATCAAGGTTAACACCTGTGTAAGAGTATCGGGCCTTGATCGTCGCCTCCAATATTTAAACTCTTGCCGGATAATTTTTCTCTCTGGGAGTGAAATGGAGCCTTCGTAAGAGTATAAGGTCTTGATCACCGCCACAAAATTTTTTAATTTTTGCCAATCTGACTTCTCCTAACTTTGTAGGAGAAATTTTGGAACCAACTAAAGAGAGGTGGTGACTTCTCCCTAGCCCCTAAGGGGTATTTATAGCTTTTTCAAAGGTAGTTTGAGGGCCAAATTTCATAATTTTTTAATTAATTTTTGGAATTTTTTGATGGCCAAAAATAAATAATTTTCTATTATTGAAAATTTGAAATAGGAAATAAATTAAGATCAATTCATTTAAAAATAAAAAAAATGCAGGAAATTAATTGTTTCCATTCAAGAAAAGATTCTGGTTTTTTTAAGGATTTTCAAATTTTTTTCGAAATTTTTTAAGCTAAAAATAGAATTTTACTATTAAAAGATTTAATTAATTATTAAATTTAATTTAATTTTAAAAATAATTTACCGCCTCATTAAGGAATTTTTATTGCGTCCTCCCACCTGACGTAGAGATACGTCCTCCCATAGCTAAATTCACGCTAAAAAATGAGAAATACCGAACAAATACAGAGCAATACCAAACAATAACGAGGAATATCATCATGTGAAGACCAATACCAAGTTGTACCGAGCAATACAAAAAAATACCTAGTTTTTCCTAGAAAGAACTCGGTATTTTTTTGTATTGCTTGGTACAGCTCGGTATAACTCGGTATTGGTCTTCACATGATGATATTCCTCGTTATTATCAAATAATACCTAGCAATACCGAGCAAAAAACAGAGTTTTTTTGGCGGTGGGAGGACGTATCTCTACGTCAGGTGGGAGGACGCAATAAAAATTCCTCATTGAGGCGGCTAAAGTAATCGCCTCTTCATGAGGCTTGAAACCTTTTTAAAAAATTTAATAAAATAATAAAAATAAAAAATGTCTGAAAATATATACTTCTCCCAAAAATTCTATTTGGACAACTTTTTGAGTCGAGCGAATAAATTTTCGATGATCCGAACTAAATGTTGATAATTTTGAAACTCAAAAGATAAATTTTGAGCTATCTAAAAAATTTTGGAATAAATATTATTTTTGATAATTTTTTTTCTGATTAATGACCTGACTGGAAGAATGCTAAAATCACGAATATATTTTTGGACTATAAGATTCAACATTCAAAAATTTGGGGGCAACTGATATGTCCTCAAAAATTGCTTTGATCGAGCACGAATTTTGAGGCATATTCAAGTTGAAAACTTTCAAAATTAAATTTGGGATCATCTTAATTCCAATTTCAGCAAACTTATAGTCAAACAGAACATCTCAAAGAAACGAACCAAAAAACACAAAAATTGGTACAACGCAAGCCCAATGGGTCTGAATCGGGGGCCCGAACCACATTTAGAAGGGTTAAAGTATTATTTGGACAATAAAATGATTTCCAAATATGGCATGCTTATAGTAAAATCGAGCGGCTCGGCGAGACAAATCCAACGAGACGAAGATCTCTAAATTCTGACATCGTTAAGGCACTTAAATAATTGAAAAATTCTCTACAATCAGGAGAATCAGTACGAGCCATCCTATAAAGCACTCCAAACCAGCCCCGGATCTTTTCTAAATTTATGGGGTGTGCCACTCATGAAAATCTATAAATATACCCACACTCTCTACATGAAGGGGACCTTTTAATGGAGATTGGGGAGATCTCTGAAGCTTCAACAGCTCTAGCATCACCGCCAACCCGCCGATTGCTGCCGGACCACCGGCCGGCCGCTGACCACCGCCAGACCATCGCCCCGGTGCCGACTGCCGCCGGACCACCACCCGGCCGCCGGCCGCCGACCGCCGCTAGACCATCGCCCGGCTACCGACTGCCGCCGGACCACCGCCTAATCGCGGACCGCTGCCGGACTTCAGCCCAACCTTCGTTGGAACCACCGCCAGGCCACCGATTGCCGCAGGACCACCGCCCGGCCGCCTACTGTAGCCAGACCACAGTCCGTCCATGCATCGCTAAGAAGAAAAGTTTACTCAATCTACTGCCACGAATCTTCCAGGCCGCAACAACTTTGGCATCTCAATCACATCAAAATATATACATAATTAAATATCATATTTTATTAGAAATGTTAATTTTAGTGATATTTTTTTATGTAATTTAAAATTTTTTATGTTAGTTAAGCGAATATAAAATATATTATTTGCATGCAAATTGTCATTAGAGAAATATTGGGACTTTGACATTTTTTAATGAACTATGTTAGTACTCATTAGTATGTCTTGTTTGAATTTCATTAAAAAATGATTGAGATTTCTGCATTTTTTTTTCTGACACTACCAAAAACTAAAGTTTTCACAACCCTTACTAGTAGCGGTCAGAAAGTCGGTGCTATAGAAGGTATAGGCAGCGGTATTAACCGATGCTATCTAATTATTATAACAATGGCTTTAACCGTCCCTAAAACTGGCATTATATTCCTCCCCCCATATGTCCTAACCTAGTCATTCGACCACGCTTGCTCAATCGACTGCTAGTTCTCTCGCCAAAACCTTTGTCATCGCCTCTGAATCGCCATCCACGATCGAATCCACCGGCGTTGACGTCGAACCCATTCCCGTCACTGAATCAGTCATCACCGACAAATTCCGGGTCGCCATTCGGTTGATCGGTCTTAAGGTAATTTCCAACTCCTCTCATCAGCCCTAATTTTTGTAGTCCGGTCGCCATTTTGCAGCTATTCTTAAATTTACCAAATTCTTGAATGATTCTTGTGATGCATTTAAAATTTTTTAGTGATGCTCTAAATTTCGCATGCATGTTCGCCATTTATTTGCTATTTCAGTGTACAGGCTCGCTCAAGTGGCTTTTCCGATTTTTTAATTGCAATTTGTGATATCATGATAAAAATTTGTGCAAAGTTTGGAATGCATTTTGCTTGATGGAAAATACAATTGTTCCTGAAATATCAAAAAATTTTGTCTGTGAATTCAATTTGATGGAAAATAAAATTGTTTTAACTTTATATGAATGCATTTTGCTCCATCGAGATATGATGCTTTTATCTTAATTAATAGCAGAAATTTTGCCTGTGAATACAATTTGATTGTATTTTTCATGGCTTTCACTGCATATTGATATGCTTTTCATGTTGTAGGAAAAGAAAATCAAGTTGGTTTGTTAAGTCTTAGAGCTTGTTTGGTCAGACTACAAGTTCTGTAAGAAGACCTTACCTGCCACAATACTGCAGTCCAGTAGCAGTTTTAACCGCCACAATTCTGTATATCGCTTATTTTTTCATATTTAGATGCGGTTATGACCACTACAATTCTGGAACAATATAGCGGTTATAACCGCTCCGATATTCAGCATTCCACATCACTACCCCGCCGGTCTTGAAATCGCTGTGAAATGTCTTTGCAGCGTATTGTAATCACGGCGGACATCCAGCGGTCATAAAACCGCTGCAACTAAATTTGTGGAAGGTAAAACCACCGAAAAAGTTTGAAATTTGTGCTGCAAAAGCATTATTTTTTGGTAGTGTGATTTAGCTTATTTCATAATAACAAGCTGAGTTGTTTAACTGCTTTGCTCTGAACCTTTTTTTTTCTTTTTAGTCATGTACGACATGATACTATGAACTGGTGCCAGTGGCGGAGCCAGAAAATATATTTAAGGGGGGCCTAAATTTTTTTTTTCCTTCAAATTTTTACATCCGGATTTGGGATCAAAATAGTCAGTTTTAAAAATGATAAAACTTTGATAGTGAATTAGTATATATTTTTCTTCACAAAATGACTTCCAATCATTAAATCATTTGATTACTGCTAGAACGAGTTCAATATATTAACTAAATACGTGATATTAAAAATCTCATTGCACAAAAATAAATCATAAAATCTCTTTAAGATCGAATCAATACAGGATTAAGCTAATATCAACCTAGAAAAAAAATGTAAATGAATAGAAAATTAAATTGGGAGTGATTTGAATGGACGGTCGATCTTAAAACTCTTGATCGTGGACCATTTATTGGACATTTAAATGTCATAGTGATATCAGAATTCAGCGATCTTGGGCTCATTGGATTCGTCTCGTCTAGCCGCTCAATTCGACTATAAGCATGACATGTTTGGAAACCTTTTGATAATCCAAATTATGGTTTAAACCTTCTAAATATGCTTTGAGTCTTTGATTTGGAGTTATTTGGGTTCGGATTGAGTCGAATTTGGTGCCATTGTGTTCGCATTTTCGAGACGTTCAGATCGATTGTAAGTTTGCTGAAATCGGAGTTCATATGGTCTCCGATTTAATTTTTGAAGTTTCCAAGTTGATTTTATCTCTATATTCCCTATATATAAATTTTTTCAATTTTTTTAGGGGGGGCACGTGCCCCCCCTTGCCCCCCCTTGGCTCCGCCAATGACTGGTGCTGTCTCATGCAATTCATGTACATGATGATATGCTTCTTATAACTAACAACTAGCGCGTGGAAACTTTAGCATCAAAAAATAACTGCATGATATTTGGGTTTTGTTTGAGACAATTTTTTTATTACTTTCTAAATTTTATGTTACAAAATTATTTTAAAAAACAGTAAAAAAAGTTGTTCCAAACGAAACCTTATTCCGAATCTTCTGATAGCATTTGTGAATTCAACTGTGAAGCCCTCTTGAATTCTTCATGGATCCCTTCCCAACAATTATGCTTGAAACCCTGAACATATATAGTAATTTCTTCATGTTCCAAAAAGGAAAAAAAAAAATTCAATGCATGCACGTCTATGTTTTTTTTTAGTGTTTAGGGTAAATGCCATATTAACTAGCTAGAAATTTCCTTTCGTCAGCTGGAGCCCTGGATTCATAGTGACACAAGAAAACTATCAAAGAATTTATCAACCCGTTCTCAAATACCAGAAAGGCGTAGTCTGAACTCTGAAGTTGCTGTCCGAGTATTAATTCCTTCATCAGCAGCATTAATCGCATATGTAAATTTATTATGATTACGTGCTCTTAACTTTCAATCTCTCTTCGGTAAAGGACAGGCTTCTTGTCTTCTTCTCCATGAAAAGCTTAGTGAAATATGCAAACAGCAGTATGGTCTGTGTCTAATTACTGTAACTAGGGGTGCAACTGAGTCAAGTTCACTCGTGAGAAGACTCGAGCTTGACTCGTCAACGAACTCGTGAGTCAAGCTTATGAGTCAAGTTTATCGAATTTTGAGCTCGAGCTCGAGCATAATTTCTAGCTCATTGGATTATCGAGCTAGAGTTCTATCCTCGGGATGCTCGGCTAGTTATTCATTAGGCGGCTCGAGTGTGAAAACGGGCGGAATTGTGGAAGGCAGAATAGCAACGCGGGTCTAGACGCGGAAGGCATGCTCAGAGGTGGTAGGCAGTCTCAATTAATTAAAATATTAAATGAGACTATGATGTACTTAATTAATAATTTCGATATTAATAAACCAATTAAATTAACTAGACCTAATATAAATGATTTAATCATTAATTACTTAATTAGTAATACTTTGGATGAAGAGAAATTATAATTTTTGATGATTTAAACAATAAATTTCATTAAAAAAAAAAGTGATATCTAAAAAACCTAAGATAATAGATAAGTGATTTACATATTTTGATCAAATTAAATATAGAAGAAGTAAAGATAGAAAATCTTGACTAAAGTTGAAGAGATAATCACAAGATGAAAATTCAACTTTGAAAAATGATAGGCAGTAAATTAATTTGAAATGGCATTTTGAGCAAGTAATGCAGTATATTTTCGAACTTTAAGCAACAAAATGGGGCATCGAGTGATTTTTAAATTTAAAATAGATTTCAAAGGGTGGACAGTGCACTTAATTAATTACTACTTGGGTGGATAAACATAAAATTAATGTCGAATGATTATGGATGCAAATTGTATATATACATAATGTAATATGGATAGAATTAACATCCTCAAAATGATTTTTGCAATGTTTTTAAGAGGCAGATATATAGTTACTTGCATGGTTAAAATAACTAAATTTGGGAGCTTAGCTGTGTGGCATCTACTATTTCGGAACCTAGGTAATTAATTTAATTATGTTTGAATCCTTGTCTAAACCTGATTTAGTCATGAAATATCAGTCATTCGTGTCTAAATTACCACAAATAAAATTAGAAGTGAAATGGAGTATAGAAAGTGATATGGAGTGAAAAAGGCCAATAGGCATTGCGGCATTGGAAGAGGCGGCACCGTGCGCAGCATTATTGTTCTCTTTTGTTTTGGAAGAGGATTTGGGGTAGCACTAAGGCGCTGGGTGGCACTATCGTGACCCTCTGCTCTCTGGTTGGAGGGATTTAGGAGGCTTTGAATATTTCTATTTAAGCAAAGTAGCGCTAGCCCTAAAACGATGTTTTTAATATAAAATATCTTAATCTATTTTAAATCCTCACCCAACTCTCATTGTTGGAGAAGGAAGGGAAGAGTGGGAGAGTAGAGAGGCATGTATCATCCGTCGGGTCAATTGAGGATTTCGTAGAGCATGAGGTTAGCTTCTAAGCACACATCTTTGATTTCAATTCTAGGAATTTTATAATAAGTTATGAATAAAAATATATTTTTCTCGAGTTTTATAATGTTTTTATTGTGTAACTTTTTGTATATTGTTGCATGCCTTACTCCAAACATTTTAATTGTAAGAAATCAAATTTTCACTAATTTATTTTCTCTGTGATGATTTCTATGTGTAATGAACAAATGAAACAATTATGGTGTTCATATCGGTTCTTTCAAAGCCTTGAAATGTTTATTCTGGATATTCCTCTGAAATACTAAAATGAAAAATATTCATTAGTTAGGCTTTTACATATGTGGCTTAATATTAGCAATTACAGTAGTTCATGCATTATCATAATTACCAGTTAAAATCATAAAAATATACTATTATATTCAATTTGCATAATTAATAGCATCAGATTGGAGAAGTTCTAACCTCTGAAATGTGGCAAGTGCACCATCTAAAATGATACAATGACCTTGTATGTTTTATTATGGCCCCACCTACCTCATGTGGATGTGAGAGAAATTTTGACCCCGCTTGCGCTAAATGTGGGTGTGGGAGGTTATTTTGTTATATTCTATTTTTGGCCCCACTTACTGTATGTAGGTGTGGGAGATTAAATAGAGCTATAAAGGAAAATGGAATTATAAGCAAGCATTGATATATGTGCATTACATTGAGCATTGCATATTTTATGAATTTTATGAACTAAATCCAAATAATATTCTAAACATATACTGATAACTTTGAGTCCTCTATGTATATTTTGATGAAACAAAAGCACAAAAGTGGATGGAATGTTATGATGGCAAGTATATTTCTAGCCTTTGTGAAGTCTATTGTGAAAGTAAAATAGTGACTATAAAATTAAGTACATTCTAATCAAGGTTCTGAAAACCGCGCCGGACAACGAATCGGAAGAAAGAGAGGTTCACGGTTCGACCAGTTCGACCGGTCGAACCGGGGTCAAACTGGATGACGTAATAAATAATAATATTATTAAAAAAAATTAATAAAATTGATAAAATAATGAAATATAATAATCATATAATTTCCTATAAATTATTCTTAATTTATATTACATATTTAGATTTAATTTATAAATATAAATTATTTAAAAACTTAAAACTCTAAATATAAATTTATAAATATAATTAAATGTTTTAATACAAAAATATTTTATTTTGTAATATAAAAATCTTTAGAGTTGAAAAACAGAAAAACTGAAACTTTACAAATTTTTTAACATAATAATAATTCATTTGATAAAAAATAAAATAAACATTTTACAAAAAAATTAAAAAAATAAATATTATTCAAATCATAAAAATTAATTTTTATATTATAATTTATATATTATAATTTTTACTTGAGCCGCTTAGAGAACAAAAAAAATCACATAAACTTCATAATATATATAATAAAAATATTAAAAAATAAAAATTAAATATTATTATTAATGAATAAAAAAATAAATATTATTAACTTAAAAGATAAATATTATTCATATTATAAAAATTAATTAAAAAATTTTGTTAAAAAACTATGTTGTATAGTGTGTATAAGTGTATAACTATATATGAACTTAAAAGTCACTTTTTGTTTGTATAGTTTAGTCCCACATCACTTGGAGGTGATACTTTGTCTTGGTTATATACCTCTTTTCTTTCTCTCATTACATTAGCTATAACATGAAGAAAGAAGACATATGAGATGATTAAAGTAATTATTTGATTATGTCTTTAACATAAAATTTAAAGTTTTATATTAACATTTAGAAGAATTTAACATAAAATAATTTATTTAATTATTATTAAAAAAATTTGAACCGGCCGGTTTTAAAAAAAACGGGACCGGTTCACTGGTTGAACCGGCGGTTTTGGTCAAAACCGGTCGGCTTGAAGTGAAGGCGGTTTTAGGGTTGAACCGAACCGGCCATCAGACCGGGTTGAACCGGTCGGACCGGCCGGTCTTGTCCGGTTTTTAAAGCATTGATTCTAATAATTGTTAGGATTTTTTGTTAGCATTTAAGTTATACTTTTTTATTAACTTAATACTTGACTAGTCTGTTCTTAATGTTCAAATTGATATTGATATATGTGATGGGAGTGTGAAAGAAGTCAATTGAGCCAATGATGCTCATTTTATGATAATACTGGACTATAGTTGATGATGGTTTGATCATCAAGAGCAAGTTTTTATGTTATTTTAAAATACATTTTAAAATACATTTTTAATTCTTTTGATGTATAGAGTGCATGTAAATATGATTATTTTATATTCATTTTGATAAATGAAATTAAATCAAATAATGTTTATACTGTTATTATTATTGTTTTGAGTTTTATAGTTAGCTCTGGTTTACTCTGCATTGTGAATGAGGTAAATTTTATATTTAGATATTTAATCCTTCATTTAGATCTCGGGCATCACAAGTTGTGGTTGCAATCATTTTATAGTATTATTCTTCGTTCAAGTGCTTTCTTTGAAATCAAAGGCACTTTTTTGGTTTGATGTTTGAATGTTTAGAAGTTTGTTTTTCTTATCTAGATTTCCCTTAGCATTCTTTTTTGGCCTATTTTGATGTTGTAGTGGGTTGAAAAAACATTTTATGCAAGCTAAATATGTACATTTTTTATTTTATTTTAAAAATTTTCATTGTATAAAAACTTAAGTTTGATGTTTTATGGGTTATTTTTCTAAAGAGTTTGAAACAAGCGAATTTATCTATATCATGTGTTTCCTTCCATATGTCAACTTTCTTCTTACTACTATTTTGAACAATTTGTTTGCAGTAGTATCCTACTTTATTATATTCGATGTTAGCTTCTAACAAAAATTTTTATTGTTGATGAAAAATTTGTAGTAATTAGGTTCCCATTAATGTTTTAGAACATTGATGCATTTTTTTTCTTTTTGGGGATATTATTTTCTCTTACAGGTGATTAATTATTAGAAGTCCTCATATTTTTTAAAGTTGACATGCCAATTGTTCTTTCTTCAACTTCTATTGAAACTATATGATTAACTAGGAGGTGTTGATAGTCCATTGCAACTTGCAAAGCATAACAACACTAGCATGAAGAGATAGTACGTAGAAGAGAAATTATCTCAAATTTGTTGAATTATTTGATGGGCTTTGATAGTCTTTATAATTTAGAAGCTAAAATGCTTATTCTATCAATTATAAAAATTTTAAGGCTGGAGAATTATTTACCACAAACATTACCTAAGGCTTCCCCAGATGGCACATCAAAATGTGAGGTACATAGCTAATGTTTTGCAAGGTTTTATTTTAATTTAATTTTTAGGGATATAACTAAGATAATTAAAAGCAAATGTTTTCAATAAGTTAAACAATAGTTTTATAAAGTATTAGTAGTTGTCATTTAGCTCAATAAAAGTTGTCATTAGCTGAATCTTATGAATATTTTGAGCAAAATATCTTAATCACTTTCATTGCATATCTTTTTTGGCTATCATTTTTATTATAATATATATTATTACATAAATATTATGATACATTTCACTATGCATTTTACCATATAAGTAAATTTAACTTTAATAATATGTTTTATATGTGCACTCTAGTTTCTTAACCCTTATCATATGTAGCCTATAAAGCATGCATCACATTGATCTCACAGATAAAATTATTTAAAATTGGAGTCTTTATCACTTGTAAGTGATAATACAACTACTTAGACTCTTACTGTTTTTTTAGAACAGCTTTGTAGCACTAAAATTTATTGAAATTAGCAAAAAAACTAGTACCCAAAAGCTATCTCAAACAAAATCTTAGTTTAATTTGCTTATGCTTGTGATATTGTGACGTGTGCTAACAAAATTTAGATTATTTTTATAATTATTTTGAGCTCTTAGAAAATTTATGTTGTCCATTTAATTATGATAATCTTGATTTTTATGATATAATAAAAGTGGAATAGTTGAAGGTTTTCCTTTGGAAAACATATTAACTAAAGCTGAATCTTGAGGTTTGCCACAACTATGTTCAATGTAAGGCATGTGGATTTAAGAAACATAGATAACATTATGATTATATAACATTAAAAACTAATGTACATAAAAAATAAAATAAAACTATTTATCTATTATAAGGCCAACAATGATAGAATCCTATATGACAACTAATTATACTTTAAATTTCCTTTTAAATAAATAAATATTTTTAATATAATAATATTATAATAATCATTAATTTATTTTTTTATTATATTCTAATTTTAAAAATATTATATTAAATACACTTACATATAGACTTAAATATGTTGAAATGTATGATGAATATCAATCTTCTATCTCCTTGATATCCGTCAAATAATGTTCATTTTGGATGATGGAGGGTTTGTTTGGCTCTTGTCGACTTGTTAAATGTGATGGATTAGCTCTTTTTGTGAAATTTGATTATGATAAAAAAAAATTATGTGAGCCAAAATCCTCTACATGAAATGTTTGGGTGCATGGTTTCACGCAAAAAAACTTAGATTGGAAGTTCCATCATTCTTATCAGTCCTTTGTTACATCAAATGCTAGAATTTGTTTTTCCTAGGTCATCATACATATATACCTGGCTAACAAAACCACTTCCCATACTAAGTTTCCTTCATGCTTAGCTCATATATCATATTTAGTAAGCCCACGACTTTTTCCTTTGGGCTAGAAACCAAACTTATTTGGCTAGCGTAATATTATCTTGGTGTCATAAACACGAAAAAAATGTTTAGATAAACTTAAATTTGTTCACACTTTCCTTTGATTTAGATTAAAGTCACATATTCATAAGATTAGATTTGAGAATTTGTTCTATGTAACCTATAGATATATTGATTACGTTCTTTATGATAGATTAGTTGCCTTATATGTCAACTTAGCCTATATCTAACTAATAAGGTTTGATACGTCATCGAAAATTGCTTTGATTGAGCACGTATCTTGAGGCATTTTCAAGTTAGAAACTTTCAAAATTATATTCGGGATCATCTGAATTCCAATTTCAGCAAACGTATAGTAAAAACTGAACATCTCAAAGAGACGAACCTAACGACACCAAAATCGGTCCAACCCGAGCCCAAATGGATCCAAATCGGGGGCCCGAACCACATTTGGAAGGATAAAAGCTTTATTTGGATAAGAAAATGATATCAAAATATGGCATGATTATAATCGAATCAAGCAGCTCGGCGAGACGAATTCAACGAGCCTAAGATCGTTGAATTTCGACATCGTTAAGGCACTTAAATAGATGAAAAACTTTTTATGATCGGGGGAATCAATTCAAGCCATCCGATGAAGCACTCCGAACCCGTCCTAAATCTTCTCTATATTTACAGGTTGTGCCACCAAGAAAAATCTATAAATAGACCTCCACTCTCTGCATGAAGGGGACCTCTAGGCTAAAGATTGGAGTGAGCTCTAAGGCTTTAAGAGCTCTTGCACCACTGCCAACGAACCCACATCGGTTGTCGTCAAATCACCGCCAACTTCCACCCGATTGCTGACCGTCATCGGACTTCAACCCGACCTTTGTCGGACCACTACCCGGTCGCCGATCACTGCTAGACTTCCATCTAATCGTTGACCACCCCGGACATCAGCCCGACCTTCATTAGACCACCATATGGCCATTGATTGCCACAAGACTTCCACCGGGACGCCGACCATAGCCGAAATTTAGCCAGACAGTCGTCGGAACACCACCCAGCTGATGATCGCTGCCAGACTTCCACTCGGCCGTCGGCTGACACCAAACTTCAGCCCAACCATGGTCGGACCACCGCTAGGCCACCGGCCATAGCCGAACTTCCACCCGGCCGTCGATCGCCCCCGGACTTCAACCCGACCTTAGTCAGACCACTACCCGTCCGCCGATCACCATTGGACTTCCACCTAATCGCTAACAATCGCCATATTTTAGCTCGACCTTCGTCGAAACATCGCCTAGCCACTGATTGCTTCTAGACTTCCACCCGATCGCTGACCGCCACAAAACATTAGCCCGACCATCGTCGGGCCTCCAACCATCACCGGACTTCCACCCGGCCATCGACCGCACCGCCCTCAAATTTCAGCTCGACCTTCATCGGACCACCGCCCGGTCGTCGACCACCACCGGACTTCAGCCTGTCCATCGACGGACCACCACCCAGCCGCTAATCACTGTCGAACTTCCACCGGCAGCCGACCGTCACCAGATTTCTAACTGACGCCAGAATTATGCCTGTCATCAAACTTTTATCAGGCTTTTTCCCGAAGCTAAACTTACATCTGTCATCAAATTTCTACATGGCATCGAACTTCTGCCATCGCAGGACTTCCAACCTCCGTCGCTTGCCGACTACGATCTCTCTGATTTCCTTCACCGACTATGGTCTTTCCACCCTCTGTCTCCCGCCGACTACTATCCTTCCGACCTCTATCACCAGACAATGATCTTTCTGACCCCTATCTATAGATAACTATAGTATTTTGGACCCTTGTCTCCTACCGACTATGGTCCTTTCGACCTCTGTCGCCTACTACAATCCTTTTGACCTCCATCGCTAGATAATGGTCTTCCTGACCCCAGTCTTCTGCAAACTATAATCTTTCTGACCTCTATCCTATCGACTATGGTCCAACCGACTAAACAAATATGTCTATGTTTATTATTGTAACTCTCGCCATATAATGCACTCTATAAGATGTACATTTGTGACATCAAGCCAAGGCCTACTCTCAAGGAAGGGCCTCATTTGTAATCGACTACAAATACTAGTAGATTCATTCAAATTGGGTCAGGCCCCATGGTTTTTTCCACTTTTTAGGGGTTTCCACATGAAAACTCTTGTGTCTCTTATGAACGTTATACCCTCTTTCTTATATGTGTGTATCTTAGATCTTCGTACAACGCTAATACATTAAACTTCATATGTCTCTACTACTGTGAATATTCCAGGACGCAACAGTTTGACACCATATGTGAGAAACATGATTTCCAACTAGGGGGCAAATTTTGCTCCAACCACAAAAGGTCATTCGTATTAATAACCTGACATCAGTTATTGCTGCATAAATTTTATGAGAATTAAATATGGACTGGGAGAAAACCTTGACTATAGCCGTGGTCAAAAATATTCCTCCAACTCTTGCAATATCCAAGACAATATCTTAGGATCATAAAGCTTCTAGCAAGTGCAACTTGCTTCTAATAAATTTTAAGCTTTATATAATCCCTAGCTGGACTTTTACTCATTTGGTAAGATCTTAATCTCGACATCAAAAAGATAGTAACGATCTAAAGATAGATCATTCTTCACCTTTGATTTGGGATACATATGGTGTTCGCCCCCTCCTAATTAAGGCAAAATTGATCCTAGGGGGATTCAATTCGACCTCTTCCATATAAGTTAACATCATTGAGCATTGCCCTGACATACAATCTCGGATAGGTCATACATCCTTGATGGATTCTCTCAACATCTTTCATAAAGGTTAATGTCATAGAGTAGTGCTCCGACATGTAACCTCTGATAGGTTATACATCCTTGGTGGATTCTCTCAAACTTTTTTATGTAGGTAAATATCATCGAGCAGTGCTCCAATATATAACCTCAAATAGGTCATACATCTTTGGTGAATTCTCTCGATCTCTTCTATATAAGTTAACATCATCGAGCAATGCTCTGACATACAACCTCGAATAGTTCATGCATCCTTAGTGGATTATCTCAACCTATTTTATAGAACTTGATGTCTCGAACAACGCTATGACAAATAATCTCGGATAGGTCATATATCATTGGTAGATTTTCTTGGCCTCTATTATACATGTTAACATCAATCTCCTACCCTCATTGACCATCCGAGAAGCTGGCATCGACTCAACCACTTCATAAGTAGAAGGAATAACATCTAGCATATCTAGCGGCCTGTTGCCTTGAGGGGCATACATAAATGAATGGATAATGCTTAAAGATTAATACGATGACAATAAAAAAATGAGAAGAAGGGAGAAAGAATATACCTGGAAGATCCTTTTGGTTCTTTAAGACTCGCCTCCTATAAAATGAGCTAGATCCACCTTTTGTGTACTATTCAGGGCACCCTCAGGCGGACGACATTCATCTCCCAATAGGGGAAAACTATAGCCACAAATTCTTGATCTCCTCCACCACCAGTATTTTAACTCTAGTCGGATAGTTTTTCCCCAATGGAATTGAATTGGAGCCTACGTAAGAGTACCATATATTGATCACCTTCATCTCCAGTATTTAAAATCTACCAGACAGTTTTTCCCCCAATAGGAGTGAATTAGAGCCTGCATAAGGGAACCAGGTCTTGACCGCCTTCGCCACCGGTGTTTAGACTCTTGTTAGATAATTTTTTCACCAATGAGAGTGAACTGGAACCTATATAAGAGTACCGAGTCTTGATCACCTCTATTGCATGTATTTAAACTCTTGCTGGAGAAATTTTTTCCCACTAAAAGTGAATTGGAGCTGTGTAAGAGTACCGAACTTCGATCACCACCACTAGTATTTAAACTTTTGCCGGACAATTTCTCCTCAACCAGAAGTAAACTGGAGACTGTGTAAGAGTATCGGGCTTTGATCACCATCATTAGTATTTAAACTCTTGCCAAAAAAATTTCCCCAATGGGAGTGAACTTGAGCCTACGTAAGAGTACTAGCCTTGATCGCCGCTTTCAGTATTTAGACTCTTGCTGGACTACTTTTCCACCAATGGGAGTGAACTGGAGCTTGCATAAGAGTTCCGTAACTTAATCGCTGCTTTTGATATTTAAACACTTTTCATATAGGTTTTCCCCCAATAGGAGTGACAAGAGCCTACATAAGAGTATCAGGTCTTGATCGCCTCCGCCACCAGTATTTAGACTCTTGCATGAAAATTTTCCCCCAATAGGAGTGGACAAGAGCTTGCGTAAGAGTATCGAGTCTTGATCACCTCCGCCATTGATATTTAAACTCTTGTCTGACAATTTTTCCCCCACTAAAAGTGAAATGGCACCTGCATAAGAGTATCGGGCTTTGATCACCACCAGTAGTACAAACTATTATTGGATAGTTTTTCTCTAATGGGAGTAAACTATAGCCTACGTAATGAAAGTTCGTTAGGGATGTTAAGCCCTATAGAACTGGCCCAAAGCTAATTAAAATAGAGAGGTGAATTGAAAAACTTTAAAACCCAAGATAAAACTCCAACCAAAAATCACCACAAACAAAGTGCGGAAGAAAAATAAATGCGGAAGCGATAATAAGAAAAGAACACACCGGATTTATAGTGGTTTGGTCAAACCTTGACCTACGTCCACTCCTTGGAGGCACCCTCCAAGTATTGCACTAAAACAAGTGTCTCTCCTTTAGCCCCCACAGCTAGGCGGAGAAGCCCTTACAAAATCACTTCCACCTTCCCCGGTGCGGCGGAGTCACCGGGTCCTTTGACACCAAAGAGATCTTCTTCTTTGGTGAACTTACCTCGAGACAAGCCTTGAATCTGATGGTACTAAGGTGCGAGTTTGCCGGAGCAACCGTGTGGAATCCCCTCCACACTCCCTTGAGTTCCTCCCCCTCACAGGATCTTCTCCCTCTCAAACTCCACCCTTTCCTCTCTCCCTTTCAAGCTCTCTCTTCAAGTTTACCCCACAAGAACGAAGCTACAATGGCTGCCAAAGACACTTACAAAGTGCCTTGCCATAGCTTAAAAAGAAGCTCTCAAAATGAGCTCATTAATACAAGTTGCCGACATTATCGTCCAGGACGATAGGCATATCGTCCTGGCCGATTAGTTCAAATATGAAGAAAATCGTCCTGAATATCGCCCTGAAATGAAGATGGACGATGTCTAATCGTCCCGGACGATTTGCGATCGGCCCGGACGAAATCCCCATTAATTGTTTTCCAAAACTGGCTGAGAAATTTTGGAAAAATTGCTCTGGATCATCCGGGATGATATTTTATAGTCCAGGAAGATCCTTTGGATGATGTCCAAAAATAGGTTATTTCTTAATAGATCTGGCGGCAGATTCTTGTTGAATTGAGCCGATCGTCCTGGCCGATATCAAATCGTCCAGGACGATGTGTTTTGCATAAAGACGGTTGCTTTAATGAGGATGCCCTAATTAGGGTTTCTACTTTTGTCAGATCGTCCAAGACGATATAAATATCGTCCCGGACGATGTTACCAAAAATAGAAATCTTTTAGGGCACAACAGAAAATTTTCTAAGTTACAAATCATCAAATGCCACACCAAATACAACAGACTCAAGAAAGGAAAAAGATTACAAACTGACTCAGACCTAGTCTACCCAATCTTGAGCTGATTCCAAATTGCAGTCCGATCGTGTGAACATGAAATGTCAGTACATAAGGTAGTTGTAGAGAACAAAGAATGTTTGCTATCATCAAAATCATAAGCCATAGATCCGCAACACGTAAGAGTATCGGGCCTTGATCGCTGCTTCTGATATTTAAACTCTTGACAGATAGTTTTTCTCGCTTTGGGAGTCAACTAGAGCCGGCGTAAGAGTACCAAGTATTGACTGCCTCCACCGTCGATATTTAAACTCTTGTTGGATAGTTTTTTCCCCAATGGGAGTAAACTGGAGCCTGCTTAAGAGTATCGGGTCTTGATAGCCTCTGTCGCCAGTATTTAAACTTGGCCAGACAGTTTTTCCCACAATGGGAGTGAATTGGAGCCTTCGTAAGAGTATCAGGTCTTGATCGTCTCTGTCTCCAGTATTTAAAATCTTGTCGGATAGTTTTTCCCTCACTAGAAGTGAATTGGAGCCTGCTAATAATATCAGGCTTTGAACGCCGCCACTAGTATTTAAATTTTTTACAGTCAATTTTTCTCCTAATGAGAGTGAATTGGAGCCTGTATAAGAGTACTGGGCATCGATCGCCGCTTCTGGTATTTAAACTCTTGTCGAACAGTTTTTTCCCCACTGGGAGTGAATTGGAGCCTGCATAAGAGTACCAGGTCTTGATCGCAGCCACCAAAATTTTTTGTCAGTCCGATTTCTCCTAACTTTGTAGGAGAAATTTTGGGACCGGCTAAAAAGAGGTGGTGTCTTTTCCCTAGCCCCTAAGGGGAGTATTTATAGTTCTTCAAAGGAGGTTTGAAGATAAATTTTCTATTAATTTTCGTAATTTTTAATGTGCAAAAATTAAATAATTTCCTACTAATTAAAAATGAAATAGAAAATAAATTAAGAGAAATTATATTTAAAAATAAATTAAAAATGCAGGAAATTAATTGTTTCCTTTCAATAAAAAATCCTAAATTTTTTTCCAAGATTTTTTGGAATTTTTTTAGAATATTTTCGGAGCAAAAAATGGTATTATACTATTAAAGGATTTAATTAATTAACTTAGTTATTTTAAAAAATTTCCGCCTTGCTTTTAATGCGGCGTACTATAATTATTACTTTAAATATGAATAACCTTCTTCTTACCTGGTAATAATTAATATATATATATATATATTACAGAAGTTTTGTATTAATTACTTGATTAAGTAATTAATTACCATTTTCTTTTTCCCAAAATTTTTGTTTCAAACTTTTTTTAGTTATCGAAATAATTTTTTTGATTTTTCAAACTCAATTTTAACATTTTTTAGGCTCAAAAGAACCTCTATAATTAGCTTTGGGCTATTTCAAAAGTTTTGGAGTTAATTTTTTTTCTTACAATTGTTTACTCTAATTAATGCTCCGACTTTGCATACGGCTAAAATCACATATATATTTTTGGACTATGTCATATTCAACATTCAAAAATAGGGGGGCAACTGATGCGCCATCAAAAATTGCTTTGATCGAGCATGAATCTCGAGGCATTTTCAAGTTGGAAACTTTCAAAATTAAATTCGGGATCATCTAAATTCCAATTTCAGCAAACTTATAGTCAAACTAAACATCTCAAAGAGATGAACCTAACTACAACAAAATCAGTCCAAACGGAGCCCAGTCCAAATTGGGGGCTCGAACCACATTTGGAAGGATCAAAGCTTTATTTGGATAATGAAATGATATTCAAATATGTCATGCTTATAGTTGAATCGAGCGGCTCGATGAGACGAATCCATCGTGCCTAAGATCATTGAATTTCGACATCGTTAAGGCACTTATACAGTTGAAAAACTCTCTATGATCGGGAGAATCAATATGAGCCATTCGTTAAAGCACTCTGAACCCGCCCCGGTTCTTCTATATATTTATAGGGTTTTCCACCAATGGCAATCTATAAATAAATCCCCACACTCTGCATGAAGGGGACCTATGGGCTAAAGATTGGAGAGAGCTCTAAGGCTTCAAGAGCTCTTGAACCACCACCGGTTAACCACATCAACTGCTGTCAGACCACAGCCGGACTTCCACCCGGCTGCCGACCGTCGTCGGACTTAAGCCCGCCCTTCGTCAGACCAACGCTCGATCGTTGATCGTCGCTGGACTTCCACCAGGCCGCTGACCTCCGTCGAACTTCAACCCGACCTTCATCAGACCACCGCCTGATCGCCGATCATCGCAAGACTTCCACCCGGACGTCGACTGTCATTGAACTTCAACCCGACCGTCGTCCGAACAACGTCTGGGTGTCGATCACCTCCAGACTTCCACCTGATCGTTGACCGTTGCCACATTTTAGCCAGACCTTTATCGGAACACCGTCCAACCGTAAATTGCCGCTAGACTTTCACCCGGTCGCTGACCGCCTTCGGATATCAGCCTAACCGTCGTTGGACCACTGCCCAACCACTTCCATCACCAGACTTCCACCCGGTCACGGACCACTACCATAATTCAGCCCGACTATCGTCGGGCCATCGCTAGGCCGCCGACCATCATCGGACTTCCACCTTGCCATCAACAGCCCCCTAATTTTAGCCTGACCTTTATCGGAGCACCGCCCGGCCTTCGAACACCACCAAAATTCAGCTTGGCCATCGATGGACCACCATCCAGCATCTGACCACTGTCGGACTTCCACCCGGCCACTGACAGTCGTTAGATTTTTACCCGACGTCGGACTTATGACTATCATTGGACTTTCATCGGACTTCTTTATGATGCCAAACTTCAGCCTATCATCGAATTTCTACATGGCATCGAACATCTGCCCATCGTCAGACTTCTGACCTCCATCACTTGTCGACTACGATCCCTCTGATTTCCTTCACTAACTATAATCGTTTTGCCCTCTATCACCAGCCAACTGCGGTCATTTCGACCTCCATCGTCAGACAATGGTCTTTCTGACTTCGATATCCTGCCGACTATTATCCTTACGACCTCCATCACCTGACAACGATCTTTCGGACCCTGGTCTACTGTCAACTACGGTTATTTGGACCCTTGTCTCCTGCCAACTATGGTCCTTTTGACCTCCATCACCTACTACGATCCTTCTGACCTCCATCGCAATACAATGGTCTTTCTTACCACCCCGATCTCCTGCCTATTATGATCTTTCTGACCTCTATCTTATCGACTATGGTCCTACCGAGCAAACAAACATGTCTATGTTTATAATTGTAACTCCCACCATGTAATGCGATCTATATGATGTACATTTTTGCATCAAGCCAATGTCTTCTCCCAATGAAGGGCCTCATTTGTAATCGATTGTAAATACTAGTGGATTCATTCAAACTAGACCAAGCCCCGTAAGTTTTTCCCTTTTTAGAGGTTTCCACATAAAAACTATGATGTCTCTTCTGAACCCTACACACTCTCTCTTATCTATGTGCATGCTGAATCTTTGTAGAACACTAAGAAATTAAACTTCATATTTCTCTATCGCCGCAAATATTCTAGGATGCAATAATGTTGTTCTTCTAGTTAGCATAGTCTTATCCCAATCAATCTCATGGATTAGGTTATCAGAGGTCAACCCAATTTTGACCATGTATATAATTAGATATGCATGCAAGTGGAATGCTTTAAAAGAACCAAAGTTTGCTAATCAAACCACTAGACTAATCCAAGATTTAAGCAAGTCAACCTAAAGCAAGTTAGTTTAAATCTTGACCTAAACCATCCTACACCAACCCAATGGATCATCTAGGTGCATGTTCACCTACTTTCAATTCTTTCATAACAATGTTAATGCCACGAGCTTATCATATATGCTAAATTTTAATGATAATAAATTGGTTGTATGGTTTTCTTAGGATTGTGATTTATAAGATGCGTCATTTCGATATCTACTAACAAATGAAGATTATTCTACATTTTAATAAAATACTTAAAACCAAATAAAATCAGAAATACTCAATAAAAATTAAGAAGAAATATATCAAAATATGTAGAATAATAAGTGCATATACATACCAAAAGTTACATGATGAAAATTGTTAAGAGAGTTGCTATTTGCATGTTTTACATTCTTGCAACTTGTATAGTTTTGATAATTCCAAATATTATTGTTTTATGTGTAGTTATCTCCTAACACTTCTTAGAAAATTTGTTTTTTGCACTTGTGTATACTAACATTTCAGAAAAATCGAACTCCAAACTACTGAAGACTTCAAATCAAATTCAGCATGAGATATCTTATATTTTGAAGCTTGTAATTTTTGTATGAATTAAGTTTGAGAGGGAGTGATTGTAATTGAGTGAATAAACACACACACATGAGGAGATCTTAAAGTTTTTGTACTGATCGTACGGAACGAATATAATTCGTACAGGAAGATCAGGTCAGTTATCTCCTTATAAGAGCAATGGAACGAACATGTTTTGGAGAAAATTTTTTTCTAAGTCCTAATCATCCATGACGAAATTATTTTCATCCCAGGACGAGTTAGGGTCTGTAAAATTTTCGTCCAAACGAAATTATAATCGTGCCAGGACGAGCTAGGCTCTATAAAATTTTTGTCCAAAAGAAATTATTTTTGTCCCCGGACGAGTTGGGCTCTATAAACATTTCGTCCAGATGAAATTCTGTTCGTCCTAGGACAATGGGAACCGACTTAAGTAAGTTGGTTACATCCTGTGGTATTTTGGGAACCGACCTATGAAATAACTGTTCGTCCGGATGAACCTAGTTCGTACGGGATGATGATCATGTACGAACATAGTTCGCACCAATATTCAGTATGATCGTTTCCGACACTTTAAGTAAAATCATCCAGGACGATCCACGATCGTACGAGACGATCCATTTCGTGTTGACTTGAATATTTGTAGTTTTTTAGACGGTTTTTCTTGTCTCTCCTATATAAGGCCCAATTTTTACTGTCACTCAATCTTTTTGCTCATTGATCTTCATGCCTATTGAAAGAAGAGTCAAGGAGAGAGTGTGAGAGTGCATTCAAAGGAGGATTCCTACCACTGTAGCGTGAAGGCTTCGCTTGGTGTTCAAAGGTAAGAATCTCAACTTGTGATTTGGGATTACTTCACTCTTTTTTTTCTTCCTTCTAGAATTCTTGTAAGAAGATCTGTCAAGGAGATCCGGTTCTCTGCCAACACTTCGAGAGTGTGAACAGTCGCGGGTTCTCTGCCCACACTAGGAGAGTGTGAAAGGATGAAGGGTTCTCTGCCCACACTAGGAGAGTGTGTAAGGACGAAGGATTCTCTACCCATACTAGGAGAAGCGAAAGGACGATGGGTTCTCTACCCACACTAGGAGAGTGAGAAAGGACGAACAGTTCTCTGCCAGGACTGGGGATAGTGTAAAAGGATGATGGTTCTCTGCCGGACCGAGTAGTGGTGAAAAGAGTTTTTGTAAAGGCTTCTCTGCCTTGCTGTGGGTGCAAAAGGAGAGTCACTAGTAGTATTAGTGCAATACTCGGTGGGTGCCTCCGGGGAGTGGATGTAGGTCTGGTTTTGACCGAACCACTATAAATCTGGTGTCTTTATTTTTCTGCTACTTTTTATTTTTTTGTGATTTACTATTTTAAAACTGTGGTTGAAAAACTATTTTTACAAAAAATCACTAAAATTTAATTTCGGTTTAAAATACTCAAAAGAGGGATTAATTTTTAAAATATCAATTCACCCCCTCTTGGTTAGCCGTGGGACATAAATTTAGGCTTAACAACCTAATTCATAGTGAACGAGTTTCAACAAAAATTTCCTAAATGTCAAAGTATACTCATTTTGTGCCATTAAAAGCTTGAAACCTCATAAAACTTTATATTATAAAAATATGAGATATAAAAAATATAATTTACCTCGATTCGGACAACTTTTTCGACTGACCAGTTGGAAGAAAATAGCATGAAGACCCTCAAATTGGACTTTCTCTCACTAGGATTAATCCTCCCCCTCTCCCTCTCCAACCAATGAAAGCAATGGTGGTTATGAGATGAAAATAGAGAAATTCAGTGGATTTTGATATTTATAATAAATCTAATTATATGGTTGCAACACTCCCAAAAAGTTTCATTTTTAATTCAAAATATAGAGAGCTCGATGTTGTAGTGACCAAATACCCAACTCCTAGTGTTATAGAGAGCCAAAACAAACTAGAATACAAAGAACAAAATGTTGTAATGCTTATGCGCGCGCCAACGCTGAAGTGCTCCTAGATAATCCAATTTTCCTACCAAGACATAGAGAAGATGAGTGTTGCAGAGCTTCCAAGAGATTATTCATATATGTTATGGGCTTAAATATACGTGACGATAGAGTTAGAAAGTATTCGTCTTAGCGTTTTATGGATATTCAGCACACAAAAAGAAGATGAAAGAATATAAGAATTTTTACATAGAAAACCCTAAAAAGAGAAAAAATCACAGGGTCACACCTAGTTGAAAAAGTTTCACTAGTGTTTGCTTGAGATACAAGAGGCGGACTCGTCCGTAAAAGTTAAGATGATTAGATTACAATGAACCACTTCTTGATTGAAATTCAGTTACAATGTTAGGTAGAGTTCTAGCGTCACTTGGAGATCGGGGTAGAATTCTAGCATTGTTTGAAAGTCGGGCAGAATTCTGGCGTCACTTAGGCGAAGCTTCAGTGTCAAGCAGAACTCTAGCCTTAATTGGGCAGAATATCAACGTCTCGTGAAAGTCGGGCAGAATTCCGGCGTCACTTAGGAGTTGGGCAGAATTCTGGCGGTGGTCGAGGAGGAGTTTCTTCCCTCCTATCCTTCTCTTCTTCTTTTCTTATTCTGCTCTTCTTCTTCTTGCTTGGGTCCCCTTTCAAAAGAAATGAGGAATCTATTTATAGATTTCTGGAGTGGCATGGACCGTAAATAGGTGAGAGATTAGAGGTAAATGGGGAGTGGTTGGATGGAAGACCGATATTGAATCCCTTGATTGTGTATCATTCATCAGACATTTGAAGATCTTAATGATGTCGGAATTCGGCAATCATAGGCTCGTTGGATTTGTCTCGTCGACTATAAACACTTTATGTTTGGAAACCATTTGGTAATTCAAATTGTGGTTCTAACTTTTCAATAGCGCTTTGGGTCCTTGATTTGGACACATTTGGGCTCGGATTGAGTCGAATTTGGCGTCGTTGGGTTCGTATTTTTGAGACGCTCAGTTTGACTATAATTTTGCTAAAATCGAAGTTCAGGTGATCCCGAATTTAATTTTTGAAGTTTTCGGCTTGATTTTGCCTCAAGATTCGTGTCGATCAAGATAAATTTTTTATGATATATCAATATGCATGCAGATTTTCACATGCATGATCCTTAGGACTCCATCTAATATAGAAAACAAACACAAAAATATTCATAGATATGCAAAAAAAAAAAAAAAAAAAAAAAAAAAAAAAAAAAAACATATTAGCTTACTAGGTCTACATTCAAGATATAACATGTTCACTCATTACTGTAATAGTTGTCCTCACATGTCGCTTTTATTTGGTCCGGACACCTGACGTAGCTCTACATCCGGACGCTAATAAAATGTCGTCACGTGCTTTTACTCTTTACCGTGCGGCCCGACGACCCGACCCTGACCGAAACCCAATATTGCTATGTATTAGTTGATTTGTACATACCAGGGTATTGCTAGGTTTTGCTCGGTATTCTCGGTAACGAGAAATACCATTCTGTCAAGACCAATACCTAGCAATACCGAGCAATACCCCAATTTTGCTAGGTATTACTCGATATTGCTAGGTATTGCTCGGTATTGGTCTTGACAGAACGGTGTTTCTCATTATTGCCAAGCAATACCTAGCAATCCCGAGCAATACCGGGTTTCCGTTCCAGGTCGGGTCGTCGGGCCACACGGTAAAGAGTAAGAGCACGTGACGATATTTTATTGGCGTCCAGTTGTAGAGCTACGTGAGGTGTCTGGACCTAATAAACCCTCACATGACCATCCATGCATTAAGTATTTTATCTTGAATTTTACTTGGACAAATTTAATGTCCTAAGCCTAGGTGCATCCATTTGACTATCCTTTTCCAAAGTAAACCATATTTACTTATGATAAAATTTTATCGATGTTATAAGGCCAAATATTATGTACTATCTTCACTATATTTAAGTTATTTAAGCCATAAGTGAGATCATAATTTAAAAAAAAAAAATGATTAATCTTATTTTATTTGAATTACAAGAATTTATTTTATATCTGCATTTAAACTTTCTCAAACGTCAAAACTTATTTTCAAAATTATTTATTTTTAAAATTTTAAAAATTTAAGTTACTTTAATGTAGGCTAAGTTTATATACAAGCGTTATTTTGGGCAAAATTTTAAAAAATTTATATAATTAAAATAAATTAAAGATGAAATATTATATAGTAGATAATTATATAAATTTTTAATTTTTAATTTTTAATTTTTAAAAGTAAAAAATTTAAGATCTGCATTATTTGGATGAAATAAAAAATTCCCACTGATTCAAAATACAAAAAATTAAATTTTAGACTAATTTGATTTGATTGGTAAAATATTATTTCGATTGCTGGTTAAAATTTGAGTTTGTTCAATTTTTGCTTAAAAAAATTCAATCAAGTAAAAAATTGAATTATTTTAACTTCTTCAAAATTTAAATCCATTAAATCATATAAATAAAAAATGAATATTATTTCAATATGGCAAAATTATAAATTTTCAAAAGATTAATTGATATTTTTAGTAACATATTTTATTTTGTTAAGGGATGTTTGATTGATCGATATAATTTTTAAATTTATAATAAAAATTAGTTGATTTGATTAATTCATTAATTAAATTAATTAAATTGATTAAAAACTTGTCATAATTAAAACTTCTCTAAGGTTCTATTTGTTGTTTTTTTCTTTTCATATCATAATTATTCGGTTGTTATTTTTTTATTATTTTTAAAAATAATTTCGCTATTAAAAATTTTTAAATTTTTTTTAATTTACTTTTTATAATAATTTTATATTTTTTAAAAAAACTACAGTCTCAAACACAGGAATTCCAAACAGAGTCTATTTCTTTCAAATATATTTATTTATTACTCGGTTCTAAACTAGGGCAAATTTTTAAAAGGATCAAGTTTAAAAAAAGAATGAAGAGAAGGAGGATAATATAATTTTAATTTAAAAAGAGCAAAAACGCACTGCAAAATTACGTTTTGTTAGAAAACGCAAAAAAAAAATGCATTTTAATAGAAAACGTGAACAGTAATTACGTTTTCTGTAAAAATTCAATTTTTTAATATTTTAAATTCCATCTGAAATTTTTATGTTTTTTTCTTTCAGATTTTTAGAGGATGGAAAGAGAGAGAGGGGGAAAAAAGTAGAGAGAGATGGATGGAGAAGGAGAGAGAGTGAGGCACAAATGGAGAGAGAGAGAAACATAGAATGAAAATTTATTTAAATTTATATTTTAAAATTTTTATTAACATTCCGGCTGAACCTTATTTTAATATATTTAAATAAAAATATTTTTAATATTTAAATAAAATTATTTTTTGAGTTTAAAAAAAAGTTAAAAAGAAGTTAAAATAATTTTATTTAAAATTTAAATTAAGTTAAAATTATGAAATTAAATTTGTGTGTCTCTCTCTTTCCATCCTCTAATAATATGAAAAAAAGCTTAAGGATTTCAACCGGATTTTACTATGTAATTTAAAAAAAGCTAAAAGTTTCTGCGTCTCTCTCACTTATGTTTTGCTAATGACTTTATTCTTTTTACGAATGGTTCTTTAAATCAGATCAATAAACTTTTAGAGTTTTTTCATTATTTTGAGAATGTTAGTTGTCTTTCTTTAAACAAAAATAAATTTTGCTTTATTGCCCCTAACAAAATTCCTAATGATCGTATTGTTGCTTTTTTTTGAAAGAAATGAAATAATGCATTGATAACTAGAAAAAAAAAAGAAGTTATTACAACTAACGATCTAACATATCAAATTCATCTTTCAATATATGAATGAATGGAGGAATTTTTTAATTTCATAATTTTAACTTATTTTTAATTTTAAATAAAATTATTTTTAACTTCTTCTTAACTTATTTTTAAAACAAAAAAAATAATTTTATTTAAATATTAAAAAAATTATTTTAATATATTAAAAAACTTTAGCGATTAAAATAGGATTTAGGGTTCAGCAGGAATGTAATTTAAAACATTTATACATATATATATATATATATATATATATATATATATATATATATATATATATATATATATATATATATATATATATATAGGGTTCAACCGGAATGTTAATAAAAATTTTAAAATTTAAATTTAAATAATTTTTCATTCTCTTTTCTCCTCTTCATTTGTGCCTCTCTCTCTCCTTCTTTTTCCATCTCTCTTTACCTTTTCTCTCCCTCTCTATCTTTCCATAATCTTAAAAGCTGGAAAAAAAAAGAGCTTAAAAATTTTAAATGGAATTTAAAATATTAAAAAATTGAGTTTTAATAGAAAATGCAATTACTGTTCACATTTTCTGTTAAAATGTAATTTTTTTTGCGTTTTCTAACAAAACGTGATTTTACAGTACATTTTTGCTCCTTTTTAAATTAAAATTATACTGTACTCCTCTTAATTCTTTTTTTAAGCCTGATCCTTTTAAAAATTTGCCCTCTCAACTAACGTAGATAAATTTCAGAAATATAAAACAACTAAGCCAAAAGCAGATTTTACCAATTTTTTTAATGAACCGTACATCTTACATTTTTTTGGGGAAAAAAAGTACGTCGTAGATCAGTTATAATTAAAAGCTCTCGGGATCTGCATAGTGCTGAGCAACGGTATAAAATTTTTGTAAGGAAAACCTGCTATTTTAAAAGAGTGTAGTGTTTTATAAAAGGGGTTTTTACATACATAATATTTTAAACTATTATATTTATTTATTTAACATTTAAAGTATACTATTTACATACCTACCACTTAAATACATTCCATTTCATCTAAAATACCACTCCGTCAGAACTCCGTCCCGACTCTACCGTTCGCTCGTGAAATCTCTTCTTCTTCGTCGCCGGAGTGTCTACCCGATCCAGCGACGTGGGAAGAGGAAGACATCTTCATTTTTCCGCCCCAAAATTCCTGAAATCTGTGAAGCCATCGGAGCAGGAAGTCGCGACAAGAGGTTGCTGAAGAAGGCAATCGACGACAGCAGTGGTAAATGTGTGAAATTTGTGTGAGGAGGAACAACAATTTGCTAGTGGGAGAATCAATTCCTTCTCTTTTCTTTCTGTCTAAAATTTGTGTGATGCTTTTTTATTTGATCACATTGTTCTTCTCATCTGCAAGTCCTAGATAAAATTTTGATCTTTTGTATGCGAGATTCATGAGATTCAAAGAAACAAGTGAAATTGCTTTAGAAGATTGAAGAACCAAGTTGAGCTTGGGATTCGGAATCATATTTCTATTCCTTAATAAATAACTTATGGTTACTATTTCTTAGTTGAATTATCTTAACCAGGGACAGCGGCTCCGCTAAATTATCTTAGCTGAATTATTTGCTACTCGAATCCACCGGAGGCTCTGCCGACGGCATCGAGAGAGTTCAGGGCCTTCATTTCTTGTTGCCTTCAGAAAGAGCCTGCTCGCCGCTTTACAGCTGCACAACTTCTGCAGCATTCTTTCATCACCCAGCTTCAGCACCCGCCATTACTGTCATCTTCATCATCCTCTTCCAACTCCTCTCATCCATGAGCATTAGCTTCCCCATGAATTAAGTTGGTTGAAGGATGCTGGGCGGCGAGGACAAGTTCTTCGAAGAGAACGGCGGGCGAATCCTCTGGCAACGTGTGAAAGAACTCAAAATATCTCCTTCGAGCTTCCGCTTCTTCACCGCCGGAGAACTGGATCGAGCCACCGACGGCTACAGCGAAAGCCAATAAAGCCTTACCATGCCATCAATGAAGATAGAAGCGGGTGGGTCTCGATTCCTAAGTCGCTGGACACTCCGGCGAGACAGCGACGAAGAAGAAGGAATTTCATGCGCAAAGGGCAGAGTCGGGCCAGAGTTCTGACAGAGTGGTATTTTAGATGAAACGTGGTATATTTAGGTGGTATGTATGTAAATAGTATACTTTGGGTGTTAGATAAGTAAATATATAAGTTTGAAGTGTTATGTATGTAAAAATCCCTTTATAAAATTAATTGTAAAGTTATAATTTCATTATTATTATTTTAAGTGGAATTAATAAGAGCTTAGATTAGATAATAATGCACTCTAAAATATTTTTTCTTAAAAAAATAAATATTTTAACTATTTTATCCACCTTTAATAAATAGAGTTGTCAAAATTTTAAGAAAATAATTTTTTAATTTCATTTATAAAATTATGTATTTTATAATCCTATTTTACCCACACAAAAAAAGGTTGATCACTCTCTTGACTACTATAGTTGCAGAAAATATATTTCACACTAATTTTTGTTTAAAAATAGTAGTCAAATAAAATTATGATTTTTATCTGTAAAATAAAATAGCAAGAAAGTTATTCAAAATAAATTCTAAATTTATTAGGCCTTAATAGCTATAGGAAAGTTGAGGTTCAATTTATATATAAAAAAATTTATAATATCAATAATAATTAAAAAAAATTCTTTTCGTCATATTTATAAAAAAAAAATTATAGTTGTGACAAGTCGACTCTAAGGCTTCGTTTGGGATGATTTTTTTATTATTTTTTATGACAACTTCTTATCATAAAAATTTTTTGAACAAAAAACTTTTATACTAAAAAAATTACTTTAAAAAGTATTAAAAAAAGCTGCCCCAAAAAAGCCTAAATTTATGATGTTACTAATTATGCTTGGTGCCCCTATTTAGGAGAAATTATTCTTTGTGGACTCCGAACGAGCTCTGCTTTCGGACTCCCATAAAATACTAGCACGTGGATATTTAATATTTATATTATTTTTCTTACAACCCGATGACTCGACCCAATCGAAACACTCTTTTTAACCTTTTTAAAAAAAAAAGAAACCTACGAAAGTCCCAAACTATTTAGGGTTTTGTCGGGCAGTGAAATATCACCTTTTACCTGTTGAGCAAGAAAAACGAGAAACAAACGAAGAATATGAAAACTGGTTTGGAGGATATTGCATTCTTTGAGGAGATGAAAGGTGATATATAAAACGTTAAAGAAGAGTTACTGCAGCTAACCATGGTAGAAAAACTAGATTTATTATAAAAAAATTTAAACTCATATGAAGTTTTACTATTTTTCCTATCAATATATAGTTTTTCAAGGTTTAATAGTATGTTCTACAATTATTTTTGTGTCCAATTCCACAAAGAAGCATGATTTTGTTATGTAAGGATGGTTTTAATGTAAATATCAATTATTTATGAGTCGATCGCCTCGAAGAAGCATGATTTAATTATGTAAGGATGGTTTTAATGTAAATATCAATTATTTATGAGTCGAACGCCTCAAAGAAGCATGATTTTGTTATGCAAGTATGATTTTAATGTAAATATATAGTTTTTTAGGATTTATCTGTGTATTAGTGTGTATTGCTCTTATTTTAATTGTGTATTGTTGTGTACTAAGCTATATGTTGCTATGTATTGAGTTATGTACTGTTGTGTATTATTTTGTACTGAGATGTATATTATTGTGTAATATTGTGTAATATTGTGTATTATTATATATTATTGTGTATTTAGCTGTTTAATATTGTATATTGTTGTGTATTTAACTGTGTATTGTTGTGTAATGCTATATGTTTTATGTGTATTGATGTGTATAGATGTGTACTGAGCTATGTTTTGATGTGTATTAACTTGTATACTGATGTATATTTTATCTGTGTGCTGTTATATACTACTATTATTTTAACTATATATTGTTATGTATTGAGATGTGTACTGTTGTGTATTATTTTGTACTGAGCTGTTATTACTGTGTACTGTTATGTATTGATGTGTATTACTATGTATTTAGCTGTGTATTGCTTTGTATGTATATTGAGCTGTGCATTATTGTGTATTGTTGTGTATTTATTTGTGTACTGAGTTGTGTATTATTATGTATTGAGCTATGTATTGAGTCATGTATTACTATTTAATTGAGCTATGTACAATCTTAGAATTAACGATTTGAATAGTTATGACTTGTACACACCGTGTTTATAATTATGAGAAGGAAGCATATGATATGTACTACAGTTATGCTCATACTATTGATTTTAGTGTTCGCAAAGAACATCACGACTATTGGCCAAATTACAAAAAAAAAAAAGATATAAGGACTTTGTATGTTCGATAGCTAGTTTTAAGAAGGGTATTGACCTAAATTCTCATTCAAAATATCATAAATCAAACACCATAATGGGGTGTCCCGCTATAATTAAATTTACATCGAATCAAGACAAAATTCGAAAGGTGAAACATTTATAAAAAACCACAAATACGAATTGGCTAGGCAGATGAGGTGTATAACTAGATATTTCATGAATCCATATAATAAGAGGTACAAATTGGTAGATCCCCCCCCCCCCCCCCCCCCCCCCCCCCCCCCCCCCCCCCCCCCCCCCCCCCCCCCCCCCCCCCCCCCCCCCCCCCCCCCCCCCACAAAGTGCCCATGCTAATATTGTATAATTATAATGCTGTAATATTATTTAATGGTATACAATTATTTATAATATGATTTATTATTTTTTAGCATATAATTAAATTTTATTTTTTTAATAAGGGAGCAACTTTAGCTGTACCCAAAATATTTGTGTTGGATATTATTATCTTGGATGATGTATTTGATCAATTCTATTATGAAAATAAATAGTAAATTTAAGATCACCATCAAAGACATGGAAATCAAATTGGTTAATTGGATAGAAAATTAAAATTGCAGTCTTAAATGAGAGCTTGCTAAATGCTCTCTAATTCTATTTGATAAAATGAATTTATATTCATATTGATAGTGCATCTTTCAAAGAACTATTTCTGCAACATGATCACTACATTGGAATATGTACTCTTTGTAATATTGTTTAAAATATATAAAATATTAATTATAATCATATTGTGTTATTTATGAGAGGAAAACTACAAGTATATCTCTCAAAGCTGATTTCATTCTCACGATAAATAATAATAGCTTAGTTTTCCTCAAACTTAATTACATTGTTGATTAAATTCAACCCTTGTATTAGCTTTAGATGTTAAATGATATTTCTAAGATAATTATCATTTTTAAAGTTTATCATAATATTCATTACAATATGATGATTGTAAGCTCCATGGGTAATGTCCGACAATATTTTGAATAAAGCATTTTTAATATTATAATTTTTTTAGAATAAATATTGTGTTTTTTTATCAAGTTTATTAAATATTTATGTTTACTCACAAAAAAACATCAATAATTATTGTTTTCTATGTCGATAAATATAAATAACACTGGATAATTTGAATATTTTGATCCTAAGCCACTACCACGAGTAATGTACCCCATATCTAACATGTATAAATGATTTATTGACATTAAATAATAAATGACAACTTTTGATGCCTTGAAATCAAACACCTAAGGAGAAGTAAATAGAATTGAAGAATTTTAAAGTGTCAACCTATTGATTAATTATCATCCTCTGATTCTTCATATTTAACATAATCATATACAACAACATTAAGTCTTTATCCCACTACATGAGTTTTTCTCCATTGTGTTATGTTAAGAGTCAAATTCTTATTTAAATCTTATAAAAAAAGGCCATTTCTAATATTTTTTAAACCAAGACTTTTTAGGTCTACCTCTCCCTCTTTTAACATAGGTCAAATATAAAACTTCTACTCTTATAACCGGGTCATATGAAGGTTGACGTTTTATGTGACCAAACAATCTAAGGAGACTATCTCTAATCTTATATACTATTGGAGCAACTCCAACCTTTTCACATATATGCTTGTTTCACCTTCTATTTATAGGAGTAAAGCCACTTATCCACCTAAGCATCCTCATCTCTGCAACATTTAACTTAATTGTATGCTTCTTTTTTAATAGCAAACATTCTGCGCCATAAAGCATTGCAGGCCTCACGATCACCTTATAGAAAATTTCCTTAAGTTTGAGGGGTACTTTTCTATCACACAAGAAGCCTGATGCATTCCTCCACTTTGCCATCACTCTTGACAATAGACTCGAGATATCTAAAATGTGTACTCTTATTAATTACTTGATCACCCAAAGTCAAAATCCCCATATTAGATCTATTACTAATAAAATTACACTCCATGTATTTAATTTTATATCTTCTCAAATAAAAACTTTTAAATCTAAGGTTGACCTCCATAATTCAAGTTTGTTTTTAACTCCCTCTCTAGTCTTATTAGCAGGAAGAATATGATCAGCAACAAACATACATCAGGGTACATCCTCATGCAAATGTCTATTAAGAACATCCATGACTAAAGACAAAAGATATGGGCTTAAAGCTGATCCATGAAGTAATCGAATTGAAATAGGAAAATACTTGATCCAATCTCCTTGTGTTTGAATGCAAGTAACAACTTCTACATACATATCCTTTACGACTTGAGTATAAGCATAATTAACCCCTTTCTTTTCTAAAACTCTCTATAATGTACACTAATTTTAGAACTTTATCATAAGCTTTCCCTAAATCAATAAGTATCATATGTACATCCTCCTTATTCTTTCTATACTTCTCCATCAAACCTCTCAATAAATGTATAGCTTCCATTGTAGACCTACCCGACATGAAAGAAAATTGATTTGAGAAATATTAGTATCACATCCTAACATATGCTCATTAACTCTCTCCCAAACTTTTAAAGTATGACACAATAACTTAATTCCTCTATAATTGGCACACTCTTGTGCACCACCTTTATTCTTAGAAATATGAATCAACACACTCTTTCTCAACTCATATGACATCTTTTTAGTCATCAAAATAATATTGAAAAGTTTAGTAAGCAAAGAAATTCCTTTATCACCTAAGCATTTTCACACCTTTATTTGTGAATTTTAAAAAGAAGATTCAAAGGAACCTCTTGCATAAGTGACACCTTGCTCAATATATATTTAAACTTTATCATAAGTTAAATAAATAACATAGTCACACTTCATATATGATATTATCATATTTGGCTTTAAATTAATTTCACATCCAATGAATTTCTCATTGATTATATATTCAATAAATCATAATTTAGCATGTCAATGAATATTGAATCGAATATCTAAAGAACAAGCATGTTTTGATACATGGCTCCCAATCTCAAATATGTTTATTGTGCTAATTATATATCATTATCCGATTTCTTTAACTTCAATTAAAGGTTTTCTTCTTAGCATATAAATATAATTTATTCTTCAAATTATCTTTACTCTTGTAAAAGTTACCCAACTTTACTATGCATGAGGTCATTATATCAACAATCATTAAATTATATACTTTCAATTGTTAACCCTTATGAGAAAGGAATTATCCATGTATTCTTAATATTATTAATTGTTGATCAATCCCAACGTATATGAAGAACCCATAAATTTCACTCATTTATTAGTTTTAGATGCACTAAGTATTCAATGAGCCACCACTATCTAATCTTGTATATTCATAGCATCAATTTCATCAATTCTTAAATTAGAATCAAAATGCAACAATATGTGTTATAATTGTGTCATTCTTATTTGCTATGCTCTATGCTTGCAAGAATGCGTTTGTCATGACTATAGTTTGTAGTTCAAAAATTGCTTCGATCCTCTATCTTATTTTGAACTTCATTAGAATTACCTTAGTTCTCTTACTTAAAGTCAATGTGAAGAATATGAATCATTATAGAATCATTTAGATCATATACCTATAATATTATTGAAAGACTTCAAAAACATGCACATAACTATCAAAATCAGAGTAAACTACTTTGTCCAATTCAAGTTTATTGTTGTGATCTTCTTATGTCATTGTCCATGGAAATCTCCAATGAAGGGAGGAGATATAAGCACTGTGCTTGACTACAAGTGTTTGGAGGAGTTGAGAATAATGTTGCTTAGCGTTTCGAGAAAAGATACTATTATGCGACATATTAAATCAAATTTCCCATTATGTTAGAAAAAAGAAGATCTAATTGGACTTGATTTATTGATATAGTTCATTTTTGTTTGTCGGTAAAGAATTTTGACTACCAATTAAAAAATTTTGAATTTTAGTTTTACCTATATAGAATATGTATATGAGTTTAACTTAATTAGCCTAAATATCTTAAAAATTCATTCAACTTATTTTAAAGAGAAATGTGTTTGTAAAAGGCATATTTCGCTATAAAATAATTACGGGTTATGCACCCATTGGGCTAATTGTTGGTAGGCTCACTGAGAGATTAATTACGCAACCAAACGCCTTCTAATAGGGCTGCAAGAGAACCAAACGTTCGACGAGCTACTCATTGTTTGGTTCGATTAAAGCTCGTCTGCGATCATTTAATTAACTAAACAAACAAACTTGAATAATATTTTAAATACTCGATTCTTAAATAAACAAACTTGAGCACTAATGTGTTTGACTCATTTATGTTCGTGAACAACATCATTTAAAGTTCATGAACAAGTTCGACATTAAGCTCGATAAAAGCTCGATTCGTGTTCGATTTTGAACTCGTGAATAAGATCGATAAAAATAATTAATATTTGACTATAGAATTAATAAATATAAATAATCATTACCTTTGTTACATAGACAATTGCTTTTATTATAAATGTGTTTGTTCATAGATATTTTCATGAACGTGTTTATTTGATAGTTAAAAAAATTTGTTAAATATGTTCGTGAACAAGCTCGATAAACACTAAACGAATGAACATGAACCGAACATGAACACTCCTTAATTTAAATGAACCAAACATGAACACAAATGCTAAAGCTCGAACAAATATGAACCAAACTTGAACAAGCTGATATTAAATGAACACAAACATGAACACTCACATACTTGGCTCGGCTCGGTTCATTTGCAGGCCTACCTTCTAAAAAAGATGACAACAAATAAACACCCCATTAAAGAAAAAAAAGAAAAGAAAAAGAATTGTGTTAGTACTTAGTAGCAAGGCAAAATTTTCAGAACAAGCATCTTTTATACGACATTTAAAGGTACAAGCAGTTTTTTAAAAAATTTTAAGAAACAGCAAATGCGCTATAATGCTAAGCGCATTCTTTGAATGCGTTGTTGTGGTTATGCGCCATTTAATGCGACGCATTCAATGAATGCGCCATTCTATTAAGTACTTTGATCAATTTCAGATGAAATGCGCGTAATCAATAGGCGTATTCTTGTTTTTTCGTTTGGCCCGCTGCTTTTCCTCATTTTCAGTTCGCATAACTAGGACATTTCATTGTATGCGCTTTGATTTTTATCGTTTTCAGCTCCACATGTAAATCCGTTATACTGTACCGAAATTGGTGATAAATAAGACAAATTGAAGCTTTGATTTTTCTCTTTTTCAGGTCTTCATGTTAAACCGTTGTGACATTTTTTTTTTTGGATTACCTAATTAGATTTGAACCTTTGAGGCTGTATGTTGAATAAATTTGGAGAATCAAAATTTTTTTAGTTTCTTAAATATAATATTTAGAAGAAATGATATATTGAGATCTTAAAAAATAAGACATTTATAGAAAATTATTGGTATAAAGCTAATCTACATTATTTGAGAAACACAGTAGAGCGTAGATGGTATTTCTTCCACCGTGTAAATTAGTTTTGTTTCCGAGTTATGATAATTTTTTTATTGTAGAGGTAATTTTATTTTTTAGAGGAATTTTTTTTTGAATATTTATATTTATAAGAAAATACTAATATTAATGCAATATCAGTTCAACTATAAAGTATACAAAGTTAAATTACACAAAATATAATATAATATAATAAAGTTTATAATATATTTATGCCAAAAATAGAACTATTTGAGGAGTACCAAAAATTCGGGTGCATTCGTTAGGATATGCAGATTTTATTTTTTAGGTAGTGTGGGGCGAGAATGATTGACAAATAAATTTAAATAAATAGATGGAGAGAACATCTAAAATCAATAGATGAATGATTTTTTCAATAAATTTTTTGTATGATTGAATAATTATTAAGTGAAAGAAAATTATGGATAGTTTAAAGGATTGACAAATAATTATTTTTTGTATTTTATTATTCAATAATAATTATGTGTATAGATGAAGATTGAAATATAATTATAATTAATGAGAATAAATTTAAATAAGAAATCAATGTAATATATAATATCATAAGTTTTTTTTATTTAAATCTAAAATAGAACTAGTTAAATTTTTTAGAAAATTTGCAATTGAAATAGTGCGAAAAATCATTAACACAAATTCATGAAAATACATGATAAGTTCAGTAATAAAAAGGATGACATATGATAAGAATTGAGCAAAGGTAAACAAATTATTATTACATTTGGCTCAGAACTAGCTATGCGCATACGCGCTTGGAGTTGGGTTAGAGTTGGACAGCATAAGAAATTTGCTGTGAACTGCTGTTGGAGGTATTGTCAATCTTTTATGTTAAGAAACTCCTTCTTTTTACAATCTATAATATTCAGCTCTTTATATTTTTCTGATAGAAATGCATCTTGATTAGTATGCCACCTTTTATAAAGGATACAATGTTGCACATCGGTTATTGAATTCTCAGCATTGACCACAACGGAACCATCTTTTTTCTATGTGATTTCATTAATTCTTGTACTAAGAATATTTATAGGAGCAAAATGACCATTATGATCTGTAAACCTTTGTCGTACAAATTTCCAGCCCATATCCGTAAACCTTTGTCGTCCACCGATATATCTCGCTGTGAAATCATCCCCGATACGAAGCTCCCCACCGTAAAATAACATTAAGCGTGACATTCTGTCCTAAATTACACAAATTTGAGGGTTAATCCCAAGAATGTCATTTTTCGCTAAAATTTTTTTACTTAACAAAATAGTCATAATGTAACGAGAGTAAATGTATTTTAACGTGTAACAATGTACTAACTTTATTCCTACCGATGAGGTCAAATTAATTTATTCTTCAATTCAATCGCAATGATGTATTCAGCTGATAGCACGAAACTTTTCTCACTTTTTTTTGGCTAACATATCCACCCTATATGTAAACATTTAATCTCCTCAAGGATGAGTTTAATGATCCCGATTTAGTTTTTCTATGAAAGTCAATTCAATAATTTAGTTTCATGATCGAACTGATACTTCAATATTCTTTTATTCATTATGGAGAAATAAAAAAATTTAAATCTACTTCTGATTTTAAAAAAAATTCAAAATTCCATCATTAAAACAAAGGTCAATTTTATTTATTCTCCTTAGGTGTGAGCTTAATATTATTCATTATGTTTTTAAACTTCAAAAAATATTGATGTTCTCTCTTCCCAATTTGATAGTTAAATTTATTCTAAGGTACTACATACCAGGATTTAGGTTAATCTACTATTTATGTACTTCTTACTATATTTTTTAACTAGAAAATGAATTGAGGTTCCCTCTTACAAAATTAATAGTTAAATTTAAGTCTAACGTACTAGAATTAAGGATTCAGTGCAATCTAAACCTAATTTTATCAGATTTTTTGACACTTCTACTAATTATCTTAAAGGATTTTAATAATTAATAAATAAAATATAATTACATACAAGATGACAAATTTTATTTGTAAACATAAATAAGTTTATAAAATATTATTTAAAAAAAAAAATTCGGGTTTAAATGTAATTCATACAACTAATCAAATGCGACTACCTTAACTCAAACAGTTCTAACATTTAAATATTTTAAATATAATTCTAATAATATAACTTACAAAATTACAACTAAAAATATTGTCCCTTCAACATTTTATTATGCATTTTTTTTCATCTAAAGAAACAACCCCTTAGTCTATAGACCGCCATCCTCTTAACCAAATGCTGAAATGCATAAAAAATCAACCATCCTCTTGCAACATTAACTATTTATCACACTAAGGACAAGTTGCTAATAGATTAAAATGTTTAACGGATAGTAAGATGCTTAATAAAAAAATAAAAATATATAAAAAAAAAGATTGCCCGACACTTGTTAACTAATCCAATGTAACCGAGGAATCATCCTATCAGTCCGCGTGCTGCCTCACTTTACTCTTCATAGAAATTTTAAAATAAGCTTAGCTTTTGCTTTATATATAAGAAACTTTGTGAGATTGCTTTTTTACCGATTTATATGAGTCTAAATTTTGTAATGTGAAGGAACAGCAAGAGTACTTCAAAATAAACATTATTTAGAACAATAATTAGAGAAAAACTATTAGATCCAGGAATATTTTTTTTATAAAATTTTCTTCTTCTTTTAGGAGAGAATTTAGCATATTCCTAAGTCAAGCGTTACGTACATATTATTATTATTAATCAATATTAATAAGGATCATCATTTGAACTTCAGTTAATTATGAATATCTCATTTCATCTCATAGTCATAAGATAAACCTTTGAGGATTTTCAATTTGTTAAGCTCATTAGTTTACTTACAAGGTGATCCGACCTACTTGCGTATCTTCTTTTCGAAGAATTCCTCCATGAAAGTCATTTAGGAGTTAGGACAACTGAAAAAAAAGCTACGACATCTTTTTTTTTAGGCTACTATTAAAATAAAAAAGGGATTTTTACATACATAACACTTAAAACTATGTTATTTACTCATTTAACACCTAAAGTTTTCTATTTACACACATACCACTTAAAACTATTTCTCATTTCTAAAAAACCACTCCGTAACCACTCCGTCCCTCTCTCCGTGAAATCCCGCTGGCTTCACTTCGCAAGGCCATTTGGGCGCGAAAGTCTCCTTCATCTTCGCTGTTTTATCCAAGAACAAAACAGATTTTTGTTCTCGTCGAGACGCGTCGGAGCTCTGCTGTGTAGTCTTCCTGTGCATTCCCGCTGGAACCTCCCGTCTCCTCTTATTTCGGTAAATGATCTCACGCCGAGCAAAAAACTGCTCAAGTTTGTGACCTCCTAGTGGCTTTAGGGAAATGAGTGTGTTAGGGAATAGAGATTTGCATTTTAACAGAACTTTTGCATCGTAAGTGATATCAGGGAATAGAGATCTTTTTTGTAGAAAGACGTGTTATTAGGGAAATGAGTGATATTAGAGAAAAAAGAAGCATCCACAGACAAAACAGTGATTACAGATTTCAATGGAATAGTTAGATTTTGCAGATGAAATTCAGCTCAAGTTATATTTGGGAAAGAAATAGTGATTTTTACAGATTTCTACATTTTAACAGAACTTTAATTTTTCCTTGTCCTTTAGTTTTACTTCATTATAGTTCATCATTAAAATTTTCTCATTAATAACTTCTTTGGTAGATATGGATTCCAACAATTGGTGCCATATTGTATTCAAATATGGAGGATATTGGAGCACAGTAAAGGGACAGAACAGGCTAAAATATGTTGGTGGTAATCAGAGAACTTTAAAGCTTAGGAAAAATGATGTTAATTTGATTTTACTGAAAGAACGAACCGAAGCATTATGCTCGTGGCTACGGGGTCATGACTATGACCTACACTATCACATTAACGGAACATCCCCTAAAAATTACAGGCCCATTATAAGTGAAACTGATGTAGTGGACATGCTTACATATTCTTCTGATTCCAACAAAATGGAGGTTGTTGTTGTTGTGAAAGAGCTTGAAGAAGATATGGGTATTACTTGTGATAGCCATCATGTTGAGACGCATGATTTAAGTGGGAGCAAAATGGCAAACAATGATGCAATAGTTGGTGGAATGTCTGATGGCTTTCTTGAGACTCCAGATTTAGAGGCTAATTTGCTAGTTGTGGGATCGCGTTTTGAGGATTCATTCAATTTCAAACAATGCATTCGTTCAAACGCAATAATACATAACTATGATATCAAGATAAAGGCAAGTGACAAATCATGAGTTATTGCTACATGCTCATATCGTGGTTGTCCTTGGAGGATAAGAGCTTCGTTATGTTTTGATGGTCACTCCTTTGAAGTGAAAAAATTACATCCTACACATTTATGCCCAGGGGTCAACAGAGCTGGGAACAAGCAAGCAACTACAAGCTGGGTTGCGCAAGAAATCCAGGATATTGTCAAAAGAAATCCAGATATTACACCAAAGGATATTAGTAATAACTTGGAGAGTACTTATGGCTTAAGTTTGCCCTACATGAAAATATGGCGATCAAGGGCACTAGCAAGAGATCAGATGTTTGGATCAATAGATGAGAACTACAAGTGGGTTCCAATGTTAAGGTCTGAATTACGCAAAAGAAATTCAGGATCTCATATTACATATCAATGTGACAACAACAACAAATCATTTGCGGGATTAGGAAGAACTTTAGGAACAAACAGCAAAACACAAAAAATTAGGAATGATTTTGAAGAGATCCGTTGCAATGGAAAGAAGAATCGAGAGGAGGAAAAGAGAGAGTTCACCTTGCTATGGAAAGAGATCCGTTGCTGTGGACGAGATCCGGAGGCTAGAGCACGTCGGCGGCGTCGACTATGACTGGCGACCGGAAGGAGAGACCAGGAAATGGAGTTTCTTGCGAAGAGGTTTGCGGGAGGGTTTCACGATCTGGGAGACGGAATAGTGACGGAATGGTATTTTAGAGAGCAAAGTAGGTTTTCGGTGGTATGAGTGTAAATATGTAAGTTCAAGTGTTATAGGAGTAAATAGCAAATTTTTAAGTGTTAGGTATGTAAAAATCCCAATAAAAAATTGGTAAATTTGCATGTGTACTACAATTTTTTTTTTTAAATATGTTACATAGTTGGGGATCTTTGGAAAATAAAAATACAACCAACTACCCACAAAACATTCATAAATTTCTTTCTACAAACCAGACCAAACAACAAAAAATGCTAAAAAAAAATACAATACACCAAATTTATTTTAAATAAACTACAAAATTGCTGATAAAAATTAATACAAGTCACTGCTAAAATAATAACTAACAAATCTGTAACAAAGAAATATATCTCACAAAAACTGCGGGAGCCTAAAACTACTTCATAATACATAATTTTTTTAAATAAATGTAAACAAATTTTACATCACAACCAAATAAACTTTGCAATAAAATTAAAAGAAAAAAAAATTTAACATACCTCACCTATCTCTCTCCGGATGAGCACAGCAGCAGCAAGAAACAAAGCAAACAACTAAAGAAGCTTGTGATTTCCGCTCAGCTCTTCTGCTCCTATTTATAATTGAAATCTGCATGACATCTTCTTCACCCACTCCCTAAATGTCCAACCAACCGCAATTATTTGCGTTTTAATTTCCGCACCGGTCCGCGGAATTTGCGGATCTGGTATCCGGTAAACTCCAAAAAATCCAATCAGACAGCCAAGCAAGCAGATATCGTGAAAAATGCGCCGGGCTGGTTGGCGCATTCTTGAGACTTCGCCGAACACAATAGCGCATTTTCACTGCACTAGTTGGTTTAGCGTATTAGCTCGAATTTAAATTATTTCAGAAATCTGCTTCTTCTACGAAAATTCATTTGCATCATGCTGCTTCCGAAAATTTTGCCTAGCAGCAATAATAGCCTAAAAAGCACCTAAACTCATTCCCAAATCCCAATCGTTAACATTTCAAAATATTTTCTCACAATTACCTTTCTACCCTTAACGTTCACCCATAACGCTTAACCCCTTCAAATGAATTGAATACAATGGAGTGAGTAAAAATGTAAAGTACACCAAAAGCGTTCTCTACGCACACTGCCCAACGCATAAAAACATGTTCCTCCTATGGCCGTGCTTCTCTGTATCCAACCCACCACCACGTCTCCGGCCTTTAACATTCCTCACATTGGCAAAGGCTAAAGCAACTCCTGAGAAGGACCAGAGAGCAGATTGGGTTGTTGAGTGAGGTTATTAGATATCTGTGGCTAAACCGTTTTTTCTCCAAATTTGGGAAAAAATTCAAACTTTTTGATCCCCCATAAAAAACAGGGGTGCAAGGAGTAGAGTACAGAGGAAGGAGAGATGGGTAGCTGCCATTCGAGTCTTCAGAGCAAGGAAGCAGTTTCTCGTTGCAAAGCGCGGCGGCGCTACATGCGTGAGCTTTCAGAGGGACGACAAGCTTTCGCCGCTGCTCACTCTCTTTACCTCCATTTCCTCCGTTCAACCGGTGCCGCACTTCTCCAGTTCGCCAATGCCGAAGCCCATCTCCATGTCCTATCTCCCTTGCCGCAGCCGCCACCTCTTCCCCCTCCTCGCCACGCTTCTCCTCCGCCGCCGCCGCCTCCTCCTCCTCCCTTGAGCCCCATCTCCGACAGCTGGACTTCAACGGTCACTGCTTCTCCTATTCTTCCCCCGCCCCCTCCTCCCCCTCCCTCTTCCTCCGCCTGGGACTTCTGGGACCCTTTTGCCCCCCCCTCCTCCCATTCAGTCACTGAAGAAGAGTGGGAGGAGGCAGGTGCCACTATCTCGGAAGTCAACGCCGCTCCGGCGACCACTCCGCCGCCTTGCGTTATCAGTGGATTCTCGAAGGATGCAGCCGTCGAGCTTGCGGTCGTGACTGTTCCAAGGGGGAAGAAGAATTTCTCAGAGATAGTTGAGGAGCTGGATGAGTACTTTGTTAAAGCCTCCGAGACCGGGAGGAAAGTTTCCGTTGTTTTGGAAGCCTCTAGTTGTGGCTCTGCTGCTTCCAACCATGGAATTTCCGGCAAGTTCTTATTTCTTTCTCACAATCCTTCTTTCAATGCAAATAATAGCTTTTACTTTACTGTTCGCTTCTTAATGCAGGAAAAATGTCTAGTTATTGCAAAAGCTTTAACCCGTTGATTCGTTCCTGGAGCTCTAGCCCAAGGGCGGCAGCTTTATCTAGTTTTAGGGATTCCCGGGAGGAGATGAGTAGAGTAAGCCATTCTTGTACGATCGAGAAGCTGTATGCTTGGGAGAAAAAGTTTTATCTTGAGGTCAAGGTATAATGATTCATTGCTTAGTTTAATTTGGTAAACCTTGTTTATTTACTCTGTTGTTAGATGCCAATGAATTACTGCTCTGCATCTTTTCTTATTGTCCTTCTTGGTTTTGGTTGAGCTTGTGGAGCCAGTGCATGGCTACTGGCAAAAGCACTGCCCACGATCTACTGCTTTCGATAATACTATGCTATGGTTTTGTTACTCTCTTACTTACCGCTTTGCACTGTAACGCCACTTTTTTTTTTGTTTATATTCGTTTGTGGTCCCATTAATGGGAGGACGAGACAAATAAAGTCACATGGAGAGGTTTATGTGTGAAAATGCTTTGCAGATTAATGATGTTTGCTTCTGATGCAGAATTGTGAAAGAACTAGGCAAGAGAAAGAAAAGAGACAGAGTTTGTTGAGAAGACAAGAGGCTAATGGCGGGGATTTCTTCAAGGTTCAGAAAAATAAGAGGGAGATTGAGAGGCTCGAGTCCAAGTTGATGGTTTATTGTCAAGCTATTGAGACCACCTCCACGGAGATTGTTAGGCTTAGAGAGGCCGAGCTCTTTCCTCAGCTTCTCGATCTTGTTAACGGGTAAATCCTCTCTCTCTCTCTCTCTCTCTCCCCGCCCCCTCTCTCTTTGTCCTCTAGTTAGAGAAAGAAGGAGAGCCGTTGTTTTATGGGTGGTCCATGGAGTAAAAGACTTGACAGTCATTCTTTAGTTTGACTTTAGAACTAAAAAGGAGAGGCTTTATTTACTCCGGGGGGTCGGCGTGGTTGTTCAACTAATATTTATTATTTTGTAGCAGTACGGATATAGAATAACAGATTACAGTGCTGCTCAGTAGCTGTGGTGCAGCATGGAATGAAGTAGGATGTGCAAAGAAGGCTCTGCTTTTAGCTGTAGAGCTTGCTTTGACTGATTTGGTAACCATCCTAAATTTGAAGAGCTATTACTAGGGGTGATGGAAGCTGTACATAGATATTATGCCATAGAAGAGATATCTCTCCTAGATAATAATAGGATCCTTTGGAAAATTTTGCTGATTATTCCTAGTAATATACCTTTTATATTCTGTGAATTCTATTTATTACCTGGAAGCTTGGCTTATTGATATTTTCTTTGTAATGTTATGTTATTAGTAGATGTTCATTGTTTTGTTTAATGATATCTCAAAATAACATTTTTTTGAACGTGTTTTTCAGCAATTGCATCTGTATATTGACTACTTAATGGATTGTTAACGGATGTTTTAGTTTAATAACATGACTTTGAAGTGAGGTACCTGCCTTTTTCGGTGGGTGTCCCTCTCATTTCCATAAAAAGGTTATCTCTTAAGGGCCTGATTTTTCCTAAGATTTGACTAAGGTTTATCATCCTCTGAATTCAAATGGGTAGGTTATTTAACTCCTTTATCTGTCCCCTACTCTCAGTCAATTAGATTGTAATCTTTTGAATAAACATTTGGTTTCTCATATCACTTACCATCAATGATTTTTATCATTTTGATCAACTTGATTTATGATTGACTTGGGTGGCATGATGTTCAAGGGCAAGGCTCGTTAGATGCTAAAAATTTTACTCCACTGAATTGTTTGGGCAAGTAATAGCATAATGTTTTTGCAAAATGATCTTCCTCCAATGAATTATAGTTTAGTCTAATGCAATATAATACTAGCTTTTATAGATAGATTGACACTTAGTGTTGGTTGCTAGTTTGTTTGTGGAGCACTCATTTGTGAAGAATTTTACTTAATATAAGGTTAAAATGGGAGGTTCACACATAGGAAAGGGCTAGGCTTTACGGGTAGAGGCAATTAGTTGGAGCTAACACACAACATTGTAGACTTGCCATAAATATGCAATTTTCCCAAACTTTCTCCTTGATTTTATTAAATAAAAATTTAGAAACTTAAACAAGTCCAATATTAGTATTACCCCTTTGTGGTTGATAGATCCGCCAATCACAAGTGTCAACTGTTGAAGCTTCAAGAGATCTTTGTGCTTAAATTGCTGAGGTTTTAGCTTTGGCTCGAATACCAAAGTTAACCTAGTTAGGGAGGTTAAGGCTTCCAGTTATTTTGGTGGGTGGGTAAAGATTCGAGGAACATCTTTTAGATGGTTGGAGGAATTTTATTGATAGTGTGGACAAAGAGAGCTTGTTGACCAAGAGTTTTGGGCAAGTTAATTTTATAACTATCCCATAGGGATTTACCGTTAGGGTAGTGGCATGGAGAGGGATTTAGGGCATGAATCATTTTGAAAGTTCTAGGGAAATGTTAGGAAATGTGATGTCGACTTTTTGGGGGAGATTTAAAAGGTTTAGGTGTGTGTAATGGAGGCTAAGCTAAGATAAGGCCATGATGTCTAGTTTGGGCTGATTTTGGCTAACCTTGATTGATCATGATGCAATTAGGGAATTGTTTTAATGGTATTTTTGAGGATGGGGAATCTTGTAAATATTGGAGAGGTGTGTATAGGTCAGATCTGTAGTTATTGGTTGAGATTCAAGGAGTTTGGAGGAAGAGCATGATTAGGTCAAGGGTGCCCTAAATTTATTTGCCCCCTTGCAATAGGCTTTGGGTTTTTTTTTTTTAATCTTTTTTAATTGCTATAAGAGGGGAAGAAAATTTATAAATGCAATTAGAAATATTAGGTAAGAAGCAGGAGAGGTTGAGAGAGAGGTCATCAAGAGATAAGAGAGATATCTAGGGCTTCCATCAAGAAGAACCCAAGAGGGGTTAGCCACTATGCAAACAACCAACCCCAAGAGGACTTGACCATGAAGCACACAACCATAGAGTTTTCACTCTCAAATTTATATTCCTCCTAAACAATCTAGATTGTAGTTGATCTAACTAAACATAATTTAATTATGATATTGTTCTAAGATTAAACAATTAGATATTGGATCTCAAGATTACCTCAAGGAGGATTATGAGTGTGAGATCATCGTCAAAATGGTAGTCTCAAATGCCAAAAAATTTGAGGAATAAAATATGCAACATATTTGGAACCTAAAAATTTAGTAGCAAAATTATTTCAACTTTGCGATGGAAAATTAGATGTCACAAGTGTGTTGCAAACTTATAATTTTTTTTTTGCTACTGGCAGTTGTCCGTTGCAAAATTAAGACTTTGTGATGGTTTATTGTGTGGGTTACATGCCCCTTACAAATTTGCCTTTGATCGATTATGCACAAAAAATATATGCAAGTTTATTTTTTTTTCTTATAGTATTTGGGTCGACAATGCAAATATTCAAGAATCTTTTGACTAAGTACCTTTAATATATTAGATAGTTGTTATATTGCCTACAACTATGGTTTTCACTAGACAAAGTTTGAATGAAAACTTGTTTTAATTTGGGTTGGTGATGCATGTATCTTCTACCTACAACCTATATGTAGATGTAATCATAACATTCTCAATATTTATATGACAATTTCCATTTCCTTCCCTTATTCCACTCCACTAGTATCTAAAATGATAAATACTATGAAACTTTAATTGTCATCTTAGTGCAAAATTCTCATTCACGTGCAATATTTTATAATCAAACTCATCCTTGTCATTCTTAAAATTATTATGAACGAGTCCCTCATCAAAATTTGAATGACATATTTTTTTAGGTTTTTCGCCATATAAGGATTATCATTAAGTTTGACTTATGATGTAGGCTCTTCCTTTAGGGGCGTAAGTGAGCTGAGCTGGCTTGAGTTTGACTCATTAACGAGCGCACTCATTAACGAGCTCACGAGTAGAGTTTGTCAAGCCACGATTTTGAGCTCAAGCCTATACTCAGCTCAAATATAAAACAAGCTCGAGCTCGAGCTCAGACTGGCTGAGCTCGAAAGCTCGTTAAGTCACTCAATGTAATTAACATATATTTAAAAATTAATTTAAATTATTATTATATAATATATTTTGACATTTTAAATTAATTCTGTATTAAAATAAAAAAAAACCTTAAAAAAATTAAAAATTAAAATTAAAACTAAGAAATCGAGTTCAATAATCGAGTCGAGCTCAGGCTTTCCAAACAAGCTTGACCCTATAAATTTTTAATGAGTCAAGCTCGAGCTCAATAAGAAGCTATGTTGCACCGATACACCTATTTATGAAGGTGTGCTGTATCCGATACACCGATACACGGATACGCCTCTGATACTCTACCGATACGTGTCGGATACACCAAAGACGTATCCAATTAAAATACTATTTAATTTCAAAAGGACACGCGTATCCGATACACGTGTCCGTTGAAAAACAAAAAGAAATCCGAAAAAAAAAGATGCGTCGTATTTACTTCCGTAGCTGCGAGCAAAGTTCTCTCATTTCCTAGATGGATTTGAGTCTCTTGATGATATGAGAATATTAGAAATAACGAATCTTTCACTTGATGAGCCTGAATTAAAAGCTATGATATTTATTGAAAATGATATAGAAGTTCAAAGACAAACCACTGAAGAAGCTAATCGTATCATTCCTTCTATTGAATAGTTGAAACTTTATGTGCTATACAATTTATGTTTATGATTTTGTTGTTGTACTAGACATTTAATGCTTACTTATATTATGATATTATAAGCTACAAGGCTACAAATGATGTTGTTATCATTTTTTTTTGTAATTTCAAATATGATGCTTTTATTGTTTTCTTAATTTTTATGTATGATTTATAAATTATGATGTCGTGTCCGCGCCGTACCTGTATCCTGTATTTTTAAGAATTGATGTGTCCCGTATCCGTATCGTGTCGTATCCGTGTCGCCGTATCCGTATCGGTGCAACATAGATAAGAAGTAGGCAGATACTCGACTCGACTCATTTACACCCCATCATATCCTATTTTAGATATATTACCCATCTTCCGTTCTAGTTCTAGGCACCATTAGGAGTGTAAGAGTTAAGTCTGCTCGAGCTCGACTTGCTAACAAACAGGCGAGTCAGATTACTGAGCTACTAGGTTGAATTTAAGCTCATGTTATACCTCTTATTATATATGAGCTCGAGTTAGAGCTTGATCTAACTTGGCACGTTGGCTTGCAAGCCAGTTCGATTAAATCCAGATTTTTAATTCCCGCCTTTTGATTTAAGGTTATTTGGTCACATACTCTTCTTCTAGAGCGGATTTGAACAACTTAAACCTCTCCAAACCAAAACAAACTCTCTAGATTTAAACTATATATTCTCATATGTGAGTAAAACTCAATTTTATTGGATTTGAATATCTAGAGAAGGATGTCCATTTGGTAGAAGCTGGAAAGTTGGAGTTTAATTTTTGGGCAGATTACATGAATTGTGGCTTATTACCGAAACTCCTTAAGCCTTCTCCCCATCTTCAAATTAAACCCTTCAAATTAACTTTAACTCTTATAATTATCTTAAGAGTCTCACATTCCCTAATTGATTACATCAGTGATCTAAGAACCACAACCCCGCCCCATCAGAGAGAATATCATGCATATTTTCAACATCATCGAGCATAATTTTGTTATATGGGTTTCTCTATTCGTCTCCATATATTAGTCTATGGACTATAGGTTTTGGCTGACTTTAGGTGAATTATTAGGCTTAAGAATGTTTTCTCACATTTTTTCGTCACCACTAAGTGTATATATTTTAATATGCTTTGTTTTCTTATTCCACTTAGTTTTCTCCAGTTGTTGTGAGTCACTTGCAAGACGTCTAATTCTGTTAGTTATAGGGAGCTTATAATGATATTTTATATATTTTATCTAAGAAGCTATGTTGTAAAATTTAATGAAGATTTCTTCTAAAGTTATAACTAGCAAATAAGTAGGATTTACGTTGAAATTGTTAATCTTCTACAGAATATGTTCTTGGAATACACATGAAAGACCCACTATGGTGATAAACTATCATCATCGTACACTTATTCCTAAAAATATTGATGGCACAGGAAACTAGAGAAACGAAGCATAATCGAAGGAACCCTGCCATTGTCATAAAACTTAATCGAAGGAACTGCTAAAAAACTAATGAAGCAAAGCATATGGCAAGCAAAAAAATAGTAATGCTAGTTGGTGATGCATATCTAGCATTGCATTAGTGAAGCCTAACATTGACGTATACCTAAGAAAATTTTATACTCATCAACATATAGCATTGTCATTTGAAAATCTTTGAAGTTTTCGATCAATACTTTGAAATTTTTTATCAATACTCTGATTTTTGTTGCCTCCTTGAGTACTTTAAAAACGAGATGTTGAGAAAAAGAAGATGCTTCGGTGATGAGCAATGTTAGGGAAACCTGAACGCATTAAACCTTAGGGGATGTGTACCTTGGTAATGAATGAAAATTGGAAATCAAATTTCTTGGAATCCTATGAGAGAAGAAATTGCTAGGACTTGTTTGGATGGAGAGAAGAGAAATGGATCACACTAGGGGTGTAAGTGAGTCGAGTCGGCTTGAGCTCAACTCGTTTATGGGCTTATGAGCCGAGCTTATTGAGCTCATGAGTCGAGCTCGAGCTCAAACGCTAGCTTGTTTAGTAAATGAGCTCGAGTTCGAGCTTGAGCCGGCTTGGCTCGTGAGCTTGCGAGTCAGCTCGAATAATTAATAATATTTTTTTAAATAATTTTATTTTATTTATTAAATATTAAAAAAAATTAATAAAAACCGCCTAAGTTTTATTTAAATGTTAAATATTGCATCTTTTCTTCTAAATCCCGCATAAGTTTTATAAATTCCGCCCATGACAGCTCGTTTACAGTGGGACAAGCTCGAATTCGAGCTTGCTTATGAGCCGAGCTCAATAAGGCATAAACTGGACTAGACTCGACTTGTTTACACCCCTAGATCACACTAGGAGTAGAGTAGTTAGAAAAGGGAAAGAACATCTTTGGTACTTCATCCATCATCTTAGAAGGAAAAGATAATTTTGACACTACAATATTTTTAATTTATATGGAGTTTGTGTGCTCAATATGATAAATCAGTAGTTATGAGCATATTTACCCTCTTTTTAAAATGTGATTTCTAACTCAAGTAACAAAATGATGGATAAAGATGATGATCATCATTTAGCTTCATGTAAGGGTTTGATATAAATCAACTTAGAAAGAGATCAAACATCTAAGAAACACCATGATTCATGTAATTTAACTTAAATAAGCCTTTTTCTATTGGAGAGGAGATATGATGTGATCCACTAAAAGAAGCCACTAATGGTTTACAAAATTTGGATGTCAGTTACATCTCCTCTGAACAAAAAATAGCCAGGAAAATTTTGAGTGTGAGGGAGAAGTAATGAGGAGTTCACATGGTTGTTCCATTCTGCCTTCTCCAGGAGGGAGAAAAAGGAGCTGAGGTTCTTTGCCTTTTTCAGGAGGGAGAAAATGGAGCTGAGGTTCTCTGCCTTCTCCAGGAGGGAGAAAAAGATTGAAGGTTCGCTGTCGCAACATCGTCACCAGGAGGGTGACATAGCTTCTGGTACTCCGCTGCACCAGGGATTGGTGGAAGGGATTTTGTAAGGGTTTCTCCGCTTTGTTTTGGGGGCAAAAGGAGAGTCACTTAGTACTAGTGTAATACTCGGAGTGGAGGACTCCAGGGAGTGGACGTAGGTCAAGGTTGATCAAATAACTATTAAAATTTTTGGTGTGCTTTTCCTTTTCATATTTACTTTTCTGCGATGTATTTTTCTATTATCTGCAAGTTGAATTTACTGCACGAATTATAATATTTATAATCAGCTGCAATTAGAATATGTTGTGGCTTGCAAAAAATAATCTGTATGTATTGAAATATTATTTTAAATTCTCAATTTCTTCCGCACGATTTTAAGTAAATTGTTTGGATTAGTTTTAAATTCTTTTTTCTAAACAAAATATCAGTATTTCTGTTGAGTAATTTTTAAGTTACCAATTCATCCTCCCTCTTGGTGCACCTCGGGTTAGTTCATTGAGGTCTTACAACATCCTCGGACTTTCAGTGCAATGCTTCTCAAATCAGATGCTATGAATGTTGCATCAAATAATTAATAATTCTTCCTTCCTACTTGATAATGTGGCGAAAATTTTGATTTTCTCAACAGATTCTCCACTACTAGTTGAGCATTTCATGTTCTTAAGCACCAAAGGGTAGAGCACCACACAATTTTATAAGACCTAAAGGACACTTAAATTGGATACCTATGCGAGATCTCTAAAGCATATTTATTGCACGTTAAAGTATATATACTGAAATTGGAAGTGTAGATATTGTGAAGTTTTTATATCTTCAAAATGGTCGTCTCCTCACTTTTAATGCTACAATGGTGAGATTTATCTCTGGGTGAAATTGTGCAACAAAAGATTGATTCATCCAATTCATCTCCATAAGTATTCACATCAACTTTTGCATCTTGTTATCGAATTTTTATCATAGTTGTGATGCTAATCCTCTTATTTCTCAAAATATAATGCTTCAACATGGATGAAGGAAAAATTAAAGTCGCTACACTCAAAATTACTCTCAATAACACAGTGTCCAATTCTATTCACCTCATTATAGCCAAAGAACCTGTCTTCAAGGTTTAAAATTGCGCAATTGGGTATTGAGGCGTTTTTCATTCATGAGGTGAGGCGTAAGCCTTAAGGCATTTTGAGGCGTAAACCCTAAAATTTAAAAATTGCGTAAAGTTAAAAATAAAAGTTAAAATTGATTTTTTATATAATACCCAAATAATATGTTAAAGGATGATATATTAACTTTCTGTTGAATAATGAAGTAACAAATTTACATACATATGAAACAAAAAATTACAAAAAATGTAAAGTGGTAAGTAATAAATTATGTGAAATAGAATTGAAATTCAAATATTATATGAGACAAATTAAAGTGCTACACTCAAAATTACTCTCAATAACACAGTGTCCAATTCTATTCGCCTCATTATAGCCAAAGAACCTGTCTTCAAGGTTTAAAATTGTGCAATTGGGTATTGAGGCGTTTTTCATTCATGAGGTGAGGCGTAAGCCTTAAGGCATTTTGAGGCGTAAACCCTAAAATCTAAAAATTGCGTAAAGTTAAAAATAAAAGTTAAAAGTGATTTTTTATATAATACCCAAATAATATGTTAAAGGATGATATATTAACTTTCTGTTGAATAATGAAGTAACAAATTTACATACATATGAAACAAAAAATTACAAAAAATGTAAAGTGGTAAGTAATAAATTATGTGAAATAGAATTGAAATTCAAATATTATATGAGACAAATTAAAGTCGCTACACTCAAAATTACTCTCAATAACACAGTGTCCAATTCTATTCGCCTCATTATAGCCAAAGAACCTGTCTTCAAGGTTTAAAATTGTGCAATTGGGTATTGAGGCGTTTTTCATTCATGAGGTGAGGCGTAAGCCTTAAGGCATTTTGAGGCGTAAACCCTAAAATCTAAAAATTGCGTAAAGTTAAAAATAAAAGTTAAAAGTGATTTTTTATATAATACCCAAATAATATGTTAAATGATGATATATTAACTTTCTATTGAATAATGAATTAACAAATTTACATACATATGAAACAAAAAATTACAAAAAATGTAAAGTGGTAAGTAATAAATTATGTGAAATAGAATTGAAATTTAAATATTACATGAGAAAAACAACATGAAATATATTAATTGCTTAAACATATCATATAGCATTAAGTCTACCTCTTAAATTTCTTCTTTCTTAGTTCTCTAATCATCTACATTTAATTACTAAAGAAAGTTAAAATAATTGACAACGACTCAGAGATTATATGTATTATCATTACTAAATAAATTTTTATTTGAGTCATCATAACAAATTGGCCTCTCCCTTGCCTCATACTATAGGGTCCAATACCTCCCAATCTACTTTTTTATTTACTTCATCTATCTTCCTCTTTCATAAATGTTTGTCATCAACATAAAATAAGAGTAATATTTAAATTTTTAGAGCAAATGGTGGTGGCCTGCATATTTCAAGTGATCCCCGTCGGTGGCTACGACGATGGTGGCTACTGCGATGGGGGTGGGCTGAAGGTCGAGGCAGTTGAGAGGAAGTTGTTACGGCTTTGGAGCGCAAGAGGGTATGGTTTTTTGGGGGCTTTTTTATAGGCTTTAGCTAAGTTTTAAATAAATAGGATGACCAACCTTCATGAAAGCACATATATTGAGTATGAGAGATTACATCTTGACCCAAGAAGTTGTCATCATATATAGTTTAGAAATCTGAAGTTTTTCGAGTCCCAAGATCATGTGATTAAATAGGGTGACCAACCTTCATACATGAAATTGATTTAGATCATCCAAGCATCTTCACAAATCTCAAGAATTATTTTTTCCCAACTCCTCAATTAGCAAATTAGGGATTATTCTAAGGCATTTCATATCTCATGCAATGCTTCTTCGATTACTTGCAATGTATATTGCGATTGAGTTAATTTTAACACCATAACATTCCTTTTTTCGATGCCGTCCTTCACCTTATATCTCAAACCATTTTGTCAATGATCATTTATGAACGTAAGATGAAAATTTCCAAGTAAAATATAGACATCACCATCATTTACCATTTCCAATGATCTTTGAGTTCCTTAATGACATTTAAACACCAATGGATAATTTTTTTATAACAGATTCCTTTTCCAATTCTGGGAAACTGCAGCTTGATGTGCATGTGGAGAGGCATGTATGAATGCCATCAGGTTCAAACTCACATTGTGCAGCAACTCCAGTATCTAAACAATCCATCAAGCACCATTGCCACATCTGAACTCCACCGACAAGCCACCCTACAACTAGAAGCCGAAATGGGAAACTGGTATTCCGCCTTCTGCAACCTCATAAAGTCCCAGAGAGACTATATTCATGCAATCACAGGCTGGCTTCGCCTCTCCCTTTTCCAGTGCCAGCATGACCCACTTGATAGAAATCACCAAAACTCTGAAATTTATGGTCTTTGTGAGGAGTGGCAGCTCGCCCTTGACAGAGTTCCTGACAAGGTTGCTTCTGAGGGGATTAAAAGCTTCTTAACTGTTATTCATGCTATTGTCATACAGCAAGCTGCGGAGCACAAGCTGAAAAAGCGATCAGATTCTGCATTTAAAGAGCTGGAGAAGAGATCCAAAGAACTCAGATCATTGGAGAGAAAGTATGGCCCTTACTCATCCGAAGGCTATGGGGACAATGCAAGCAGATCACCAGTAATGGAGAAGAAAGCAAAGGTGGATGCTTTGAAAACAAAGGCAGAAGAAGAGAAAACCAAGTATGAGAAGAGTTCTGGAATCACAAGAGCAATGACACTGAACAATCTTCAGACAGGATTCCCCAATGTCTTCCAGGCAATGACAGGGTTCTCGAGCGTGTGTGCGCAAGCATTCAGTGCTGTTTATAACCATCAAAGGACCTCAAATATTTCCCTCAATTTCACTAAGATGCTAACTTGAGAGGAAACAGAAGGAACATGTGTATTTCATGTGTAAGCAGTACATATTTTAGTGTAGGCTGGGGAGTGGGCTTTGTCGTGGCATGAAAAGTCACAAGTTTTTATGTATTTAAGCAGGGTTTTAAGCGAAATTTTAAGTTGAGTTGTAGTTTTTGATTGTTTGTTTTGTTGGAAAGACCTTAGGAGATTGGCCTTGCTGCTTTTTATGTTGTATTGTTGTAAGCTTCAGAACTGCAGAAATTTCACAAGTTCTTAGTTGTGCAAATCTGTTCTGTAGGCTTATATAGGCTATTGCAGGTTTTTTTTTTCGGACAGCGCTCGAGCGACTAGTATGGTAAAAGGTCTTCTTTTGCTTCATTTGATAATGTTTTCTTTCTTTGTATTCAACTCTGCTGGGGAGAAGTGGAGGAAAATAAGCAAGGATTTGGAATGAGAGAAGATTTTTTATGTGGAAAATTCTGAAAGGAAAAAATTATAAGGACTAGCCGCATTGAAGTAGTTTTACTCTATGGATTGAAATTTACAATAAAATGCATTTCTTTGTTGTTAGAGGTGTGATTATAAGGCAGGACAATGAGTGTGGCCATTGGTCAGCGATGAGCGGTGGACATCAACATTTCTTAGTTTATTATCATCTTAACGTAATACCATATTATTAAAAATATATTTGCTATTTGGTTTGATGATATTTATAAATTTATAGTTGTTTTTATTTCACTTCAATAATATTTGGATGTTAGTCAAAATTGTTCAGCATCATGAGATGTCCAAACACTTAGATATTTCACCTTACAATCTTCAAATAGTAGCATCTTTTAATACAATAATATTGAACCAAAGACATAGCATTTAATATTATTAGATAAATATAAAATCTAATCACACTTTCTATAGAGTGTGTTTGTTGTCTTAGTGTTACATAAAAATTCACTATATACACAATTAAGTATATTGTGGCTCACTATAGGTAAAAGAATTTTTTACGTGAAAAAGCCTAAAGGAAAAATCATGGGGACTAGCTAATTTGAAATAGTTTCACTATATAACATGAATTATAAGGGTTTACCCTTCAACCAAAAAAGATGAGATTATAAGGCAAAGGAATGAGCATTGGTATTGGTCAACAACAAGCATTGGAAGTTAACATTTATTATGTGTGTGCATGCTGGCACATGTGTGTATTGAAAAATATATTTTCTAAGAGCCTTATGAAGGAAGTTAGCAAAGGAGGTTAATGCATATTAATGATTGAGCCAATTGGAAATAAACTTGTTGACCTAATTTTTGTATGAGACCAATTTAGGTGATCCTTAGACCTTAGACATTCTTACCTTAGAGTAGAGTTTGCCTATAGGACTTCTCCCAGAAGGTAACCCAAAGACTTAAACAATTGATAGCCATATTAAGCTTAATCCTTTATGCATTCCTAAATGTCTTTAAGCAGTGTGTTAACCTCTTTTTTAGTTGAGATCATTCAAACCCTAAATCCCTAAATACATCATCTTGTCTTGGATTTGATGACTAGTTTAGATGCCTTAGAGCTAGCCATCGAGTCCCAAGTGTTGCAACTCAAGCACATGAATTTATTTATAGTGCTAACAAATATTTCAGGTACAACATGAACAATGATTTGAAGATTCATGGATCAAGATGGGGTAGAATATGTTATGTTGAAAGTGTAATTTTCATTTATTTATTTTTAATTTCTTGAGTCAAGTCTTGTAAGGGTGTATGCTAGCCTAATGATTGTGCACACACATACAAGGGGAGAAAATAATTTTAAATATTTTAATTTTTTATACATTATACTGTACGATATGAATCATACTGTACGATACGAATCATACTATACGATCTGTTGTTACAGAAATTAACTACAATTTTTTTTCTGAAAAAATAATTTTAAAATATAATTATTCATACAATACGAATACCATATCATACTGGATGATCTATTATAATTAGAAACCCCTATGTTCATTAAATTAGGCAAAAAATTAAATTTGAAAAGTTATTATATTTGTATTGTATTAACCTAATCATATTGTACTGTGGGATCCGAAAATTCACCCCCGGCCTCCGCCCGACTATTTGCTTTTCTTTGGCGAGGGAGTTTTAACGGATTAAGTTCCGAGATAAATTTTGGAAAGCAGATGGGTTTGTAGATTAGACACTACCCAGAGATTTCGCCCTCATTTTATGAGGACTTTATGATCTGAGTTCTGGTTTTCTATAGGCGCAAGCCCCTATAGTTAATTACCCATCCTAGTAACAAGAGAGAACTTTCGATTATGGCTAGTCGTCAATCAGATACATAGAAAATACATGTTATATGGCATATAGTAGCAGTATGAGCATAGGTATTTGAAAAGTTTGAATGTTTGGAATTTGGATAGAGCTATTTGAGAAGTTTGGTATTTAAAATAGAAATTTCACCATCTAGCACTTAAAGCGGATGGTGGGGGAATGGATGATAGACCCGATCAAGATCCCATGGTTCCGTCATTCCTACCCATCATGATCCCTGGTCTACTTAGTCAGAGGAGTTAGTCGACCTAACCTGACAGAAGGATCATTGTCGGCAGTCATGGGTTATTTCGTCCAAGGGTACCTTGTAGATTTGGGGTGGATATTTGTCTAAGGGGATAAATTTGAACCCACCTTAGCTAACAGAAGGCTTTGTGCTCTATCGATCATATCCTATTGATTCATATCTCGAGGATTTAATGCCACTAAGGAGCGTATTAGCTTTGACCATAACCAGTATTTTGTGATGCCATTTGGTGGCAAAACCACTCAGTTCAGAGGGTCCCGGGTCAAGACTGTTTATCCTACGGTGCCATTTGGCGGCAAAATCGCCAGTCAGAGGACATGTACCACATCCTTACTGGCAGGAGATTATTTGAGAATGGATCCTAGTGATATTTTTGACTAGGCATTTGGCTCTATGTGAGATGAAGTAAATTTTTATTTGTCCACCCCGATAAACTGTTGTAGAGGATGGATGAATTTTACTTTAAGTGTTTGATGGATTATTTCAATTTTAAATATTTGGATTTTGAGATTTTGGATTTTGGACTTTGTGGAGTTTTGAATTTTTGGATATTTGAGTAGAGTTTGAATGGTATTTGAAAATATTTGTGAACCCCTCCAGTTGAGATAAAGATTCAACACAGCCATCATCAGGATGTAGAACTATTTTTCATTGTAAAATATTTGTATTTTGTAGATAAACATTGTGAACTCTACTGAGCTATCGATAGAAGATCGGGTTTCGTAGGCTTTATGCCTTTATTAGTGAATTCTCTTGATTATAGGCCTTGAAGGCCTAATATGAATGTATTACAACAAATATACCGATTGCCACAACCTTGTATTTATTTGATTATTCGAATCCTGTCGACTCCTATTTATTATCATAGAAGGATCGAGTTCGAATTTGAATTCACTTATTGACCTGTGAAGCATCCCTTGACGTCATGTGTGTACCAATAACACGTTCGCCAGGGCCCATGCATGTGTTTGAGGATATTTTATAATTATTTGTTGAACATTGTTGGCTCCTACTTACCTGCTTAGGAGGATCGGGTTCAAACTCATTGACCCGTGCAGCATCCCTAGACGTCCTACAACATACTCACCAGAGCCTATGCGGGTATTATGATTGCACTTGCCCCTTTTAGTGTACATATGTGCATACATATTATAGTGCATGTGCAGGGATATTTATTTCAAACTTTCTTGACGCCTTCTATCTGCTTGTATGAAGGTTGCAGATCTGATGGCATGGCGTAATAGCTTATGGATAGAGTTGTATGCTGCATTGCACAGGTAGACTGTCGTGCACTACTTGTTGCTTTCTAGAAGTGGATCATATTGCACTAACTAATCTCCTTCTTTGCATTTGTAGATGCTCGTAGATAGCTTGTTGTATGCACTTTGAGTTTTCCACTGTAACTCGTAAGTACTTGCACTTAATATAGTCACTTTGTATATTGCTTGTGGATAATAGATTGGGTGTACTACAAATCTTCTATAGTGGCCCATGGATACTTACATTTATTCCATATCATCAGGTGTTTGCTTGTAGATAACACATAGTACATAGCGGGTCTTCTATGGCATCTTGTACGAGCTCGTATCTTCCACATTTCTCTTTTATACTTGTCTTGTATATAACATGTCGAATGCACGATGGATCTTCTACAATGATTCATAGATATTTGTATTTGTTGCATATTATCTATCATTGCTCATAAACAACTTGTTGTTTATACAACAGATCTGCTGTAATGACCCGTGGGTGTTTGAATTTGTTGTACATATTCTATCTTTGTCTATGACAGACCAGTGTATTTGTCGACAGTTGAGTAACATTAACTACATGAAAGTTGCATTTTTCTTGAATTATTCAAAGACTCAATGTCTTTTAGTTCGCTGAATATTGAATTCCCCTGCCCACAGAAGGCAGATACCTTTAGTTACAATTGCCTTACTAGGTTGTATGAGTATCTTTACATTTGTCACAAGCTTCTTGTCAATGTAGTTTTTGGACATTAAACTACCATTGAAGACATAAGCACTATTATATTCCTTAATATTCATTCACCTTGCGACTCTATTACTTGTGTATGAGTCATCTTAGCATTACAAATATTTCATCCTTCTTGAGAATAGATTGTACTTTGCATGATGAACTCGCATCTTTGATGTTCTCTTGAAATTGATTGTGTATGCCTGATTTGCTCATGGATGCTCATTTGTATTGTAGATCTATCATACTTGTTGATATATAACACATTGTATGTTGGCATTTGTACTTTTGAAGATATTTAATCTCTATTGGAGATTTCATACGATTGATCACAAGCAGGTTGTAGTTAGAGTTCCTTTGCTTGTACTAAATATTTGTGTCCATTTGAAAGTTTTGAATCATCATTTATCATTTGCACTTGTTTGTAAATATTCATCTGAAGCTTCAGCACAAGTCTCTCATTTTGTTGATTAATACTTCTCTAGATGACTTGGGGGTGACTTGGATTCATCAACTATCTCCTTACACATCGACCAGTGAATTATTGTATTCTTAATGTAACCTTGGTGTTGAAAGTATTATTGTAGGTATCATATTCATCCCTCCCTACATACAAGTTGACTAGCAGGGCCATCACTTACACTTGCCTCTTTCTTATTTATTGATGTCCGCTATGCAATAATCTTCAATGCTTGTAGGAGATTAAGATATTTGCTAGCAGTTTGATTTGCTGGTTGTAAAAGCATCATGGCCTCTATTATATTGCAGTGATATCACCACATTTATTTCATGAGTGATATGAGCATCATTTAATATCATTTAGAGATTAATTTGATCAAGTGCTTTGCTTGTAATCATTCAAATGCTTCAAATTGATTGGATTTCATTTATGTGCACTGAAGACTTATCATCTATGAGTCCCCCGTGGTCTTTTAATTCAAGTCATGTTGAGTTCAAGTTCATTGTAGCTCACAAGTTCTAGCTTAGTTCATTGAAGCCAATATGCAAGCCTGTAAGTCTTTATTATCTGATTCAAGTCAAGTTCATGTCCTCTATGGTTTGTGCAAGTCCCTAGTATTAATGCAAATTCATGCTTATTGTAGCTCAATCTCTTTGCTTGAATTTAGTTCATCGTTATTAGTTCAATTTCAAGTTCAAGTGTAGTCCTTTGAGTTCAATCAAGTCCAAGTATAGTCATTTTTATCCCAAATTTCGACAGCCTCCCAGCGTCTCCCTTGTTTAGGGGAAAACTACGAAAAACTAGGCCTTCCCACCATGATAAGAAAAGCGTGTATGGTAGGCATCCTTGGACGAGGACACCACGGCTGTATAATCTTTGTCCCTAACCATGCTAAGAAAAGAATGTATGCGTTCTTGGTACTTGTTGCAAAAGAAAAGCTATTGTTTCCCTGCAAGTGGGTACTTATGGGTATCCCCACTTCGTCATACGCATCACACCGGGTTCTCATCCCACAACGCTAAGAAAAGCATGTTTTCCGGTGTGGCACAAACGCGGAAGAAGGGATTTTAGGTGATTACCCGTTTCGTCACAAGCATCGTGATGCACTTCCTCTCACATATAGGTGGTCATTTTGTCGTGTTGCATGCATCGAGATCGGGCTCTCAGAGTTTTAGGATTTAAGAATTTATACCTTGGCGACATCGACGGTGGTAGAGTTGGCATGCAGATCGATGTAATAATCAATTACAATAAACTAAACTAAATTATAGTTAGTAATTACTAACTATAATTAATTATAGTCAATTATAATAGATCACAATATATTACATATAATTAATTAATTAGAATTAATTATAAGCATCTATAACTAATTCTGATTAATTATAAATAATAACTAATTAAAGTTAAATATAATTAATTATCTTAAACATTAATGAACCATAATTAATACTAATTATAATTAAATATAATTAATGTTTATTAATTATAACTAACTAATTTTAGTTATAATTAATAAGCAAAAAGAGATAACCGGTTAAAGCAAACAGGTGTCAAGTAGAGAGATACGTAAGGAGGTGTTGGATGACTTGCGACTATATGGGATCGACAAGAGCTGAGGATATCGGGTTGGGATCGAAGATGAGAGGGAGAGAGCGTCGGCTTGGAGGAGTTTTCAGGAGACAGAGATGGGAGCTGGTTCGGTCGGGTATATAACAATCAATCTTGCTTGTAGCAGAGAGGAGATCGTCAAACAGATCTTGAGGGAGATCAGATAGATCTTGAGGGAGATCGGAAGGGGGATTCAGCTTTGGAGGAGTGTGGTATGGATCTCCCTCTCTCTCTCTCTCTCTCTCTCTCTCTCTCTCCCTCTCTCCTTCTCTTTCTCTGTGTGGACCAAAAAAATGAGGAGGTCGGGCAAGGGTCGAGTGCAGGAGAAAAGGCAGAGGTTGGATCTTGAGGAAGGATTCGACTAAGTTGTGGAGGTTGAGGTCGGGATTTTTACGTACGGGAGAAATGAAGGAATAAACAATGGGGGAGAGGGAGGAGTTCGGGAGGAAGGATGATCGGAGGTTTGTAGGGGTTTCGTGTGTGGGAAGATGGAGTAGCCAGCCGGCTCCGCTTCATTTGCATTTTAAATATGAGGATGGTCCTCCTCGAGAAGGATTTGAGCATGAATCACAGAGAAGTGACGCAAACGAATCCGAGCTACAGGATTTTGCAAGATTTCTACACGAATTTGGCTGGATTTCAAGTACAATTTAAGCCACTTTTTGGCTGTGATATTGAGGTCAACATGTACGATGTTTAAAATATTACCTAATTTAATCCTATGATTAATCAATTGAATCTGCATAATTTTGATTTTTTTATCATACTTTACGATCAACATAGACCATATTTGGACGCCCCATGATTCATCGTGGATGCATTGCATTTTGGTTAAAATAATGGTATTGTATAATTGGTCATTCGTACTAATGATCATACACCACTAACAGACAAAATTTAAATGATTATACTATACTAATTGGTGATCGTACAATACTAACAGGTTAAATTCTACACATTGTACTGGATGATCATGAGATCATACTGTACGATCGTTGACGACTGAATTAAAATTTTAGGATTTTTGAAGCCCTCTATTTAAGCTTTCGCATAAGACTTTGTAATAGTCTTTTGAGCATTCATTAAGTTGTTTTCTTATGGAGAAAGCTTAAAGAGAGAGCTTTGGGCTAATGAGAGAAATAGTGGATTTTATAAGAGAGGGAGAAGATATTTGTGGGCTTTAAGGGAGTTTGAGAGGGGGTTTTCTCAAGCTTGCTTCGGCAAACTTACACCTGAGTTCCTCTAAGAGTTAAGGTTTGTCTTAAGGGAAGCTTTGGGAAGAAGACCTCTTTGGTGTTAAAAGACATGGCTACTCCGCCGCACCGAGGAAGGTGAACGTGATTCCAGGTTCTCTGCCTCATTAGGTGGGTGAAATGGAATCAAGGTTCTCTGCCTCACCAGGAGGGTAAAAATGACTCAAGGTTCTCTGTCTCATTAAGAGGGTGAAAAGGAGTCCAAGTTTTCATCCTCACTAGGAGGGTTAAAAGGAGTTAAAGTTCTCTGCTTGTGAAAAGAGTATGGTCCTCTCTCGCATTAGGTTGGTGGAAGAGGGCTTGTAAGGGCTTCTCCACCTAGCTGTGGGGGATAAATGAGAGTCACTAAATAGTTAAGTGCAATACTTGGAGAGGAGGACTCTAGGGAGTGGACATAGCTCATGTTTTAATCGAACCACTATAAATCTGGCGTGCTCATTCTAATTTTTACTTTATACACTTTATTTTTTTCATTATATTTTTGGATATAATTGCTTGGTTAAAAATCTATGATTGATATTACATTATATAGATTATACTCTCATCATAATCTTACTTCAGTATCAAGTGATAATATTACTTCAATATTAGTGTGCCTCAGGCTAGTTCCTTAAGGTTTAATAACCTTCACAAATATTTTAGTGGTATTAGAGCGAGATTCAAAAATAATGATTTAGAAAACTTTTGAAAATAAAAATGATCAATGGCTCACTTTAGAAATAAGAACAGCACATAAGGTTACTCATTTACTCGTCCTCCTTTAGTTGATAATATTTTATTTAATTTTTAGAAAATCTGCTTGTTTGCTTTCTTATAATTAATAGATTTTTGAATGTGGCATATGATTCAAACTGACTATTCTATACCATCACAAATTATTAAAGGAGCCAAAATAAACATTTCGTTACTAAATGGAGTAGAGAAGAACAAATTTATGATCAATTGAATGCTAAATTTTTGAATTATTTTTTCTATGCTTTAACTTTTGAAGATTATATGAGAGTATAGACCTATACAACTAGCAAAGATATTTGGGATAGACTATGCATTACATATGAAGGTACTAGTAAAGTCGAATATTCTAGGTTAAATTTATTACTGTATGACTATAAACTTTTCAGCATGAAACCTTATGAGACTATTTTAGACATATATACTAGATTTATCATGCTTTAGGTAGATAACTTTCAAACTTTGAAAATGTTAACAAAATTATACGTTGTTTACTTGATAAATTTGATGCCAAAATCACGATTATTTATGAATCAAAAGATTTGAATGCTTTTTCTATTGATAATCTAATCGACTCACTCATTACCTTCGAACAAAGTGTGAGTAAAAAACTTTTGGATGCAAGTGATGAGAAGACTATAGTGCTAAAAGATAAAGACATAGATAAATGTGGCTTAATAGATGATGAGAGTAAAGAGATAACTATGATAATAAGCAAATTCATAAGTGCATAGAAGCACAAGCATAATCATCAACAAAAGTGGAGCATAGGTAAAAATTGTAAAAATGTTAAGTTTTTCTCTTACATTATTTGCTTTTGGTGTAGAAAACCTGGACATCTAAAATATGAATGCCCAAATTTAAAAACTTATCATATAAAGAAAAAGGGCAAAAATAAGAAAAATGCAATAAAAGTAAATGATTAGAAGAAAAAAATATCCTGGGCAAACTTAGCTTCTAAATCATTAGAACATGAGCAAGATGATAAGGTAACAAACTTATGTTAAATCCTCAAGGATTTAATTGTTAATTCTGATTAGGTATAAGTATGTTAAGGTTTGTTTATGTATTTTGTGTGATTGTTTATTTATTTTGTGTTTTATTTTTATAATGTTTTACGCATAATTTCATATTTTAGTTTCTTTATATTTGTTATTATTTTCTTCTGCATGTATTTTAATTTTAGGTGTTATTTTATCTTTTTTTTTTGATAATGCCAAAGGGGAAGAATGTATTATGGCTGGTTGTATTTATGGTTTAGTTTTTAAAATTTTATCTTATTTACTTTTAAAAAAATTTTGTCTTAATTTTTTTTCCTTATTTTTAATATAATTCCTTTAGTAAGGGGGAGATTAGGAGAAAATATTTTTAGTTTGCAAATTCAACCAATAATATTTTCCGTCATAAAAAAGAGGGAGATTGTTGTAACTCGGACTCTCGAATTTATGATTTTGATGATAAAAAATATTATTGATTTTCTCTTTATTTTTTATAGTATTTATAGTGCATATTTATTTGTGTGCTAACTAATATTCCAGGTACAACATGCACCATGATGAAGTCATGGCTCAAGATGGGGTAGAATAAGTTATATTGAAAGAGTTTGTAATTTTCATTTATTTATTTTTAATTTTTTGAGTCAAGTCTTGTAAGGGTGTATGCTAGCCTAGTGACCATGCGTACATACACAAGGAGAGCAAAAATAATTTTAAATATTTATTTTTTATATGTCGTACTATATGATGTGCTAAGAGAGTTGTTATTTGCATGTTTTACATTCTTGCAAATTGTATAGTTTTGATGATTCCAAATATTATTGTTTTAATTTTTGTTTTCTCCTAACACAGTTTGAAAGATTTGTTTTTTTGCTCTTGTGTGAACTAACATTTTAGAAAAATCGAACTCCAAATTAATGTAGACTTCAATTCATTTTCAGCATGAGATAGTTTGTAAATTAAAGTTTGTACTTATCTTTATATTGAGTTTGAGAGGGAGTAATTGTAATTGTGTAGATAATCACACACACACTTGGAGAACAAGAAATTTATATTGATTGTACGGGACGAACGTAGTTCGTACGGGACGATTAAGTCAGTTATCCCCTTAGTAGAGCAATGGATAGAACAGGAAGTGAGAAAATTTTTTCTAAGTCCTGATCGTCCGGACGAAATTCCATATTCATTCCGGGACGAACTCCTCTGGATTCTCACTTTACACTGTTTGTCTAGACGAAATGCATGATTCGTCTATGGATGAAATCCTCCGAATTTCCAATTTGGTCTGGTCGTCCCGATGAAATGCATGATTCGTCTCTGGACGAAATCCTCTAGATTTCCAATTTGGTCTGTTCGTCCAGACGAAGTCCAAGTTCGTCCCTGGATGAACTCCTCTGGACTTTGAGTTTACACTAATCGTCAAGACGAAATTCACTATTTGTCTCTGGACGAAATCCTTTGTTCAAAAATCATCCAGAAAGAAGATATGTTGTCCCAGGACGAAGTGAATCAACACTTCAAATTTTGACGTCGTCCTGCACTTTTTGGGAACCGACCTATGGAATAATCGTTTGTACTGGACGAACCTAGTTCGTACGGGACGATGATCGGGTACAAAGTCATTTCATATCAATATACATTGGGTTCTTTCATAAACTTTTAAGTAAATGCATCCAGGATAATCCATGATCGTACGGGACGATCCACTGCGTGTTGACTTGAATATTTGCAATTTTTAGATGGTTTTTCTTGTCTCTTCTATATATAGTCCAATTTAGACTGTCACTAAATCTTTTTGCCCATTGATCTTCGTGCCTATTGAAAGAAGAGTCAATGAGAGAGTGTGAGAGAGCATTCTAAAGAAGATTCTTACTACTAGAGAGTGAGAAGGCTTCACTTGGTGGTTAAAGGTAAGAGTCTATACTTTTGATTTGGAATTACTTCATTCTTTTCTTTCTTCCTTCTAGATTTCTTGTGAGAAGATCTTTCAAGGAGATCCGGTTCTCTGCCGACACTTGGAGAGTGTGAACATTCGAAGGGTTTTGTGCTTACACTAGGAGAGTGTGAAAGGACGAAGGGTTCTCTGCCCACACTAAGAGAGTGTGAAAGGACAAAGGGTTCTCTACCCACACTAGGAGAGTGTGAACAGCCGAAGGGTTCTCTACCCACACTAGGAGAGTGTGAAAGGAAGGACGGTTCTCTGCCAATACTGGGATAGTGTAAAAGGACGACAATTCTCTACCGCACTGGGTAGTGGTGAAAAGAGTTTTTGTAAAGGCTTCTCCGCCTTGCTATGGGTGCTAAAGGAGAGTCACTAGTGATATTAGTGCAATACTTGGAGGGTGCCTCCTGAGAGTGGATATAGGTCTGGTATTGACCGAACAACAACTCTAATTTTGGTATTCTTTATTTTTTTGCTATTTTTATTTTAACGTTTAAAACTTGTGGTTGAAAAATCTATTTCTATAAAACTCACTAAAGTTAGTTTTCATTTCCAAATTTTAAGAGGGTAATTTTTTTTTTTAATTACTAATTCACCCCCCCCCCAATTGGTTAGCTGTGGGACATAAGCTTAGGTTTAACAACCTAATTCTTAGTGAACGAGTTTTCATAAGTGGTATCAGAGCATTGTTTCAAAATCATAAGTTTAGACTACTTTTTGATTAATGTAGATGGCTGCATTTGGAAATAGAAACACACCTGAGGGTTACTCTATAACTAGACCTCCACTGTTTGACAATATACCTTTTGATTTTTGGAAAACACGCATGTCTACATTTTTACAGTCACTTGATTTTCTTATGTGGATCTTAGTTCAGGAAGGTTTATACAAAACCAACTAGACTAGTTGATGGAGTTAGAGTTGAAACACCTTTTACATACTGGACAGTAGAAGAACGTGACTTAGCACAACTAAATGCCAAATGATTAAATAGTTTCTTTTGTGCTTTAAAATTAGAAGACTACATGAGGGTTTCCACTTGCAAAAGTGGAAAGGACATATGTGATTGACTTTGTATAACGTATGAGGGGACTAATGAGGTTAAACAATCTAGACTTAATATCTTGTTGCATGATTACAAATTTTTTTGCATGAAACCTAATGAATCTATTTCTAATATGTACACAAGATTCGCACAAATAGTCACTTCTTTGCATGCATTAGGTAGGGAACTAACGAATGCTAAAATGGTTAATAAGATTCTTCGTTGTTTGCCTACTGTTTATGATGCTAAAATTACTGTAATTACAGAGTCTAAAGATCTAAATATTTATTATATTGACAATCTTCTTGGTTCACTAATTTCTTACGAGCAAGGAGTTAGGCAAAGAAAGATTGATGTAGGTGAACCACGAAGGGAAAAGAACATTGCATTAAAAGTGGAAGAGTCTGAGAGTGAACACTCACAACCTGAGGATGAAGATGATATAACATTGATGACTAGACAATTCAGAAGCTTTCTAAAGAGGAAGCAGAAGAGACGCCAACAATGAAATAGAGGTAAATTCAATAAAAATGCTAAGGCTTCAAATGATGTGATTTGCTATGAGTACAGAAAACCTGGTCATATCAAGATTGAATGCCCAAAACTCGAAGCCACTCCTAGCAAGGAGAAGGTAGAGGAGAAACCAATTGCAAAGAAGGGCAGGAAGAAGTTTCAAAGAGCTTTCTGGGCGGACTCAGCTTCAGATTCATCAGAGACTAAAAAGGAAGAGGAAGTCACTAATCTGTGCTTAATGGCTGATAGTCTTGATCAGTCAGATCAAGAAGAGATATCTGACTTAACTTATGATGAACTGTTTGAAGTTTCTGATCACATGCATGAAGCATATAAGAAGATGAAGAAAATGCATGCTAGTCTAAGGTTAGAATTTGAAGAATTTAAAAAGGAACATGATATCCTTAGGAAAGATCATGCCTTAATTGACAACAACCACATGAATTTACTTAATGAGTTTGATGACATGAATAAAAATCATGAGAATTTAAAATCATCCTATGTACAACTTGAGAAAGATTTTAAGAACTTTAAGGATGAATTAGAGAGCAAATTATATAAAATCAATTATATGAATCAGGTCATGGAAGATATGAATTCTTTTTATAAATTGAAAATAAAATCTCTTGAGGATAATAGGATACCACCCAGTCTTGAAGATTTTACTAATACTATTTTGTATCCTAAATTTATGCAATCCCTGAATAGACAAACAAATGGTAGAAGACTTAGGAATCCTTTTACAAAAGTTAAATGTAATAATTATGGATTTTTAGGATATATAGCACATACCTATACTTTGAAGATGAAAAAACTAATTTGGTGTGGTGACCCAAGATGCATAAACCTAGACATATCATACATGCATCTGATTATAAATTGCCAAAAGGTGAACCCAAACTTATTTGGATTTCCAGGTCTAACATTTGATATTTTTGTAGGAATGCTCTTACAAAAGACCTCGTGAGAGCATATAATACCTGGACAGCGGATGTTCAAAGCATATTAATGGAGATACTGCTCAATTCATAATGCTGGAAGCCAGGAATGGAGGCAAGGTTACACTTGGAGATAATACCACAAATAATGTGGTTGGATCAGGTATGATTGGAAATTTTAAGAACTTTTTTATAGATAATATGTTATTGGTAGAAGGCTTAAAGCATAATTTGTTAAGTATAAGCCATCTATGTGATATGAGTTATTGTGTAAAATTTTTTCCTACTACCTGCATATTAAGCCTAAATGGTAAAGATGTTTTGAATGGAAAAAGGGTAAACAATGTTTATATGATAGATTTAAATTGCATTCAAACTCCTACTGCTTTTTGTTTGAAAACTGTATATGATGAGTCATGGCTTTGGTATAGGAGACTTTGTCATTATAGTATGAAAAACCTTAGGAGGATTACCCAAAATAACTTAGTGAGAGGTATATCTAAACTAGACTTTAATAAGGACCACCTTTGTGATCATGTAAATTAGGGAAGCAGGTGAAGTCTTCTTTTCAGTCCAAAAAGGATCTTAGAACTAGTAAACCATTGAAGATTTTGCATATGGATCTTTTTGGACCAATTGGAACTGTGAGTCTAGGAGGGAAGGTATACAGATTTGTGATTGTGGATGATTACTCAAGATTCATATGTGTTAGATTTCTATTTCATAAGAGTGAATCATTTGAGGAATTTAGAAATTTTTTGACTTGGATTTAAAAAAAACTAGGACGTGAAATTATTTATATACAAAGTGATCATAGAGGAGAATTTGAGAATGAAAAATTTGAGAAATTTTGTAAGGAGAAAGGAATTGTCACAACTTTTCTACACCTAGAATCCCTCAGTAGAATGGGATAGTCAAAAGAAAAAATAGAATATTAGTAGAAGCCGCTCGAGCAATGTTGGCAGAATACTCACTTCCTAAATATTTTTGGGCAGATGTAGTTAGCACTGCATGTTATGTTCTGAATAGGGTGAATGTGAGATCTAAATTGAATAAAACACCCTATGAGTTGCTAAAAGGGAGAACACCAAATTTGTCACATTTGCATGTTTTTGGTTGCAAGGTGTTCAGTCATAACAATGGAAAATCTGCCTTAGGATAATTTGATCCCAAATGAGATGAAGAAATTTTTGTTTGATACTCACGTGTTGTAAAATCTTATAGAGTATTCAATATAAGAACTTTGGTAATTGAGGAGACCATAGATGTCGTATTTGATGAATCTAGAAATATGGAAGAGCTAAATGTTGAAGAAGATGAAATTGAGATAAACTCCCAAAAGATTGATAAAATGAATTTGAAAGAAAATTTGGAAGAGAATTATGTGAGGGTGTAAGGACTAGGCGTGCATTAAACAAAGAAGTCAATCATTCAACCTTCATTTCAACTATAGAACCCACTAATATTGATCAAGCACTTTCTGATGAATTAATAATTTTGGCCATGCAAGAAGAGTTGAATCAATTTGTAAGAAATAAAGTTTGGGAATTAACTATAAGGCCAAAGGATTAAAGTGTAGTTGGAACTAAGTGGGTATTCAAAAATAAAATGAATGACTCAGGAGTAGTCATTAGAAATAAGGTTATATTAGTAGCTAAGGGGTATAATCAAATTTAAATGATTGATTTTGAGGAGACTTTTGCCCCTGTAGCTAGACTTGAAACAAATAGGGTTTTGCTAGCCTTTGCCTGTTTTAGAGGATTTAAATTGTATCAAATGGATGTCAAAAGTGCCTTTTTAAATGGGGTAATTCAAGAGGATATTTTTGTAGAATAACCTTTAGGTTTTGAAAATTCTAAATACCCAAATCATATTTTCAAATTGAAAAAGGCATTATATGGATTGAAACAGACACCTAGGGCTTGGTATGAGAGGTTGAGCACCTTTCTACTTGAAAGATCTTTTAAAAAAGGAAGTGTGGATACAACTCTCTTTTTGAAGAAATGTGGAAAGGATATACTCATTGTTCAAATTTATGTGGATGATATCATTTTTGGATCTTCAAATAAAAATCTCTGTGTTGATTTTCTAAAATAATGGGTAGTGAATTTGAGATGAGTCTAATGAGAGATTTGAGTTACTTTCTAGGATTTAACATTAAGCAAATTGAGGAAGGTACATTTCTTAGTCAGTCAAAGTATGTTAAGGACATCCTCAAAAAGTATGAAATGGACAATGCTGAACCTGTTAGTACACCAATGAGTTCCTCAGTTCAGTTGGATAAGGACCCTAAGGGAAAATATGTTGATCAAAAGAAATTTAGAGGGATAATTGGATCTTTGCTTTACTTGATAGCTAGCCGCCCCGATATCATGTTTAGTGTCTATTTGTATGCTAGATTTCAATCAGATCGAAAAGAATCACATTTGACAGCAGTGAAAATGATTTTAAGATATCTGTTAGGAACTCAGAACTTAGGAATATGATATCCTAAGTTTAGCTCTTCATTTGAAATAATTGGTTATTCAGATTCTGACTTTGCAGGTTGTAGGGTGGATAGAATGAGCACTTCTGGAACATGTCAATTTATTAAAAATTCTCTAATCTCTTGGTCCAGTAGAAAACAAAATTCATTAGCCCTATCTACTACAGAAGCTGAATACATTACATTAGAAAGTTGTGTGGCACAAGTACTTTGGTTGAAACAACAGTTGATTGATTTATGATTGACTATAGGCACTATTCCAATTTATTGTGATAACACTAGTGTTATTTGTATTTCTAAAAATCCTATTCAACATTCAAGAACCAAACATATAGACATAAGGCATCATTTCATAAGGGATCATGTATACAAAGGAGAAATTGATCTCACTCATGTTTCAACTGAAAATTAACTTACAGACATTTTTACAAAACCTTTAGCCTTTGATACTTTCAGTGCATTAAGAACAAGGCTTGGTGTGATTGATTTGAATGCTTAAATAAAAATATGTTTGCAACATTGATATTTGTTTTCTAGTTAAATGTTTTTGTGTTATTTATGAGTTTTTGATTTTATATGTGTGATTTTTTCTTTTAGAGTTTATGTTTTTTCATTATTTTGTGCTTTTAGTGTGTTTTGTGTCTTAATTTTAATTGATTGCAAAACAAATTTGAATTTTTTTGAGTGACAATCATCCGGGACGAAATTTTTTTGTACGGGACGATGTATGTAAGGTGACAAATTATAGAATTTTGAACCGTTTGAGTGCAGTTTTCTGTATTTTATTATCACTTCATCTATACGATCGTCACGATCGTCCGGGATGAAATGTTTTTCAAATGACGGGACGAATGAATAAAGAGTTGAATGGATAAGGTAGTTTTGAATAAGAACTTTGTACGTACGAACATTTGATTCGTCTGGACGAACATATGTCGGTTCGATGTAGGGGATGGTTTCAACTGTTATTAAAATGATATAAGTTCTGATCGTCCTAGGATGAACACGTATTCGTCTGTACAATCAAACTAGTCAAAAGTCTGTACGAAAGGATGCTTCGTAGTTGTGTTGATTACAAAAAGCCATTTCGTTTTGACGGTTTGGATCGTCCAAACAAAATTTTTTTGTACAGGACAAATTGAAAATTTTGTATGGGACGAACTTGTTTTGTCTGGTACGAACATATCCTTTTTCAATAAATTGATGGGGTTTTTAACTGAACAGTCACACTCTCATATCACTTTCAAACCTTTCTTTCCTTAGATCTATCAATGGCAAGTTCTAGCAAGCATCAAAAGAGTCTGGCTATGGGTCCACCTAAAAATTCGTCTGAAAATTTTCTGTCTAAAGCCAATGAAGAATCTTTTGCTAGATTTGTCTCCGCAAAAATCACCCCGTCTAGAGTACTTCTTCAGGAACAGTTAACTTTTAAGGTAATGCACTTGTTTGCCTCTACTCAATTTGGGTTAATCCTCACTTTAGTCCACTTCTACAACAAAGAAACCTTTCATTACTTTTTAGCAAACATGTCTTTCAACCCTGACCATTCTGTCATCAGTTCCTTTGTTTTTAAAAGGAGAGTTGAAATTACTAAGGCTGACCTAGGTATCTTTTTGAACTTAAGGACTGAAGGAATAAGACCACTCACCTTAACCACTTCTAATTTTGATTGGACTGAAGTAAATCAAGTGATTAGAGAAGTTAATTTTAAGGAACATCTGCCTTAGGTAGCAACTCTAGTTCGCGATGCTTGTATCATCTAGCACGTTCTTAGAACTTCCATAATACCTAAAGCTGGTGATAGAGTCAATATTACTCCTCTTCTTTCTATTGTTACCTACTAAATTATGACCAAACAACCTATAGATTAGGCCCAACTCTTAATTGACTACATTTATGGACTCTCTGAAATTGGTCATGTCGCACATAAAAGAAAGAAGAACATTGCCCTAGGATATCTAGTAGCCTACATTCTAAAAAAGAAGTACGATTTGATTCATCCAGACCAAGAATTTGAAGAACCCCTCTACTACAATTATGCATCCTTTAGAGCAATCTTCAATAAGGAGGAACCACGAAAAACTCATGTTATTATTAGTGAATCAGAAGAAGAAGCTGAGCCTACACATGCTAGTGAACCAAATTATCAAGATTTGGTTCAAAGATTTGACAGTTTAGAGACTCATTTTGATCAAAGGTTTGATCAAATTGAAGCTCATTTGCAGCTGCAGGATATACAATATAATCAAGAAATGAGATTTATGCGCGATCAAATAAATGACATAAATTCCAATATGCTTATGATCAGTAGTTATTTCAACTTCTTTGGTGCTACACCTCCTCCTCCTCCTCCAGATCAGAGTCCGTCTGAGTGACTGTTGCATTTGTTTTGTGTGTTTTCTGTAGTTTATGTGTTAGTTGTTCTCTTAAGAAAGTTTGTTGTATTTTCTTTTCTTTAGATGTTTTGTTTTTATATTGATATCTTGAGTTAGACTGTAATTTCATCACATTGATATCAATATATGATCTTATGTTTTTGGCTTTAATATTATTGAAATGTGTGGTAGCAATATGAAAATCATTAGATTTTTAATCTTAATAGTGTTATATCTTGAATTGTAAGTTAAAATTAAATTCATTAGAAAATCTAATTTTTCTAAATTTAAGTTTTGCTTATAACTTGATGTTATTAAGATTATCAATCCATGTCTCTTATTTAGACTACATTATTGTTAATATTATTATTATTGCAAGTGTGATGTTTTTCTTATTTTGTATTTCACTTATCAATTAATATTTATGTACTTAGAAATATTTGAAATTTTAGATTATTCTTTTTGGAAAGAATACGATTACTCTTGAAAATTTTATAAAAATGTACAAAAATTAAAAGTAATGCGTAAAAGTTTGCAATGTGAAAAAGAGGCACAAAATAAGTTCAAAGTGAAAAGATGAATAAAAAATGTGCCCCAAATTTGAAAAAGATGCGCAAAGCGTCACATGTTGTAGTTATTTCTTTCCAGACTCTTTTAATCTCTTAATTCAAATTGATCTTATGTTCATTTATATTTTATATTGAAATATGAAATATACAATTTTTTATTCATCATTCTTGCAATGATTTTCTCTATATTAATGACTAAATTGAACCATATTTTTGATAATTTTTTTTTATTATCTAAGTTATATCTCTTCTTAAATTGTATGAATTTTTATAATTTGCCTAATATTTTAATTTTATTTGCATAACTTATTTCAATCACTTTCAAGATTAAATTATCAATTGCTTTTCATATCTCTGCTTACATTTCACGTCTTTTTCTTCTTCACTTTTTGCTGTTGTCAAAAAGGGGGAGAAATTGTTTGTTTCGTTAGTTTGTATGTTATTGTATGCGTGTTTTTATTTTGTTTTGTTTTTGTGTAAAATTTTTTGAAAAATAAAAAATTTTGATTCAATGCCTCATTATTTTCATGTATTCATCAATTCAGGGGGAGTTTAGGAGATTCTTAGAATTTGAAATCCTACAAACAATAATTGTTTTGCCATCATAAAAAAGGGGGAGAATGTTAAGAGAGTTGTTATTTGCATGTTTTACATTCTTGCAAATTGTATAGTTTTGATGATTCCAAATATTATTGTTTTAATTCTTATTTTCTCCTAGCATAGTTTGGAAGATTTATTTTTTGCTCTTGTATGAACTAACATTTCAGAAAAATCGAACTCCAAAATTAATGTAGACTTCAATTCATTTTCAGTATGAGATAGTTTGTAAATTGAAGTTTGTAATTATCTTTGTATTGAGTTTGAGAGGGAGTGATTGTAATTGTGTAGATAATCACACACACACACTTGGGGAATAAGAAATTTATATTGATCATATGGGATGAACGTAGTTCGTACGGGACGATCAAGTCAGTTATCCCCTCAGTAGAGCAATGGATCCAACAGGAAGTGAGAAAATTTTTTCTAAGTCTTGATCATTCGGATGACATTCCATATTCGTCCTGGGATGTACTCCTTTGGATTCTCACTTTACACTATTCATCCAGACAAAATGCATGATTCGTCTCTGGACGAAATCCTTTGGATTTCTAATTTGGTCTGTTCGTCCAGACGAAATGCATGATTCGTCTCTGGATGAAATCCTCTGGATTTCCAATTTGGTCTATTCATCCAGACGAAGTCCAAGTTTGTCCCTGGATGAACTCCTATGGACTTTGAGTTTATACTAATCGTTGAGACGAAATTCACTATTCGTCTCTGGAAAAAATCCTCTGTCCAAAAATCATCCAGAACGAAGATATGTCGTCCCAGGACGAAGTGAATCAACACTTTGAATTTTGAATTCGTCCTGCAATTTTTGGGAACCTACCTATGGAATAATCATTCGTACCAGACGAACCTAGTTCGTACGGGATGATGATTGGGTACGAAGTCAATTCGTATCAATATACATTGAGTTCGTTCATAAGCTTTTAAGTAAATTCTTCCAGGACGATCCATGATCGTACGGGACGATCCACTGCTTGTTGACTTGAATATTTATAGTTTTTAGACGGGTTTTCTTGTCTCTTCTATATATAGTCCAATTTAGACTGCCACCAAATCTTTTTGCCCATTGATCTTTGTGCCTATTGAAAAAAGAGTCAAGGAAAGAGTGTGAGAGAGCATTCGAAAGAAGATTCTTACTACTGGAGCGAGAAGGCTTCACTTGGTGGTTAAAGGTAAGAGTCTATACTTTTGATTTAGAAATACTTCACTCTTTTCTTTCTTCCTTCTAGATTTCTTCAGAGAAGATCTGTCAAGGATATCCGATTCTCTGTCGACACATGGAGAGTGTGAACAACCGAAGGGTTCTCTGCCTACACTAGGAGAGTGTGAAAGGACGAAGGGTTCTCTGCCCACACTAGGAGAGTGTGAAAGGACGAAGGGTTCTCTACCCACACTAGGAGAGTGTGAACAGCCAAAGGGTTCTCTGCCCATACTAGGAGAGTGTGAAAGGAAGGACGGTTCTCTGCCAACACTGGGGATAGTGTAAAAGGATGACGGGTCTCTGCCTCACCGGGTAGTGATGAAAAGAGTTTTTATAAAGGCTTCTCCGCCTTGCTGTGGGTGTTAAAGAAGAGTCACTAGTGGTATTAGTGCAATACTCGGAGGGTGCTTCTGGGGAGTAGATGTAGGTTTGGTTTTGACCGAACCACTATAAATTTGGTGCTTTATTTTTCCGCTATTTTTATTTTAACGTTTACAACTTGTTGTTGAAAAATCTATTTCTATAAAACTCACTAAAGTTAGTTTTCATTTCCAAATTTTAAGAGGGTATTTTTTTTTTTAAATTACCAATTCACCCCCCTCTTGGTTAGCCGTGGGATATAAGCCTGGGTTTAACAACCTAATTCTTAGTGAACGAGTTTCAATAATATGGATCTTGTTGTATGATCTCATGTAAAAGGAATTAATTAAAATATTATATTTTTCTAAATAAATGATTTTAAAATATAATTATTCATACAATATGAACACCATATCATACTAGACAATCTATTATAATTAGAAACACCTTTGGTCATTAAATTAGGTAAAATTTTGAATTTGAAAAGTTACTCTATTTGCACTATATGATGTTTAAAATATTACCTAACTTAATCCTTATTAATCAATTGAATATGCTTAATTTTGATATTTTGATCGTACTGTATGAACTGGATCATACTGTACAATCAACATAGACAAATTTTGGTTATCCCATGATCCATCTTGGACGAACAACATTTCAGTTAACTAATCGTATGATACGATTGGTCATTCATATTGATGTTCGTACACCACTAACATGCAAATTTGAACTGATCCTATTGTACTAATTGGTGATCGTATAATACTAATAGGTCAAATTTTACATATCGTACTAGACGATCATGACATCGTACTGTACGATTGTTGACAATTGAATTGAATTTTTAGGGTTTTTAAAGCCCTATATTTCAACTTTCTCATAAGACTTTGTAATAGTCTTTTGAGCATTCATTGAGTTATTTTCTTCTTAAAAAAGATTGAAGAGAGAGCTTAATTTGGGCTAGGGAGAGAAATGGTAGAGTTTGTAGGAGAGGGAGAAGATCCTTGTGGGCTTCAAGGGAGTGTGAGAGGGGGTTTTCACATGATTGCTCCAACAAAGTTGCACCTAAGTTCCTCCAAGAGTCAAGGTTTGTCTTGAGGAAAGCTTTGGGAAGGAGACCTCTTTGGTGTCAAAAGCCCCAGCTACTCCACTACACCGGGGAAGGTGAAAGTGATTCTATGTTCTCTACCTCACTGGGAGGGTGAAAAGGAGTCAAGGTTCTCTATCTCATTAGGAGGGTGAAAAGGAGTCAAGGTTCTCTTCTTTACTAGAAAGGTGAAAATGAGTCAAAGTTCTTTGCTTGTGAAAGGAGTACGACCCTCTACCGCACTGGTTTGGTGGAAGAGAGTTTATAAGGGATTCTCCGCATAGCTGTGGGGGCTGAAGGAGAGTCATTAAAGAGTTTAGTGCAATACCTAGAAAGGAGGACTTTGGGGAGTGGACATAGGTCATGGTTTGACCGAACCACTATAAATCTGGTGTGCTCATTCTAATTTTTACTTTATACACTTTATTTTTTCAAATTATATTTTTGGATTTAACTGCTTGGTTGAAACTCTATGATTGATATTACATTATATTAATTATACTATCATCATAATCTTTATAAATTTTGATAAGTGTAATAGCTTCCACATCAAGTGATAGTATTGCTTACATCTTAGTGTGCCTTAGGGACAATTTATTGAGGACTTATAACCCCCTTGAACTTTCACCAAGGTCCTTCAGTTAAAGATAATCCAATTTAAACTAGTTAAAATCCTGATTTATATTCAACTTGCTTAGTGGATTGCACTATGCATTACACCTGACCTTCAACCTCAGATCTTACAAAAAAAAAAAAAAAAAAAAAAAAAAAAAAAAAAAAACTATCATAGGAGCCTCATACACTAAACTTATCAACCCTAGCTCGCCCAGGGTAGGGTTGACCCAACTAACTTAGTTTAATTAGCTCTAACTAGCTCAATTGATCAAACCTATGCATTGAAATAATATAAATCCCATCTCTACACCAAATTAAATTAAATAATGCTCCTCATAAATTGGACATGTTTGGTCCACCTATCTTGATTAAATGTTGACCTGGTCAACCAAGCCCAAGACTGGTCAAACTAGCCTAGCTTGGGCCATACCATTGTATATGTTCAATTCAACCCCTTATATTATTCAATCTCAATCCATTTGACATCCTAAACACACCAGAAGTATGGACGAGTTACCATTACAAGTTGACATGGTCAACTCCCCAAAAAAGGTCAAATCCATGCATATAATGTCTTCTCATTGTAAACTTCAAATTCATTCAATCTAAACCATTGGATTAAATCCCAATAGCCTCTTAGGATCCTACATAGTTTATCCTAAGTTGTTTGACTCACTTAGTCAAAGTTGTCAAAATCTCCAAAAAATCCTAAATGGTCAAACGCAAGTTAACCATGGTATTCTCCATGTAAAATTTAATTCCACTCAACCAAATATATGTAATTTGATTCAAATAACACCTAGATGTTTGCTAGACCCTAAACTAGGTGGGTTAACTAAGTTTGACTAGTCAAATAATCTAAATTCTAAATAATAGTTAAATGTCAAACCTCCCTAAATTTATAAAAACCCTTTTAACTAGTTGGATTAAATGGCTTGGCTCAACTCTAAAATGTTTCTAGAGCTAATTGTTGACCTCGATTTTATCAAATCCTTGGGTCTGGAAGGTTGACTTGGTCAAATTGACCAAGCCAGAGCCCAAGGCCACTCCCAATCAATTCAGTGGGTCAAACTGAGTCTGTTGAGCCCAGACTCAGGTCCTAGGTCAACCTGGTTGACCAGGTCAACCAAGGTTGACCCAATTAGACCCTGATTCCCTTCTAATTGATTTCAAACCAAATTCAGAGCTCTTCGAGCTCATTTCTTCCTTATATTGGACACAGATGGTCAGACCAACTTTGATGAGCTTAGACCTGAGTCCTGGGTCAACCCAGTTGACCAAGTCAATATGGTTTGACTCATTTGGACCCTTTAAGCCTAAAACTGACTTTGAACCAATTCAAACCTTGGCTTGGCTCAACCCCCCATTCCCTTTGACTTACTTGACTGATTTGACCAAGTAAAACTTTGAATTGGTCAAATCAAGCCTTTAATAGGTTAAATTAACCTATTTAAAGCCAATTAAAGCCCATTTAAGGCTCTAATTGATTCCCTATGATTCAAAATTCAAAACCATGGCCATCATGACTCAATTTCCCTCCTAATTGAAGGAAGATGATGTTGAGTCCAGTAATTAGGTTGTTAAGCCTAAGTAAATGTCCAAAGGCTACCAAGAGGGGGGGTGAATTGGTAGTTTTAAAAATTTTAAACCCTCTTAATGTTAAAGTTGAACCGAAATAAAATTTTCTTTTAAGGTTAGTAGAAAAATGTTTTTCAACCACAGAGTTGTTAAAACTGAAATTTAAAGTGCGGAAACGTAAAAGCTGTAAAGTAAATGACACCATATTTATAGTGGTTCGGTCTATAACCAGACCTACATCCACTCCTCAGAGGCGCCCTCTGAGTATTGCACTAATACCAATAGTGACTCTCCTTTTGCACCGACAGCAAGGCGGAGAAGCCCTTACAACACACTCTTTTCACCACTCCCCGGTGCGGCAGAGAACCGTCCGTCCTTTTACACAAAACCCAGTGTTGGCAGAGAACCGTCGTCCTTTCACACCCTCCAAGTGTAGGCAGAGAACCTTCGTCCTTTCACACTCTCCTAGTGTGGGCAGAGAACCCTTCGTCCTTTCACACTCTCCTAGTGTGGGCAGAGAACCCTTCGTCTGTTCACACTCACCAAGTGTTGGCAGAGAACCCTTCGGCTGTTCACACTCTCCAAGTGTCGGCAGAGAACCGGATCTTCTTGAATGATCTTCTCACAAGAATCTAGAAGGAAGAAAGAAAAAGAGTGAAGAAATCCAATTTCACAAGTAGAGACTCTTACCTTAGCAATCCAAGTGAAGCCTTCTCGCTCCAGTGGTAGGAATCCTCCTTTGAATGCTCTCTTCCACTCTCTCCTTGGCTATTCTCTCAATAGGCACGAAGATCAAATGACAAAAAGATTGGGTGGCAGTCTAATTTGGACTATTTATATAAAAGACAAGTGAAACCGCCCAAAAACTGCAAATATTCAATTCTGTACGCAGTGGATCGTCCGGTACGATTCTGGATCGTCCTGGACGATTTTACTTAAACGATCTGAAACGACCCAATTTGTATATGTGTACGAACTGACTTTCGTACAGCTGATCGTCCTGTACGAACTTGGTTCGTCCAGTACGAACGGTTATTGCAAGGTCGGTTCTAGAAACTGCTGAAAACTGTTCTAAGTCGGTTTATCGTTTGAACGAAAATGTGATCGTCTGGACGAAAATTTTCCAGAGAGCTGATCGTCCTGGACGAATATTTATTTCGTCTGGACGAACTTTTTCCAGTGAACCCATCGCCTGGGACGATGATTTGTTTTCGTTCGGACGAAAAAATTTCCAGAGAGCTGATCGTCCTGTACGATATTTATTTTCGTCTGTACGAAATTTTTCCAGTGAACCCATCGCCTCGTACGATGGTCAAAATTCGTCTGGACGAAAATTATCCAGAGAACCCATCGCCTGGGACGATGATAAATTTCGTCCTGGACGAATAGGACTTAGAAAATTTTTTTCAAAGCAAGTTCCTATTCGTTCCAAGTGTTCTATAGGAGATAACTGACAGATCGTCCAGTACGATAAATATCGTCCTGTACGATCAGTATAGAATTTCAAGATCTCCTTATTTGTGTGTGTGTGTGTGTGAGATTTTATTCACTCAATTACAATCACTCCCTTTCAAAATTAATTAAAAAAAAAATCAATTAAACAAAATATCTCATGTTGAATTTGAATTGAAGTTTTCGTAGTCTGGAGTCTGATTTTCCTGAAATGTTAGTACACACAAGAGCAAGTGCAAATCTTCTGAAATTGTTAGGAGATAACTATACATTTGAACAATAATGTTTGGAATCATCAAAACTACATAAGTTGCATAAATATAACTCATTCAAATAGCAACTATTCAAACAATCTCCCCCTTTTTTGATGATGGCAAAACAATTATTATTAGTATGGTTTCAAGTTAAAACACATCTTTTATCTCCTAAACTCCCCCTGAATTTATGAGTACATTAAAATAAGGAGGCATTAAAGAACAATATTTAACGAACAAAATTTTTATTTTTTTTCAAAAATTTTAACACAAACTTGCAACACAAAAACTTGCAAACAAAACATACCACAAACACAAACATACACAAACTAATAATTTCTCCCCCTTTTTGACAGCAACAAAAAGTGAAGAAGAAATAGACAAGAAATGTAAGTAATTGTATGAAAATTCATTTGAATATTTAATCTAAATGGTGATTGATATAAGGTATGCAATTTTCAACTAAAAACATTAGGTCAATCATAGAAATTCAGGAGATTTAAAAACTGATATAACATTGTAAGTAAGAAGAATTTAGCAAAGACATGATTCAATTTAGACATTTCAATATAGAAAATCATTACAAGAGAGATGAAGAAAAAAAAATTCTATATTTCAAAATTCAAAAGAATATAAATGAACATAAGATCAATTTGAATTAAGAGATTGAAAGAATTTGGAAAGAAGAGAATTACCACATGTGGCGCTTTGCGCATCTTTTTCAAACTTTTGAGCACATTTTTGTGCATCTATTGATATTGAGTTGTTTTTTTTGTGCTCTCTTTTTCATATTTGCGAACCATTGCGCATTTCTTTTGATTTTTGTACTTTTTGTACAATTTTCAAGAGTAATTTAGACCAATTCTTTCCAAAATCAATAATCTAAAATTTCAAATATTTCTAAGTACATAAATATTATTTGAACAAGGAAATACAAAATAAGTAAACATCTAAATTGCAATAATAATTTTAACTTTTATGTAGTCTAAATGAATAGACATGAATTTAAAAATTCTAATTACAACAAGTTATAAACAACTTTTAAACTTAGAAAGACTAGATTTTCTAATGTAGATAATCTCAAATTACGATCTAATTTAAGCACGATGAAGATTAAATAATACTAATGAAATTCATAAAAATTAACCACATTTCAATAACAAATCAATACTGAAACAAGTGCGAAATGCATTGATTTATATGAAAGGATTACATTTCACAAAAATTAAACACAACATAAAGTACAAGACACAAACATTAAACAAAAAAAACACTAACAAAAACATTAACAAAACAAGACATAAAAAAAATGAGAAACAAACACAACAACACAACAAAAATACAACACAAGAACAACAAAAACACATAAAATCATCTCTACTGTTCTGGAGGAGGAGGAGGAGGAATGCCACCGAAAAGGTTAAAGTAGGAGGCCATCAACATTACATTGGTATTGATATCATGTACTTCATTTCTAATAACACCAATGTCATGTTGTTGCTGCACAAGTTGAGCATCAAATTGATCAAATCTTTGATCAATATGAGTCTCTAATCGATCAAATCTCTCAATCAGATTCTGATAATCTGACTGAGGTGCAGAGGTATGCTCTCCTTCTTCTTCTTCTTCTTCTTCTTCTGAAGCACTGTCATGTGCTCTCCCTTTATCTTTTCCTTCCTTGAAGAGCAGTCTAAATGATGCATTGTTATAGTAAACTGGCTCTTCATATTCCTCATCAGGATGCACTATATTGTATTTCTTCTCCAAAATGTAAGTAATCAAGTGCCCTAATGAAATGTTCTTCTTCTTCTTTCTGATCAGCATGTCCTATTTCTGAAAGCCCATAGATATGATCTATGATGAGTTGGGCTTCATCAATAGGATGTCTTGACATGATTAAAAAGGTTAGACAAGAAAGGAGAGGAGTGATGTTAATCCTATCACCAGCTTTAGGAATAATTGAGGATCTAAGGATATGCTGGATGATTCGGGCATCTTGAGTCATACCTGAGACTCTAGCAACATGATTGTCAATTGCATTTCCTCTAATTATGTTATTGATTTGAAACCATTTGAAAGAGTTTTCTGACATTAGGGTGTGGGCTCTATATCCCCCTCAGTTCTTAAGTTTAAAAATGCACCAAGATCGTGCTTGGTGATCTCAACCTTCTTCTTAAAAACAAAAAAGAACTAATGATAGAGTGGTCAGAATTGAAACTCATGTTGGCAAGGAAGTAATGGTAGGTTTGTTTGTTGTAGAAGTGGACGAGAGAAAGAATGAACTGAAATTGGGTTGAGGCGAAAAGGTGCATTACCCGATATTTCAACTCTGCTGGGATAAGAATGCGAGACGGAGTGATTTTTGCAGAGGCAAAACGAGGAAAAGATTCCTCATTTTCTTTAGAAAGAAAGTTGTCTGGGGCATTCCTATTGGGTTTCTTCACCAAAACCTTTTGTCTCTTGCTAGAGGAGGCCATTGTTGATTTGATGTTGAAAGGGATTGAGAAAGAGATTTGAAAGTGTGATTTTCAAGTTTGAAAAGCCTTCATATTTAAAGGAAAAATGATACTTTCGTCCTGGACGAAAATATTCGTCCTGGACGAAACATAATAGTTCGTCTGGACGAAGTAGGTTCGTACAGACGATCCAATTCGTCCAAAATGTAACGGCTTTTCGTATTCAACACAACTTACGATGCGTCCCTTCGTACAGGCTTTTTGACTTGACCGATCGTACAGACGAAAAAAATTTCGTACAGACGATCGAAAAGTATTTCGTTTTAATGACTCTTGAAAACCGTCCCCTACAATGAATCGACACATGTTCGTCTGGACGAACAAAAATTTCGTACAGACGAAGTTCGTATTAAAAACTGTTTTATCCACTCAACCGCTGCATTCAATCGTCCCGACGTTTGAGAGAAAAAAAAATTCGTCCTGGACGATCACAGATCGTACAGACGATCCAATAAAAACTGCTCTAAAAAACGGTTTAAATTTTTCGCAAACTGTTCCTTTACACATCGTCCCGTACGAAAATATTTCGTCCTGGACGATTTCCTCAAAAAAAAATTTTGATTTTTAAATTTTTAATTTAACAAAAATCAACAAAAAAAAAAAAATCAAAAAACACAGAAAAAAACATAAGACAAAATCATAAATCCAAAAACAATTCATTCAAAAACACACAAAATTCACAAAATCACAAAAAACAAAACACAACAAGTATCAATGTTGCAAAGACATTTTGTTAAGCATTCAAATCAATAACACCAAGCCTTGTTCTTAAAGTACTGAAGGTATCAAAGGCTAAAGGTTTTGTAAAAATGTCTGCAAGTTGATTTTCAGTTGAAACATGTATGAGTTCAATTTCTCCTTTGGATACATGATCCCTTATGAAATGATGCCTTATATCAATGTGTTTGGTTCTAGAATGTTGAATAGGATTTTTTGAAATACAAATAGCACTAGTATTGTCACAATAAATTGGAATAGTGCCTATAGTTAATCCTAAGTCAATCAACTGTTGTTTTAACCAAAGTACTTGTGCCACACAACTTCCTAATGCAATGTATTCTGCTTCTGCAGTAGATAGTGCCACTGAATTTTGTTTTCTACTAGACCATGAAACTAATGAATTTCCAATGAATTGACATGTTCCAGAAGTGCTTTTCCTATCCACTCTACAGCCTGCAAAGTCAGAATCTGAGTAACCAATAATTTCAAATGAAGAGCTAAACTTTGGATACCAAATTCCTAAGTTTTGAGTTCCTAGTAGATATCTTAAAATCCTTTTTACTGCTGTCAAATGTGATTCTTTTGGATCTGATTGAAATCTAGCACATAGGCAAACACTAAACATAATATCTGGTCGGCTAGCTGTCAAGTAAAGTAAAGATCCAATTATCCCTCTAAATTTCTTTTGATCAACAGATTTTCCCTTAAGGTCTTTATCCAACTGAACTGAAGAACTCATTGGTGTACTAACAGGTTTAGCATTGTCCATTTCATATTTTTTGAGGATGTCCTTAATATATTTGTTTTGACTAAGAAAAGTACCTTCCTCAAGTTGCTTAATGCTAAATCCTAGAAAGTAATTTAAATCTCCCATTAGACTCATTTCGAATTCATTACTCATTGTTTTAGAAAAATCATCACAAAGATGTTTATTTGAAGATCCAAAGATGATGTCATCCACATAAATTTGAACAATAAGTATATCCTTTCCAATTTTTCTTAAAAAGAGAGTTGTATCCACACTTCCTTTTTCAAAAGATCTTTCAAGTAGGAAGGTGCTTAACCTCTCATACCAAGCTCTAGGTGCCTGTTTCAATCCATATAATGCCTTTTTTAATTTGAAAACATGATTTGGAAATTTAGAATTTTCAAAACCTGGAGGTTGTTCTACAAAAACATCTTCTTCAATTACTCCATTTAAAAAGGCACTTTTAACATCCATTTGAAACAATTTAAAACCTTTAAAACAGGCAAAGGCTAGTAAAACCCTAATTGCTTCAAGTCTAGCTACAGGAGCAAAAGTTTCCTCAAAATCAATTCCTTCAATTTGATTATACCCCTTAGCTACTAATCTAGCCTTATTTCTAATGACTACTCCTGAGTCATTCATTTTATTTTTGAACACCCACTTGGTTCCTACAACACTTTGATCTTTTGGCCTTGTAGTTAGTTCCCAAACTTTATTTCTTACAAATTGATTTAACTCTTCTTGCATGGCCAATATCCAAAATTCATCTGAAAGTGCTTGATCAATGTTAGTGGGTTCAATGGTTGAAATAAAGGCTGAATGATTGACTTCCTTGTTTAATCCACGCCTAGTTCTAACACCCTCACTTGGTTCACCTATAATTAATTCCTTTGGGTGATTTTTAGAAAATCTCAAATCTCTAGGCAAAGGGTCTTCTCTTTCTATATTTTCTTCCACATTTTCTTCCAAATTTAATCTATCAATCTTTTGGGAGTTTTCTTCAATTTCTTCTTCAACAACTTTTGGCTCTTCCATATTTTCATTTTCATCAAAAACAACATGTGTGGTTTCTTCAATGACTAAAGTTCTTTTGTTGAATACTCTATAAGATTTTCCAACACTTGAATATCCAACGAAAATTCCTTCATCTGATTTTGGATCAAATTTTTCCTAAGGCAGATTTTCCATTATTATGTATGAACACCTTGCAACCAAATACATGTAAATGAGATAAATTTGGTGTTCTACCTTTTACCAATTCATAGGGTGTTTTATTCAAATTTGATCTCACATTTACCCTATTCAGAACATAGCATGCAGTGCTAACTGCCTCAGCCCAAAAATATCTAGGAAGAGAGTATTCTGCTAACATTGCTCGGGCGGCTTCTATTAATGTTCTGTTCTTTCTTTCAACTACTCCATTTTGTTGAGGAGTTCTAGGTGCAGAAAAATTGTGATCAATCCCCTTTTCTTTACAGAAATCTTCAAATCTTTCATTTTCAAATTCTCCTCCATGATCACTTTGTATAGAAATTATTTCACATCCTAGTTTTCTTTGTATCCAAGTTGAAAAATTTCTGAATTCCTCAAATGATTCACTCTTATGAAAAAGAAATTTAAACCCAGGTGAATCTTGAAAAATCATCTACTATTACAAATCCATATACCTTTCCTCCTAGACTAACCGTGCTTACAGGTCCAAAAAGATCCATGTGAAGAATTTCTAAAGGTTTACTGGTCCTAAGATCTTTATTGGACTTAAAAGAGGACTTCACTTGTTTTCCTAATTGACATGCATCACATAAGTGGTCCTTATTAAAGTCTAGTTTAGGTATTCCTCTAACCAAATTCTTTTGGGTAATTTTTCTAAGATTTTTCATACTAGAATGACAAAGTCTCCTATGCCAAAGCCATGATTCATCAGAAACAGTTTTTCAAACAAAAAGCAGTAGGAGATTGAATACAATTTAAATCTAGCATGTAGACATTGTTCACCCTTTTTTCCATTTAAAACAATTTTCCCATTTAGGCTAATTATGCAGCTAGTAGGTAAAAATTTTACATTATAGCCCTTATCACATAGCTGACTTATGCTAAGCAAATTATGTTTTAAGCCTTCAACTAATAAAACATTATCTATGAAAAAGTTTTTCAAATTTCCAATCATACCTGATCCAACCACCTTCTTTGTGGTATTATCTCCAAGTGTAACCTTGCCTCCACTCCTGGTTTCCAGCGTTATGAATTGAGCAGTATCTCCAGTCATGTGCTTAGAACATCCGCTGTCCAGGTACCATATACTCTCACGAGGTCTTGTGTGAGAGTATTCCTGCAAAATTCTCAAATGTTAGACCTGGGAACCCAAACTAGTTTGGGTTCACCTTTATGAAATTTATAATCAGATGCATGTGTGATATGTCTAGGTTTATGCATCTTAGTTCTCCACACCAAATTAGGTTTCATCTTTAAAGTGCAGGTGTGAGATATATGTCCCAAAAATCCACAATTGTTACATTTAACATTAGGAAAAATATTCCTATGTTTTCTTTCATATGATTGTCTTCTAAGGGATTTCATGAATTTATGATAATATTTAGGATTTGTAAAATCTTCAAGTTTAGGGGGGATCCTATTATCCTCGAGAGCTCTTATAGTAAGTTTGTAAAATGAATTCATATCCTTCAAGATTCGATTTGTATAATTGATTCTATATGTCTTGTGCTCAGATTCATCCTTAAATTTCTCAAATTCTTTTTCAAGTTCAGCATAGGATGATTTTAAATTTTCAAAAAATTTTTTATTCAAGTCATCATATTCATCAAGTAGTTTCATGTGGTTGCTATCAATTAAAGCATGATCTTTCCTAAGGATTTCGTGTTCCTTATTAAGCTCTTCCAATTCTAAAACTAAACTAGAATGCATCTTTTTAGTTTTCCTATATGCATCATGCATGTGTTCAGAAACTTCAAACAGTTCATCATAGGTTAAATCACATACCTCTTCTTGATCTGATTGTTCAGCTTTATCTGCCATCAAGCAAAGGTTGGTGACTTCTTCTTCGTTTTCAGTCTCAGATGAGTCTGAAGCTGAGTCCGCCCAAAAAGCCTTTTGAAACTTCTTCTTGCCCTTCTTTACCATTGGTTTCTCCTCTACCTTCTCCTTGCTAGGAGTGGCTTTAAGTTTTGGACAATCAGTTTTTATATGACCTGGTTTCCTGCATTCATAACAAATCACTTCATTAGAAACCCTGCCATTTTTGTTATACTTACCTCTATTCCATTGCTGGCGTCTCTCTTCTGCTTCCTCTTTAAAAAGCTTCTGAATTGTCTAGTCATCAGTGCTATATCGTCTTCATCCTCAGGTTGTGAGTGTTCACTTTCTGACTCTTCCACATTTAATGCAAGATTCTTTTCCTTTCTTGGTTCACCTGCATCAATCTTTCTTTGACTTACTCCTTGCTCGTAAGCAATGAGTGAACCAAGAAGATTGTCAATAGAATAAATGTTCAGATCTTTTGACTCTGTAATTGCAGTAATTTTAGCATCGTATGCAGTAGGTAAACAACGAAGAATTTTATTAACCATTTCAGCATTAGTTAATTCCCTACCAAGTGCATGCAAAGAGGTGACAATTTGAGTGAATCTTGTGTACATGTCAGATATAGATTCATTAGGTTTCATGCGAAATAATTCGTAGTCATGTAACAAGATATTGAGTCTTGATTGCTTAACCTCATTTGTCCCTTCATAAGTAATACAAAGTCTATCCCATATGTCTTTTCCGCTTTTACAAGTGGAAACTCGCATGTAGTCTTCAGATTTTAAAGCACAAAAGAAACTATTTAAACATTTCGCATTTAATTGTGCTAAGTCACGTTCTTCTATAGTCCAATCTGCAAAGGGTGTATCTACCCTAATTCCATCAACTAATCTAGTTGGTTTTGTGTAACCTTCCTGGACTAGCATCCACATGCGATAATCAAGTGACTGTAAGAAAGTAGACATGCGTGTTTTCCAAAAATCAAAAGGAATATTGTCAAACAGTGGAGGTCTAGTGATAGAGTAACCCTCAGGTGTGTTTCGGTTTCCAAATGTAGCCATCTACGTTAATCAAAAAGTAGTTCAAACTTATGATTTTGAAACTCTGCTCTGATACCACTTGTTGAGTCCAGTAATTAGGTTGTTAAGCCTAAGTAAATGTCCCAAGGCTACCAAGAGGGGGGGTGAATTGGTAGTTTTAAAAAATTTAAACCCTCTTAATGTTAAAGTTGAACCGAAATAAAATTTTCTTTTAAAGGTTAGTAGAAAAATGTTTTTCAACCACAGAGTTGTTAAAACTGAAATTTAAAGTGCGGAAACGTAAAAGCTGTAAAGTAAATGACACCAGATTTATAGTGGTTCGGTCTATAACCAGACCTACATCCACTCCTCAGAGGCGCCCTCTGAGTATTGCACTAATACCAATAGTGACTCTCCTTTTGCACCCACAGCAAGGCGGAGAAGCCCTTACAACACACTCTTTTCACCACTCCCCCCCGTGCGGCAGAGAACCGTCCGTCCTTTTACACAAAACCCAGTGTTGGCAGAGAACCGTCGTCCTTTCACACCCTCCAAGTGTAGGCAGAGAACCTTCGTCCTTTCACACTCTCCTAGTGTGGGCAGAGAACCCTTCGTCCTTTCACACTCTCCTAGTGTGGGCAGAGAACCCTTCGTCTGTTCACACTCACCAAGTGTTGGCAGAGAACCCTTCGGCTGTTCACACTCTCCAAGTGTCGGCAGAGAACCGGATCTTCTTGAATGATCTTCTCACAAGAATCTAGAAGGAAGAAAGAAAAAGAGTGAAGAAATCCAATTTCACAAGTAGAGACTCTTACCTTAGCAATCCAAGTGAAGCCTTCTCGCTCCAGTGGTAGGAATCCTCCTTTGAATGCTCTCTTCCACTCTCTCCTTGGCTATTCTCTCAATAGGCACGAAGATCAAATGACAAAAAGATTGGGTGGCAGTCTAATTTGGACTATTTATATAAAAGACAAGTGAAACCGCCCAAAAACTGCAAATATTCAATTCTGTACGCAGTGGATCGTCCGGTACGATTCTGGATCGTCCTGGACGATTTTACTTAAACGATCTGAAACGACCCAATTTGTATATGTGTACGAACTGACTTCGTACAGCTGATCGTCCTGTACGAACTTGGTTCGTCCAGTACGAACGGTTATTGCAAGGTCGGTTCTAGAAACTGCTGAAAACTGTTCTAAGTCGGTTTATCGTTTGAACGAAAATGTGATCGTCTGGACGAAAATTTTCCAGAGAGCTGATCGTCCTGGACGAATATTTATTTCGTCTGGACGAACTTTTTCCAGTGAACCCATCGCCTGGGACGATGATTTGTTTTCGTTCGGACGAAAAAATTTCCAGAGAGCTGATCGTCCTGTACGATATTTATTTTCGTCTGTACGAAATTTTTCCAGTGAACCCATCGCCTCGTACGATGGTCAAAATTCGTCTGGACGAAAATTATCCAGAGAACCCATCGCCTGGGACGATGATAAATTTCGTCCTGGACGAATAGGACTTAGAAAATTTTTTCAAAGCAAGTTCCTATTCGTTCCAAGTGTTCTATAGGAGATAACTGACAGATCGTCCAGTACGATAAATATCGTCCTGTACGATCAGTATAGAATTTCAAGATCTCCTTATTTGTGTGTGTGTGTGTGTGAGATTTTATTCACTCAATTACAATCACTCCCTTTCAAAATTAATTAAAAAGTGCAAATCTTCTGAAATTGTTAGGAGATAACTATACATTTGAACAATAATGTTTGGAATCATCAAAACTACATAAGTTGCATAAATATAACTCATTCAAATAGCAACTATTCAAACAGATGAGATCTCGGCCGTCCATTTTGGGATTAGACTGTTTAAATATGAAAAATAGGTTAAATTGAGGACTTTTGGCAATTACTCTCCCCCTAGAGCCTCTTAGCCCGGGAAACTTGGTGTGAGAGCTCTAGAGAGATCCCTCGACCTTTCCCAAGTTGAACCCCACAGTCCCAAGTCGCTGGCGGCGAGATCCCGGTGAACCCGAGCCTTAAATCCTTCTAAGCCATTTTCTGTTCGATCCAAGGAGAGTTCGAGCTCGACGTCAATTAGGAAAGGATTTATGGACAATCTACAAGTGCAACAAGCCCAAGATCTTCCAAATCCACCGTGTGGATTAGGTAAAAACTCAAACCCTAGTCTAGAACACCTAGAATTAAATAACTTTTCATTCAGATAGTTTTAGATCTCAAGAATATGCCACCATGAATTCTCTTCATGTGTACTATTGATGTCTGAAATTTTATTGAGTTTTGTTGAGTATTTTGTGAGAATGAGGCGAATTTGTGTTTAGGGCTTCGGATTGGGCACTGCATGGGCTACGGGATCTCTGAACCATTGATCTTAAGATCAACGGTTTGAATCGCATCATTCCACGGGCGATCCAAGTCGTGTATTAGATTCTGTCGGACGAGATCCCGTCCACCTTGATCATCACCGTCTGCTCGATTCGGTGGAAAATCGGACGCTCACCGGGCCACGCTGATGTGGCCAAGTGAAGCCGCGTCCGCGGCTTTGATTGTCGCATGATTGCGGCAATTATTGCTTGGCGGTGCAATGCCACAGGCAATGATTTGCTGCAGAGCACGGGTCCAATCCCTAGCAGACAAGTGGCGCGCCGAGGGTTTTTGTCGGATTTCCTTTTATTTTAAATATTTTTAAAGCTATTTTCTTTTAAAAAATCATAATAAATTAAATTTTGAGTCGAAAAATAAGTGCAATATATCAAATTGTTCTTATTCGAATCCCCTTCGTTTTAAAATTACTTTCACTTAAAAATTTTTAATATATTTTATTTTTATTTAAAAAATAGTAAAACACCTCTTTTAAAAATTATATTATTATGGTAATTTTAATAATAATAATAATTATATTATTATTTTAATCATAGTTATTTATAGTAATTATTATTTTAAATTATTTTGCTGTTGTTTTAATGTCATTTTAATAATAATAATAATAATAATAATAATTATATTAATTTAAAACTAGATTTACTATTAGTATTATTAATGATTAGCTATTAATATACTTTTTTTTAATATTAAATTATTTTAATTATAATTATTATTGCTGTTATTATTTCAAATATTATTATTATCATTATTCTAATATATAACATCAAATTTCAGAATTTTCTTTATGCCATTTAAATTCTTTATGTTATTTATTAAATTATAATATTAATAATTATTGTATTTTTGCTAAATTTCTATTTAAGTATTTAATACTTGTAAATCAAATTAAGTTTAAATAGTTTTATTTTAAAAAAGTTATTTTGAAATTTCAAAAGCTTGTTTATTTTACTTTTATTTTATTTAATAATTATTTTAAGCATTAATTATTTCCAATTATTCTTTAAATGGCTTTTAATCATTTAAACTTATAAAAATCATATCTTTGTAATTTTAAATCATATTTCAACGTGCAATACCTTGATCTTTTTGGAAAAATATGTATTTTCATATGAAAATAATTTTAGACTGCAATTTATCTTTTAATGGCTGCTTTTTGTATTATTTATGTAGTTGATTACGTTAATATCATTTAAATAATTAAATATAGTAATTATTTAAAATAAAAATTATTTTAAACCCTTTTTTTATTTTGAAATCTCATTAGGGTGGTTAGTGAGTCTCCCCTATATTTATTTATTATTAATTAATCTATTTTTAATTAGATTATTTTCTAAAATCTATATATATTTATAAGTATTTTAAACTATTTTAAAACTACTTATAATTAAATCCTAATATCGGGAGACCCACTATTAATCAAATTTTAAACATGGATTGTATGTATGAAGAGCAATAATGGGGGAGTGGGTTAGTGAATGGTTGAGTACCAATCATTCATTAATCCCTTCATTAGATGTACTGACTTTCTTTTTATTGTAGTTTTCAAGCGTAGGATGCACCATCACTTAATTTATGCTCTCCTAGATCTAAGGACATGGTGTGTTTACTTTGTTTGTGTAATCCATGCATTTGTTAGCTTGAGGGTTAGTCAAAACTTACTTTTAAACTCCTACAACGTAGTGATACCCTAAGGACAATAATTAAGGACCCGTCTAGTGAACTTAGAAAATTTCTAGGAGCTAGGATAGATCACTGATTGATATGAAAACTTCAATATTTAAACCTAGTGACATTTGAAATACCTCAGAATTTTATAGGAATTTTTAGGAGACTTTAGACTCATTAATTAACCAACCCTAATTCACCTACTAAATAGGGCCTTGAGATCTACTAAAAATTATAATAAATTCATTTCAATCAAAAAACTACCTACCATACCTTAAACTATTCAGAATCTAATCCCCAATCTTAGATAAATAGGGCTCCTTAGTTTGACTATATATTGACTCTTATTTTAAACATAGGATGAAATTACCTTTTTGCCCCTAATAAATCATTAAAAGTTATTAAAATTCTCAAGTTTTATCCAAACACTTGGAATCAATTTCTCAGGTCATTCCTGACTTTTGGAGGTGATTCCAATCAGTTTGGATCAAAACCATAAAATTAGCCCTTAATTAGATAATTTAGATAATTCCCTTAAATACCCGATCCTTAGAAAATTCATAACTAATTGTAAAAAAATCCAAATTAGGAAAACTCACTTGAATTAGACTCCTATTAGGGTCTAGTATTTATTAAAAATAGTAGGATTCCAGAAACCAACTTAAATTAGAAAGCCAACTTTTTGGTCAACCCTAGCCTTGAGTTTGAGGCCCGAAACTTAGAAAATTCATATCTTTGCGTAGGAAACACCAAATCCAGTGTACTACTTGTCTAACTACTCACCTAAAGGTATAATATTTTCTTAAATTTTTAGAAGAGTCAAACATAACTTATTTCCCATAGTGACCTTTTGGACCCCCTTAACCTAGCACTTAGGAGAACCCGGGACTTTCCAAAATTGACTAATGCAATTTAAACTTCAAATATCACTACCCCAAGTGTTTAAAACTAATCAATCAACTAAACTAGCTAAAATTAACCTTAATCCATTTATATTTAAACTCTAATTAAAATTTCCTTTTCTGTCCTATAACAAACATGAACTTTATGTATCATTAACTAACTACCCAAATTAGGACATATCCAAGCCACACCAGTCATACATACATATAGAATTGTTTTTTAGGGCACCACTTCTAGACTTAGGCTAGGTCAGTGTTTATTTCTTTCTGCTATGTGCCGGAGCTTTTCGTGGTTTTCACTACATGTTGTGTGAAATTGATTGGTGTGTTTGCTTACTTTCCCTGCACTCTGTGGACTTATGTGATGTATGTTAGTTTATCCCTAGGTTAGTATATATATATATATATATATATATATATATATATATATATATATAGTTCTTCTTGCAAGAGGCCATGCTCATGCAAACTGCTAAATAAAAGGGGGGCAACTGTCATGATTTCTAATACTATTTTGTTCAGGTGCTTGCTTAGCCCCCCTAAATAAATGAGGGTTAAAAATAAAAATCATTAAATTATAACTGCTACAGGTTCTCCAGAAGCTACATTAGCCCTCAATCATTAAGAGCATGGCCAAGTTTGGCTATGATGTGTACTTATTTTTATATAATTACCTGTGATGATATAATAACTGCTTGGGATTATTTTTATTAGGAAAACCATGCAGGAGAGTCTAAATTTACTGCTTTCAATTAATGTAATTTATTTGTAATAAATTTGTTAAGAGTTATGAAATGACATTTGAGCTGGGATATTCTTATCCAACTCGAATTCCAAAAGAAGAAGGCGTCCTCATAGGAGAGAGTCTTCTTCCATTTGGAAGATCGAGTTGGATGGCTTTAGATATCTAAAGAGAAGGCAATACCTCCTACCAAGAGAGAATTGTCTCTTTGTTTGAATATTCAAGCCACGATGAATCCAAGGAGTCCAAGGAGTCCAAGGATGAGAGATCTAAGGAGTCCAAGGAGGAGTGTTCCAAGGATTCCAAGGAGAATAAGACTGAAGAGCTGAAGACTTGAAGACCAATATCCCACTGAAAGTCATTTGCGTCTGTCGTAGGCTTAGAAATTCAGGTTGTTGGCAGTGGTGCCTGGCCACTTTACTTTTTGCATACCCTCGGTTATAATTAAAGGGCAGCTGGCCTATGGACATTTACTTGATTGGTTTATTTATATTGATGTATTTATTTTGACTGCGAAGTAGAAATTACCTGCTTTTCTTAGGTTTCTTTCTTGCATGTCGATCTTGTTTTAGTATGGATATCCGTTAGGCTCTTTAAGGACTACAAAACTTTTCTACTCATAACTAACATTTAAATTTTAAGATTTAAATAACATAGAAACCTAACGACTCTAGGGAACCGCCAGAACCATTCGGGGTCGCATGCATAATATTGCATCTCCTATCACCTTCTTATAAGACACCTCCCTGCTTGCGGGAAGAGTCCGGATAATCTGGCCTATGAGCATGAAATGCCGGACCAAGGGAGGCCCAGTCTTTTCTAAAAATTATTTTTATATAAGCCTGTTTTTAAAATCCAAAGAATTCATGATTCGACCTTTCAACCAGCATGCGTTGCATTAGTAACTAATTTAATAAAATTTTAATTATATTAGTTAGAGGCATTCAACCCACATAAGTCTAGGACCAATTAGGAAACTCTCTAGATATTGTTCATACTTCCAATAACTGTATCACCCACCCATCTCTCATAACTGACTTGATAACATGGTTTTAAAGTGATAAGGTGGTTAGCTGGCTTTCCAATCCAGACCGAGATAAGTCCAGATCTTTGCACTGTATTAGTTAGGACACGGGTCGTAATGTTGTGTAGAATGCTAAGCCCAATCTAGATTTAGGATTTGAGGCTACTATATTCAGTCTTATAGTATGCCTTAAATAGTAGAAAGGTCCATTCCTTTCAGGGATTATAAATACTACTTATATACGTCACAGGATGATGCCACCTCCATCCACGTATGTGATTGATTGTCTGACTTTCTTTTATCCAGTTTCTTTTTAGTACTCTAGAGCCTCCGAATGCTGATGTGAACCATGCATATTGATTCAGCCCTTCAGACCATTCTTTCCTTTGAGTAGGACTTCTTAGTCTACAGCTTCGTGCCAATCCCATTTTTAGGAAGAATAACGTATGATCCTTAATCGAGAGTTTTCTCGGGCTCTGGCTTGAGATGTAATTAACCACGGGGGCTTGTGCCCGTGGTAAACTTTGCCCCATATCTACTAAACCCCACTCGAGCCGTTGTATTGGGTGGGGGAAACCCGTGACTGTGATCAGGTTGTGTATATTACTACCTATCAGGGTACGCTGGTAAGAGTCACTATCCTCAATGGTTTTTCATATACATGATCCAATCTGTCCCTTCTAATTGGCCCGTTTGTGAGGTGCTCTTTTGGAGGTCCACAGGTTTCTAGCGACCACGGGGGGACCAGTTTCTCTCTTTATCTTTGGATTATATATTATCTTTTCTTATGTGTACTCCAAGATTGGTACTCCTTAGATTAGGTCCATCCCACTCTTAGTTAGAGTCTTTCTATAGTTAGGGTTCCTTTATTTTAGCTAGGGTTCCCCCCTACTCTATTTCTTTCCAGCCTAGCAGGCTATTCCATCCCTTATCTATCTTTATCAAATCTATATCCATTCTTTCATTCTTTTGTAATTTCAATTCTAACGAATCTTTTCTATTTCCTTTCTTGGCAGTAGTGCTATGGCTCCTTTCATTCCTTCCGTGACTTCAGTTTTTGCTCAGACGTGTGGGTGACTCTTCCTGAGTTCCTACTCGCTAGTCCAGCCGCTAAAGGGATCACTTTTGGTTCCTTCACGGACTCGGCCTTCGTCACTCTTGGCGGGCCAACCCCGACTGAGGCTGCTGCATTCTATCCTCCAGAGAGGAGAGGACGTGTAGCCATGCACCCTTTTAGATGACCAGTTGCTCGGCGGACAGCCCGGGCACCTGCTCGTCCTTTTTATGTGCTTGCGTAGCTAATGCGCCCTGTGGCTAGGCGACTAGTGCCTAGGCCACTCTTCATTCCACCAGTTCGTTCTACGGCTAGGCGGCCAGTGCCTACCGCTCATGTTGCACATGTTTCTCTGGCCCCTCAGCATCGGCAGCCTATTGATATTGTTACCCCCGCTGTTCTGGCAGAAGTACATTGAGTTCGGGTTCCCCCTCCCACTTCCACTAAGAAGAGGTGCCTTCGCCCTCTTCTGGTCGGATTTCTATTTTTGCTCGGCTCTTTTACCTTGAGAGCACCGGGCAGACCCCGACTCTTCCAGTTATCCCTGTTCCCCCTTCCACCCAGGCAGTAGGTTCAGATATTCCATCTTCCTCCACCTCCGACCTTGGGAGAAGGGCTAGGAGGAATAGGAATATGAGACTTTTGTTAGCTGTGTTTGAGGCAGAGAGGCCACAGATGGATGATGCGATAGCTTACCAGGAGCTAGTTCAGAGGGCAGTGGCTCCCAGGCAATGGTGATTGTGACCAGTTACAGTTTTTCCCACCTAGAGGTGACAGTAACTCCTGAGATAGAGGCGATCCAAGGAGGATGCTTCTCTCCATTGACACAGTGGGGATGAAGAGGATGTTGCTCATATTGCGGTGGCTCCTCCTATCACTACTACGCTACCCCGGGCTAGGATCCCCAGGGATGCTGGTGTTCGAGCCCTCACTCAGAGGATTCGAAATATCATCCACCTAGCACGTGGCAGAGGGCCTATCAGTTAGGAGAGGTTACTCCGAAAGATCTCTGAGACTACTTTTCAGTTGCGGAGATAGACTGCGAGGAGGCTATACAGTTGGCATAGAAGATAGACACCCTAACAGCTAGCAGATATAGTTCCAGTGGTTAGACCGCTGGCAGTTACTCCTGCTGTAGGATGACGCACATATTGCCGAGGATGGAGACAGCAGCAGGAGCCTGCAAAGACCCCCAAATCAGATCAACAGTTGTAGCCCCTCAACACCCTGTTACTAGTATAGAGCTCTATTGCAATAGATGGGTTTGGAGACATCAACAGGAGGGCATCCCTGTCGACCCAGTTCAACCAGATGAGACAGCAACATTGGATGAGACTGAGCAGCTAGTGGACACAGTTGATAAGATGGATGTTGTAGCTCCTTCCGGATCTGAGGCGGTCTCGATGGCTTGTGACAATGATTTAGTACTTACCCCTGATGGATCACCAGAGCGGGATGAGACACTGTCAGCTCCCAGCACTCATAGGATCACCTCTCCTATGAGTCCCTACATGGAGGCACTTCAGCGATCTTTCTTAGAGGATGATGATAAACTAGTAGATGAGTCTGATGAGGATGTACCAGTGCACCGGGCCTGTGTGATCACCCGTCGAGGTCACTCGGATGAGCAGAGAGAGCCCGAGGACCAGGATGAGCATGGAGAACCTGAGGTGGGTGGATCTCCTAGGTTAGTGGATACATATGATACAGTTCTGAATCTTTAGGCACAGATGACAGAGATGGCTAGAGCCATGGTGGCTATGATGCATAGTTAACAGCATTGGGGGTGATGCCCTAAATGACGGGTGTATCCACTACCAATACTTCCAGAGACCAACCAGAAGTACCACCTATTGCACTAGACCCCGTAGGAGTGGATAGTGTCCAGAGAGCAGTCCCAGCACCACCCATAGTGCCTCCTTACACTACTCCAGTCCAGAGTCAGCCAGCTCAGTTGTTAGCAGGCCAGATCCAGGATTTGATCGCTTAGAAGATAGAGCAGGCGATTTCCTCTAGAAAGGTTGGAGAGGCAATTAGTAGATGGCGTCCTTATCCAGTAGAGTATGAGTAGGAGCCCTACCCCCCCGGTTTCATCCCTCCTAGATTTAGAGAGTTTGACGGGCTTGGGAACCCGAGATAGCATGTGGCTCAATACCGGGCAATATGTTACAATATATGAGAGGATGACGCTTTGATGTTGAGGTTATTTGTCAGCAGTTTGGTGGGGGTGGTGTTTACTTGGTACGCCGATCTCCCCAATGACTCGATCCAGACCATAACAGAGCTAGAACAGTTGTTCATACAGAGGTTTGTTAGTACAGAGCACCGGGTCACTGTAGAATAGTTAATGGTCACTGTACAGCACCCTAGAGAGACTCTCCCATATTACATAATCAGATAGAGAAACCTCAGTTTCTAGTGTGAGCCACAGTTACAGGAGCAGCATGTAGTTGAGATCTTACTAAAGAACATAGATGGTCCCATCACTCCATATCTGAAGGGTTTTACCATTCGAACCTTTCAGAAGTTATTGACCAAGGTTACTAGCTTACAGGATAGCATACCAAATGCAGTCCCTCCTAAGGTTGAGAGTCAGCCTTCACGCAGACCTCACCGGCTCTTTAAGGGCACCCCCACCTAGAAGAGGGGAGGTACATAGTACTTATGGACTATCAGATAAGGGTAAGAGGCCCTTAGCCAGTTCAGCACCACAGCAGTAGCAGCAGTCACACTCCTCTGGTCAGCTAGCAGTACAGCCCATGACCTCCCGTAGGACACCAAAGAGTTAGTAGTACCCACAGGAGAAGCTTAGTAAGGAATATCCCTTCAAAAGAAAAAGTGTCAGAAAAATTTTTAAATTCCTTACTAATAAGAATATTTTGACATTCCCCAACAACAATAGAGTGGAGGAAGAGGGTCAGACTGAGCACCCACTATATTATCCTTACCATAGACACATTGGGCATACGTTAGAGGATTGTTATATTTTTAAGGATAAAGTTGAGAGATTGATGGTCATAGGACAGATACACCTCAAAGAAAATGATTTAGTGCAGCCCAAGGATAAGGCCACTCAGACAGTTCAAATGGTCTCCAGTCCCAGCCATAATTCCAGCCACATTGATAGTCAGAGTTACAGTCAGGGTAGTAGTGACAGCTTACCCCACAGCTTTGAGGGAGAGTGGAAGTTAGCACTCTCCAAGAAGACCAGGAAGATGATTGATCGTGCAATTTAGAGTTCAGAGAAAGTTGAGAAGATGCCATCCCAAGCCAAGTTGACAGTTGCCACCTCAATTACTATGCCAGCACTTCCCCTTTCTTATTCTTCTTATGTTGTAGTGCAAGATGAGCACATTTCTTCTTCTGCTTTTTCTACTTTTACTTGTACTGGAAAAATGTATGAAAGATAGAAGTTTGTTGTAACTTCAGAGGGGAAGATAGGGTTCCTTCGAGCACTTACGCTGAAGGATTTTATTCTCCCTTCTATTGATGATGAAATAATAGAAGAAGGTGATTCTGACTACTTCTGGTGTTCTTTTCCTACTATTTTTACTTCTGCTTCTACTTCTACTTTTTTTAGCACTCACTCTTTTACTGTTTTACATGTCTCTTATAATATGAATGATTTTGGTGAAGAGTCTGAATCTAGTATGAAGATGAACTAGTCTTTATAATTTTAGAGGGTGAATGTTACATGGATTCAAAAGATGAATCTGAAAACCCACTCCTGGCACTTTCCTTAGAGCCAACACCATCCATCACCACTGAACTAAATAAATCTCCTATTGAGGATGAATCAATACAAGAAGTTCATTTGCATTTAGGGAAGGTCCTTCCACCCAGGTTGGCTAAAAATTCAAAAGAAAAAGATAAAAACATAGTCACCCAGCAGGATGATCCTATCCCTTCCTCCCAAGAACAGTCCAAGGAGAAAGAATAAGGCCCTCAGTCGGATGTTGACTATAATGTGTTAGCTCATCTAAGAAAAATTCCTTTCCTTCTTAGTGTCTACGATGCTCTGATGATGTCCCCTGACTTGAGAGAGACACTAGTGAAATCCTTGCTTGAACCATAGGCCTATCAATCCTTCTTTGCTTTAGAGTCTGTTAGGGATGCATGTCATTTGAAAGAGATGCCATGCATTATCTTTTTGAGTTGTGATATTCTTTTAGGGACTTATGAGCACAATCATCACTTGTATGTCACTACTGAAGTCAATGTTTATGAGTTAAACAGGGTCCTCGTTGATCAAGAGCTTCAGTAAATATCATAACCTATGAAACTTTAAAGAGCCTATGCCTAGGTCATTTGAAGCTCACCTCTGACAAGATTATGTTGAAGGGCTTCAATGACCAAGGCCAGCGAACTCTAGGGTCGATCACCCTGCCTTTGAAGTTTGAGAATTTTCTAAAGGCAAAGTTTCATGTAATCGAGATTGATAATTCATATAGGGCTCTCTTAGGAAGGCCTTGGATCCATGAATATAGAATGGTGCCCTCTACCCTGCACAAATGTATGAAGTTTATGAGGAATGATATCGAATATACCATTCCTAGAGATACCCAACCGTTTTTCATGCATGAGGTCTCTATTTACAATGATACTGAGTACTATGTACCTCGAAAGACTCACAGATCTCCACCTACTCAGTCACCTGTGACACCCTCTAGTGTTGTACAAGGTCCTATGCAGTCACCAGCACAGGGTCCTATACAATTGCTAGAATAGGGTCCATCACAGGTTAGTATTGAGTCAGGTATGTCTATTGCACATTCTGATAGAGATCCTTCTCAGTTTACAATGGGGCACGATGTTTTCCCTAGTAGAGGTAGGGGAGGTAGAGGTAGAGTTTCGATCCACAAGCCACGAAACCCCGACACTCGTACACCTCCTCCCCCTCACCTTTACACTTCTTCTTTGACTGTAGAGTCCGACTCTTTAGATGATGACTTGATTGGAATCCTTCATCGTCTAGTCACCTCATCACCTCCATATTCCGCTGGTTATGATTCACGGCCTACCTTTAGTAGCCATTTGATACCTGAAGGGGGATTAGTTGTTGACAGTAGCTCAGATGAGAAAGAGGACTTCTGACGTAAGACTACTACTGGACAACCTTCTCCCCATCAGATACGTGGGGTAGGAGTTGAGGATTCTGGTCAAAGATCTTCTGACACTCCCTCAATTTATTATGATGGTCCAATATGGATAAGTGAGAACCCCATACCTCACCTATATAAGATATTTTGGCCAGCATGATCTGTGTGTCCCTATGTACTCTATAGTATAGATGCCCCACTAGGTCCTGGGAGCCAGGATTCAGAGGAGACCGCTATGGAGATAGAGGTCAAGAGTGCCCCTCATTTCTTTTCACCTACTGTAGAGAGCTTTGTTGAGCGTGGTCTCATTCATTCCACGTGGCCCAATGAATAAGTTCTACATCAAGTTTGAGTCTGCGAACTGATTTTCCTCAAGGTCTAGGAGGTGCAGGTTATATGGGATTAAATCAATCCAATAATGCCAACATTCATGCTATTTCTCATGTTTATTCGATTGTTTCTCTTGCCGATGAAGAAGACCCATATAGAAGATAGAATACTTGATGCTCCACAAAAGTTTGAAGATGGCTTTACTTTTGCCTTGGACGAACTGTGTGAGATAAAATTAGGCACTGAGTCACATCCTAGGCCTATTTTTCATAGTGCCCTACTGCCTGATTCAGAGGCTCAAGAATACATCAAGTTATTGTCAGAGTTTAGAGGCTATTTTTCTTAGAACTACACCTAGATGCCTGGTTTAATTCTAGAGGTAGTAGTCCATAAGTTAGCCATCAAGCTTGATGCAGTCCCTGTTAAACAAACACCTCAAATGATAAGGTTAGAGATAAAATAATAGGTGATCGTTGAAACCAAGAAGCTTATAGAAGCTGGTTTCATTAGGAAAGAGACGTACCCTACTTGGCTTTCCAATATTATTCTAGTTCGGAAGAAGAGTGGACAGATTCGTGTCTATATCGACTTTCGTGATTTGAATAAGGCATGCCCTAAGGATGATTTCCCTCTTCCTATTCCCGAGCTTGTGGTGGATATTGCATCATCCCATAGCATATTCTCATTCATGGATGGTTTATTTGGTTACAATCAGATAAAGTTAGACCTCGATGATGAGAAATTCACTACATTTCATACACCTATAGGTGTATTTTATTACAAGGTGATGCCCTTCGGTCTCAAGAATGCCGGGGCCACTTATCAACATGCTATAACTGTCATCTTTGATGAGATGATACACGAGCAAGTTGAATGCTATGTGGATGATTTGGTTGTAAAAAATAAGATCTGTGGAGATCACCTTCGAGATCTACGAATCATTTTTGAACACCTGCACAAGTTTGATTTAAAGATGAATCCTTTAAAATACATATTTGGAGTTAGTGCAGGAAAGTTCCTAGGGTTTATAGTCCGCTACCGTGGCATTGAGATTGATCCTTTCATGATCAATGCTATAATAGACTTGAAACCCCATAAAATTCTCACATAGTTGAGATCTTTTCATGGAAGACTTACTTTCTTGAGGAGATTTATCTCCAACCTTTCTGTTAGGTGTCATCCCTTCTCTACACTAGTGAAGAAGGATGCCCGATTCCACTGGGATGAGAGTTGTCAGGAGGCCTTTGAGAGTATAAAGCGCTACCTGATGAACCCCCCTATTTTAGCTACACCTATCCCAAGTAGGCCGTTGATTCTCTACACTACAGCCTTTGATGAGTACTTAGGTGCATTATTGGCTCAAGAGAATGAGGAAGGCAAGGAGAATGCCTTGTACTACCTCAGCAGGCGATTAATATATGCTGAGCTTAAGTACCCAGCAATAGAAATGAAATGTTTAGCCTTGATATTCGCGGTACAGAAGCTTAGGCATTATATGCTATCAGATAAGATTAACTTGATCTCTATAGTCAACCCATTACAGTACTTGATGACCTGTCCCACCCTCCTAGGTCGTCTAGCACGATGGTCTATGATACTACTGTAATTTGATATCACTTTTATTTCTCAGCGGGCCGTCAAAGGATAGGTTCTAGTTGAATTTCTGGCCGATCACTCGATCCCTACTGATTCCCCACTCAATGATGATCTGCCTCATGAATTAGTCTTGAGTGTGGATGAATAGGAGTCCCCTACTTGGGAGTTTTACTTTGACAGGGCATCATCTGTTAAAGCTTTAAGTCCATATGAAACTCCTACAGTTAGGGTAAGATTAGGCATGATTTTCGTGTCTCCTGATGGTCATACTCTACGATACTCCTATAGTTTATCAGAACCTCATACTAACAATGAAGCTGAGTACGAAGCTCTGATTTTGGTGCTAGAGTTGGCCATTCAGATGCGTATTATGCGGGTGAAAATCTTTGGAGACTCCCAACTAATAATAAATCAAGTAGCTGGAGTCTACAAAGTACTTAAGCTTAAGCTCATTTCATATTATAATAAAGTAATGGAGCACATGTGCTTTATACTAGAAGTAACTTTGGCCAGGATCCCTAGATCTGAAAATGAAAAAGTAGAAGCCTTGGCCAAGTTAGCTAAAGAATTAGCTGACACTACTAGAAACCCCGTATCTATTATTGTCCAGTAACGTCAAGCTCTATGCTCCACAGACTTGTCTTCTCCCGATCAGACCCTCACAGTGTTTGCTGTTGATGAGGAGTCATATTGGAGAGAGTCCTTCATAAATACTTAAAATATGGTAGGCTCTTAGATGATAGATCTCTCGCCGCTCAAATTAAAAAGAGAGCTCTATCATTCGCTTATGTAAATGAAACATTGTATTGATGCTCTTTTGACCAAATGTGGTTTATATGCCTCAATAAAGAAGAGACTAGTAGAGTCATAAATGAGATACATGAAGGGCTTTACAGTACCCATCAATCTGGACCTAAAATGAAAGACAGAATTAAACGTCTTGGCTACTACAGGCCGACTATGATCCACGATTGTATGAAGAAAGCTAAGAGGTGCCACCAGTGCCAAATTCATGGCATAGTGATTCACCAACCGCCTAATCCGTTGCAACATACTGTATCGTCTTAGCCATTTGAGGGCTGGGGCATAGATGTAGTGGGTCCTATAGACCCTCCTTCTTCTAAGGGTCATATGTTTATTTTAGCCGCCACTGATTACTTCTCTAAATGGGCAGAAGCTGTCCCACTTAAGGAAGTTAAATCAGAAGATGTGATGTAATTCTTTCGCGGTAATATTGTTTATCGCTTTGGTGTTCCGTGCCGTATAATATCTGATAACGGCACATCCTTTAAAACACCAAAATTTCTAGATTTGCCCGCCGCCATAACATTAATTGGAAATACTCCTTGATTTATTACCCCAAAGCCAATGGCTTGGCAGAGGCATTCAATAAGACTCTTGTATAACTGATAAGGAAAATCCTTATTGCAAATAAAAGAGAATGGCATGATAAGTTTCCTGAAGTATTATGGGTCTATAGGACTACCTATCGTACTCCTACTCAGTCCACCCCATATGCTTTAGCTTTTGGGGTTGAAGTAGTCCTCCCACTTGAGGTCGAGCTCCCCTCACTGCGTGTGAAAATTAGCTATAATCTTTCTGATGGGGATAATTCCTGACTAAGGTTAGAAGAGCTTGATGATTTAGATGAGCTTCGCTTACGAGCTTATCAGTGCCTTAAGCTATGCTAGGCCCGAATGGCCCGGCACTATGAGCGCCTTGTCAGACCCTGTGCTTTCCGGGTAGGCGAGTTAGTTCTTGTTTTGCATAGGCCTATCATTCGCGTCGGCGCCAAAGTGGTAAGTTTGAGCCTATTTGGGAAGGCCCCTTCACTGTAGAGAAAGTTTATGAAGGTGGTACCTACCTACTTGTTGATGTAAATGGCATTCTCCCCATGCCTGTCATCAACGGCCAGTACTTGATGTAAATGACATTTTCCCCAGTTGACCAAGTCAACATGGTTTGACCCATTTGGACCCTTTAAGCCTAAAACCAACTTTAAACTAATTCAAACCTTGGCTTGGCTCAATCCCTCATTCCCTTTGACTTACTTGATTGATTTGACCAAGTCAAACTTTGACTTGGTCAAATCAAGCCTTTAATAGGTTAAATTAACCTATTTAAAGCCCAATTAAATCCCATTTAAGGCTCTAATTGATTCCCTTTGATTCAAAATTCTAAACCACGACCATCATGACTCAATTTCCCTCCTAATTGAAGGAAGATGAGATCTCGGCTGTCCATGATGGGATTAAACTGTTTAAATACCAAAAATTTAGGTCAAATTGAGGACTTTTGGCAATTACACTCTCCCTAGAGCCTCTTAGCCCGGGAAACTTGGTGTTAGAGCTCTAGAGAGATCCCCCGACCATTCCCAAGTCGAACCCCACTATTCCAAGTCAACGGCGGTGAGATCCCGGTGAACCCGAGCCTTAAATCCTTCTAATCCATTTTCCGTTCGATGCAAGGAGAGTTCGAGCTCGATGTCAACTAGGAAAGGATTCATGGATAGCCTACAAGTGCAACAAGCCCAAGATCTTCTGAATCCACCATGTGGATTAGGTAAAAACTCAGACCCTAGTCTAGAACACTTAAATTTAAATAAATTTTCATTCAGATAGTTTAATATCTCAAGAATATGCTCCCATGAATGCTCTTCATGTGTACTATTGATGTCTAAAATTTTATTGAGTTTCATTGAGTATTTTGCGAGAATGAGGCGAATTTGTGTTTAGGGCTTCGGATCAGGCGCTGCATGGGCTACGGGATCCATGAACCGTTGATCTTAAGATCAACGGTTCGGATCGCGTCATACTGCCGGCGATCCAAGCCGAGTATCTCATTTTATCGGATGAGATCCCATCCGCCTTGATCATTACCGTCCACTCGATTCGGCGAAAGATCAGACGCTCACCGTGCCATGCTTACATGGCCAAGTGAAGCCGCGTCCACGGCTTTGATTGCCGCATGATTGCGACAATCATTGCCTGGCGGTGTAATCATTCCACCGACGGTAATGATTGGCGGCAGAGCGCGGGTCCAATCCCGAGCGGACAAGTGGCGCGCCGAGGGTTTTTGCCGGATTTCCTTTTATTTTAAATATTTTTAAAGCTATTTTCTTTTAAAAATCATAATAAATTGAATTTTGAGCCCTAAAATGCGTGCAATATATCGAATTGTTCATATTTGAATACCCTTCAATATAAAATTACTTTCACTTAAATGTTTTTAATATATTTTATTTTATTTAAAAATAGTAAAACACCTCTTTTAAAAATTATATTATTATGGTATTTTTCATAATAATGATAATTATATTATTATTTTAATCATAGTTATTTATAGAAATTATTATTTTAAATTATTTTACTATTGTTTTAATTTCATTTTAATTATTGTTATTATTATTATTATATTAATTTAAAACTAGATTTACTATTAGTATTATTATTCATTAGCTATTAATATACTTTTTTATATATTAATTATTTTAATTATGATTATTATTGCGGTTGTTATTTCAAATATTATTATTATCATTATTCTAATATATATAATATCAAATTTCAAAATTTTCTTTATTCCATTTAAATTCTTTATGTTATTTATTAAATTATAATATTAATAATTAATGTATTTTAGCTAAATTTCTATTTAAGTATTTAAATACTTGTAAATTAAATTAAGTTTAAATAGTTTTATTTTAAAAAATGTTATTTTGAATTTTCAGAAGATTGTTTATTTTACTTTTATTTCATTTAATAATTATTTCCAATTATTCTTTAAATCCCTTTTAATCATTTAAACTTACAAAAATCATATCTTTGTCATTTTAAATAGAATTTCATCGTGCAATACCTCGATCTTTTTAAAAAAATGTGTATTTTCATATGAAAATAATTTTAGATAGTAATTTATCTTTTACTGGCTGTTTTCTGTATTATTTATGTAGTTGATTACATAAATATTATTTTAATAATTAAATATAGTAGTAATTTTATTGAAATTAAAAATTATTTTTAAACCCTTTTTTTGAAACCTCGTTAGGGTGGTCAGTGGGTCTCCCCTATATTTACTTATTATGAATTAATCTATTTTTAATTAGATTATTTTCTAAAACCTATATATATTTATAAGTATTTTAAACAATTTTAAAACTATTTATAATTAAATCCTAATATCGGGAGACCCACTATTAATGAAATTTTAAACATGTATTGTATGTATGGAGAGCAATTATGGGGGAGTGGGTTATTGAATGATTGAATCCCAATCATTCATTAATCCCTTATTAGATGTACTTACTTTCTTTTTATTATAATTTGCATACGTAGAATGCACTACCACTTAGTTTAGCATCTCATAAATCTAAAGGACATGATGTGTTTTTATTTTTTTGTGTACTCCATGCATTTGTTACCTCGAGGGTTAGTCAAAACTTACTTTTAAACTCCTACAACGTAGTGACACCCTAAGGACAATAATTAAGAACCCATCTAGCGAACTTAGAAAATTTCTAGGAGCTAGGATAGATCACTGATTGATATGAAAACTTCAACATTTATACTTAGTGACATCTGAAACACCTCAAAATTTTTTAGGAATTTTTAGGAGCTTTTAGACCCCTTAATTAACTAACCCTAATTCACTTGTTAAATAGGGCTCTAAGAATTTCTAAAAATTATAATAAGTCCATTTCAACTTAGAAAATTACTTACTATACCTCAAATTATTCAGAATATGATCCCCAACCTTAGATAAATAGGGCTTCTTAGTTTGACTATAGGTTGACTCTTTATTTAACCTTAGGTGAAAATTACCTTTTTGCCTCTAATAAATCATTAAAAATATCAAATTTTCCCCAAACACTTGGGATCCACTTTATCAGGTCATTGCTGACCATTGGGGATGATTGCAATCAATTTGGATCTGGTTTGGATCAAAACCATAAAATCAGCCCTTAATTTGACAATTTAGATAATTCCCTTAAATACCCGATCCTTAGAAAATTCATAACTAAATGTAGAAATTCTAAATTAGGAAAACTCACTTGAATTAGACTCCTATTAGGGTATAGTATTTATTAAAAATAATAGGATTCCAGAAACCAACTTAAATTAGAAAGTCAACTTTTTGGTCAACCCTAGCCTATAGTCTGAGGCCTGAAAACTTAGAAAATTCATATCTTTGTGTAGGAAACTCCAAATCCAGTGTACTACCTGCCTAAATACTCACCTTAAGGTCTAGTATTTACCTAAAATTTTAGGAGACCCAAACATAGCTTATTTCCCATAGTGACCTTTTGGACCCCCTTAACCTAGCACCTAGGAGAACCCGAGACTTTCCAAAATTGGCTAATACAATTTAAACTTCAAATATCACTACCTCAAGTGTTTAAAATTGATCAACCAACTAAACTAACTAAAATGGACCCCAATCCATTAATATTTAAACTCTAATAAAAATTTTCTTTTCTACCTTATAACAAACCTGAACTTTAGATAACTTTAACTAATTACCCAGATTAGGACATTTCCAAGCCACACAAGTCATACACATATATATAATTATTTATTAGGGTACCACTTCTAGACTTAGGCTTGGCCGGTGTTTATTTCTTTCTGCTGTGTGCCGGAGCTTTCCGTGGTTTTCAGTGCATGTTGTATGAAATTGATTGGAGTGTTTGCTTACTTTCCCTGCATTCTGTGGACTTATGTGATGTACGTTAGATTTACCCCTAGGTTAGGAATGATATATATATATATATATATATATATATATATATATACTATTCTTCTTACAAGTGGCCATGCTCATGTAAACTGCTAAATAAAAGGGGGGTAACTGTCATGATTTCTAATACTATTTTGTGTAGGTGCTTGCTCAGCCCCCCTAAACAAATAAGAGCTAAAAATAAAAATTATTAAATTATAACTACTACAGGTGCTCCAAAAACTGCATTAGCCCTCAATCATTAAGAGAATGGCCAAGTTTGGATTTGATGTGAACTTATTTTTATATAATTGCCTGTGATGATATAATAACTGCTTGGGGTGATTTTTATTAGGATAACCATACAGGAGAGTCTAGATTTACAGCTTTCAATTAATGTAATTTATTTATAATAAATTTGTTAAGAGTTGTAAAATTCACATTTGAGTTGGGACATTCTTATCTAACTCGAATTTTGAAAGAAGAAGACATCCTCATAGGGGAGAGTCTTCTTTCATTTGGAAGATCGAGTTGGATGGCTTTAGATATCCAAAGAGAAAAGGTAATACCCCCTACCAAGGGGGAATTGTCTCTTCATTTGGATATTCAAGTCATGATGAATCCAAGAAGTCCAAGGAGGAGAGATACAAGGAGTCTAAGGAGGAGGGATCCAAGGAGTCCAAGGAGGAGAATTCCAAGGAGAAGAAGACTGAAGAGCTGAAGACTTGAAGACAAATATCCCACTCAAAGTCATTTGCGTCTATCATAGGCTTAAAAATCTAGGTTGTTGGCAGTAATGCCCGACCACTTTACTTTCTGCATACCCTGGGTTGTAATTAAAGGGTAGTTGGCCTATGGACATTTACTTGATTGGTTTATTTATATTGATGTGTTTATTTTGATTGTGTAGTAGAAATTGCCTGCTTTTCTTAGGTTTCTTTCTTGCATGTCGATCTTATTTTAGTCTAGATACCCGTTAGGCTATTTAAGGACTACAAAACTCTTCTACTCATAACTAACATTTAAATTTTAAGATTTAAATAACATAGAAACCTAACGACTCTAGGGAACTGCCAAACTATCCGGGATCGCATGCATAATGTTGCATCTCGTCTCTCCTTCTTATAAGACACCTCCCTGCCCGCGGGTTGAGTCAGGATAATCTGGCCTATGAGGATGAAGTGCCGAACGTAGGGAGGCCCAGTCTTTTCTAAAAATTATTTTTATATAAGCCTATTTTAAAAATCCAAAGCATTCATGATTCGACCTTTTAACCAGCATGCATTGCATTAGTAACTAATTTAATAAAATTTTAATTGCATTAGTTAGGGGCATTCACCCCACATAAGTCCAGGACCAATTAGGAAACTCTTTAGATGTCGGTCTTACTTTTAATAACTGTACCACCCACCTATCTCTTATAACTGACTTGACAGTATGGTTTTAAAGCAATTAAGTGGTTAGCTGCCTCCCCAATCCAGGCCAGGATAAGTCTCGATCTTTGCTCTGCATTAGTTAGGACACGGGTCTTAGTATTGTGTAGAACACTAAGCCCAATCTAGATTTAGGATTCGAGACTACTACATTCGATCTCGTAGTATGCCTTAAATAGTAGGTAGATCCCCTTCCTTCCAGGGACTATAAATCCTACTTATCTGCATCACAGGATGACGCCACCACCATCTTTTCTCTCATGTATGTGATTGTTTACATGACTTTCTTTTATCCAATTTCTCCTTAGTACCCTAGAGCCTCCGAATGCTGGTGTGAATCACGCATGTTGATTCAACCCTTCAGACTTTTCTTCCCTTTGAGTAGGACTTCTTAGTCTACACCCTCATGCCAATATAATTTTTGGGAATGATAATGTATGATCCTTAATCGAGAGTTTTCTTGGGCTCCAACTGAAAGTGCTCAGATGGCACTTGAAAGTTCGTTAGGGATGTTAAGTCCTTATGAACTGGCCCAAGGCTAACAAAGAGAGAGGTGAATTGGATAACTTTAAAACCAAAGATAAAACTCAAACCAAAATCACCACAAAGAAAACAAATGCGGAAGCAAATAATAAGAAAGAACACACCGGATTTATAGTGGTTCAGTCAAATCTTGACCTACGTCCACTCCTTGGAGGCACCCTCCAAGTATTGCACTAAAATAAGTGTCTCTCCTTTAGCCCCCACAGCTAGACGGAGAAGCCCTTACAAAATCACTTCCACCTTCCCCGGTGCGGCGGAGTCGCCGGGTCCTTTGACACCAAAGAGATCTTCTTCTTTGGTGAACTTCCCTCGAGATAAGCCTTGAATCCGATGGTATTCAGGTGTGAGCTTGCCGGAGCAACCGTGTGGATCCCCTTCCACACTCCCTTGAGTCTCCCCTCACAGGATCTTCTCCCTTTACAAACTCCACCCTTTCCTCACTCCCTTTCAAGCTCTCTCTTCATGTTTCCCCCACAATAACGAAGCTACAATGGCTGCCAAAGACACTTACAAAGGGCCTTGTCATAGCTTAAATAGAAGCTCTCAAAATGAGCTCATTAATGCAAGTTGCTGACATTATCGTCCAGGATGATAGGCATATCGTCTTGTACGATCAGTACAATTTAAGCCCAATCAGCCGGGACGATTTGAGACGATCAGAAAAAGTTTGTTCATATCGTCTAGGATGATAATATATCGTCCTGGACGATCAGAACAAATAGTGGAATATCGTCCTGAACATCGCTCTGAAAAATAGCTATCCGGTGTCCAATTGTCCAGCACATCGGCCAGGATGATTTGGCGATCGTCCAGGCCTTTTTTATCGTGAAATCAAGTCATAATTGCTTTACTTAAATTCTAGAGAAATTTTGGAAAAATTGACCTGGATCGTCCTGGATGATATTTTATAGTCCTGGACGATCCACCTGGACGATGTTCAAAAATAGGTTATTTCAAATTAGATCTGGCGGGAGATTCTTTCTGAATTGAGCCTATCATCCTGGCCGATACAAAATCATCCAGGACGATGTGTTTTGCATAATGACGGCTGCTTTAATGAGGATGCCCTAATTAGAGTTTCTGCTTTTGGACAGATCGTCCCGGACGATATAAATATCATCCCGGACGATATAAATATCGTCCTGGACGATGTTACCAAAAATAGAAATCTTTAGGGAGCAACATAAAATATTTCAAGTTATAAAACATCAGGAGCCACACAAAATATAATAGACTCAAGAAAGGAAAAAGTGTACAAACTGACTCAGACCTAGTCTACCCAATCTTGAGCTGATTCCAAATTGCAGTCTGATCGTGTGGACATGAAATGTTAGTAAATAAGGCCGTCGTAGAGAAATAAGAGTGTTTGCTATCATCAAAATCATAAACCATGAAAACAGATCCGCAACACCAGCCTGAGATGTAATTAACCACGAGGGCTTGCGCCCGTGAGAAACTTGGCCCCACATCTACGAAACCCCACTCGAGTCATTATATCGGGTGGGGGAAACCCATGGCTGTGATCAGGTTGTGTATATTACTATCCATCGGGGTGCGCTAGCGAGAGCCACTATCCTCAATAGTTATTCGTATGCATGATCCAATCTATCCCTTCCAATTGGCCCATTTGTGCGATTCTCTTTCGGAGTTCTACACTAATCAAGCCTAATCGCAAGACTTGAAAGAGCCCAAATTGAGCCCATGTGGCCCTCCTAAGCCAAAATAGCCCAATTGCATTTTCTACTCTTCTAAACCACTAAATTGCTCTAAAATGTGCTTATCTGCATGACAATAATCCATGGACCCTCCTTGATTAATCTGAATTGTTTCTTTAACCTCCGATTGATTGAGGGTAAAAATTCCTGAACAACAACCCATTTAATACTTGTAACCTAGTGCCTCTTTGGCCTAGCTTTCATTTTTGTTTTTTCTCCTAAAAACCTCCCTTCACATCCCCTAATCATTTTCCAGCCATTTAAGGCTAACAAATGCAAAGTGATCGAGGACAACTCTATCCCAATAATTTAGGCCAATCTCAAGCACTGCAATGAACTCATTGCTTAGGAGCTAATTAGGAGAATAAGATGGATTGCAGCCTCAGACATCTAGTAAATTTTATGTAAAATCAAAACCCTATATTTAGGTCTAGTTATTAAAATAGTTCCATTTACACAGTGTATGAATCCCTAAGGTGCTCTGCAAAGGGTTGTGTGCACTAGATTGCACTCTATAAGGAGTTCAAAGGATTTTCTAAAAGTAGGGTTTTTGGCCTCTCTATCATGGGAGATGAAATCTAAACCATCTAGCCCACTTTCTTTTTACTCGAATAGTCTAGATCTCATCGTATCACATGTTCTTTTCGACCCCCTCCAAACGATAGAACAAATAGTTTGAGATCACTCGTCCAATCGATACCATATGTTATCAGATAGTTGAGAGCATTGCTAGCATGTTTAAGTGGATGACTACTGTCATCCACATGACCCCATCAATGCTACTACTACAAACTCCTTTAAATTAATTATAAAATGCATTTTAATGGCCAAAACTTTTAAAATTAAAATATTATCAACTGAACCATTTTGCACAAATTAGAGCTTTATAGATTCAAAATAAATGCTCTTTCTTTTAAAAATAAAATTAGTTTAAATTAATGAGTTTTTAGAGAGTAATTTTTGTTTGAGTCTCCACTGATTTTCCTTAATTACTTTCTAAATATACATCCAATTAGTTTGAAGTTTTCCAGTCACATTATGGGATTCCCATTTTTCCCATAATATTCTTAGATATGTTTGATGAATCCAATATTGTGAGTTAAATTTTTAAATACTTATATCAAATATTGACCTAAATATATAGAAATTCATAATAAGTACTCCATAGAGCATCAGGGCTTTTATTTGGTGTGGATTGTTTATTTTCATGTAAGGGTTAGATACAATTGATTGTAAGCCTAAATAAATAATAGTGACACCTACAAAAAATTACTTAGGGTTATGACTAGATAACTTAGAGAAGATTTTAGGAAATTCATTTCAAATCCAATAGGGATAAAACTCAAACCTAGAACACTTAGTGACTTCATAAATGTTAGTAATTAATTTGACATCAATTAAGATTCATTTTAAACCATTTAAATAACAAATTCTAAAATCACCCCACATTTTAGGTTTAAAATAAAAAAAATCACAATAAATTAAAAAAATTATAAAAATATAAACTAGATTGTATTACAACCTAAATCAATCCTACAATCTAGGAAAAATAAAAACCCCATCTAATTTTAATTAAAGTATATTATTTTAAGATTAACCCTCAAGTAAATATTAATTTGATGAAACCATATAGAATCAAACTTTAATCCAATTGTCCTCAAATTTTAATTGATTGGTCTTTAAGTTATCCTTAACCTATGACATAAATCATATGATCATTTGAGATCTAATGATTAATCAAACCCATAGGTCAATTTTTTTACTTTAAGAAAGGGGTTTAATAAATTAAATAAAACTCAATAAAATAAAATAAAATAAAGTAAACATTAAATAAAAATTAAACCAAATAAAATAAAATAAAAAATCAATGAAGATTAATAAAAATAAAAAAAAATTAAATCAATTAATTTAAAAAAAATAAAAGGATTTTGTTTAAAATTTAAATTAATTTTAGAAATTCAAATTTAAATAAAAATAAATAAATAAAAAAGAAAATTAAGTAAAATTAAATCATTTTAATTTAAATACATTAAATAAATAATTAAGCTGAACTCAATTTAATTAATTAAATAATTTTAATTAGATTAAAAGGCTAATTCATTAATAAATTTTAATCAAAGTAAAGGCCTTAATGCATATGCTTGATTCTTTAGGGAGGGCATATGTGCATTAAATTCATAGGTCTAGGATGCATTCGTTGATTACTTCAAAGTAATTAATTTGGAGTGTTTAATAAACATATTCTTGAAAATAATGATTAATAAATATTGAATAAAACTTAAAAGACTCTATGAACTTGATTTAATCACTTCGGGTAATCTTAAGGCATGTGAGCTTATAGGGATATTCCTCAAGATCCTTCACCTATTTGATTAGAATGTACATAATTGATGGATTGATTTTTGGATTAACAACTTTTAGCACAAGATGCTCCATTTTATGGGTATTACTCATGTTAGCCATTGGACTGGTGTTTGTAAGATATTGGAATGTCTTTTTACATATAATGCCAAACTATTATGTGCTATAATATTTATCATGGTAGATTGCGAGTTTTAAATCTTGATTTTGCATGAAGATCTACCTACAAATAAATAAAAAGTTCACAATATATTAGAATTTATATGTGAAAAACTTAGTAAGGGAAAAATGTTTAGGGCTTGACCCAGATGAAATGATCTACTATGTAAAGTTGCAAACATAGATTATAAAGTTCACTCTTCCCCTTAATTAAGGAAAATGAGGTTATGAAGTTTAGAACATAAGCTTGTTCTCATGTGTCTATATTAGAGCATTCTTTAGAAGTAGTGAATAGTGATTGTAGTAGTTCTCATGTGGCTATATTAAAGCAAACTACATAAATAATGCATAGTGATTATAGTGGTAAAGAGATGATGATTAGAAAATGAAAATTAAACTATAACAATTAGGTGATGATAATCATAAAATGATGATAGTTTAACAACAATCAAGTGATGTTAATCGAGTATTGGTTGTCAAGCGATATAAGTCGGGCAATAATGGTGGGGTAATAATGATATAGTGACCACCAATATCAAGGAATGGAAGTTGGGTAAAGATGGTTAGGTGATGGTTGTTGCTGGCAGAGATTGATGGTATCGATTATTTGATATGCCCTTTCATGTGAAGAATGACAATCTCTTGCCTGTTTTTTTAATGTCATTTTATTAATTATGGATTCAATATCTAAATGCCATCAGACATCCCATGTTGATTTCCTCAATTATATATTATTATTTTTAGGATTTAAGTGTCTTAATGACATCAACATTAAGTAATCTTAGGCCTGTTAGATTCCTCTCATTGAGATACTTATTTTGACAAAGCTTTCAAGTATGCTTAATGTACTTATTTGGGCTCATTTTAGCATAGATTAGAAAATTTTTTATGTTGTTAGGTTCTGTTAACCTCTTTTTTGTATGAGGTCCTCAGGACCTATCTAGACTCCTGTGTATTGATCTGATGGTCGACAATCACCCAGCTATCAATCATCCAAAACTCAATCAAACTTCAATCCAAAACTCAATCAAATTTTAATCCAGCCTTCAATCAAAATTCAATCAGACTTCAATCAACTTCAATAATCCATTTAACATAATTTTTTGTTCAATTGGACCTGTAGCCCTACACTATAGCCATGTGATGCAATACACTGCCTAGCTCAGTGCTTTGGCACCTAGAGGTCACCACTTGATTTAACATATCCAATCATTAACAATTACCTAATTTATTATAATTGATGTTGGTAATTCAAATTCAACCAGTCAAATCCAGAATTCTAGATCAAAATTCAAGGTTAAGGGCCCTTATCCTATAACCCTTATTGGGTGATTTTTCAATTACCACAAAACCTAGTCAAATGACCCCTAATCCATGATCTATCAATTGCATATTGATTAGGCATGTCCCTAAGATTAACACTCCTTATTTGAGTCCAATGTGAGACCTCTAACCTCAGAAATTTTATTAAAATCTAAAAGCTGCTAAACCTTCAAATATTTATAGCTTATACCACTAGACCTTCCACCTTGTGAAATTTGATCTTGGGGCTTCCATTTTATGGCTTAAGACGACCTCCATTGGTCTCAAACCACTCCTTTGAACTTATTGGATCCAACTCCAACCCCTTGCCTAACTTGGATGACCAGGTCAATCATGAACCATAGCCCTTTAGGTCCAATGCACTGCCAAGCCTTGTACACTAACACGTATGACCCCAATCATGTCCAAATCACTTCACTAGGAACCCTATCCACCAAATCAATCATCACTTGCTCCTCAGCCAATGATTGACCCAGGATGGCCCAATTGAGCATCAACACAAGTTAACATTCAATCAAGCTCCAAACCAACCCTAATGTTTATTTAACCCTTTTAAAGATCTCTCATAGTGATTTTATCATGATTGGACACCTTGAACAATTCAACAATTACTAGGTCAACTGAACCTATGTTTGGCCAAAGATGACATATTATGGTAAAAAAAAAACCACATGTATTTAATCAAACTCCTTCAAGCTCTCAAATCCACTCCAGTGCTTGACGTGAAAATCTCTAACTCACTAATGAGTCAAATCTTGATAAGTTTGACAACCTCAACACATTAAACTTGGTCAAACTCTAATATTTTTGGTCAAATAACCATACAAACTCAACTAAACTCTATTAAACCTTAAACTTCATCTTATTTCATGGTTTAAATGGATTTATGCTCACCATGAGTCAAGACATGTGAAGTTTGACCAAGTCAATTTAAGCACTTGGTTAAACCCAACATGTATTCACTCATATATTAAACTTAGCACTTTTGATCCCTACAACTCTAGCTCAATAGCACACACACCATCTCAAATCCACCTTACCATTTAACTTGATATATTGGCCAGTCAAATGGTCAATTAGAGGCTTAAGCGAGTTTAAAATGGCCAAACATACTTAAATGTCCACTTCCCTGTAAACCAGCAATCCTAATCCACTCACATTGGTTTTATTACCCTCTTAAACACTCCCCAAGCAAGCCCCAACAATTTGTTTTGCCATTTTGAGTGAGTGTGGTCCCCCTCCCACATGAATCCACCAATAGCCATGAGGCTTGGCCAGTCTTTGGCTCTACCTCCTAACCACCTGGGATAGGTGTAATGCATCCAAGAAAGGACCCTAATACATCAGGACTATTCAATTCAAACCATAATATTAAGATAGGTTAAGGGCTCTAAAATCACTTATTCATTCAATTCCCACCCCCAACCCCTCTCCATATAAAATTCATTTCATTTTAGTGCTCCACATTCTCCTCAACATTTCCCTAGATCAACTCCAACGATGAGGAGCCACCGACAATGAGCTTTTGGCTACCACACCATCAAAGTCTGTCTAAATCAAATAACTCTTGGTCTAAGCCTTCTAAAGCTTCGAGTTCTTATAAGAAATCATACGTGGATAATCAACAAGCCCTTGAACAATCAAAACCATCAAGTAAATCATGGTAAAACTCCAACCCTAGCTTGTAATAGATAAGGCTAAATAGTGTGTTGTTAAGCTCATTTTACACAGTGAATATACTTTCCCATCAATGCTCTTCATCCACACAAGCTTTATATAAATTTTAATTAACATTTATTTAGCATTTTAAGAGAAAGAGTTAATTATTTAATTATAGGGTTCATTCGGATAGTGCATGCACATGTATAAGATATGAGCAGTGGATCTCTTGATCAACAGTCCAGATCTTTCCATTACGTCATTTATTAGAGCCACGCTAAGTGATTGATCCCGCCATTTCTTATCTAACCTTGATCAGAGTCATTGATTCCAAACCATATGGAATCAACAGTGCTAATTTGTGCCTAAGTGGTTTAGTGAAACCACGTAAGGCGGTCAACGACTAACATGCGGCCCTTGTCACTGTGATGATTGTGCACCACCACATAATAATTCCAATCATTGGCCTCCACCACACATTTTGATTTGGAAAATTAGAAGGCACTGCTTGGCCCTCATCGTCATTATCGGGTTTGATTTTAATTAAATTGATTTAAGATTCATTTTTATCACAAAAATTTAAATAATTCATAGTAAATTGATTCCTTGGAACAAAATTGTACGTAACCACTCAAATTGCTCATAATTTTATGGCCTTTCATTTAAAGATGTTTTCAACTCCTAATGATGGGTATTTTAGGAGTAATATTAGCAAGTTTATTTTATCAATTTTCTTGATAACTCCCTTAATACTTATCCAATTTGGTTGAAATTTGACAACATTAATCCTCATGTCATGTACTACATATAGTAAAGTTTTCAAAATTATTTTGACTTATATTTTGATGCCAATTAATTTTACACTAGTGTGGCTCATAATTACATTTGTACTTTTAAAATTTCATTGGGATCTAATCTTGGCCTCTTCTTTTTTAATTAACCTCTTAATGATATTATTAAATAGAGCTTAAAAGTGGATGATGTCATAATTAACCAAGTTAAATGTAAGCGCTTAAGTAGTCTATGTAAATTTTTGTATCTTGAATAATCATCCATTAGGCACTCTTGGCTTGCATTGGAACTTGGTTAGTAAATATTATGGTAAGTTTCTCCTTTACCATATCATGTCAAGGTCAATGACATGTGGAAGTCTTTCCTTGGGTGAATCCTTAAATGTTTGGGGATTCACTCCTTTCAAATGCACTTAGCTTTAGGTCACATGATTTTCATGGTGTGACTCCTTATGTGTATGTCAAGGATTAGAGAACTTTGATTTCAAACCCACATGACTTAGTATTATTTATGGAAAAACTTAAGGAAAATTTATAGGAATTTAGGAAATTTTTAGAAAATTAAATAATAGGGGAGAAACTCAAGACATGTGAACTTAGTGACTTTTTACATTATAGGTTCAAATTTCATTGGATTTAGAGCCCTTTAACTCAGAAATTTAATTAAATAAAAAATCAACCCTTTAATTAAGCCTAAAAATTTATAAATCATAATTAATTCAAATTAAATTTAAAAATATAAAAATATATCAAACTCTTCAAAATTAATTTCTCAACTTAAGAAAATTAAAAGCATTATGATTAGACGCTTAATTTGAGCTTAATTTAATATTTAATTAAAATTAATATTTAATTAAGTTAAATATTTAAAAATTATTAAAAATTCCAAATAAATTTCAAACACTTAAAAATACTCTCATAGGTCAACCCTAACCTTTGAGAATGATTTCAAGAAGTTTGGAATGAGTTTGGAGCAAATTTATTAAAACCCTTTTAATTAAGTAATTTAATAATTCAAATAAATACTTAAACTTTAAAAATTCATAATTAATTCCAAAAAGTTCCAAATTGAGCAAAATTAGAGGCATTAAACTTTTTTAAGGGTATCTTATTTATTAAAAATATCAAATATCTATAAATTATTCAAAGTCCAAAAGTCAACTTTTTGGTCAACTTAGTTTAAATTTTAATCCTAAATTCATAAAATCATAACTTAATCTAAAAAAATCCAAATCTTATTAACTTAATATCTATATACTCACCTTAGGGTCTAGTATTTAGGAAAAATATTAAAATTTCATAACTTAACTTAAATTAAAACTTGATTTAATGAATTAAATAGTTCATAAAAATTTAAAAAGTTCAGTAATTGATTAAAATTATTGAAAATATCAATTTGATTATTAAATTTAGATACCGACACCAAAATATATAATAATCACTCGAGAGATGAATTTTTTGGGTTGGACTATCTTGAGCAGTGGGTCTACGTGTCATAAGGAGGTATAGTTCCTCGAGCCTACTATAATAAAACCATGAACGAATTTAATGGAGTGTAAAATTATAAAATTAATTTATTATTAATTACTTAACTAAATTTAAATCATTAATACCACTACATCAACCTAATTTTTTGGATGGATTGCCTTGATTTATAAAGCTATGTATTCTACGAAAGCCTGGTTCCTCGAGCCCACTATGATAATGCCATGATCCTTTTGATGGAAAACATAATTAGTTTAGTGATAAAAATTAGTAACCAATCAATTAATATTAAAAATCATCAACCTTTTAATTTGAATCAATTAAAAATTAAGTAATATTGGTCACTAGTGGGTAACTCGTGCCTATGAGGCTATTAACTTAGCCCCAAGAAAGGTGAAATAAACTTCACAGTCCTGGTGTAAACAAAGGTGGTAATTATTAAACACTTAATAATACATATTAAAATCAAAATTAAAACATTAACACTTAAAACTCAAATTTAAAATCCCCTTTGACCTACAACAAATATTAAAATACTAGACAACTTCAACTAATTACCCAACATAGGACATATCCAAGCCACACAGCTTGATGCACACACTTTAGATTGTTTGTTAAGATAACCAATCCTAATTTTTAGGCTGGACTAGTATTTTTCCTTTTTTGCTACTTATGTGCCTGGTTTTTCATGATTTTTACTACATGCTTATTACTATTATTGATTGACATGATTTTTTATTAATGTGTTAATTTTATTATGCTCTCTATTAATCATCATGATGGGTGGTAGATTATTCTTAGGTTAGAAATGATCTGGTTGCTCACACGATCTTTTGTAGGTGGCTATGCTAATATAGAGCTAAAATCAAGGGGGCTAAAATAAGATTTAACTGAGCAATTTTTTGCAGGTGCTAAATATGCTAAGTTACAACTGAGATTAAAAAAGTATGGCCAAGCATGTTTGTGCTATAATATGAGTAATTAAATTATATAACTACTTGGGATGATGTTGATAATTTCTATTATAACTATTTAAGTTAACATTGGAGGTTGTTTAGAGTCTCTTTTCATTTTCTACCTATATTTAAATTCAAGTATTGTGAAGGTTAATTTTAAGATGGGATATTAATCATCCAACTTGTAGTCAAAAGAGAAGAAAAATAACCCTTAGGGGAGAATTCCTTTCATTTGGAAATTCAAATTAGGATGACTTAAAAATCCAAAGAGAAAAAAAAAACTACTGTGGGGAGGAGTTATTTCTATTTGGATACTTATATCCGACAAATCCAAGGAGCATGAAGAAGTGAGGAAGATGAAGAAGCGAAGGTTTCAAGAAAATATATCCCATTTAAATTTTCTTGTGTCATCTCTATGTTTAGAATCCAGGTTATTGTTAGTAGTATCTGACCACTTTTAATTTATGTAGTCCCTGGGTTATAATTAAATAGCATTTGCCACATGAACATTTTACATTTATTTGATTCATTTAGATTATGTGATTTAATTTGGTTGATGTGTTTAATTTTGTGCAGTTAGAGTTTTATAATCTTTCTAGGTTTCTTACTCTTGCATGTCGCTTTTGATTTTGCATGGAAGCATTTAGGTGCTCTAAGGAGAAAAAAGTTTTAAACTTATAATTTAAATAAAAATTTTAGGCCAACATAAAAATTTAATCAAATTTAAGAAGTAAGCTCGGGCTAGCCGAGGGTCTCACGCATGCATATTAAATCTTTTCCTCCTTGTTAGGCACCACCCCACCTACGGATTATGGTAGACCATCTGGCTTATTAGGGTAAAGCTCTATCTAGGGGATGTTGTGCAATATATAGGGAAAACTTATTTTTAAGCTAAAATTTTAATCTACTTCACATCATTTATATATACAAGGTCAATCAGCTCCATTGCATTAGAAACCAATTAAGGAATTAACATTTTAATTGGATTTGAAGCATGATCACCTTACATAAGTAAAGGGGCCAATTAGGATATTATCTAGACAACTGCCCCAATTTCTAAAAACATAAACAACAACCCATCCATATTTTATAAAAGATTGGATTCATGGTTTTGAAATGTTAGGGGGTTAGCTGGCTCCCCATCCACACTAGGATAAGTTCAGATTTGCATTGCAATTTCTAGGTTCGAGCCACTATTGTTTAGTTCTTAAATTGAACTTATGGTCCAAGGTGGAGTCAAAATCATAAGACCCCAACCTCAAAAATATAATCCTAATTTTGTAATAAAATGATAACTCAAATTAAATTTTCTCTCAAAATCAAAATTTAAAGCTCAACATATAGGGTAGACGAAGGTAATTTTGAATTACTTCAAAATACCAAAATGCCTCCTACTTCTCCACCTTTAAAAACTTAAAATAAAATTTCTACCATTATTTAATCAAGAGTATTCGTAGGAAACTCAAGATTTTTGTGATGTAATTAACTACGAGGGCTTGCTCATAGGAGATTTAAGACCCCAGATTAATTTTAAATTTAATTAATTCTCTTTGGAAAAATAAGAAAATCGACGATGATCGTTATTATCATATTCGAGTAATTAATAAGAAATTGAATATTTTTCTTGGGAAGATATATCATTTGTTGTTATGATCTCAGATATGAAATTAATGATAACACATCAAGATTATTGTAGCTAAATATTTGATCTTCATCATCATATCATAGTAAAAATTCAAGAATAAACTTCAAGGTCATATATTTTTTATTCTTGTATTTGGCTATGATATTCATGATGAAATTCACAATTCTGGATCTAAACCCCTTAAGAAATTTTATATCCACCTTTCAAGGTGGTATATTATTTCTTATGTTTGATTTCAAAATTAACATTCAAAAGTTAATTTCAAATTTTCCAAAGAAATTATAATTTTTATCAATTTGCATCTTTTGAAATCAACCACATTTTAGGAAGCAAAGCTCATTATTTTAAATAAAGGTGGGGAGAACAAAAACCAAGAGGGACAATATAGATCTTGGGGTTTAGGTAGAGAGATAGAGTTGATGTTGGTGGAGTACAGTGGCCTTATTAGCGATGGTGTGAGTTGATATTGGTGGAAATAAAGTCAAAGTACATCGAACCATATGACTATGTGGCACATTATTCTTTTAAGAAATGATGTGCATCAACTTTGTGAGAAAATAAAGATAATATGGTAAGTGGATGTCTGCATTGGTGTCAATAGTGTACATCAACCCTATAGATAACAACGTGCATTATCATTATTAGTGACAATGTGTAATAAGATAGTGGGCATTAGTGTAACAGGGATACCATGGTTTGAAGGATATATTTGAATAATGATGGTTGGAGGAATCTAGTCAGACAATAATATCGAAGGATTAAAATCAAGCAATAGAGGTTACAATATTATAATTTGGTGAGAAAGGTCTAAGGAGTGAAATCATGAAATGGTGACCATGAGATAGTAGTTGAGCAATGATGGATGGAGAAAATACTAAAGTATTGATGGTTATAGAGTTGTATTCATGGCGTAGTTGGGTGATAGTGGTATGAGAATTATAGTTAGGTGATGGTGTTAAGAGATTGTAGTTGGGTGATTGTGGTTGGAGAATTGTAGTTAAGCGATGATGGTAAAGGAATTTAGTTGAGTAGTCGTGGTTGGAGGAGAATAATAAGGTGATGGTGTTTGGAGGAGTATAATCATGGTCAGAGGACCATAATGTAATCACTCAAAATTTAACTAATTAAAAAATTTCTAAATATTTGATTTGAACCTTGCTTAAAAGCCTTGCTTGCATGGAAGTATGGATAAGAGTTCTATAGTACTGTATTGGAGAGTGCAATAACACTGCCTTATAGTATATAAGGTTTGGATGTGTGAGCATGGTGATGTTAGGCCTTAGGTCTATGACGGTAGTGCTTTTATTGTATAATAACTTGGGACAATGTTGTGGTGTTGTGGTCTTAAGCATAGTGACTCTAGCCTAGAAAATTTATTTTTAAAAATATCCTAATCCAATAATGTTGATAAGTATCCTAAGTTTATTGCCTCACCCCTCTCCATTTGCATGCTTATCCAATGAAGAAAAGAGAGGAAGGGGGAGAGGAGAAGATAAAGAGGAGAAAGAAGTTTTAATATGCAGCATTTCATCCAGTCTTCTAATTATGAAAATTGTTTTTATCATGGTACGTAACATTTATCCTTTGTCTATTATCAGTGGTTTTGATTTATATGATTTTTTTCTCTATCAAATTTAATGAAATTTTATTATCTCATAATTTACATAATTTCTAATATATAACTTTTAATATGTGATATATATCATCATTATGAATATTTTGAAATGATCATATTGAGATTTCACTAGGTATTTTTACATATATGTTATTTTATATGAAATGAATATGGTAAAAGCGTGTATAAAAACTGGTGTATCAAATTTGGGCATGAAATACATGATATGTATAAACTCTACTATTCATCTAACATGTCTTCTATTTTGATATAATATCTGCATATTAAATAGATTTATATACTTTATGGATATATATATTATATTTATTATTACTATTATTATATGCATGATTTTTCATATGTGTGAAAGTAAGAAAAGCTAGCTAGAAATAATTGACTGATTTAGGTTAGCTAGGGGCATGCTATCTTATATATGAGGCTAAGTTGATGGGCTTTCATTTAAATAATATTCATGGTGTAAACTGCTGCATATATGGATCCAAGTCTTATGATTTTGATGATAATAAACATTATTGAATTTCTCACTATGATATCTCCTGATAATTAAATTTATTGTATATTTATTTTTGCCCTTTTCACTAATATTTATGGACCATAGCTCACTTGCAACCTCAATCAGCTCAAGATTGGGTAGACTAGGATTAAAGTTTGTATTTTTATTCTTTTTTCCTTTCTAGAAAAACGTACTTCTATGTTAAAAAATCATATTCGTAGAAATCTTTGGAAAAGAAAAGGATCTTTAGAGGCAGTAAAAGCTTTTTCTTTAGCTAAATCTGTTTCCACCGGACAATCAAAAAGTTTTTTGTGCGACAAAAAAAAGTCTTGGAAAAATCTTAATTGACATGTTTCAAAGAACTTCCAAATTTCCATTTTTGAATTGTAAGACAAATGATTCAATTTTACTCATGTATCATGGTGGATCCTAAAGCTAAGTAACCTTGCACACACACACACTAAAGAGAGAGTTTTTTTTTTAACTAATTATAGGTATGATTTATATCATACTGGACAATCAATTAATTAGAAAACCCTAATTAGGGCATCCTTTATTAATTGAGATTGATTAAACTAATCATATTGGATGATCCTTATCGTATAGGATGATCAATTATAATTATGATATTCATCAACTAATCATAATTTATGCAATATATTAATATTTATATTTGTGTATAATTATACCGTATGATATAAATTATACTGTATGATATATAAAAATCATGCATAAATTTATCTTGTGTTTTAGGGAAAAATTATGGTTAATTTCTTTGATCAAATCGTACAAGATGATTTGACCGACCGTGCTGTCTAACATTATTCCTTCATAGGATTATAATTAATTATTGCCTAAAGTACTGAATGATTATATATATTGTTCATACTAATCATACTGAACGAAGCTCTCAATCATCTTGGATGATTAATTCACCTCCGTATATGATCATACAGGGTCTTTCTCCTCGTATAATAATAATAGGAGTATTTTGAACTAGTTATACAATACAATCTTCGATCGTATTGGACAATCAGAGCCTCTAGATTGAAATTTATGGCATTTTGAGAGGCTCTCTATTCAAGTTCTCCCATTTTCTTATTTCAGAGAATTTTGCTGCTAAGTGTCTTGAGATAGCATAGAGAGGGAGTAATGGAGTGCTTTGGGAGAGAAGAGAGGAGAGTTGATTGTGAGGGTGAGTGTTAAGGGATTTATAAGGTTAAGTTAGGTCTTCTACTGCACTGGGTTGATAGAAGAGATTTTTATAAGGGCTTTTCTACCTTGCTGTGGGGACAAAAGGAGAGACACTAGTTTTAGTGCAATATTTGAAAAGGAGGTTTTCAGGGAGTGGACGTAGGTCAAATTAGACCGAACGACAATAAAATATGGTGTGTTTGTTCTTATTATTTTTTGCACTTTATTTTTCTATGCTTAATTGCATTAGTGAAAACTTTGATCTATTTATTGTGAAATTAATTCACTTCCACATCAAGTTATAAAAAGATTTTCTTTTCCTCAAAGAAAATTTAAAATTACCAATTTACACCCCCCCCCCCCCTCTTGGATATCATGCTTTTAATAAAATTAAGTGATATGATGGTAGGCATAAGGAGATTAAGTGATATAATAAATCAAAGGGTAGGAAGTGACCACTTCATATATGAAGTCATCTGCTTGTAATTGATGAGACTAACTCTTATTTACTAGGCTAATATGATTGATAGGATTGAATCATAATTATTCCTGATGTTATATGGCATATATACATGATATAATTGCATTAGAACTAATAGAACATGTCAAGATATAATAATTTCATAAATAATATGATATGAACATAATGCATATACAATTAATACAAGTACATAATAAGACTGATGAAATCAATACACAATATATGATATATAATACATGATATTGATACATGATAGATGATGCATGATACATGATATATGATACACTTGCATTCATACTATATGGAATGCCTAGAAATAGACTTATAATATAATAGAAATACTAACATACATATCATAATAATGACCCATATCACATTAATATATTAGTACCTTCTATTACTTATTAACAAGGTAGTGGTATATAGAATTCTATTATAAATATATGTATATGTATATATTTATAGTTTCACCTGATGTTATAAATGACATTGATATTGAAATGATAGTTTATTAATTCTTCTATGGTTACTGATCACATTGATTTACATTTATTTTCTTGCATTGATTACTATTATTCATAGTGATTGTTGTTATTCATATTAATCTGGATTGAATGATTACAAACACATTATTTTTATTATCATGCATTATTAATATTTGAAGGTTCTAGTAGACAACATACAAATCCAACAAGATGGCCACTAAAATCTCTCTCTCTCTCACTCTCCCTCTCTCTCCCTCTCTCTCTCTCTCTCTCTCTCTCTCTCTCTCTCTTTCACACACACACACACACACACACACACACACACACACACACACATCTTTTACTCTCCCCTTCCTTCTCCTCTCTTTTCTTCTTTCTTCACTAGCAAGCTAAGAGGGGTGAGAGGTATGGCCCATTCCATCTCCTCTCTTCTCTTCTTTCTTCACCACCTAGCTAAGAGGGATGAGAGGTATGAAAAATGGATTTATATTATATATATAGTGTCATTGAGTTTGACTTAAATATTCAAGATGCTACAAAACAGAGAGTTCAATGCCATAGTTCTCCCTTTGAGCATCAAAATGCTCCCTTAACCCTCTACTTATATAGAGAGGAAGCATCGATATGCACAGTGCCGTTATGTTATCTTTTTTCTCCTCTCAAATAAATAAGGAAACATCAAGCTCCCAAAGCTACCACTGTAGCCCTCCCATAAGAAATTTTTCTGTTTAATTTTTCTTACACTTTTTTATTCAATTATAACCCTACTAATTACAAAATTAAAACATATGAAGGTATATCAAGATCTTACCAAGCTTTATAATAACAAACATCACAATCAAGGGGTGGTTGAATGAATGAAGATAATATGACATTCATAGTTGGCACCCAAGCATCAGTTTAATGGTGGCAGTTAGATGGTGGTTTAGCAATGGTGATTATGTAGTGTTCTAATTGAAGTAGCTATATGGTGGTATGATGAAAGTGGTAGATTAATGATTTATATCTGATGCTTGGGTAGTGGCTTGATGGAGGTGGTTGAGCAATGATTTTATAGAGATGGTTGAGTTATTTTTTAATGATAGTAATATGCCAATATACTAATAATAGCTATCCATTGTGGCGATCATGTGGTGATTTGGTGGTGATAGTTGCATGATGGTATAATCACAAGTGTTCATGCAATTTTCTTGTGACGATGGTCTGATAATAGTGTTTGGGTTTTGGTTTATTAAAGGAGGTAGGGTGGCATGCTGATGGTGATAGCCAAATTATGGCTTATTAGTGCCTATCGAGTGGTGGCCCAACAGCTACAGTTGGGCTATAGTCCAACATCTATGATCATGCGGTCAAATGATAATCTGGTAATTTTTTGATGGCAACAATCAAGTAGTCTTCCAACGATGCAAGTTGGGTGGAGCTTTGAAATTATTTAAATCTTTGAGCTCTCTATATATCACTTCGCAAGTCTCGCTTCATATAGAAATTATGGATTTATTTATGGTATTCTAGAGTGGTACTCTTTATAAATATAGCCAAAGTTTAGAATATTCTATAGCTTATGTTAATTTTATTTATTATATAATATTAATTTAGTATTTAAGTGCCTTAATGATGTCAAAAATAAGTGATCATATATCTCATCAAGAATTTCAATTTAACTCTAAGCATATGAGATTTTAATCCCTCTCAAATCCTCGATGTTGTGCTCTTAACAATGCACGTCAATGCCAACCTAGTCCTATGCCGCTCATCCTCTTTACATGAATATACTCTACCTCATTGTTAAAAAAGGAAAAGAAGTGAAACTTTATTCTTCTTCAATTTCACAAGCTCCCCACTAAACCCAAACAGAACTATGTCACAAGCCATAAGTTTAATGTTTCCTCTCAATTGTGCGATAACAAGCCCTCCTCCCTGAGCTGAGACCTCCATGAGATCCAACAATTGATTACCAACCTCAATTTGTTGGATCCACTTCACAACCTACCCTAATTTCAATAACCACATCTCTGTTCTTGTCCCTCATCAGATTCGAACCACCCAACCCTCTACCTAGTTGAATCGAATGTTACGACCCAACTCGACCAGGATAGCTCCTATTGTGTTGAGTTGTGATAGGTAAATCCAAAGATCTAGTTTTGGAATTATTTCATATTTTTTGCTAATATTTATTGAAATAAACTATATACTACAGAGGTACTAAAACATCCAAATACTAAAAATAAACTCATCCACCAGGTTTCTTTCATTTCATCAAAAGAAATATCTATACTACAGTATATGACTGTAGGCAAGAGCTACAGAACTAAAATTTAACTAGTCATGATTATACAAAAATAAAAACAAAAAAATTCCTATGACCTCATATCTGATCATGAACTACTAGTCTACAATCTCTTTCTCGTTCTTAGATTCATAAAATCAAAAGCAAACCACAGTGAGCTATAACAACTCAGTAAGCCACACAAACCATTCAAAATTTTAAATATTTTTTATCAAATATTTTGCTAAATATTTAAAAGCATTTAAATGCGATTTAAATAAATCACTATAATGAGAAATTTAATAAATGCTTAACAATTATTCCCTAATTTAAATAATAATAATGAATAAATAAATAAATTAAAATTCATTTTACATAGTAGTTCATATAACATTTCCAGAACCCAAACAGAACGTTAAAGGATTCTGGTCTCTTATAACTCCCTTTTAAGTTATTCTTATAGCACTAGAACATATCACACATCCCTATCTCAGATAGAATCTCAAAGGATTTTAGCCCATTATAACTCCCAACAGTTCTCTGGCACAGATAAAATCTCAGAGGATTCTTGCCCCTTATGTATCCCAACAGATATAATTTAATCATATAAGCATATATATCATCACATTTTAGAAATTAAAGGATAATTGAGCATGTATCGAAATTATACAGTGTTGTATAACGGTAGATAACAGAATATTCTGCTAGGCTAAAAAATGCACATTTTTAAAAAATTACCAAATTATTAGAGATCATGTAAAACGATGTTGAAGACTTTTATTGTACTACACCTCTATTTTCAAAATTTAAATAATTTTCTACTCAATAAAAACCTCACAAATTTTGAAAGCCTTGGTGTAAAAATTTTAGAAAATATTCAAAATATGCATAATCATAAATCTATAACATATAAAAATTATATGGTGAAAATTTTATCACTTTAAAGTTATTCACATTTTTCGCTAACGGATACAAAATTTTAATTGAAAAGTTTACTAAAAAGTGTGCATTTTCTAAAATTAAAACAAGTATAATGTGACTTACCTTGAGACAAACAAGTTTCTCAACTAGGCCAACGGATCAAAGCAGCTCGAAGACACCCAAAAATCAAAATTTTTGTTCTCTATTGAACTATTTTGCTTATGAAATGAAAATTAATCATTTAATAGACATATAGTGGATTTAGATATTATTTTAAAATATTAATTATTCTAATTATTTAATATTAATTTATTAATTTATTTAAATTCTTTATATCTTTAAATCCAAAAATCTAAAAATTCTAGAAAAATCTTCATGAATTTGTTAATTTTATTTAGAAAATTTTGGTGAATTTGGTTTGAAAAATGGACATCTGACAGTCCCAAAAATCTCACTTATACTGATAGGTGCTGATTTCTTATAAAATTTTAATAGTGATAAAAAATTATGAAAAAAGTAGAGAAGCTAAAAAAAAAATATTTTAAATATCCTGGCTAAGATAATTTGTGATTTTAACTTATAATGACTACTAAAATAATTTTTGACTGCTCTCGATCGACAAAAAAAATATCTTAAAAATTTTAAGGGTTTCATAATCTACCCACATTAAGAAAATGTCATCTTTGAAATTCTCAAAATTAAATAAGTCAGAATAAACCTGGATACAACTGCCTCATCAAAGATTCCTTCTCCCAAGTAGCCTCTCAATTAGTTTCATGCTTCCATTATACTTTGATATAGTAATTTTGAAAGTTCATTAGGGATATTAAGCCCTTATGAACTAGCTCAAGGCTAACCAAGATGTGTGTGTGTGTGTGTGTGTGTGGGGGGGGGGGGGGGGGGGGGGGGGGGGGGGGGGGGGGGAAGAATTGGTTGTTTTAAAAATTCTCAAACAAAAATCAAGATTTAAATCATACAAACACCCATATAAAAATAAAGTGCAAAAATTAAAATGCAGAAGCAAATAAGAAATAGTACACTAGATTTTATAGTGGTTCGGTCAACTTGACCTACGTCCACTCCCCGGAGCCTCTCCTCCAGGTATTGCACTAAACTCAGTGACTCTCCTTTTGCTCCCACAGCAAGGCGGAGAAGCTTTTACAAACTCCTTTCCACCAACTCCTGTGAGGTAGAGAACCTGACCTCCATTTGACAAAGAACCTTGACCTCCTTTTTCTTCCTCTTGAAGCAATAGAGAATCTCAATCGATTGTTAAAATAGACCTCTCTAAAACCTCCAAGGAACTAGGGATGACATCTGGAGAAGATAAACCGAATCCTTTCTTAGAACAACCTTTGTGAATCCCTCATAAACTCCCCCTCACAAGATCCTCTCTCTCTCTCTCTCTCTCTCTCCCCCAAACTCTCCCTCTCCTTCTCTTGGCTCTCTCAGGTCAGGATAACAAAAAAAGATATAATCTTGAGTAAACAATAGATCTTATATAGAAGGGCTTCAAATTTTCCCTAAATTACAACAAACCGACAAAGTGTTACAACTTTGTTTTCATAATTATGTTTTTCATATTATGTGTTTTTTTTATGATTCCAAATATTATTATTTTGAGTACTGTTTCTCCTAACATATATTGGATATATTTCTTTTATTTTTTGTGCGTACTAATATTTCAAGAAAATTATACTCCACACTATTGAAGACTTCAAATCAGATTAAAATAGGGTTCATTATAAATGCAGTTTGTATTTTTTATTTTTATTTAGTTTAAGAGAGTGTGCTTTTAATTGCGTTACCACACACATACATTATGGGAGTGTTAAAAATTGGTAATTTATTTTAAAACTAATCGTGTTATATGACTTCAATTTGTATAAGATGATCTGTTAAGTTATTTCCTCCAATGAGCAATTGAACAAACAATGGTGAAGAGAATTTTCTAAGTACTGTTCATACTGTACGAAGAGTCCTTCAAATATAAAACATCCAGAGTATAAAAAAATGGGTCCCTTTTCATCTTGATGATTTCCAAATTTTTCTAAACTTATCGTACTGTATGAAGTGTCACTGTATGAAGTGTCCTTCATACAGATGACATCCAGAGTATGAAAAGAATGGGTCCCTTTTCATGCCGATAATTTCCAAATTTGCCCTAAATTTGCAACTAATAGATAAAGATCGTCTAGGACGATAGACAGATCATCCTATACAATTAATACATTTTAAGCCCTTTCAGCCAGGACGATCTGGGAGGGGCTGGTTGATTAAAATATTTATTTATTATGATCGTCCGAGATAATAAGTACATCATCCTATATGATTAGTTAAAACATCAAGTATTATCCAAAATATCGCGCTGTTCGGCTAGATATTACATATTAGATAATGAAAAAATAACTTATTGTCTGGGCTAATTCTTGGATCATTTTGTATAATTATTTCGAATCAATAAATATCATCTAGCACATCATTTTGTTCATCCATGATGACTCAGGAAGAAACTAAAGTTTTTTAACTGATCATCCTAGCTGATTCTGTGATCTTCCAGGACTATATGATCGATCAATCAAACGTTAATTGCATTCCTTAATCATCAGACTAATTTAGGTATAATTGAAATGCATTATCTAGGATGATATCCTATACAATGTCTAAAAATAATAACATGCCCAAAAGAGTTGGCGGCTTCTTCTTTTTTATTTGAGCCTATCGTCTAGGACAATGTGAATATCATTCAGGATGATTTTGCTTAATTCAACTGTCTTAACAAGGATCCCCTAATTAGGGTTTCTATTTTTAATTGATCGTCCAGGACGATTTTGGATCATCATGTATGATGTGATCAAAAAAAGAAAAATTCTTAAGCATATAGAATTTCTCCCTCTGAGTATATGTGTGCATGGTTACATAGCATCAGGATCCATAAAATTATATTTGACTCAAGAAAAGGTAAAATCACTAGTATTACACTTACAGATTGACCCAGTCCTAATCTACCTAATATTGAGTTGGCTTGATTTGCCATTGACCTTGTGGACCCGAAACATTAGTAGGTAGAGCAATAATACAAAAATAGAAATGCCAAAAAAGTTTGTTATCATTAAAATTATAATTCTTGAATCCACATTTGCAACAAATTTATTTGCTTTTTAATTTTCTCACATCATATGTCAAAATTCTTTCGGGTTCTTTCTATATTGTAGATTCAGATGAACCTCAACATCATCAACATATAATCTCTTCCCATAATTAGACACATACTTTCTCAAAGAAGATATATGAAACATATTATGTATATCAGACATATGACCATGTAATAATAATCTCTGAGCAGAACCACCAATCCGCTTAATGATCTCAAAAGGTCCAATGTACCTTGGACTAAGCCTTCTAATTCTTCCAGTTCTACCGACACCTTTTATAGGGCTGACTTCTACATAAACCAGGTCACCAATCTGAAACTCATTCAACTTGTGTTTATGATTGTAGTACTTATTCTTCCTATCCTATTTAGATTTCAACCTTTCTCTTATCAAAAGGATTTTTATTATAGTATCATCCACAAAGGTTGAACCTATTACATATCAATCTCTATTTGGGTTGAAAGTAATTTTTGAAAAGATTAGTTTTCTTTGTAAATTTTATGTATATATTTCAGTCTCAAAATTGAACATGTCATTATGAATGATATATTGCCTCAGCAGGCGAAGATATTATTCCTTGATGGCTTCAAATAATGAAATTAAAAGTTCTTGATTATATTAGTTAAATCCAAGGGAGAAAAATATATGACTTTCAATGGTCAAAATGAGATTCTACATATATTTAGCTATCATAACCTGGATAAAAACATTATTATTTTTATATTAAAAAATATTATGATAAATAATATATCTCCTTGAGGAAAGAAGATGACGATAATGATGGTAATTGATTTTGATTTTCCTAAAGAAGAATAATTAAGTTTTGAAAACTAAAAAAAAAAAAGAGTTGATGTGGGTTCTAAATCTCATACGAGTGTAATCCCTCATAGTTAATTACCTCATAGAAAATTGGGGTCTTCTATGAATACTTGTAATTAAAATAACTACAAAAATTTTTTTTAGAGATTTTCTTAGAGTGATATCAATTGAGGTAGATTTAGAATCTGAACAGGGAATGGGTCGAATTTTTAACACTTATCTTTGAAGTTATGGAAGAGTGGTAAGTGGCACTTTGGGATTTTGAATAATTTAAAAGTTTCCCTACCTAATCTGAGTGTTAGGCTTTAATGTTTAGATTAAGATGATCTTTAATTTGATTTGATTATTTTATTAGAAATTTGTGGACTATTCCCAAAAGATGAGATCTTAAGGCCTAAACCTACCTCAGATCCTAAATCTAAATTAGGCGCTAGACAATTATGACCCAAACCTAGCTAATATGATGCAAAATCTGGACTTACCCAGGCTTAGATTGGAGAGATAGCTAACCACATAATTGATTAAAATCCATAAGTCCAATAATTTTTATGAAAGAGTTGTAGGGATATTATTGTGAAAGTTTTTAGAATTGGTATCGAAATATAGAGAATAACCTAATTGGTCCCGTGACTTATGTTAGATGAGAATGCTTGAATCAAATGCAATTAAAATTTTACACACTTTAAATTTATTTCTAATATACTGTATGTTAATCGACTTGATTAAATGCATAAAATATATATGAATTAGTTTTAAAAAGGATTAAAAATCATTTTTCCCCTAGAGATTGTATAATGTCCCTTTGATAGATTTGTAACCTTAAAGGCCAGGTTGTAACCTGTAGGCGAGGAGGTGTGGAATAAGAAAGTGAAATCCAATAATAAGCTTATGCTAACTTCCGAAGGTCCCAAGATTACTTCTTACCGTTAGAATTTCTATGTTATCCTAAAAGTTTTATTTATATTTGAGTAGAAATAGTTTTAATGTGCCCTCATGAGCATCTACGTATCCAGGCTAAAACAAAAATGACATGCAATAAAAAAAATTAGGAAAAACAAGCAATCCTAATCATAATAAAAATAAATCAAACACATCAATTAATTAAATTAATTCTATAAAATAATGTCCATAAGAAAAATGCCCTTTATTATAACCTAGAATTTGTATAAATTAAAAGTTTCCAAGCACTAGTGACAACAAACCTAGATTCTAATCCTAGAATCGATGCAAGTTGACTTTGAGTGTGATACACTTTGTATTCAACCCTTTGGGCTCCTTAGATTTATCGTATATGGATACCTAAATGAAAAATAAAACTCTTCCTTTGAAGGGGAGGTTATTCTTTTCACTTTTTAAAATGATCCAAATTTGGGCTTTCAAATGAAAAATGACTTTCCCCCTAAGGGATATCCTTTTCTTATTGGAATCCAATTTTGGATATCTATATCCTAACTCAAAGACTAATTTTCATTACCCGGTACTTCAAACAAATTACATCAAAATTAGAAATAAATAATTATAAACTCTTCTGCAAGGTTATCCTAAGCAGTTTAAAATAAAAAATATCCCAAATAGTTTATATATTTGCATTAAATTAAATCTCATCCATACTTGGCCGTACTCTTATTTATTTGGGGACTAAGTAGTAGAAGTGCCTATAGAAATTTTATTGGGCTAAATTATTATTAATTTGACCCCTTTTTATTTCCCTGCAAGAGCGTGGCCACCTGCAAAAAATCTTATAAGCAACCAGATCGGTCCTAACCTGAGGGTAAACTATTACCTATCACATTAGTTCATAGATTACAATTAAAGTTAGTATTTACACACATAAATTAGTTCTCAATCATAGCATGCAATAAAAACTCAGAAAACCTGACACAAAGTAGTTAAAAGTAAACATTAGCCTAGCCTAGACTAGAGGTCAATATCCTAGCAAACCTTCTAAATGAGGTAGGTTGGGTGGCTTGGATATGTCATAATCTGGATAATTTGTTAAAGTTATATAATGTTTGGGTTCGTTAAAGGCCAAAGAGGAAATTTATGTTTGAGTGTAAATATTAGTGTATTAAAGCTTACTTTAGGTGTATTGAATAGTTAAGTAGTTACTACCTCATAGGCCCGCGTTACCAGTAGTAATTGATGTTGATTAAGTTAATTTGATTGGTTGAGGATTAATGGTTGATAAATTTAAATTAAATGTGTTGAATGTTGATTTGGATGATTAAATTAAATTTTTTGAAATTTTGAGTGAATAATTAGCTTTTTGGAAAATTTTGAATTATTTAATTACATTAATTAAAGGGCCAAAAGTTGACTTTTAAAAATTAAGTGGTTTTTAAAATTTTGTTATTTTTCTTAAATATTAGATCTTAAGATGAGTAATTAGACTTTGAGTTTATTTAATTTAAAATTTTTTACATTAAGTTATGATTTTAGAAGTTTTAACCTAGTTTTAAACTATGGTTGATTGGTGAGTTAACGTTTTGACTTTAACTTTATTTTGGAGTTAGAAAATACTTTTCTAAAATTATTTATGATTTTTCAAAGATAGGATATTTTTGGGATTTTTGAAATAGCCTAATAAAGGGGTTTTTGAGGTTTTTGGTCCAAATCAAACCAAAATCCCTTGAAAGAATCCCCAAAGTTTAGAAATGGCCTAAGGGGATAATTCCAATTGATTAAAAATTAATTTGGACTTTTTAAATTTTTTTATAAATATTTGATTTAATTAAATTATAGTTTTTATTAAACAAACAATTAATTAAGGGTAAATTAAGGATCTAATTAAAGTGGTTTTAGTTGTCCTAGATTAAGGGATCAATTAGAATCTAATTTAATTTATTAAATGAATTTTTATGATTTTATTTTAATTAATTATGATTTAATTAAGGGAAAGGGTGTCGATTATAGGTTGGGAGTTTGGGTTCCCAATTTGGTGGACCAAATGGCCTCCATTTCTAATGAAACTTGGACCATGAGATCACCAGAGCTTAAGGTCAAGTCCCTCTAAATTTGGGCCCATGTGGAACTCTCTAAGGTGGTTAAGCAAATCACCTAAGGCAGCCTCTAGGTTACCTTAAAAAATTCCTAAGTCACTATCCTCGGCTTGGAGGTGGATGAAATCAGTGACTTTAACCTCCCTAAACTAAGCATAATTAACACACCAAAAACCAATTCCTAAATCCCATTGAATAGATGATAAGGCTAATTTAAAATTAGGGGTCAAACTATGACCACTAATCCCAAATTAACTCAAAGATGCCCTTAGACTATTCAAACATGGAAAATAAAATTTTGACATGTCAAAGACATGACCAAATTCAATTTGTTAAAGTCTCAAGTTGTGGTGAATTCAATTTCATAAGAAAAGCCTAAAATGCCCCAAGAATAGTTACTGTAATTGATAAGGTTTTATGCATAATCACAACCTAAGACCATAGGGCTTTTGAAGATATCTCTGAGATCTTTCCAATGAGCATAATAACTCTTAATTTGATTAAGTGGATTGAGATATATCAATTTTTGAAGTTTCCCATGATTTTTTTAGTTTAATTAATCAAAATTACATATTCAACAATCCTTTCCCTGCAGGAGCACTATGATTGGACAACCAATCATTGGCATTGACTATGTAACCATAGGATTAACTATAACCCTGTGATCAAATGGCCTCTGGAACTGTGGGATATAATCTAAACTGTTGATTGAAATTAATGGCTAGGATTGTGTCTTCAAACTCCTGCATGAACTCAAAAATAGAGATGTTCTCTGGCGTGAACCAAGAGATCATGCTAGCAAACTCCTTTGAAATTTCATAGGAAGGATCAAGATAGTGAAAGCTTTCAATCTAATGGATTGAAGGTTTTCTTTACACTTGACCAGACTACCTAGCTATGGGGCTCAGAAAGATAATCTCACCATATAGAAAGCTCCAATGAATGGGTTTTTTTTTATCAGGATGCTTGAGGGGATGAAGGTGAAGAATTCTTCTTTAGAATTCGAGGTTGAAGGATTGTCAAAGGTAGGACTTTGAGCTGAATGTGAATAGTTTTCACTATAGTTCTCTTGAACTACTAGTCAGAGAGGACTGGGAAGTTGGGGAACAAGAGAGGAATTCTTAGGTAGATTTAGGGATAATTTTAGAAGGTTTGGGATCGAATGGGGAGGTCTGAGTTGAGTTCCATATTCAAATGGTTCTTGTGGCCATGGAGGGATGTGATGGTGTTAGTGGATGTCCGAATGGCTTCCAAGTGGGAGGGGGCATCCTTCTAGTGGTCAGTAAGCCCAAAGCTAATGGGTTGAGCCACTAGGCAGCCTTGGATGAGGCTCAAGATAAAGGGGACCACCTAAAGCTTCTCTCGTTTGCTTCGGCCTCTTCCAACAACTGACTGGGTCATGCGAAGGTGGAAAGATGTATGGAGGTCCAATGAGCTTGATTGAAGGTTCAATTTGGCAGGAGGTAGCCCAATTCAACACCAAGGCTTGGGCCAGTTGACCCAAACCTATATATTTTGGGTTGGTCTGGGTGCAACTTGGGCTATGTCAAGTCAAGGGATTGATGGGAGAGGTGTGTTAAGTCATGGAACATCCAATGGTAGTGTTAATTGGACTTGGAGTTATCTGTAGTGGGATATGACTTGGATTAAAGTTGTTTTGATGACTTTGGGCTAGCTTAGAGGTTGACCCAAATCAACCTAAGGGTTAGACTAACTAGGGTAGGTTCCTTAGGTCTAGGGTCACCCATGCAAGTGTTGTATTTGGTTGGTGGGGCTGCGGTTAAGAAATGTCTTAACTCATACTGGTTTTGACCACTTTGGGTTAGCCTAATTCCTAACCAGAGTTGAGCCTCAAGTTGGGTCAACTAGGGTAGGTATATTGGGTCAAGGGGGACCCAATATAACCATTGGTTTGATTTGGTTAGGCTAGGATTGAGACTTGGCTCAAGAGAGACCTCTCTTAGGGCACTTAGGTAAAGCCAAATGGATAACCCAAGTGAGCCCAAAGCCTTGGGCTTCCAAGAGGACACCCCTATGGATTTAATGGATCATCTTAAGGGTATGAAATGGATTAGCAAGGTCATAGTTAAAGGGTTTGAAGAGTTTAAAGGTGTATGAGAGATTTAGTCAAACTTGGTTAAATTGTTCAATCAAGTTGACCTAGGGTCAAAGGTTGGGTTCATTGAGTTCAAATTGATCATATAAACTTAATGGAAGTGGTTTAAAGTTAATAGGAGTTTATTTGGTTTGAAATGGGTGTTTAAACCCATAAAGGGCACTTTAGTCAACATTGGCTGACTTGGTCAACCAGGTCAAACCAAAGAGTGGGTTTGGGTCCAATTTGTTTCTAATTATATTTAGGATCAATTGAAATAGGTTTTGAGGTTTAATATGGTTATGCCTTATTGAATTTTGGGGAAAAGTCCAAAATTTCCCTTAAAGGGCATTTTAGTCATTTTGATCCTTGGTCAACTCTAGGTCAAACTGGGTCCAAAATAGTGTGTATTACTGATAAAAAATTCATAACAAAGGTCATGGATGTGGTTAGAAGCTTTGGGGAGAGTCCCAAAGTCAAATTACATAAGGTGGAAAGTCTAGTGGCATAGGTTATAAATATTTAAAGGTTTTGCAGTCTTTGGAAATCAATTCAGTTTCTTGGGATAGGAGTCTTAGAATGAGCTCAAATTTAGTGGGTTGACTTTAATGATATATCTAAACAATATTCAATTGATAGACCCTAAATCAAAGGTGATTTGACTAGATTTCAAGGTGGTACAAAACCTACCCATAAAGGGATTCAAGACCAAGGTTCTTAACCCTAGGATTTGGTTTGGAATCTTGGATTTATATTACATTTTAAACTTGAATGTTTGAGTTTGAATTATCCATATCAATGATAATCAAATAAATGATTGAGATTGATTGGATATGATTTGAAGATTGATTGAAAGGTGGTTGAGAGTGGGATTTGAGATTGAATTGAAAAGTGGAATTAGATTTGATTATGATGGGATTTGATTTTGAATGAGACCTATATGATTGAAAAGTGGATAACTTCTAATCATTAGGTCACCAGAGAGAAACCTAGGTAGGTCATACTAACTTTATATAAAAATGAGGTCAATAATCTCCCACCTTTGTCAAAGTCAAAGGTGTCCTACTTTTTATACCATACATAGCTTCATAAGGAACCATACCTATGCTAGAATGATAACTATTATTATATACAAAATCTATCAATGGGATAAGATCTTCTGAACTAACCCCAAAATCCAAAACACAAAGTGTCAAAAAATCCTCTAGTACCTGAATAATCCTTTTGGATTGTCTGTATGTCTGCGGATGAAAAGTTGTACTAAAGTACAACTTTGTACTCAATCCTTATTGAATGCTCTCCATAATATAGAGGTAAACTTACCATCCCAATTAGATATAATTAGCTTCGGCACACCATATAACCTGATAATATTTTTAACATAGATCTGTGCTAACCTGTCCACCGAATATGTTAGCCAAATTGAAAAATCCATTGTTACCTCTTCTCATTTCCACTATAGAGTAGGTAATGCCTACAAAATACCTCCCGGTCACTGAGGCTCTTCTTTTACTAGTTGACAAGCCTCACACTTTGATACACTCCGATATATCCTTCTTCAATCTAGGCCACCAAAATATATCCTTCAGATCTCTCAAATCTCTATACATTTTTCTACTTCTTTGATGAATAGTATAGCATGAATTAAGAGCCTCATGTAGAATCTTCTTTTTTAGGTCTCGAAAAATAGGAACCCAAAGTCTATTCTTAGAGAAAAAAACACTAGAAACAAAAATACTCGTAGTTCATATTTCTTACCATATATGATCTATTCAATCAACTTCAAATATTATGCATCTAATTTTTAAGCTTCACAAATTATTTCTTCTAAAGAAGGTTAAATGATTATCTAAGTCTCTATACAAGAATCCCAATTAGTAGAAGAAATCACCTCCAACTATAACCTCTGCATATCTCGTATTAAATATTTAACAGAAGTGGGATACATACATGATAATTCAAAAGACTTCCAACTCAGAGTGTCTGCCACCACATTAGCCTTACCAGACTGATATTGAATAGTTAGATCATAGTCTTTGGCCAACTTAAGTCACCTCTTTTGTCTGAAATTCATATCCTTCTGAGTGAATATGTACTTCAACTTTGATGATCAGTAAAAATCTCACACCTAATACCACGCAAATAATACTATTAAATCTTCAAAGCATATATAATAGTAGCTAACTCTATATCATATGTTGGATAGTTCCTTTCATATGAGTTTAATTGTCTTGAAGCATAAGTTATCACATGATCACTCTACATCAAAACACACCCCAAATCTCTTAGTGAGGTGCCACTAAATACTTGAAATCCTTCTATACTAGAGGGAAGAGGCAAAACTAGAGTAGAAGTTAAATAATCCTTCAATCTCAAAAAACTAGCCTCACACTTTAGTGTCTAGATAAAAACTACTAATTTTTTAGTTAGTCTTATCAGAGGAGCAGAAATTTGAGAAAACCCCTTCACAAACTTCCTTTAATATCCAACTATACTCAAGAAACTACGTATCTCAGACACAGTAGTAGGCCTCAACCAATCAGTGACTACCCAAACTTTTTGGGGATTAATAAAAATATAATCACCGCTCACCACATATCCCAAAAAAGAAATACTCATTATCTAGAACTCACATTTAGAAAATTTTGCATATAATTGATACTATCTCAAAGTTTCTAAGACACCCCTCATATGTCTAGTGTGATCTTCTTCAGAAGCATAATTTACCAAAATGTCACTTATGAAAACAATCACAAAATTTTCCTGAAAATCTCTAAATACTCTATTCATTAGTTCCGTTCATCATATCCATAAAGATGTTGGTGCATTTGTCACCCTAAATGACATGACCAAAAACTCATAGTGTCTAAACCGATTACTGAAAGTTATTTTCATCACATCAACTTCTCTCACTTCACCTGATAGTAACCAGATCACATATCAATCTTTAAGAATATAAAAGATTCAGCAAGCTGATCAAATATATCATCAATCCATGGTAGTGAATACTTGTTATTGATAGTGACATTGTTCAACTCTCTATAGAAAATAAACATATGCATGCATTGTACCATCCTTTTTCTTCATAAATAGAATAAGTGCTCCCCATGGAGACATGCTAGGATGAACAAATCTCATGTCAACTAACTCTTGAAGATGAACCTTCAACTCATGAAGCTCTTTAGGTTCCATCCTATATGGAGCTTTAGATATTGGTGCCGTACAAAAAAAAAAATATCAATACAAAACTTTAAGTTTCTATCTGGAGTTAAAATGACTAACTTCATAGGAGATACATCTAAAAAATCTCATTATACCAGGATATCACAAAGAGAACCAGTATATATACTCATATCCCTGACTGATGCTAAAAAAAATATCATATACCCTCCTTCCATAATCTTTATGCTTCCACTATAGAGATCAAACAGGATAAAATACCTCTAACTCCTTGGAATATGCAACTCTCACTAAATAACATAACTCTCTTCTTCAGGCAATCAATATGAGCCCAATAGTAACTCAACCAATTTATACCCAAAATAATATTCTATGAGAAAATGGGTAATAAAATCAAACTAAATTTCTACTACTTACTAGAAATCTCAATATCACAAAAATAAAATCCACTAGCTATCACACTATCTCCAATCGATAAAATAACTATAAGAGAAGTATACAGTACAATTGAATCCAAGTGTAGTAAATTAAAGAAATGCTTGGAAATAAAGGAATGACTAGCTCTAGAATTGATTAAAATATGACCATGATGCTCATAAATATAAACTATACCTATCACAATATATGGAGTATCACGAGCCTCCTACTGAGTCAAACTGTCTAGTGAGCTACCTGATTCCCTATTTGATAGCATCTAAAGCAATGTCTAGTTATCCTGTAGTATAGACTAGAATTGCACCGACCACAACTCTGGCATATAAATGCCCACCAGAACTAGCTATACAGAGACTGTTGTAGATACTGACTATCCACTTCTCCTAAAATCTCCAAGTGTAAATATTCTCTGCTTCCCATAAAAGCTACTATAAGAAGTCTCACCTCTGAAGAGGTTCAGAGTCAACCACTACTAAGTAGCCATCATGTCATTCTCTAGCAGACAAACTCTCTTCATAAGCTCAGAGAAATCTGAAATATGAAATAGCATAAGAGGCTATCTCATACTATCATGTAGTCCTCTAAGGAACCCTTAGCACTTCTCCTTTGGTGTGCTAAATAACTATGAAGCATATCTAGCCAAAGCAATGAACTCTTCCTTGTACTGTATAACTATCATGCTCCCATGAACCAGCCTCAAATAAGTCTCATGTATTTACTATCTTATAGAAGGTGGTATAAATCAGGCTCTAAACACATTATAAAATTACTCCCAGGTAATCAAAGTGTTCAATCTCCCTTGAAATTTCTCCTCTTGTTAGCCCATCCACCGCGCTCTGCCTCGCCATCTAATAGAAAGATTGTTAACGGTACCTGCCTCTCATGAAAACACTACATACTGTCAAATATCTTTTCTATCCTCCTCAACCAATCATCAACTACTCTAAGCTCAACAGTACCCTCAAATATCAAAGTCTTCAATCTCAGAAACATCTCTAGATATTTATCTAACTGTTTAGATCTAACAATAGAAACTTTGCTCTATATCTCGCTCATCATCTAGGCTATCAAAGTAGTAAACCGTGAAACTATATCTTAACCAACTATTGGAGTTGAACTATATATAGGAGCTTCCTGACTAGCACTCTATCAATATGTCATATCTGGGTCTTTTGGATCCATGATCATATAGAATATATAATTAAATACACATGCACATAAAAAATAATGAACACCCAGACATACTTAAAACTACCCCACTAAACTTACAGATAAATTCCTATAACTCTATTTTATGATCCAATTCTAAAACTATTGCTTTGATAACACAAAAGCTTGTCACAACCCAATTCGACTAGAATAGTTCCTTCCATGTTGAATTGTAATAGGTAAATCCCAAGATCTAGTTTTTAAATTATTTTAGAATTTTTGCCAAAATTTATTGAAATAAACTACAGATTATAGAGCTACTAAAACATCCACATAATGAAAATAAACTCATCCACCAAGTTTCTTTCATTTCATCAAAAGAAATATCTCCACTACAGTACATGGCTACAGACAAGAGCTATAGAACTAAAAATTTAACTAGCTTTGGTTATAAAAAAATCAAAATAGCAAAATACCTATGATTTTAGATTTGATCATGAACTACTAGTCCACAATCACCTTCACCTTTCCAGATCTAGAAAACCAGAAGAAAAATCATATTGAGCTATACCAGTTAAATATAATTTAAAAAAAAAATATCAAATATTTTGCTAAATATTTAAAAGCAGTTAAATATAATCTAGAAAACCAGTTAAATCTAAATTTTTTAAAAAAAAAATCAAATATTTTGCTAAATATTTAAAAGCAGTTAAATATAATTTAAATAAATTATTATACTAAGAAACATAATCAATGCATAACAGTTATTCTCTAATATAAATAATAATACTCAATAAATAACTAAATACAAAATCACATCACAGAGTAGTTTATATCACATATTATGTACATAAACAGAACCTCAAAGGATTCTTGCCCCTTATGACTTCTTTTTATTTGTACTCATAACATCAGAACATAACACTCATCCCTATCTCAAACAATCTCAAAGGATTTTGGTCCTTTATAACTCCTAGCATATATAATTTAATTATATGTGCACATATATTATCACATTATTGCAATTAAAAAATAATTGAGCATTTATCAAAATTACATATTGTTGTATAACAATAGATAACAGAAAATCCTTCTAGGCCAAAAATACACATTTTAAAAAAATTTTACCAAAATACTTAGGATAGTGTAAAATGATGTTTTAAGAGTATTAGTATACTACACCACTATTTTCAATATCCATGTAATTTTTCATTCAATAAAAACCCCACAAATTTTAAAACCCCCATTATAAAATTTCTAGAAAATATTTGAAATATGCATAATCATAATTTCTATAATATATAAAAAGTTATGCTGTGAATGTTTTACCCGTGTAAAGTTATTCATGTTTTTTGCTAATAGATACAAAATTTTAATAAAAATATTTGCTAAAAATTACGTATTTAATTAAGATGGGCATAATTTAACTTATCTCGAGACGAACAAGCTTTTCAACTGGGCTGACTGATGAAATTGATTCAAAGTCATTCTCTCACCTCTCTTTCTTCACTAAATCCCTTAATCGTTCTCCGTTAAACAATTTTGCTAATGAAATGAAAATTATTCATTTAATAAACATATATTGGATTTAGATATTATTTTAAAATAATAATTATTCTAATTATTTAATAATATAATATTTATTTTATTTAAAATTCTTTTATATATTTAAATAAAAAAAATCCAAAAATTGCAAAAAAAAAATTATAAATTAGCCAATTTTATTTAGAAAATTTTGGTGAAATTGGTTTAAAAAATGGACACCTAACAGTCCTAAAAATTCCACTTGTATCAATAGGTGCCGATTTAGTAAGAAATATCAAGTGCCCAAAAATTATAAATAAATAAGAAAGCTAAAACATGACACTATAAATGTTTTGGTTAAGATATTTTGTAATTTGAACTTATAATGACTCCTAAAATAATTTTTTACTACTCTAGATTAATAAAAAAAACCTTAAAAATTTTAAGAGTTTCACACTGAACCCAGACTTACTATCGAATCCCACAGCCCTCGTCAACTATCCATTTCCATCTTGATTCCTTCATCCCATCCAAAAAAGCTTATGATTCCTTACCTAAGTCATCTCTAAATCCATAACATGCTACACTCACCTTCTTCTTCCTTTACGTGAACAACTCGCAATCAAACTCTTATTTTGATCTGTTCGAATCCTCTATGCCTTAAATCAAAGTTGAAGTCCATGAGCTCCTGTCTGATCATGACGTCCACTCCAACAATTACTCCCAAGTACCTCAATCTAACCTCCCTCATAGCATTGAGCTGTGAATTACCACCCTCCTACTGTGCCTATGGTGGCCACATCACACCTTCGATCCAATAGCTGATGCGAGCCAGAGCCCGACTACTTGTGTCATTCCCAGAGCTGCTTGATCCCTTCAGACTCCTCACCCGAGATCCCACAACCCTATTTAAAATCCCCAATAGCACCTCAACTAACTGACCATATCAAATCCCATGCTCATCTCAGCCATAAAAATCTTTTATTATTACTATTTCCTATTACTAATTATAGTTAAATAATAATAATAATTATACTTAATAATAATAATAATATTATTATTAATATTAATTATTACTAAAATAAAAAGAGGTATATATATATATATATATATATATAGAATAAAAAATAATTATAAAAAAGAAAGAAAAGGAAAAACAAGTTAAAATAAATAAATAAAAATATTTGTACATTTTGGTTGTTGTTGCCACCCTCATTTGACATCACCATCATTGTCGCTTCTTTGCAAAGGTATAATATCTCAAACCCTTTTAAACCTTCTTTCAGTGGTTGCAGCGCAAGAAATAAATACTTATGCGCATTTTTCTTAGCATGGTGGGAGGGAACTCAGTACAATGCTTATGGCAAGACAGGCAAGCCTTCTGCACACTTTTCTTAGCATGGCGGGGCAAAACTTATTTACCTGTATACATGCCTCAACGCCTATGAGGAAAGAAATATGCTTGTCAAACATGTAAACCTAAAGACCCATGCACGTCTTTCTTGGCATTGTAATATTAAAGACTATGATAGCAGTGTCACCCGACACCAACTATACATGTCTTTCTTGATGTGGTGGGAAGCCTAGCTCATAAATTTCTCCTAAATAGGGGATGCACCGAGAGGCTGCCAAAATTCAGACTGAAATGCACATGATTCAAATGAATAACAAGGGACCAAATTTGAACAAATGTACGAAACATAACTTGAACTGAACAGTAGGGAACCAAACCCTAAACTCTAAAATGTATAATCAAATAAAAAAATAAAAATGCTAAACAACAGTTCAAATCACCCAAACAAACATGATTGAATGAGAAGGAAACTTATGATATATGAAATTCCAAGCACTGCTTGTGTACAAACAAATATCAAGTGACCCATATACAACACTTATATTACTAGTACCATACAAGTGAAAGGGGCATTAAACTCCCACGGTCAATCCTAAGAAAACATATCAACTCTTTACAAGTGAAAGAGATTGACAAGTGATGAATACAATGGCTTGATAACCAAGATGTGTGCTAGGAGTTCAAAATCTATATAGTTTACACGCAATCAGTGTTGTTTGATTACAAAGAGGCATGGTAGTCATCTTACAGGCAATTTGTAAAATATAACAACATAATGATTCACCCACAATCTTATATAAAGAATGCATCTTGCCTATAAATGAAGAAATGAAGGTTATGGTGAAGATAACTTGCTTACAATCAACAACAGTTAGCTACTAAGCAAGTGCATTGACCCGCTTATGAAAAATGATAGTGCATGTAGCAACTTGCCATCTAACATGTATAGGGAAACCAATAATAAATGTAGCTCAATTAGTAATCCAAATTGACATGCAAACAAACATACAAAACCTACTTGCAAATGATAATACTCTCTATAGATATATACATGTAACGTGCAATGAATGCTAGGACATTCACATAATAAACAACAATGCAGTATCAAAGTCATCCAACTTGTTATCGGATTCGAACCGTGCTACGCCTCAAAGTAAACACTTTGGAAACTACTTGAGAAAATGATGAAAAATATGGAGATGGCATCTTCCGGGGGCAACAATCGGCTGTTGAACCCGTTGGTACTCTATATGAAGAAGATGGACTTGGAGCTCAACTACATGACTTGCTTAAACAATTTAAACTAACCAACATTGTCGCCATATGATCACACTATGTGCAATTCTTGTGATGGGATATCGACAAATGGTAGATGGGATATCCACAAATGGTAGATATAACTATCCTAATTATATACTACCTTATGAACGCAAAGATTTGAGACCTTCCACTCATATTTAAAGGTTCCTTATTAGTTACCCAAAAAAATACAAGTTCAGCTATATCATCTTTGTAGTAAAGTTCCACATTTTACAGTGCTGAGGTGGATGTACCTACTCCTTTCTCATGCAACAACTATGCAGAGAAGAAACACACTCATTTTATTGGAGCTGAAGGTTTTTTCTCAAGTACAACTAAGTCCTCCAATTGATAATCTTAGAGGTTTTGATAGTGACAATTGGGATAAAGAAGGGCAACTTGGTGTAAAGAGGAGGTCTACTGATATGTTATCAGAAGAAGATCCTAACTGTGACACTAAGCATGAAAGGTTGAATGATTTTATAGAGTCAAAAAATGATTTGTTGAAAAATGTCTCATATATGTAGAAATATGAGAATTCTGGAGAGAAATGCTGCATTATTTGAATGGATAGTAAATCTATCCTTATCTAGTCTAAATAGTGATTATATAATTTATGGATCTGAGCTCTCTAAGGGTGAGAAGGCAAGTTTGGAAAAGTTTGCTGGACTAAGTGGTGTGCATGAAAATCATTAATGGAAGTAAAACATGATCCATCTCATCACTGCTATAAATGAAGATAGAGTCTACATCAAAACAATAAAATATCTCATGGCTATTTGAATGGTAGATGAGTTCTAAAAGTAGGTTGGATCAAAACACACATAAAAGTTAAGCACACTATTTGTGAAGGAAATTATGAGATCACTCATGATATCTATGAGTGCTTTAATGGCCCAAAAAGTGGAAGGATTCGTTCCATGCAAAAGTCCTTAAAACCTTTCAACCAACTAACTTTCCACTTTGGTGATTTCATTAAACATTCCTATAAATGCAACCTAGAAAATCTTGCAATCAAAATTGAAGGCCAGGTTTAAAGCAAGTTTGAGTTGCAGAATATGAGCTCAAAGTGCTAATAGAGAAGCTTGAGATTACTGAGGTACTAGCTCTGGGGGCAGTAACTGGTGTTCACCATATATTGTTCCTTAATGTTATTATTATCGATGATATCCAAATGTTATATAAAACTACACCGCTAAACACACCATCAAACTCGCAACACTCGTGTAAGCTAACAGAAGGCGTTTCCCAACTTTAAAATGAAATTATATGCAAATTTTAACGACAATCAGTTAGCGTAAATAATTATATTTAAAAATGTAAACGTTCACCACTCATGTGTCAAAATATGAAAACTTGTGACATCAGTGAATGCTGCACTAATTAAGAAATGAGTTTAAGTTTGAGCCTGATCCTCTTATGCAAGTGGATAGAAGTCGACACGACTTGAACTATCAAATAAATATACAATCATAGTGTCAATAGAAATATTTCTTTTAATATGTTCATATTAGGCCTTCATGGTCTATAACAAATAAAATTAACTAACAGAGGCATAAAGCCTACAACAAACCCAATCCTCTTTTGGCAAGTAGATAGAGTCAACAAGGTTCAACAGAGAAAATAAAATTGCCTATGAAAACCTTGATGATGGCCGTATTGACGAAAAATTTCAATCGGAGGGGACACCAAACATTCAAAATGCATCCAAATTCCCATAAAATACACTAAATGATATCAATATTTAAAATTTGAATAAATCACAAAAATACTTAAAACAAAAATACACATCCACCCTTCACAATAATTTACCAAGGTAGACAGATCTGAAATCAAATTTAGATCACAAAGAGCAAATGTTTGGTTGATAATATCACTAAGATTCATTCTCAACTTATCTCTTTCAAGTAAAAATGTGGCACATGTCCTTTAATTGGTGGTTTCACCGCCAAATGGCACCACGTGTAAACGATTATGACTAGGACTCTCTAATATGGTGGTTTTACTGCCAAATGGAACCATTGAATTACAGTCATGGTAAGAGCCCATATGTTCTCCAACGGCTTCAAATCATTGAGTAATGAATCAATAGGACATGATCGACATGGCACAAAAACCTATGTTAGCTAAGGTGGATTCAAATTTGTCACCTTAGATAAATATTCACCCCAAGTGTACAAGGTACCTGTGGAAGAAACAACTCATGGCTACCGACAAGGATCCTTTGGTTAGGTTGGGTTGATTCCCTCTTTTGATTAAGTAGATTAGGGACCATAATGACCTGGGACGACAAAACCATGGGATTTTGTTTGGGTTTATCATCATTCCTCCCCACCATCCGCTTTAAGTGAAAGGTGGTAAATTTTTAATTTTAAATATCAAATTCTCGAACACCAAATTATGCTACTACGGTATAATTGATACTACGTATCTAATTGATGACTACCCTTAATCAAAATTTCTCTCTCATTATCGGGAGGGGTAATTAACTGTAGGGGCTTGCCCCTATAAGAAACATGAACTCATATTATAAAGTCCTTCGTAGTGTCTCATTTAAAACCAAATATGCCTTATAAAAATTTACCTCGAAGCTTAAATTGTTAAAACTCTCCTCACCCTACATAACACATCGAAGAAAGAAAGGAGCCGGAGAGAGGCCGGGCACAAATTTCTAGAGCCCATAAAAACAAATAATATTTAATTATATTTATTATGTAAATATTTTTAATTTAATAATAAATATTAAACAAATTGTTTTATATTTAAAAATGTTTATGTGTTAAACATTTAAAGTATTCTCTTGTATATTTCTAAAAAAATTATAATGTTTATTATTAAATAAAAAATATTTACATATTAAATTTAGATTTTATATTTAATAAGTATTTTTTAAAATTTTACAAAAAAGTTTTATTATATATATATATATATATATATATATATATATATAGATAGATAGTAATTTAAATACAGAATATAAAAATGATGTAAGTTTTAATTAAATATAGAAATTTATATAAAATTTTAGTAATACTTTATCTAAGCATTTTAATAAATTGTTATATTTAACTAAAATATTCTTTAAAATCCATATTTATTCATTTTATTAAAATATTATATTCAATTTATTATTATTTAATATAAACAATTTAAAAATAAAGCATTTATTTTAAATGTTTGTAATAAATATTATTAAGTATTTAATTAAAGCTTCCAAATTTAATTTTAACATTTTAATAATATTTGAAACATAAATGTTTAATTATTTAAATATTATATAATTTAATAATAATAATTGATATGTCATCAAAAAATTATCTTGATCGGGCACGAATCTCAAGGCAAAAATCAAGTTGGAAACTTCAAAAATTAAATCTGGGATCCTTTGAAATCTGATTTCAACAAACTTACCATCGAACTGATCGTCTCGAAAATACAAACTCAACGACACCAAATTTAGCTCAATCTGAGCCAAAATGGGTCCGAATTGAAGGCCTGAAGAACATTCAGAAGGTTCAATCCATAATTTGGATTACCAAACAGTTTTTAAATATGACATACTTATAGTTGAATCAAGCGGCTCGATAAGACAAATCCAACGAGCCTAAGATTGCCGAATTCCGATATTATTAAGACCTTCAAATGTCTGACAAATGATTCACAATCAAGGGATTAAATATCGACCGTCCATCCAAACCACTCCACGTTTGCCCTTGATCGTCCTCATTTTTACGGGTCATGCCATCATAAAAAAACTATAAATAGTCCCTCATTTCTCTTGACAGGGGAAGAAACTCCTCCTCGACCACCGCCAGAGTTCTGCCTGACATTCAAGTTATGTCGGAATTCTGCCTGTCTTCCAAGTGACGATAGACTTCTGCCTGACTTCCAAGTGACGCCAGAATTATGCCCGACTTCCAAGTGACGTTGGAATTCTGCCCGACTTCCAAGTGACGTCGGAATTATGTTTGATCTCCAAGAAACTATGGAGTTTTGCCTGAATACCATCTAACACAGGAGTTCTACCCGGTCGCCGACTAACGTCGGGCTTCTATTCAACATCGGACCTTTGCTCGTCGCCAGATTTCTACCCAACATCGGACATCTTCCAGTTATGAGACTTATGCCGGACATATATTGGATGCTGGATTTCTGTCCATTGATGGACTTCTACCTGACGTCGTTCTTCTAACTTTCATCATCAAACGACAGTCCTTCCAACCTCCATCACCTGCCGACTATGGTGCTCCTCACTTACATCGCCCACCGACTACAATCCTTCTGACCTATGTCGCTCGTCAACTACGGTCCTGCTGACTTATGTCGCCCACCGACTATAGTCCTTCCGACCTCCATTGCCCGCCGACTACAATCCTCCTGACTTACGTCTCCCACCGACTACAGTCCTTCTGACCTTCGTTTCCTACCGACTACGGTCCTGCTAACTTATGTCGCCCACCGACTACAGTCCTTCCAATTTCTGTCGCCAACCGACTACGATCCTCCTGACTTACGTCGCCCACCAACTATAGTCCTTCTGACCTATAATGTCAAACAACGATCTTTATGACCTCCGTCACCCGCCGACTATGGTTCTTCTAACCTCCATCGCCAGACTATGGTCCTTCTAACCAAAAAAACATGTCAACAGTGAATCTTTATATTCCTACCAAGTAATGTACTCCATATAATGTACATCAAACCAAGGCCTTCCCCCCAAGGAAGAGTCTCATTTGTAATCGATTGCAAATAATAGTTGATTCATTCAAACTGGGCCAGGTCCTATAGTTTTCCCCCTTTTTAGGGGTTTTCCAAGTAAAAATCTTGAAGTCTCATAAATGCTACACCATCTCTCTTATCTGATTGTGTGTCAGATTTGCGTATAAAGTTAAGACGTTAAACTTTATATTTCTCTACTGCCGCAAATACTCCAGGACACAATAATAATAATCATTAAATAAACAATTATTATAATAAATCAAATAAATGATTTGAATTGTATTAATACAACCTCTAATTTAAATTATATATATACACGCCATCAAAAACTTATCTTGATCAGGCACAAATCTCGATGCAAAATCAAGTTGGAAACTTTTGAAATTAAAATTGGGACCATCCAAACTCCAATTTCAGCAAACTTACAGTCGAACTGAATGTCTCGGAAATACAAACCTAACGACACCAAAATTGACTCAATCCGAGCCTAAATGAGTCCAAAACAAGGACCCAAAGTGTTGTTGGAAGGTTCGAACCACAATTTGTGTTACCAAATAGTTTCCAAACATGACGTATTTATAGTCGAATTGAGTGGCTCAATGAGATGAATCTAACGAGCCTAAGATCACAGAATTCCAACATCACTATGACATCCAAATGTCCATCAAATGGTCCATGATCAAGGGATTCAACATTGGCCGTCCATCTAACCACTCTCCATTTACCCTTTATCTCTCACCTATTTACGGGCCATGCTACTCTAGAAATCTATAAATAGACCCTCCTTTCTATTGAAAAGTGGGGACCGAAGCAAGAAGAGAAGAAGGAAGAAGAGAAGGAAAAGAAGGAAGAAGCTCCTCCTCGACCACCGCCCGACTTCCACCGGACCACCACTTAAGTCCCTCTCCTCTGCCAGACCACCGCCTCACGTCATTGCTCTGTCGGACCACCACCTAAGGCCCGAGCTTCTACTGGACCACCACTTGAGTCCGTCACCTCCGTCGGACCACTATTTGATGTTGTTACATCGGTAGACCACTGCCTAAGGCCCGGACTTCTGCCAGACCACCACTTGAGACCCTCACCTCCGATGCACTATCAACTAACGTCGTTGCTCTGCTAGACCACCACTTAAGGCCCTAAGTTCCATCGAATCAACACTTGAGGCCCTCACCTCCGTCGGACCACCACCTCACCTCCGTCGGACCACCGCCTCACGTCATTTCTCTGTCGGACCACTACTTGAGCCCCTGAATTTTGTTGGACCACCACACGAGGCCCTGAGTTCTACCGGACCACCACTTGAGGCTCTGAGTTCCGTCGAACCACCACTTGAGGCCCAATGCTCCTCCAAGCCCTCACCTGAGGCTCGAATTTTTGCTGAATCACCACATGAGGCCCTCGCCTCCTCTAAACCACCGCCTGACATCGTTGCTCCGCTGGACCAGCTAGCGCTTGAAGCCCTCTTCTCTGTCGGACCACCGCCTGATGTCGTTGCCTCACCGGACCACCACCTGAGGCTCGGACTTCTATCAGACCACCATATGAGGCCCGAACTTCCACCAAACCATTGCTTGAGGCCCTATGCTCCACCAGGCCACCACCTAAGGTGTGGACTTCCACCGGACCACTGCTTGAGGCCCTATGCTCCACCAGGCCACCACCTGAGACCCAGACTTCCACCAAACTATCACTTGAGGCCCTGTGCTCCACCAGGATGCCACCTGAGGTCCAGGCTTCTGCTTGACCACCACTTGAGGCCCTAGGTTCTATCAAACCACCACTTAAGGCTTGGACTTCTACCACCATGTGATTGCTAGACTTCTGTCCAACCACCACATGAGACTTGGACTTCTACCAGACCACCACCTAAGGCCCAAACTTCTGTCGGACCACCGCCTGATGCCTAGAGTTCTACTGAAGTTTATCCCTACTATAATGATCTTTTGAACCCCTATCTCCTACCGACTTTGGTCCTTCTGACCTTTATTGCCTACTATGGTCCTTCTGACCTACATCACTAGACAATGGTCTTTCTGACCCCTGTCTGCTATCGACTACGGTCCTTTTGACCTCTGTCACCTACTATGGTCCTTTCGACCTACATCGCCAGACAACGGTCTTTCTGACCCCTGTCTCTTGCCGACTATGGGCCTTCCGACCTCTGTCACCTACTTTGGTCCTTCCGATCTATATCACTAGACAATAGTATTTCTGACCCTGATCTCCTGCCAACTACAGTCTTTAGGACCCCTATCTCCTACCAACTACGGTCCTTCTGATCTACATTGCCTAATATGGTCCTTTCAACCTCCATCACCAGACAACAGTCTTTCTGACCCTGATCTTCTACCAATTATGGTCTTTTAGACCTCTCTCTTCTATCAACTATGGTCCTTCCAACCTCCATTAACAAACAATGATCTTTATGACCCCACTCTTCTACTATATACAGTCTTTCAGACCTCTCTCTCCCGCCGACATGGTCCTTTCTACCTCAATCACCTACTATGGTCCTTCCAACCTCCATCACCAGACAATGATCTTTTTAACCTCTATCCTATCGACTATGGTCGTACCGACCAAACAAACATGTTTATAATAAAACTCCCACCATATAATGTGCTCTATATGATGTATATTTGTACCATCAAGACAAGGCCTTCTCCCAAGGAAGAGCCTCATTTGTAATCAAATGCAAATACTAATAGATTCATTCAAACTGGGTCAGACCCCGTGGTTTTTCCCCCTTTTTTAGGGGTTTCCACGTAAAAATACTAGTGTCTCTTATGAACGCTGCACCCTCTCTCTTATCTGATTGTGTGCTGGATCTTGTATAATGTTAAGATGTTAAATTATATATTTCTCTACCACCACGAATACTCCAAGACACAACAGTTTAACGCCATATGTGGGAAATTGGTTCCCGACTGGGGGCAATTTTTTCTCCATTCTCAAAAGGTCATTCATGTCAACTTCCTGACTTCAGCTATTGATACATCAATTTCATGGGAATTAGACCCGGACTGGGGGAAAATTTAACTCCAATTATGGTCAAGAAGATCCCCCTAATGCTTTCAACTTCATGATGATATTTTAGGAAAATCCCAACAAATGCAATGATACTTCCAATCAATTTCAAGCCGCATATAGTCTCATACTGGACTTTCTCTTTGGGCAAGGTCTTAATCTCGATCTAAAAAAGGAAGTAATTGTCTAAAGATAGATCCTTCTTTACATTTGATTCGGGATACACGTGGTGTTCATCCTCTCCCAATCAAGGAAAAATCAATCCCAGAGGGATTCGATTCAACATCTTCCACACAGGTTAATATCATCGAGTAGGGCTCTGACATACAACCTCATATAGGTCAAACATCCTAAGAGGATGTCAATCAAATTTTAAATCCTTAATTCAAGAAATACACTATCTTAATTATATCTCAATCACTAAATGATCAATCCCAAGGGGATTCTATTCGACCTCTTCCATACAGGTTAATATCATAGAGTAAAGGCTATGATAAACAACCTCGGATAGGTCTTACATCTTTAGTTGATTCTCTCGACCTCTTCCATACAGGTTAATGTCATTAAGAAAATGCTTTGACATATAACATCGAATAAGTCTTACATTCTTGGTGGATTCTCTTAACCTCTTTAACAGAGGTTATCATCATCGAGCAAAGGCTCTGGCATACAACCTCGAATAATTCTTACATCCTTGGTGGATTCTCTTGACCTCTTCTATTCAGGTTATCATCATCGAACAAAGGCTCTGGCATACAACCTCGGATAGGTCTTACATTCTTGGTGTATTCCCTCGACCTCTTCCATACAGGTTAATGTCATCGAGCAAAGGCTCTGACATAAAATCTCGAATAGGTCATACATCCTTGGAGGATTTTCTTTTGACCTCTTCCATAAAGGTTAAAGTTATTGAGCAAAGGCTCTAACATACAACCTCGAATAGGTCATACATCCTTTTTGGATTTTCTTAACCTCTTTCATATAGGTTAACATCACCAAAATATTGTCAAACTTGTTAAGAGAGTTGCTATTTTGCATATTTACATTCTTGCAACTTGTATTATTTTGATGATTTCAATTATTATTGTTTTACATATATCTCCTAATACTATTTGGAACATTTATTTCTTTCTCTAGTGTGTACTAACATTTCAGAAAAATTAACTCCAAGATATTGAAGACTTGTAATCAAATTCAACATGTTTTCATAATTTTTAAAATGAGAGGGAGTGATTGTAATTGAGTGAAAAATCACAATATACTCACTTGGGAAATTTTTTTTAACTGATCGTACAGGACAAACTTAGTTCGTATGGGACGATCATGTCAATTACCCCCAAGGAGAGCAATGGATCGAACAGGCGGAGAGAAAATTTTTCTAAGTCCTAATAGTCCAGGACGAATTTAATATTCATCCCAGAACGAATGTCTCTCTGTATTCTCACCATGGCCCTTTCGTCCAGATGAAAAATAAGGTTCATCCCAGGACGATCTTCTCTGTCTTGAAGCTTGCTCTGTTCGTCCAGACAAAAAATAATATTCATACCAGGATGATCTTCTCTGTCCTGAAGCTTTCTCGGTTCATCCAGACAAAAAATAATATTTGTCCCAGGATGATCTTCTCTGTCTTGAGGCTTGCTCCATTCATCCAAACAAAACCTATTCGTCCCAGGATGAACTGAACCGACATACGTCAGTTGGTTACGTCCTAAAAATTTTCGTGAACAGACTTATTTAATAACCATTTCGTACCGGACGAACTTGGTTCGTACGGGACGAATAGCGTGTACGAAAATATTTCGTACCAATATGCATAAGGTTCGTTTCTAACCATTTAAGTAAAATCATCCAGGACGATCCACGATCGTACAGGACGATCTACTGCGTACATAATTGAAAACTTGCAGTTTTTGGGCGGTTTTTCTTGTCTTTTGTATAAGTAGTCCAAATTAGACTGTCACCCAATCTTTTTTCCATTTAATCTTTGTGCCTATTGAGAGAAAAGTCAAGGAGAGAGTGTGAGAGAGCATTCAAAGGAGGATTCTTACCACTGGAGCGTGAAGGGTTCACATGGTGTTTAAAGGTAAGAATCTCTACTTATGAATTGGGATTACTTTACTCTTTTCTTTCTTCCTTCTAGATTTATTGTGAGAAGATCTGTCAAGGAGATCCGGTTCGCTGCCGACACTTGGAGAGTGTGAATAGCCGAAGGGTTCTCTGCCCACACTAGGAGAGTGTGAAAGGACGAAGGGTTCTCTGCCCACACTAGGAGAGTGTGAAAGGATGAAGGGTTCTCTGCCCATACTAGGAGAGTGTGAAAGGACGGACGGTTCTCTGCCAACACTGTGGATTGTGTAAAAGGATGACGGTTCTCTGCTGCACCGGGTAGTGGTGAAAAGAGTGTTTGTAAAGGCTTCTCCGCCTTGCTGTGCGTGCAAAATGAGAGACACTATTGGTATTAGTGCAATACTCAGAGGGTGTCTCTAGGGAGTGGATGTAGGTCTGGTTTAGACCGAACCACTATAAATCTTGTGTCATTTACTTTATTGCTTTTTATTTTCCGCATTTTTTTTAAAAAAAACTCTATGGTTGAAAAAATTTTTCTATAAAAAAATTAATAAAATTTTTTATTTTGGTTCAACACAACTTCAAAGAGGGTTAAGTTTTAAAAATACCAATTCACCCCCCTCTTGGTAGCCTTGGGACATTAACTTAGGTCTAACAACCTATTCACTAGACTCAACAAGTGGTATCAGAGCTTTGTTTTAAAATTATAAGTTTAAACTACTTTTTGATTAACGTAGATGGCTATATTCGGAAACCGAAATACACCTGAGGGTTACTCTATTACTAGACCTCCACTGTTTGACAATATACCTTTTGATTTTTGGAAAACACGCATGTCTACTTTCTTACAGTCATTTGATTATCGTATGTGGATCCTAATCCAGGAAGGTTATACAAAACCAACTAGATTAGTTGATGGAGTTAGGGTAGAAACACCTTTTACAGATTGGACTATAAAAGACGTGACTTAGCACAACTAAATGCCAAATATTTAAATAGCTTCTTTTGTGCTTTAAAATCTGAAGACTGCATGCGGGTTTCCACTTGCAAAAGTGGAAAGGATATATGGGATAGACTTTGTATAACTTATGAAGGGACTAATGAGGTTAAGCAATCAAGACTCAATATCTTGTTATATGACTATGAATTGTTTCGCATGAAACCAAATGAATCTATTTCTGACATGTACACAAGATTCACACAAATTGTCACTTCTTTGCATGCACTTGGTAGGTAATTAACTAATGCTGAAATGATTAATAAGATTCTTCATTGTTTACCTACTACTTACGATGCTAAAATAACTGTAATTACAGAGTCTAAAGATCTAAACATTTATTTTATTGACAATCTTCTTGGTTCACACATTGCTTATGAGCAAGGAGTAAGTCAAAGAAAGATTGATGCAGATGAACCATGAAAGGAGAAGAATATTGCACTAAAAGTGGAAGAGTCAGAGAGTGAACACTCACAACCTGAGGATGAAGACGATATTGCATTAATGACTAGACAATTCAGAAGCTTTCTAAAAAGGAAATATAAGAGACGTCAGCAATGGAATAGAGGTAAGTTTAATAAAAATGTCAAGGTTTCTAATGAAGTGATTTGTTATGAATGCAGGAAACCAGGTCATATCAAGACTGATTGCCCAAAACTCAAAGCCACTCCTAGCAAGGAGAAGGTAGAGAAGAAACCAATTGTAAAGAAGGGCAAGAAGAAGTTTCAAAGAGCTTTCTGGGCGGACTCAGCTTTAGACTCATTTGAGACTGTAAAAGAAGAAGAAGTTACCAACTTTTACTTGATGGAAGATAATGTTGATCAATCAGATCAAGAAGAGGTATGTGACTTAACCTATGATGAATTGTTTGAAGTTTCTGAACACATGCATGATGCATATAGGAAAATGAAAAAGATGCATGCTAGTGTAAGTTTAAAATTGGAAGAGCTTGAGAAGGAACATGAAATCCTTAGGAAAGATCATGCATTAATAGATGACAACCACATGAAACTACTTGAAGAATATGATGACTTGAACAAGAATTTTGAGAATTTAAAATCATTCTATGATGATCTTGAAAGAGATTTTAAAATATTTAAGGATGAACCTGAGAGAAAAACATATCAAATCAATTATACAAATCGAATCTTGGAAGATATGAATTCATTTTATAAATTGATAATAAGAGCTCTTGAGGATAATAGGATGCCCCCCAAACTTGAAGATTTTACAAATCCTAAATATTATCCTAAATATAAGGAATCCCTTAGAAGATAAACAAATGGAAGAAAACTTAGGAATACTTTTCCTAATGTTAAATATAATAATTATGGATTTATGGGACATATAGCTCACACATGTACTTTGAAGATGAAAACTAATTTGATGTGGAGAACTAAGATGCATAAACCTAGACATATCATACATGCATCTGATTATAAATTTCTAAAAGGTGAACCCAAACTTGTTTGGGTTCCCAGGTCTAACATTTGATATTTTTGCAGGGTTGCTCTCACACAAGACCTTGTGAGAGCATATGGTACCTGGACAGCGGATGTTCAAAGCATATGACTGGAGATACTGCTCAATTCATAACGCTGGAAGCCAAGAGTGGAGGCAAGGTTACACTTGGAGATAATACCACAAAGAAAGTGGTTAGATCAGGTATGATTGGAAATTTCAAAAACTTTTTCATAGACAATGTGTTATGGGTTGAAGGCTTAAAGCATAATTTGTTAAGTATAAGTCAGCTATGTGATAAGGGCTATAATGTAAAATTTTTACCTACTAGCTGCATATTAAGCCTAAATGGGAAAGATGTTTTAAATGAAAAAAGGGTAAATAATGTTTACATGCTAGATTTAAATTATATTCAATCTCCTACTGCTTTTTTGTTTGAAAACTATTTCTGATGAATCATGGCTTTGGCATAGGAGACTTTGTCATTCTAGTATGAAAAATCTTAGGAGAATTACCCAAAAGAACTTAGTGAGAGGTATACCAAAACTAGACTTTACTAAGGACCACCTTTGTGATGCATGTCAATTAGGAAAATAAGTGAAGTCATCTTTTAAGTCTAATAAGGATCGTAGGACTAGTAAACCATTAGAAATTCTTCACATTGATCTTTTTGGACCAGTAGGAACTGTAAGTCTAGGAGGAAAGGTAAACAGATTTGTTATAGTGGATGATTATTCAAGATTCACTTGGGTTAGATTTCTATTTCATAAGAATGAATCATTTGAAGAATTTAGAAATTTTACGACTTGGATTCAAAGGAAAATAGGGTTTGAAATCATTTCTATACAAAGTGCTCATGGAAGAGAATTTGAAAATGAAAGATTTGAAAATTATTGTAAAGAAAAAGGGATTGATCACAATTTTTCTTTACATAGAACCCCTCAACAAAATGGGATAGTCGAAAGGAAAAATAGAACATTAATAGAAGCCGCCTGAGCAATGTTGGCAGAATACTCACTTCCTAGATATTTTTAGGCTGAGGCGGTTAGCACTGCATGTTATATTCTGAAAAGGGTGAATGTGAGATCGAATTTAAATAAAACACCTTATGAGTTGTTAAAAGGTAGAACACCTAATTTGTCTCATTTACATATTTTTGGTTGCAAGGTGTTCATTCATAATAATGGAAAATCTGCCTTAGGAAAAGTTGATCCAAAATCAGATGAAGGAATTTTTGTTGGATATTCAAGTGTTGAAAAATCTTATAGGGTATTCAACAAAAGAACTTTGATCATTGAAGAAACCACACATGTTGTATTTGATGAATCAGGAAATTTGGAAGAGCCAAATGTTGTTGAAGATGAGATTGAGGAAAACTCCCAAAAGATTGATAAAATAAATTTGGAAGAAAATGTGGAAAAGAATTTGGAAACAGATAACCCTTTGCCTAGAGATTTGAGATTTTCTAAAAATCACCCAAGGGAATTGATTATAGGTGAACCTAGTGAGGGTGTTAGAACTAGGCGTGGATTAAACAAGGAAGTCAATCATTCAGCCTTTATTTCAACTATAGAACCCACTAATATTGATCAAGCACTTTCTGATGAATTTTGGATATTGGCCATGCAAGAAGAGTTGAATCAATTTATAAGAAATAAAGTTTGGGAATTAACTTCAAGGCCAAAAGATCAAAGTGTTGTTGGAACCAAGTGGGTGTTCAAAAATAAAATGAATGACTCAGGAGTAGTCATTAGAAATAAGGCTAGATTAGTTGCTAAGGTGTATAATCAAATTGAAAGAATTGATTTTGAGGAGACTTTTGCCCCTGTAGCTAGACTTGAAGCAATTAGGGTTTTACTAGCATTTGCCTGTTTTAAAGGATTTAAATTGTTTCAAATGGATGTCAAAAGTGCCTTTTTAAATGGGTAATTGAAGAAGATGTTTTTGTAGAATAACCTCCAGGTTTTCAAAATTCTAAATACCCTAATCATGTTTTCAAGTTAAAAAAGGCATTATATGGATTGAAACAGGCACCCAAGACTTGGTATGAGAGGTTGAGCACCTTCCTACTTAAAATATCTTTTGAAAAAGAAAGTGTGGATACAACTCTCTTTTTAAAGAAATTTGGAAAGGATATACTCATTGTTCAAATTTATGTGGATGATATCATTTTGGATCTTCAAATAAAAATCTTTGTGATGATTTTTCTAAAATTATGAGTAGTGAATTTGAAATGAGTCTAATGAGAGATTTAAATTACTTTCTAGGTTTTAGCATTAAGCAACTTGAGGAAGGTACATTTCTTAGTCAAACTAAATATGTTAAGGACATCCTCAAAAAAATATGAAATGGATAATGCTAAACCTATTAGTACACCAATGAGTTCCTCAGTTCAGTTGGATAAGGACCTAACGGGAAAATCTGTTGATCAAAAGAAATTTAGAGGGATTATTAGATCCTTACTTTACTTGACTGCTAGCCGACCAGATATTATGTTCAGTGTTTGGTTATGTGCTAGATTTCAATCAGATCCAAAAGAATCACATTTGACAGCAGTGAAAAGGATATTAAGATACTTACTAGGAACTCAGAAGTTAGGAATTTGGTATCCTAAGTTTAGCTCTTCATTTGAAATTATTAATTATTCAGATTCTGACTTTGCAGGCTATAGAGTGGATAGGAAAAGCACTTCTGGAACATGTCAATTCATTAGAAATTCATTAGTTTCATGGTCTAGTAGAAAACAAAATTCAGTGGCCCTATCTACTGCAGAAGCAGAATAATTGCATTAGGAAGTTGTGTGGCACAAGTACTTTGGTTAAAACAACAGTTGATGATTTAGGATTAACTATAGGCACTATTCCAATTTATTGTGATAATACTAGTGCTATTTGCATTTCCAAAAATCCTATTCAACATTCAAGAACCAAACACATTGACATAAGGCATCATTTCATAAGAGATCATGTATCTAAGGGAGAAATTAAACTTATTCATGTTTCAACTGAAAATCAACTTATAGACATTTTTACAAAACCTTTAGCCTTTGATACCTTCAGTACATTAAGAACAAGGCTTGGTGTAATTGATTTGAATGCTTAAATAAAAATGTTTTTACAACATTGATATTTCTGTTTTCGTAGTTTACATTTTTATGATTTTGTTTTTGAGATTTTTTTTGTTTTATTTTGTTTGCTTTTTGTGTGCTTTTTATTTTAGAGTCTGTGCATTTGTCTTTGTTATTGAGATTTGTGTGTTAACTTTTGTTTTCCTTGATAAAAATCCAAAAATTTGTGGTAATCGTCCGGGATGAAAAATTTTCGTACGGGATGATGTGTGTAAAATTCAGTTTGCGAGATTTCTAACTGTCTTAAGAGCAGTTTTTAATGAAGTTCGTCTGTACGATCTACACGATCGTCCAGGATGAAATATTCTTTTTTCTCAAACGACGGGACGATTGAATACAGCAGTTGAACGGATAAGGCAATTTTAATTATGAACTTCGTCCGTACGAACCTTTGGTTCGTCCAGACAAACAGATGTCGGTTCATAGCGCGGGACGGTTTTCAACTGCCATTAAAATGAGTTAACTTTTGATCATCTGTACGAACACGTGTTCGTCTGTATGATCGTTTTGGTTAAAAGTCTGTACGAAAGGACGCTTTGTAACTTGTGTGATTACGAAAAGCCGTTATTATTTTGACTCACTCGATCGTCCATACTAAATATTTTTGTACTGGGATGAATCCAATTCGTACGGGATGAACGAAATTTCGTCCGGTACGAACAGTCGTAACTCTTTAGATTAACGACATTTTTTACTGAACAGTCACTCTCACACATCACTTTCAAAGACTTCTTCCTTTCAAATCCTTCAATGGCTAGTTCTAGCAAGCGACAAAAGATTTTGGCTAAGGGCCCTCCTAGGAACACTTCTGAAAATTTTCTGTCTAGAGCCAATGAAGAGTCTTTTCCTAGATTTGCCTCTACTAAAATCACTCCTTCTAGAGTCCTTCAGGAACACTTGACCTTTAAGGTAATTCCCCTTTTTACTTCAACCCAGTTTGGATTGATCCTCACCTTCCATCTCTACAATAAGGAAACCTTCCAGTATTTTCTCGCAAACATGTCATTTAATTCGGACCACTCTATTATCAGTTCCTTTGTCTTCAAAAAGAAAATAGAAATCACCAAGGCTGACTTTGGTATTTTCTTAAATTTAAGGACTGAAGGGATTAGAGCACACACTTTTACCACTACTAGCTTTGACTGGACTGAAGTTAACAATGTTCTTAGAGGAATAAAAGTTAAGGACCATTTGCCAAAAGTAGTCACTTTAAATCTCAATGCCCGAATCATCCAACATGTTCTTAGATCTTTTATTATACCTAAAGCTGGTGATAGAGTCAATATAACTCCACTTCTCTCTACAGTCACCTACCTGATAATGAACAGGCAACCCATAGATGAGGCCCAACTCCTAATCGACTATATTTATGGTCTCTCTAAAATTGGTTATGCAAATCATAAAAGGAAAAAGAACATTGCCTTAGGCCATCTGATTGCCCACATTTTAGAGAAGAAGTATGATTTAATACACCCAGTTGCAGACTTTGAAGAAACACTCTACTACAATGACGGTTCATTTAGAGCAATCTTCAACAAAGACGACCCAAGCAAACCTCATGTAGTATTGAGTGAAACAGAAGAAGAGGGTGAACCATCACATGCTGCTGAACCAAATTATAAGGATTTGGTTCAAAGATTTAACAACTTAGAGGCTCACTTTGATCAAAGATTTGATCAAATTGAAACTCATCTACAGCAGCAAGACCTTCAGTACAATCAAGACATGGGATTTATGCGTGAACATATTAATTCCATTAATTCCAATATGTTTGTGATGAGTAGTTATTTCAACTTTTTCAATGCTGCACCTCCTCCTCCTCCAGATCAGGGTCCTTCAGAATGATTGTAGTATTTATTTTAGTGTCTCTTATTTAGTTGATGTGATTGTTATGTGTTTTAGTTTATTATCTCTTTCCTAGTATTATGTATTTGTTATGTGTTTGTTCTATGTTTTAATATTGTTATTATTGATATCATGTACCTTAGATTGTAAAATCTTCATTTGATATCAATAAATGTTGCAATATTTTGTTATCTAATGTTTTGGAAAATGTGTGTTAGACTTATGACTTTCAATTTTGTTTTAATCTTTATAGTGCCTTATTTAAATTGTAAATTAAAATTAATTTCATTAGAAAATGTATTTATTCTATAATTAAGAAATGCTTATAACTTGATATTACTAGAATCTTCAATTCCATGTCTCTTATTTAGACTACTCAAGTACTAATATTATTAATGCATTTTAGATGTTTTCTTATTTTGTATTTCTCTTTTCAAATAGTATTTATGCACTTAGAAAAATTTGAAATCTTAGATTATTGACTTTGGAAAGAATTCAATTACTCTTGAAAAGTGTACAAATGTACAAAAATCAAAAGAGTTGTGCAAAAAATTTACAATGACAAAAAGAGGCATAAAATTAGCCCACCGTAAACAAATGCACAAAAATGTGCCAAAGAAAAATAGATATGAACAAGATGCGCAAAGCGCCACATGTGGCAATTTTTTCTTTCCAAACTCTTTCAATCTCTTAATTCAAATTGATCTCATGTTCATTTATACTTGACATTGAAATGTGAAATATAAAATTTTTTATTCATCCCTTGTGCAATGATTTTCTTTATCTTAATGTCTAAATTGATATATGCCTTTGATAAATTCTTTTTATTGTCTATGTTATAACACTTCTTCACTTATATGAATCTCTATGATTTCTCTAATTACTTAATTTTATTTACATATCTTATTTCAATCACTTTCAAGATTAAATTATAAACTGAATTTCATACTTCCACTTACATTTCTATCTTTCTTCTCTTTTACACTTTTTGATGTTGTCAAAAAGGGGGAAAAATTATTTATTATTGTTTGTTTTGTTTTGTTTTTTATTTTTTTGTTTTGGTTTTGGTTGTTCTTTTTTTTATAGTTGAATGTGTGTTTTGATTTTTTTAAAAAACAAATTTTTTTTTCATATATACCTCCTTATATTTCATGTATTCATCAATTCAGGGGGAGTTTAAGAGAGATATTTAGAATTGGAATTCCTATAAATAATAATTGTTTTGTCATCATCAAGAAGGGGGAGATTATTAAGAGAGTTGCTATTTTGCATGTTTACATTCTTGCAACTTGTATTATTTTGATGATTTCAATTATTATTGTTTTACATATATCTCCTAACACTATTTGGAACATTTATTTCTTACTCTAGTATGTACTAACATTTCAGGAAAATCAACTCCAAGATATTGAAGACTTGTAATCAAATTCAACATGTTTTCATAATTTTTAAAATGAGAGGGAGTGATTGTAATTGAGTGAAAAATCACAATATACACACTTGGGAAATTTTTTTTAACTGATCGTACAGGACGAACTTAGTTCGTACGGGACGATCATGTCAATTACCCCTAAGGAGAGCAATGGATCGAACAGGCAGAGAGAAAATTTTTCTAAGTCCTAATCGTCCATGATGAATTTAATATTCGTCCCAGGACGAACATCTTTGTATTCTCACCATGGCCTGTTCGTCCAGACGAAAAATAAGGTTCATCCCACGACGATCTTCTCTGTCTTGAAGCTTGCTCTATTCGTCCAGATGAAAAATAATATTTGTCCCAGGACAATCTTCTCTGTCCTGAAGCTTTCTCGGTTCGTCCAGACGAAAAATAATATTTGTCCCAGAACAATCTTCTCTGTCTTGAGGCTCGCTCCATTCGTCCAGACGAAACCTATTCGTCCCAAGACGAACTGAACCGACATACGTCAGTTGGTTACATCCTAAAAATTTTTGTGAACAGACTTATGTAATAACCGTTTCGTACCGGACAAACTTGGTTCGTACGGGATGAATAGCGTGTACAAAAATATTTCGTACCAATATGCATAAGGTTCGTTTATGACCATTTAAGTAAAATCGTCCAGGATGATCCACGATCGTACGGGACGATCCACTGCGTACAGAATTGAAAACTTGCAGTTTTTGGGCAGTTTTTCTTGTCTTTTGTATTAGTAGTCCAAATTAGACTGCCACCCAATCTTTTTGCCATTTGATCTTCATGCCTATTGAGAGAAAAGTCAAGCAGAGAGTGTGAGAGAGCATTCAAAGGAGGATTCCTACCACTGGAGCGTGAAGGGTTCACATGGTGTTTAAAGGTAAGAATCTCTACTTGTGAATTGGGATAACTTTACTCTTTTCTTTTTTTCCTTCTAGATTTCTTGTGAGAAGATCTGTCAAGGAGATCCGGTTCGCTGTCGACACTTGGAGAGTGTGAACAGCCGAAGGGTTCTCTGCCCACACTAGGAGAGTGTGAAAGGACTAAGGGTTCTCTGCCCACACTAAGAGAGTGTGAAAGGACGGACGGTTCTCTGCCAACACTGTGGATTGTGTAAAAGGATGACGGTTCTCTACCGCACCGAGTAGTGGTGAAAAGAGTGTTTGTAAAGGCTTCTCCTCCTTGCTGTGGGTGCAAAAGGAGAGACACTATTGGTATTAGTGCAATACTCAGAGGATGCCTCTAGGGAGTGGATGTAGGTCTGATTTAGACCGAACCACTATAAATCTTGTGTCATTTACTTTATTGCTTTTTATTTTTCGTATTTTTTTAAAAACTCTGTGGTTGAAAAACTTTTTCTATAAAAAATTTTATAATTTTTTTTATTTCGGTTCAACACAACTTCAAAGAGGATTAAGTTTTAAAAACACCAATTCACCCCCCCTCTTGGTAGCCTTGGGACATTAACTTAGGTCTAACAACCTATTCACTAGACTCAACAAAACTTTCATTGGGCTTCTACCTGATGCCATAATCTTGCTCGTCGCTAAACTTTCATTGGGCTTCTATCCGATGCTAGAATCTTGCCCGTCGCCGAACTTTCAATAGGCTTCTACCCGATGTCGAACTCCTGCTTGTCGACAGAAATTCATCGGGCTTCTACCCGATGGTTAATTTCTACCTATTATCGTACTTCTCCCCAACATCAAAATTCTACCGAAACGTTTAATTTATGCATATCATCGATCTTTTACCCGATGTTGTACTTCTACCTGATGCCAGAATCATGTCGTCGCTAAACTTTCATTAGGTTTCTACCCGTTGCCATAATCCTACCCGTCGCCAAACTTTTATTGGGCTTCTACCTGATGCCAGAATCCTGCCCATCGTCGAACTTTATTGGGCTTCTTCCTGATGTCAAACTCATTCCTGTCGACGGACATTCGTCGAGCTTCTACCTAACGATTAATTTCTACCCTCATCGTACTTCTCCTCTACATCAAAATTCTATTAGACACCGAATTTATGCACATCGTTGGACTTCTACTTGACGTCGAACTTCTATCCGTCGTTGGACTCCTACCCGACTCCGTATTTCTACCTGATGCTGGATTTATGCACATAAACAGTTTTTTCAACATCCCTCACAACGGCCTCTCCGACCTCCATCGCCAACTGACTAACATCAGACCTCCACAGGATCTCTTGAACAAAAAGTGGAAAACTCCTACTCAGTGAGGGGCCCTATACCTGAATAGGACTAAGGAAATGCCTCAACTTGAGGGAGAAAAAAGGAGAAGGATCACCTTCTTGTAAAGAGAGGGTCATTGTCCCTGGACGATGGATATCACCCGTACAGGGCCAAGGGAACGCCTCAATTGAAAGAAAAGTTGGAGGGCATTAGGGGGAGAAGGAGGGATCTCTAGTCCTTCTTGTACAAAGAGGGGCCTTGGGCCTGGAAGAGGGATACCACTCATACAGGGCCAAAGAAAGGCCTTAATTGAAAGAAAAGTTGGAGGGCGTTGGGGGAGAAGTAGGGATCTCCAGTCCTACTTACACAAAGAGGGGCTTTGGGCCTGGATGAGGGATACCACCCATACTGGGCCAAGGGAATGCGTCAATTGAACTAATGGAGGGAGAAGAGAAGGTGCATGAGTTTCACACCCACTAGGGGGTATTTACAGGAAGAAGAGGGTGTTGGAGAGGAGTAAAAAAAAATTTGGCGGTTAGTCGAAACCCCGACTATTTGCAGCCAACTGTTACGGTTGGCGAAAAACTCGGAGACATGCCCACGGGCGGCATGGCCACGTCAGCCACGCGTGCTAAACTGTGCGGGTAAGCCAGGAAGACGTGCTAGTGCACGGGGCAGCCGTGCAGGCATGTGTTGCAAATCTATTTTCATGACTTATATTTTGATGATTGACAAACACTATTGATTCTCTTGGACTGCCTGTTACTTCTAACTTTTCAGGAATCGAAGATCGGACAAACAATAGAAGCCAGTTCAAGATTATGTAAGTTTAAGGTTGAGTCAGTCTGTACTTTATTTTTTCTCTTCTTAAATCTATTTGTAATGTTTAAAGAGACTGATACTAAGTAACCCTACACACACACACTTGAGAGACTTAGAATTTCTATTTTTACTCATATCGGCCAGGACGATATTTACATCATCTTGGACGATCGGGCTTAAAATAGAATATAAACAAGGATTCTTAATTAAGGTAGCAGTCATTAATAGATCATCCTAGATGATACGTGTATCGGCCAGGACGATAAGCTCAAAACAGAAAGAAATTGCCGCCATAGACAATTAAGGTATTATGTATTTTTTAATAATTGGCCAGGACGATCATTGATCGGCCTGAACGATATTCACAAATTATGCCTTAATTGATCAGGAAATCAAGGGAGTAATTAAGGATGATTGATATGATCATATCGTCCTGGACGATCGCAGGATTGGCCAGGACGATCTATTTAAAAACCTTAGCTACTTCTGGACGATAAATATCGACCAGCTCAAATTCAGGGCGATGCTCTGGACGATTTTCCTCTGATTTGAACTGATTGGCCGGGATGATTGTGAGATTAGCCTGGAAGATCAAGCCAATTTTAAATCATCCAATTTGCATTCAGGGCGATGCTCTGGCCGATCTTCTGAGATTTGTACTGATCGGCCAGGATGATGTCCATATCGGCCTGGACGATATTGTCAGCTACTTGCAATTAATGAGCTCCTTTGAAACTCTTCTATTTAAGAGCTCTTGTTCAACATTTTGAACAATTTTTTGCTGCTTCCTTGACCTGAGAAGACCTTGAGTAGAGAAAGAGAGAGAGGGAGAGAGAGAGGATCTTGTGAGGGGGAGCTTGTGAGGGGATTCACAAGGGTTGCTTCAAGGATCGCTCTGCTTATTCTTCGTTTAGAGTTTCTCATCTGTGGAAGGGTCGGTAGAGGTAAGGATTCAGCATCTGATTGTGGTTCTCTGCCAGCTTCAGGAGGAAGCAAAAGGAGATAGGTTCTCTACTTTGTCGGGGTGGCAAAAAGAGGTTCTTTGTAAAGGCTTCTCCGCCTAGCTGTGGGGGCCAATGGAAAGTCACGATTGTAGTGCAATACTCGGAGGGCGCCTCCGGGGAGTGGACGTAGGTCGAGTTGAACGAACCACTATAAATTTATGTATTCTTCTTTCTTGCTTTCACACTTTAAATTTCTGCGCTTATTTTTTTTGTGATGTGATTTTGGTTTACGAGATTTTACTTCTTTGTGAAAAGAAAATTTCTAAAATACCAATTCACCCCCCCTCTTGGTTAGCTTGGGCCAGTTCTATAGAGCTTAACATCCTTAATGAACTTTCAAGTGGTATTAGAGCGGGATTCAAAAATTTTAAGTTTGAAAACTTTTTTATTTTGATCCATGGCTAACCTTGGGAATCGTAACACTACGGAAGGGTATTATATTACCCGACCTCTCCTGTTCGATAACCTACCTTTTGATTTCTAGAAAACCCGCATGTCAACATTTTTACAATCTACTGATTATCACATGTGGATGCTTATCAAAGAAGGTTATACTCCACCTTCTCGTGAAATTAATGGTGTTAAAACTGAAATTGCTTTTACTGAATGGACTTTTGATGAAAGAGATTTAGCCCAATTAAATGCAAAATATTTGAACTATTTTTTCTGTGCTTTAAAATCTGATGATTACATGCGTCTCTCCACTTACAAAACTAGTAAAGAAATTTGGGATAAATTGTGTATCACCTATGAAGGCACTAATGAGGTTAAACAATCCCGTTTGAATATTCTCTTGCATGACTATGAACTTTTTTGTATGAAACCTCATGAATCTGTTTCTGACATGTATACTAGGTTTACTCAGATAGTTACTTCACTACATGCTTTAGGAAGAGAACTTTCAAACTTTAAACAAGTAAACAATATTTTAAGATGCTTGCCTTCGTCATATGATGCTAAAATCACTGCAATCACTGAATCTAAGGATTTGAACACGTATTCAATTGATAATTTACTTGGCTCACTCATTGCTTACGAGCAATGGGTGAATCAAAGATATCTTGATACATGTGAGAAAAAGAAGGAGAAAACAGTTGCACTGAAGGCGCACAAATCATATTCTGAATCTTTCGGGTCTGAAAGCGATGAAGTTGCCTTCATCACAAGACAATTCAAAAGCTTTCTAAGGAAGAAGCAAAAGCATCATTGGAGAAAAGGTAGGGATCATAAACATTCTAAAGGATCTTCTGATGTTGTTTGTTATGAATGCAAGAAGCCTGGACATGTGAAAGCCGATTGCCCTACACTCCAAGATCACCCGAGCAAGGAAAAGGAAAAGGACGAGCAGAAACCTAAGTTTAGGAAGGACAATAAGAGAGTCCAAAAGGCGTTCTGGGCAGAATCTGATACTGATTCCTCTAAGACTGAACTAGAGGAAGAGACTACAAACCTGTGCTTAATGGGGGAAGATTATCTTGAGCAAAGTGATGAGGAAGATGTATGTAAACCAACCTATGATGAATTGTTTGAGATTTATGAGAAAATCCATGTATCATACAAAAAACTTAAGAAGACTCATGCTAACTTAAAATTAAAACTTATAAATTTTCAAAAAAGAGTATGAAGTTATACTTAAAGATCATTCAATGATTGATTCTAATCACATGGCTCTTCTTGATGAATTTGATCATTTGAATAAAAAGCATTCAGAATTAATTAATGAGCATGATGCATTAAAAGTTTCATACACATCACTTGAATCTGATTTCAAGAAATCTAAAGAGAAAGAAAAAAACTTGAGGGTTGATAATGATATTCTAAAAAACACAAACTTGAGGATTAAAAATGAATTGGATACAATTAAGGGAAATTGGAAGACTCCCACTTTGAATCCAAAGCCAAAACCTAGGAAAAGGCATTATAACTCAAATCATTTAAGAAATTTTTTTCCAGAAGTTAGATGTTTTTCTTGTGGCATGCTAGGACATATCTCACACACTTGCACTATTCACCATAATACACATTGGGTGTGAAGACCTAAGATACACGATTCACAGCATACCACACCTGCATTGTATTCTACCTTTCCTAAGAAGGGACCCAAACTAGGTTGGGCTCCTAAATCTGACTGTTGTTGAGTTTTGCAGGTGTGCTCTCACCAAAGACCTCGTGGAAGCATAGGATAATTGGACACATGGAAGCTTGCAGCTCAAAATTGCTTAAACTCGCTGCTTCATAATTTCTTGAAATTATTTTTCTTTAATTAGTTTTGTGTTATTTTTATTGTGTGCTTGCTTTGTAATGTTCTAGATTGCCTTGTTTTCATTTTGTTTTTTATGTTTGGTTTCCTATATGTTTATTTTTTAAGATTTTAAATTTTGGAGTTTTAGAGATTATGTTTAGCATTTCTAAATCGGTTAAAGGGAGGAATACCGTTGATAGTTTCCCTCCTTCTGACCTTGTTTAGTGGTATAATTTTCTTCTCTAAACAAAAGTATAACTCATTTTAGCCAATGGTTTTTGAAACTAAGATTCATTTTATCTTGCTACAAAAAATCTATCTTGTGCATAATATCCAAAGTTCTTATATATCTCTCAAGTTATTTGAGATCTTGCCTTTGCACTGATCATATAATTTTTAGTTTTATTTTGTGGGTAGTTCTTCCCTATGTTAGAGAGAGTGCTCATATTCTCTAATATCTAGAAGATATACTTACAACTAAGAACTTCTTTTAAGAGTTTGTAAAAGATAATTGAGCTTGCAAAAGATAAAAAAAAAAAAAGAGAAAAGTGGCAAAGATGTCAAAATTGAAATAAAAAGTATATACACAAATGTGTATCAAAAATCAAAAGATGCCAATCAAAGAGTCAAGAGGCATAAAATGAGTCCACTAAAAGGCAAGCTATCATCTCTTTTCAAAACTTTTAAAACTTAAAAGAACTTATGGATTATGAGAGATTTTCAAAGGCTTGAGTTCAAATTCCATGATTGAGAAAAATTACTTTGACATATTATTTATGAGATATTTTCTTTGTAAACAAGTTTTGAATAGATCTTCTTTTTATCATATTTAGTAATTCTGAGTTAAGCCTCTATTTTTCAAAAGTCAATTTATACCCTGAAGGATGTCCGATCTAGGGTTAATAGAATCGGATATTCTACCTTCTTTCGATTGAAATTTGTTAACCTATTGATCTCTTGAAACTCTAAAGTTTAAATTATTTAAGAAATTCTCATATGAATTGCTTTGATAAAAAAATTGTATAAAACATAAAAAAAATAAAAAATAAATAAATAAATAAATAGTTGGCTTCTTTTTCAAATTGTTTATTTTTAGTTTTTTTTTCGTTGTTCGTTTTTCTTTTTTTTATGCTTTTCTTTTATTTTATTTTTGAGGGCTTTGATCATCACCATCCTTCATTATTTTTTAAATTCTAGTCACATCGTCCTGGCCGATACTCTTATCGTCCTGGACGATAGGACAAATTCTCTTCAAATTTCCTTCTGCTGAACTTTTCTGTGCTTGCTATAACTCTTCATCCTGGACGATACTATATCGTCCTGGATGATCTGATCGAACTCTGTTGCAATCTTGATGATAGTCCTGGCCGATAAAATATTTCATCCTAGTCGATGCATTTTATGATCATCGGCCTAGCCGATACACTAGATCGTCCTGGACGATCCACGTGTCAGCACGTTTAAATCCTTAAAATCGGCCCCGGACGATCCATTATTGGACAATCATCCTTGTCGATCCACTGTTCGTCCTGGAAGATACACGTGGCACAGATTTAAAATATTTTAACTTCGGCCGGTACGATCATTATTGTGCATCATCCTGGACGATTCACCTAATCGGCCCGGACGATCTGCTTTTTCAATGGTCATCCGGCTTGACTCCTCGGAACGATCGCCTGTGTGTAATCATCATGGCCGATATCTGATCGGCCCAGACGATCAGACCACCTTTTTGGCCTATATGCAATTATTGTATAATATCGTCCTAGACGATTCTGCGATCGGCCTGGACGATATTGCTGTTTCTTTAAATTCTGGCCGTTTCAGCCATGTTTTTCACTTCACATCCCTTCTCCTATTGTGTTTTCTTGCTAACTCCTCACTATGGCTGGTGGGAAACGTGTTTGACAAACTTCTGGGAGTTCTTCAAGGGCTAGGATTGACCCTCGTTTCAGGGAGGCAGAAGATGAAGCTGCTTACCATCGATACAAAGAATGTGGGATAACTGTCTCCAGAATCATCAATCCTGCCCACATTTTATATTCGGTAATGGATCTTTTTGCTCACACTTCCCTTTGTTTCATTCTGTCTCTTGCTTTCCCCTTTAATACTGAGCTTCTTCGTGAATTCTTCGCAAACCTTCACATAAATCCTACTTTCACAGCTCTGACCTCCTATGTGAATCGACGCCCCGTCGAAATCACATATCAGGACTGTGTTGAACTTTTACATATATCCACCACCGGGGATAAGCTGCACTTAATCGCTTCAGATCCTGACTTTGACTGGTCCACAGCAAATCACTTCATTCACCAGACCAATGCACCTTTTCATGTTGGAGAGACTAAATCTTTAGTCAAAGATGCTAGGACAATCCAACATGTCCTTCGCACCTCCATAATTCTAAAAGCCGGGGACCGAATCCACATCACTCCTCTACTTTCCCTAACTACTTTCTACATCATGGCACATAGAGAATTTAATACTACGGACTTAATTTTTCGGTACATTGATCACTTAACCACAATCCGTGATCCAGGTCATAAGAGGAAACCCAATCTAGCTTTAGGACACCTCATAGCCTATGTCCTTGAAACTAAATACCAACTTCAGTATCCTATTCCACCCAACCTCCCAACTCTCTTTTACTCAAACAGTTCTTTCAGTACCCTTCATAGTACTCGTCTCCACCCTGGGGATGAGGAACTTCAGGGGGCTGAGGAGGAGGGGGCTCCCGCTCCCGCTCCTGTTCCTGATCTTGTTCCTCTCCACCTGCACTCACCATTTGATCAGTTTATAGAGAGGTTTGATCGATGGGAGACCCGCTTTGACGCTTACGTTGCTGCACAGGAGCAGCAACATTTTGAGGACATTGCCCGCATAGAGGATTTAGCCCAGTTTGATAACAACATTACTCACCAGCAGCAGCAGCATGACCAGGACATCGCCTGGTTCAATGCTCAGTTTACTACACTTGCCAGCTACTTTCAGCAGCCACCTCCACCACCTCCATCTGATGATCAGGGTCCCTCATTTTTTTAGTCTTTGTTTTCTATTTTCAGTTTTTTATAGTTTGTCTTGTAGTTTCTTTTAGTTTATGTTGTGTTATTTCCTTTTGTTTTATGTGAGTCTAGGATCCTCTTTTTGTGATGACAAAAGGGGGAGTAGGTTGTGGTAGGAAAAGTTAGTGTGCTTGTAACTTTGAAATTTTAATGAATTATTGTTTTTTTTTTCTGAGTTTTAATTGCTGTTTTTTTCTGAGTTACTTATGTTTGTCATCATCAAAAAGGGGAGATTGTTGCAAATCTATTTTCATATATTTTCATAACTTATGTTTTGATGATTGACAAACACTATTGATTCTCTTGGACTGTCTGTTACTTCTAACTTTTCAGAAATCGAAGATCGGACGAACAATATAAGCCAGTTCAAGATTGCGTAGGTTTAGGGTTGAGTCAGTCTGTACTTTGTTTTTTCTCTTCTTGAGTCTATTTGTAATGTTCAAAGAGACTGATGCTAAGTAACACTACACGCACACTTGAGAGACTTAGAATTTCTGTTTTTACTCATATCGGCCAGGACAATAATTACATCGTCCTGGACGATCGGGCTTAAAATAGAGAATTTAAACAAGGATTCTTAATTAAGGCAGCCGTCATTAACAGATCGTCCTGGACGATACGTGTATCGGCCAGGACGATAAGCTCAAAACAGAAAGAAATTGCCTCCATAGACAATTAAGGTATTCTGTATTTTTTAATAATCGGCCAGGACGATCATTGATCGGCCTGAACGATATTCACAAATTATATCTTAATTGATCAGAAAATCAAGGGAGTAATTAAAGATGATTGATATGATCATATCGTCCTGGACGATCGCAGGATCGGCCAGGACGATCTATTCAAAAATCTTAGCTACTTCTGGACGATAAATATCGGCCAACTCAAATTCAGGGCGATGCTCTGGACGATTTTCCTCTGATTTGAACTGATCGGCCGGGACGATCGTGAGATCAGCCTGGACGATCAAGCCAATTTTAAATCATCCAGTTTGCATTTAGGGTGATGCTCTAGCCGATCTTCTGAGATTTGTACTGATCGGCCAGGATGATGTCCATATCGGCCAGGACGATATTGTCGGCAACTTGCAATTAATGAGCTCCTTTGAAGCTCTTCTATTTAAGAGCTCTTGTTCAATGTTTTGAATAATCTTTTGCTGCTGCCTTGACCTAAAAAGACCATGAGGAGAGAAAGAGAGAGAGGGAAAGAGAGAGGATCTTGTGAGCGGGAGCTTGTGAGGGGATTCACAAGGGTTGCTTCAAGGATCGCTCTGCTTCTTCTTCGTCTAGAGTTTCTCGTCCGTGGAAGGGTCGGTAGAGGTAAGGATTCAGCATCTGATTGTGGTTCTCTGCCAGCTTAAGGAGGAAGCAAAAGGAGATAGGTTCTCTGTCTTACCGGGGTGGCAAAAAGAGGTTCTTTGTAAAGGCTTCTCCGCCAAGCTGTGGGAGCTAAAGGAGAGTCACGATTATAGTGCAATACTCAGAGGGCGCCTCCGGGGAGTGGACGTAGGTCGAGTTGACCGAACCACTATAAATTTATGTGTTCTTCTTTCTTGCTTTCACACTTTAAATTTCCGCGCTTATTTTTTTTGTGATGTGATTTTGGTTTACGAGATTTTACTTATTTGTGAAAAGAAAATTTCTAAAATACCAATTCACCCCCCCTCTTGGTTAGCTTGGGCCAGTTCTAAAGGGCTTAACATCCCTAACGAACTTTCAGTATGCAGGCTAGTGGCTCGGCAAGCACGCGCGCGTTGGGAGACGCTGGCGGCGTCCAGCAGTGGCCGGTCTGTCCCGACCCATTTCTGGTCCAAATTTTGGGCCCGAAAAAGTCAAGTCGAATATTTTTGGGGTCCCTAGAGCTATTTTTTGACGTCTCGGCCTCAATTTTAGTACTTCTAAAGCCGTTCAGGATCATTTCACCAAGGATTGGATTTTTTTCAAATTACGAATCACACAAAAAATTCTCCAAAGACAGCGACACATATTTTTAGACTTCTTGAACATCAACGTCCAAAAATAGGGAGGAAACTGATACATCATCAAAAAATTATCTTGATCGGGCATGAATCTCGATGCAAAATCAAGTTGGAAATTTCCAAAATTAAAATTGGCACCATTCAAACTCCGATTTAAGCAAACTTACAGTCAAACTGAACGTATTGGAAATACGAACCCAACAACACCAAATTAGACTCAATTTGAGCCCAAATGAGTCCACATTATGGACCCGAAGCACTATTGGAAGGTTTGAACCACAATTTGGGTTACCAAACAATTTCCAAACATGAAGTGTTTAAAGTCGAATCTAGTGGCTCAACAAGACGAATCCAACAAGCCCAAGATCACCGAATTCTGACATCACTAAGACATTTAAATGTCCATCAAATGGTCTATGATCAAGAGATTCAACATCGGTCATCCATCCAACCACTCCCTAATTACCCTTGATCTCTCACCTATTTATGGGCCATGCCACTACATAAATATATAAATAGACCCCCTCCTTTCTCTTGAAAAGGGGTGACTGAAGCAAGAAAAGAAGAAGGAAGAAGAGAAGGAAGAGAAGGAAGAAGCTCTTCCTCGACCACCGCCGGACTTCCGCCGGACCACCACTTAAGGCCCTCACCTCCTCCAGACCACTGCCTGACGTCGTTGCTCCGTCGGACCATCACCTAAGGCCGAACTTTTGCCGGACCACCACTTGAGGCCCTCACCTCTGCCGGACCACCGCTTGACGTCATTGCTCCATCGGACCACCACCTAAGGTCCGAACTTCTGTAGGACCACCACTTTTGGCCCTCCGCCATACCATTGCCTGACGTCACTGCTCTGCCGAACCACCACTTAAGGTCTTGAGCTCCGTCGGACCACCACTTGTGGCCCTCACCTCCGTCAGACCACCGTCTAACGTCGTTTCTCCGCCAGACAACCACTTGAGGCCTTGAGTTTCGCCGGACCATCACTTGAGGCCCTGAGTTCTATTGGACCACTACTTGAGGCCCTGAGTTCCCCGGAACACCACTTGAGGACCTATGCTCTGCCAAGCCACCAATTGAGGCTCGGACTTCCACCAAATCACCACTTAAGGTCCTCACCTTCGCCAGACCACTGCCTAACATCATTGCTCCGTTGGACCTGCGCTTGAAGCCCTCTTCTCTACTGGACCACCTCCTGACGTCGTTGCTCCGCCAGACCACCACCTGAGGCTCGGACTTCTACCGGACCACCACCTGAGGCCCAGACTTTTACCAGACCAGCGCTTGAGGTACTCTGCTCCACCAGGCCACCACTTGAGGCCCGAACTTCCACTGGACCACCACTTGAGGCCCTATGCTCCACTAAGCACCCACATGAGGCCTAGACTTTCGCCGAACCGCCATTTGAGGCTATGTGCTCCACTAGGACACCACCTGAGGTCTGGACTTCTACAAGACCACCACTTGAGGCCCAGGGGTTTGCCAGACCACCACTTGAGGCCCTGGGTTCTACTAAACCACCACTTGAGGCCCAAACTTCTCCTAGACCACCACGTGACGCCTAGACTTCTGCCAGACCACCACATGAGACTTGTACTTCCGCCGGACCACCACCTGAGGCCCGAACTTCTGCCGGACAACCGCCTGATGCCTAGAGTTCTACTGAAGTATCACCCCACTATAACAGTCTTTCAGACCCTTATCTCCTGCCGACTACAATCCTTCTAACCTCTGTTGCCTACTATGGTCCTTCCGACCTACATCGCCAAACAACGGTATTTCTGACCTCTGTCTCCTGCCGACTATGGTCCTTCTAACCTCTATCGCCTACTATGGTTCTTCCAACCTACATTACTAAACAACGATCTTTTCTGACCTCTGTCTCCTGTCGATTATGGTTCTTCCGACCTCCGTCGCCTACTATGATCCTTCCGACCTACATCGCTAGATAACGGTCTTTCTGATCCCAGTCTTCTACCAACTATAGTCTTTCGGACCCCTGTTTCCTGCCAACTACGGTCCTTCTGACCTTCATCGTCTACTATGGTCCTTCCGACATCCATCATCAGATAACGGTCTTTCTGACCTCGGTCTTCTACCAACTACGATCTTTCAGGCTTCTCTTTCCTGCCGACTATGGTCCTTTCGACCTCCATCAGCATACAATGGTCTTTCGACCCCGATTTTCTACCAACTACGGTCTTTCAAACCTCTCTCTCCATTCGACTATGATCTTTCCGACCTCGATCACCTACTATGCTCCTTTCGACCTCCATCACCAGACAACGGTCTTTCCGACCTCTATCTTATCGACTATGGTCATGCCGACCAAACAAACATGTCTATATTGTAACTCCCACCATGTAATGCGCTATATATGATGTAAATTTGTACCATCAAGTCAAGGCCTTCTCCCAAGGAAGGGCCTCATTTGTAATCGATTATAAATACTAGTGAATTCATTCAAACTGGGCAAGGCCCCGTGGTTTTTCCCTCTTTTTTAGGAGTTTCTACGTAAAAAACTCTGGTGTCTCTTATAAACGCTACACGCTATCTCTTATCTTATTATGTGTTGGATCTTTGTATAACGTTAATACGTTAAATTATATATTTCTCTACTGCCACGAATACCTCAAGACGTAACATATATATTTATATAAATATTAAATATATATATATATATATATATATATATATATATATATATATATTATATATATATATATATATATATATATAATGTAGGATTCTCACCACATGGTTCCAACCAAAACTCTATTTAGTTGTTTATAAAATTATATATTTATTAAATTTTGCAAATAATATTTTTTCAATTTTTCTTAAGAAAAAGGTAATTAGATTAACTTGTTTGCTCCTTTTTTCAAAACTTTTATAATGGTGCGCTTTTAGATTAAGTGCTTTATATAGGCTCATTCAGACATAGACTAAATCGCTCTTATTATCAAAGAGACATTCACATTCAGACATTTAGTCTAATTATAACTTTACTAAATCAAAATTCAAATCATCCTAAATTTGATTCTAGAAGTTTTCATTCAAATGTATATTACAGATCATACTAGATGGGTAGAAAGATACTTATTCCCCCGCCCAATATATATATATATATATATATATATATATATATATATATATATATATATATATATATATATATATATATATATATATATATATATATATATATATATATATATATATATATATATATATATATATATATATATATATATATATATAAATACTGAAAGAGGTGTTCATCCCATCTGGCCCCATAGAATCCGCCCTCCACACCGCCCGTAAAAGAAGCTTAACAGAGCCAACTAATTACAACAAGCCTTCCCGCGTTTCTCTCTCTGAAAGCCTCGTGTATTCCTCTCGCTTCCAAATGCCTTTATGTCTTCCTTCTCCACTCCCTCGGCCATCCCCTTCTCACAACCTGAAGCACCTAAAAGCAAAGGGGAACTCGACGGCGGCGCCTCCTATTTCCGTCGAGCCACCCCTTCTTCCTCTTCCTTGGCATTCCCACGATGGACTCCGCCGCCCGGCGCATCGGACTCACATTCGCCCTCTTTTCGCTCTACGCCGCTTCGGTGATCTCCGCTCGTAGCGATAATGTAAAAGGAGTGGTATATGATGCGCGTTCTTTCATTATTAACGGGAAGAGAGAGCTTCTCTTCTCTGGCTCCATTCATTACCCCCGAAGTACTCCGGAGGTAACCCTCGATCAATTATTGATCATTGCTTTGATCTTTATATGATAATATGAAATTGATGAATTTTTGCTTAATTTGAATGATTAGATGTGGCCAAATATTATTGCCAACGCTAAGGCTGGTGGGCTTAATGTGATTCAAACTTATGTTTTCTGGAATGGACATGAACCCATTCAAGGGCAGGTAAGACACTTAGATAAGAATCGTTTCCGTCCACTTAAAAAAATCATATTTTTATATTCATTTTTAGTTATAAGCTGTATATTATAATGAAGTGATTCTAATTCATCACCTTTCTCTTATATATGTTGGTTTTATGCGAGTAAAAATTTAAGTTGTCTATTTAATTCTGTCGCCCTCCTAATTAGGGTTTGAAGAAATAATAAATAAGAGCTATTGTTGCAGTATAACTTTGAGGGAAGATATGATTTGGTGAAGTTCATTAAATTGGTCCAGCAAATGAGAATGTATGTAACACTCAGGATTGGACCCTTCATTCAAGCCGAATGGAATCATGGGTTAGTATAATTCATCATTTGCTAAATCATTATACATATATTTTTACTGTACGTTCTAATGATATTACTGTTCTATTGGTGTTGTTGATGCTTTTTCTTTAGTGGACTACCAGTCTGGCTAAGGGACATTGAGAACATTACCTTCCGGACTAACAACCCTCCCTTCAAGGTAATTATTACTCGGTTCACTAAAAATATCTTATTTAACAGAGAGTTTCAATGGAATTTCTTGACCTAAAGATTTAATAATAAAAAGTTATTCATCTGGTGTAAAATAAGATGGCAATATAATCTAACTCTACTTAAGGATGATCTGAAAATTTTGAATTTGAGGCTACATATGTAAGATTCGGATCTAATTTAGGTTAACAAAAAAAAAAATTAGGGTTGTTGGCTCAACCCGATAACTCAAACTTAAACTATTTATTGTAATAAGATGTTTTTTTTAATTATTTATTGTAATAACATGTAGAAATTGGATTATAGGTTCATTTTGTGTGTTGAACTTCACAAATGTGAGCTAACTTGACTTGCCTGATTCTCATGTTGTCAAGTTTGGGTTGAATTGAGTCAAGATTTTATTTGGAGATTTTTCAATGCGTTTAATAGATAGATCAACACAAATTTATTCTATTTTGGTCAAATTATTTTAATTTGGATTGATCCTTTGACACAAATTGACACCTCAAGTTAAATTGCTTATTAGAGAGATAGAATATAATGCACTTAGATGCAAAATAATAGGATTATGTTTTAATTTTCTCTAACTTAATCATCAAGTATGCAACGATTAACATCATGATTAATTTGCTTAAAGATAGGTCTAAATATAATCTCTTGAAATTAAATTGGTTAAATTTACAAGGATATCTCAAAAAAATATAATCAAAAATTTTAGGTTTGACATAGTAGCTTTAAAGAAATTTGTTAGATTGAGTGAAGAAAAATTAGATAATTTATTTAGCGAATGATAATATTTATTTATAGACATAGGGAATGAATATAATATGAAGAAAATAAATATAATTAAGAAATAATCAACTTAAATATTCTCAAATTATCTATTGTTTTTATATAAAAAGTTTTTGATATGCTAACATTCCTTCTCAAGCTAGAACACACATTACAGGAAAAATGTTGATTTTCGATGGAATTTCCGTCGAAAATAAATCTGTCAGAAATTCCAATGGATTTTCCGACGGAATATTCAATTTTTTCGACAAATTTCCAAGGAAATATTTCTAGCGGATTTCTATCGCAATTTTTGGCAGAATTTAAAATTTCTTGAAAAATAATTATTATAAATATTTAAAATTATTCATTTTGTTAAATTAAATTAATCAAATTAAATATTGTTAATTTTAATATAAATTCAATTATTATAAATAATATAAATATTAGTAATATTTTTAATTAAATAATTTTCTGACAGAAATTTGTTGGAAATATAAATTATCGACGAATTTAAGACATTTTTCGGTAGAAATGGCCGCTGAAAAATGACATTTTTTCTGTAGTGGCGTATATTTGTTAGCTTAAAGGGTGTTATATAAGTGAGAGAATGAGAGAAACTATGCCTTTGTTGAAGATATCTGTTGTAAGGTTTGAGCTAGAAGCATGAGGGGTGAATTTTTTTTGAAAATTATAGAACCCTATTTGAAATGGCAATTAACATCAATATGTTTGGTCATTTCATGAAACACTTGATTGCTAGCAATGTATATGATTATACAATTATCACAATTCATAGCTATATGATGAGTTGCTAGAAATTGAGTTCCTCCAACATGTATATCATCTTCAAACATATTATTTCACATGTAGAATGAGGCATGACTCTACATTCTACTTCAACACTCCTGAATACAATAATTTTGGTCTTACTTATCCAGGTAACTAGATTACTACCTATAAAAGTATAGTATATCAAAGTTTTTTTTTTTATTATTAACAAATCCAACATAGTTGTCATTGTTTGTATGTACCTAGTTTGTATATACGAAAATCCTTCTCAAGAAATATAACAATACAAAAAAACTAGCATTGCAATGCTTTTGTTCTAAATTTTCTAATGTGTTGACCTATGATCCCATGGTAATGATGATAAATCAAAATTTCAACAATTCTTTGATAACGGAATGGACCATCATGGGAAATATCTTAAGATGGTATCAATTAGTTTGCAACTTAAAATTCTGTTTTCTTCAAGAAGATTATTAATATGTTTTATCTAAGTAATATAGACCCCTTTATTGATGTAAGAAAATTCAGTCTCACTAAAATATTTCAGTCATCTATTTTAACAAAATAACTTTATAAGTAGTGTTTTATAAATATACCATTATTATCACTCACTTTAAGTAATGTGTGATCTATATAAATGGCGCACAATCAAGAATTTTGTTTCTTGTTTAAAAAAGATAAAATGATTAGGGATACTATTTGAAATGCCAACTTTACGAAAACTTTAGAAAATTTGTCAAATCATGATTGTTGAATCTACTTGTGTCGATAAATGCGCTTCTTAAGAAAGCATATGTGTTTGACGCCTTAAGCAACATACCCATTATCGGTTAGATTTGTAACAAAGTTGAATTTAGTGACTATAGAGAAATTATCAAAATAAGCTATCAAGCATATATAAGTGAGTCCTTTAGCAACAAGCCAAAAATTTTATCAATTGATAGAGCCAATATTGGGATGAAACATGAGAGTGAAAATCCATCAAAAAAATTATTGGTTCATCCTCAAAGAGAGTGTGATAGAAAATACTTGAGCTCGCAAGTAAACCTATCTCTAATTGGTTAAAACAGCGAGCGTAATGCAAAATCTGGGTGAAAACAACCCCAAAACGGTAGATTGAAAGAAGAGAAACAAAACCAAAACGAATACAAAGCAAGATACAATTGATCCTGAATTCGAGAGGATGATCGTTCTCTCCCAATCTCTAGACGAGAAGCCTAGAACCCAAGACACCAAAGAGAACTTCAAGAGAAACAATAATCATGCATAATACCTAACCCTAGAACAAATCCCCCTATTAATATAATTAGTTTCCTAATTCGAACCTCCCTCCTTCAAAAATTCCCTCTCTCTCTAGCCGCCCAACCCTCCTTCCTCAATTGCTCCCAAGTGGGCCCCACACATGGGAGGAAAATCAAAGGGGGCGGACCCCTTTCCACCTCCTATAGTATTGAGCAGGCCGCTGGGCCGGTTCAGGATGAACCAGCCTATCAATACCGGCCTCCCAAAGAATCACCTTGACCTCAAGGCGAAAACTAGGAAATTGATATTTCATCCTCTCGTATGGCTCTCACATTGCATCGTAGTCAGGCAGATTCTTCCACTTGATTAGCACTTCTTTCACTCCATCTTCTTTCTGGCGAACCCCCATTAACTCTAAGGGTTCCAGAATCACCTCTAAATCCTCAGAAGTGTTGCTGGTAACTCTGAGCTGGCTATATAATCTCAAATGGCTCTTCTCAGCTGCAACACATGAAAAACCGAATGAATAGTCATTGTGGGTGGTAGTTTCAGCCGATATGCTACCGCTCTAATTTTTTCCAATATTTCATAAGGTCTAAAGTATATTGGAGCTTGCTTTTCATTTCTCCTATTGGCAACTATCTTCTGTCGGTATGGTCAGAGCTTTAAGAACACCCTCTCTCCTACTTCGAACTGGATGTCCTTTCTATGCCCATAAGCTTATTTCTTCTTATCAGTAGATGTTTCTTCAACTCCTCTAACACTCGATCCCTCTCCTCCAAGTACTCCATTGAAGAAATTGGAGTAATGCTACTCCTAAAGTGCACCAAGTGAGGAGGGTCCCTTCCTTATAGCACTCTAAATGGAGTCATCTATGAAGCCGAGTGAAACGAGGTGTTATACTAGTACTTCACCCATGATAGCCACTTGGCCTATAGCTTAGGTATCTCCGACACAAAGCATCTCAAGTAGGTCTCCAAGCTCTTATTAACCACCTCCATTTGGACATCTGTCTGTGGGTGGTAAGCGGTGCTCCTCTTTAGAACTGTCCCCTATAACCTAAACAACTCCCTCCAAAAATGACTATGGAACACCTTATCTCTGTCTGACACGATTGCCTCTGGTACCCCATACAATCTGATCATCTCTCTGATGAATATTGAAGCCACTGTCACTGCTGTGTACGGGTGTCGGAGAGGAATGAAATGAGCATACTTGCTCAATCTATTCAGCCCCACCAAAATCACCATGAAGCATTTTGAACGGGGTAGCCAATGTATGAAGTCTATGGATATCTCCTCCCATACCCGTCCTGGTAATGCCAACGGCTGTAGTAGTTCCCTTGGTGACATAGCCAGATATTTTTTCTTCTTACAGATCTCACACCTTGCCACCATCTCCTCTACATCTCTATGCATTCCCTTCTTGTAAAGCTCGGTCGCTAGTCTCATGTAGGTCTTCTGCACTCCTGAATGACCCTCAACTGCGCTTCCATAAAATTCCTGGAGTAAGTTTGGGATTTGGATCGAGGTACGGGGCATCACAAATCTCCCCTGATACAGCAGTCAGTCTCCCACCAATGCGTACCCTGGGTGGCTATCCTCCTCTTTCAGTAAATCTGATATGATCCTTCCCAAATCTTCATTTCTAGCACATTGTTCTCTAATGGCCTCCCAGTCAAGCATCAAAGGAACAGATAGTGCCACTGTCTGCAGCTTCCTCATACATCTAGATAAGGCATCTGCCGCCTTGTTCTCCACCCCTGGTCTATATTGAATCTCAAAATCATACCCTAACAACTTGGATAGCCACCTTTGATGCTCATCTGTCACCATCCGCTATTCTAACAGATATTTCAAGCTTTACTGATCTGTCTTGACAATGAAATGCCTCCCAAGTAGGTAGAACCGCCACTTTTGGATGGCCATTAATTTTCTCTCATAAATCGATTTCAACTGGGCTCTAGCAGTCAATATCTGGCTGAAATAGGCAATGGGCCTACGACTCTGCATAAGCACTGCACCCAGCCCGTACCCGGATGCATCTTTCTCCACAATGAAGGTCTGAGTGAAATTTGACAAAGCTAGGACCAACACCGTAGTCATCGCCTTCTTCAAGCTCTCAAATGCTGTTGTGGCCGCCTCACCCCTTAGGAACCCGTCCTTTTTCAACTGCTCAGTGAATGGCCATGCTGTGGTGTTGTACCCCCTTATAAACCTTCTATAGTATCCCGTCAGTCCTAGAAATCCCCTCAGCTCCTTCAGATTTTTTGGCACTGGCCACTTTAACATTGCCTCAATTTTGGACTGATCTGGTGCCACCCCTTCCTTCGATATAACATGGCCCAAGTACTCGACACTGACTTGTGTGAAGCAGCATTTCTTTAAGTTGGCCCTCAGCTAGTGTTTCTGCAGTACCTCTAACACCCTCTTCAAATGCTCCTAGTGCTCCTCCGTCCTGCTGTATACTAGGACATCGTCAAAGAATACCAATACGAATTGTCTGAGATAAGGTTTGTAAACCTTATTCATAAGGACCTGGAAAGTAGCGAGAGCATTGGTGAGGCCAAAAGGCATCACCAAGAACTCATAATGTCCCTCATGAGTTCTAAAGGCCATCTTGGGTACATCCTCCCTCTTTATACGAATCTGATGGTAACCTTATTTCAAGTCTATCTTGTTGAAGATCAATGCTCCACTCAATTCATCTAGCAGCTCGTCAATGACTGATATAGGAAACTTGTCAGGTACAATTTCATTGTTGAGTGCTCTGTAGTCCACACAAAAAATGCTAGCTGCCATCCTTCTTTTTAACTAATAGAACCGAACTAGAGATAGGACTGATGCTGGGTCTGATGATTTCTGCCTCCAACATTTCTCTAATCAACTTTTAGATTTCATTCTTATGGAATAGAGGGTAGCGATAAGGCCTTACACTAATGGAGGACACTCCCTCCCACAACACGATGGCATGCTCCTGCTCCCTCTATGGTGGAATCCCTGAGGTGGCTGAAACACCTCTTGGAACTGCTGAATCAATCACTGAATAGAGAGGGGTATGTCCCCTCCCTCCTCCAATCTCGCTACCTCCAAACTGTGCAACTCCACCAAATACCCTCCGCCAGCCAACTGAATATCTCTTACCATCGTTTTAAGAGAAACTAGAGATTTGGAAAGCCCTGCATCTCTCTTAATCACCACCTTCCTTCCATCTATCATCAACTCCATCATGAGTGCTCCCCAATTTACTTTGGTGTCTCTCAAAGATTGCAGTCATTTCATCCATAGGATGACATTTGTACTCCCAAGCCCTAATGGAAGAAAATCCTCCTTCACCTAAATTCCCTGGATCCTAAGTCGCACTCCTTTGCAAATCCCATGGCCTTTCCCCACCTTCCCAGTACCCATCATTACCCCGTTACAACCGGTATCCACCAATCTTACTCCCAGTTGGTTGACGACCTGGGTGGAAATAAAATTATGAGTAGCCCCACTATCGATTAGCACCACCACCTCCTAGTCCTTTATCTCCCCTTTCACCTTTATGGTATGATTCATAGTGAATCCTACCACTGAGTTCAGGGAAACCTCAGCCAGATCCAAGTATAACTTCTCCTCCATCTCCTCCTTTGTCTCCTCCTCACCTCCCTCAGTTTTCTCGTCATCGGAGACGGTGAGAACCTGAAGAGTTGTGTTCTTGCACCGCTGCCCTGCATGTACTTTTCATCACACTTGAAGCACAACCCCTTAGCCCTCTTCTCCTGCATCTCTTTCTCCGTCAGCTGTTTGAAATTTCCCCCGCTTCCTCCTCCTCCTATCTTCTCCTTGGTGGCCTCTCGACTCCCTCGTGTTGTAGGACCTTTAGGTGCTAGATGGGTTGTCGTCATCCTGTAAGTTCCACCTGTGCTGCTACTCCTGATTCCTCTCTCTAAATTCCTCTGATTTTCCACCAGTTGGGCCAACTTCATGGCCTCCCCCAAGTGACGGGGCATCAAAACCTTCATTGCTGCTCAAATCTCCGCCCTCAACCCCTTCGAAAAATTCCCTTCCAATACTGTATCTGAGAGTCGCTCCACCCTGCTGGCTAGGTGCTCGAACTGCTCCCAGTAGTCTGCTACTGATCCCCCCTATGTCAGAGCAAAGAACTGCTCATAAAAATCTCCTCCCCGGTCGGTTTGGAAACATTCTATTATGCAGTCTTTGAATTCCCTCCAGTTCCTGATAGGCATCCTCTAGTCTCTCCGCTGAAACCACAATAAGGCTTTTCCTTCCAAACACAATCCCGCTGCTATCAGCTTCTCCTCCTTCATCAGCCCATTGAAGGCGAAGTATCGCTCTACCTTGTAAATCCACCCATACGCTTCTTCTCCTTCGAATATGGGCATCTTCAACTTTCTCACCTTCTGGTCGCCACTATTTCCTTTGATTCTTCCATAATTTCTCCTCTCCCAAGTGTTAGGTCCACCCCATGTTTCATGATCTTCCCTTGCTCTGCCATAGCCCAAACCCCCTTCGAAATCCCCCCTTCTCCCTTCAAAATTAGCACCTTGGCGTCCATAGTATCCTTCCTAGCGTTTCCCGTATCCACCTCTTTTTTCCTCTAGACAGGCTCTAGATGGGGTCTTCTTCCTTCTCCTTCCATGATTTCCACCTCATCTTCCTCCCTACGAATTTCATAATTCGTACTTTTTCCTTCCCTCCCTTTTGCCACTGAAGCCTCCATTTGATTTTGAATTTCCAACATTTTTTTATCATATCTCGAAGATCGGCAACTTGTCCCTCCATTAAAGAAATCCTTTCCTCCGCCATTGTTTTGATTTAATTCATCTCCCCTTCAAATCTTTCCTTCAAGGCATCCACCATTTCGGCCGCCATCACAATACGTAGTTTGTAGATTCGCAAAATCAGGATTTTGTGGTAAAAAAATAGCAACTTCTTCCCTTTTTGAGCGAAAAAACTGCTGCTGGAATTTGCCGAAAACAGTCCCTCCACCGGTCCCAAGACTTGCTTTGGTACCAATTTGATAGGAAATACTTGAGTTCGCAAGTAAACCTATCTATAATTGGTGAAAACGGCGAGTGTAATGCAAAATCTGGGCAAAAAAAGCCCCAAAACGGTAGATTGCAAGAAGAGAAACAAAACCAAAATGAATACAAAGTAAGATACAATTGATCCTCAATTCGAGAGGAGGATCATTCTCTCCCAATCTCTAGACGAGAAGCCTAGGGCCCAAGACACCAAAGAGAACTTCAAGAGAAATAATAATCATGCATAAAACCTAACCTTAGAACAAATCCCCCTATTAATGCAATTAGTTTCCTAATTCAAACCTCCCTCATTCAAAAATTCCCTCTCTCCCTAGCCGCCTAAACCTCCTTCCTCAATTGCCCCCAAGTGGGCCCCACATGTGGGCGGCAAATCAAAGGGGGCGGACCCCTTTCTTTCCTCTTCCATTTGCAAACTCAGATCTTCCCCCATGACACCAGCTGTCAAAATCTTCCTCCCTCCGTCGCTACTACCTGTTTCGAACCCAAACAGCCGAACAAACCTCTCATCCGAACACCATAGAGATCTCCTCCTCTCAGTCGCATATCGAAAAAAATGCCAACCTGCACTAGTCTCGTATGCCAAAATCCCTAGCCACTCCTATTTACCAAATCCGAACTCAAGCACTCAACCACTCGACCTTTCCTCCCAAGCTGACGCCACCAAGTGCCTTGTCCAATTCCTCCAGGACTTCTGCCATATCCTTTATCAACTGAGTCTAAACCTACAGCTTTTGTGTTTTGTTGTAAGCCTCTCTATAGCAATTATCTTCATCTCTCTTTATTTCCTAAGCATTCAACCCATTATTTAAAAGGTATAATAGTCCATTTGATCTCCAAAGCTTAAACCAGCCCACCTAAGATCAAATAACCAAAATCTTCCTAAATCAACATAAACAGTAAGTTATTTCTTTATCATTGTATTCTATTTTTATTAGTTTATATTAATTACTATTATCAATTAAAATTTATGCTTATTACTTGTGTTAATCAGTTAATACTGTAAGTCGTTTGTCTCATCGTTGTTATTAAACTCAAACATGTGCATGTGTGTGTGTGTATATATATATATATATATATAGTAATATAGTGTGTGTGGGTACCAAAAAAAAGCGTGAGAAGAAAATTAAAAAAAAAAGAGAGAGAGAATGGAGAGAAATTTTCAAAAAAAAAGGAGAGTTCAAAAAAAAAGAAGTGAAAAAAAAAGAAAGAAAAAAAAGGTGTAAAAAAAAAAAAGAAAAGGGAAAGAAAATCATTCAAAAAAATTGTCTCAACGTTTTTGGCCTCCACCTCGTCGTCGCCAACCACTTGCGAAGATATAAATTTCTAACTCAAAAGCCTGCTCTTGATGCTTGTGGCGAGCCGGTAAACCTCTCTACGTGCTCACGTAGCACGGTGGGAGGAAAACTAGTGTGACACTCGCGACGAGAGAGGTAAGCCTCGAAGCGCTCACGTAGCGTGGGGAGGATGAAACTAAGTACCCATACATGGGGAAACAATTGTGCTCTTTGAAACATGTACCAGAGACCCTTAGCGCTCATGTAGCGTAGCGGGGATTGAAGAAAATGCAGCCGTAGTGTCATCCGACATCTACCTGAATTGCTCATGTAGCGTGGAGGGGAAGACTAGTCTTCCAAAATTTCTCCTAAATGGTAAATTCCGGTGAACAGAGGACTTGGACTTGAACTTGCATATCAAACTTGTGGACTTTTGAACAATAGGGGACTTGACATCAAATGAACAAAGACTTGACTTGAACTTGATTAAACACAAATGTCTTAAGTGAACTTAATCTTAAAATGGGCTTGGACTTGAAACAAATGACAACAAATTGAATTTGGACTTGAGTTTGACTTGGACATTAAATGAACTGAACATGAATTCAAGCTCGACTGCAGGGGACTCAAACTCAAACAAGCAACGGAAAATTGAACCTTAAAATTAACAATTTGCAATCATATGAATGATAAATGAAGATTTAAAGAACTCAAGTGGATATCAATGGACAATTGCAAATGATAAAATTAAAACTTCAGTGGAATGATAAGGAGTTATCACCTCATTATGAATTCAAATGTCATGAAAGCAAGTCAAAGAATTCAAGTGAATATCAATAAGCACCTGCAAACAATGGCGTATGATGACTAAAGCTTCTATACATCACTCATAAGCAATGATCAACATGAACCTACTACACATACAATATCTCACTTACAAGCAACCACAGAAAGCTTGTGGATATTCGTGGATGATTTTAAATGATAATGGGACTTATTGAACCTGCAAACATTTGAACCATTGCAAGCAAATACATTAAGCAATAGATGGGTTTCAATGCACACAAGGGAGTACCCCATGAATGGAGCATGAAGAATATGTAATTAGCTACAATGCATATCACATATTATGTAAGAGACTGGTGTGATGAACCTTCTACTAGCATGGAATAGAAGATTGTAGTAAACACAAATACATACGGGACCTTGTCATACGTACTAGAAATCATCCACGAGCAAAATGTCAAAGGACTACAATGAATGCAAATTCATATAGGTCGTTACAGGAAATTTATTGTATGTACACTATCTACGAGCAGACATCAAATGATCACAATGAACATGAATGCCTATGTGTTGCAGAAGTAGACTTGTCGTGCACATGACATACAATCTATTGGGCAAATACGCAAGATCTGTAGTTAATACAAATATTTGTTGACAATGCTAGAAGATTTGCGCTCAAAACAACTTGTTCACAGAAGACTAAAATTGCCTACAATGGTCCTGTTTGCAGGAAATAGTGGGGAATGTCGTGTTAGACACCGCTTGTAGTCAGTAATGATTGGTACACAATAAGGATGATAACGAGCTTCTACGAAAAAACCCATTCCACACCCAAACATGTCAGTTTGCGACCAGAGGGATTTTGACATGCAATGGAAAGTAGCAATGTGATACATATAGATGTGTGCAAGTGAATGTCAACTACGTTATGCCTTGCGCCCACTAGAATTAATGATTTATATATATGCTATTAGAGATTGATACAAAAGCTTGATGGCCTAAACATACGATTTACAAGTAGAAAATGCACCTGCTATTCCAATCATCTCAAGGACTGACACAATTATTTTAGAAAATCGATGCCTCACATGGTTTCTCGTAGACAGTCTGATGTGCCTTTAATTTCTACAGGTTATCAGTTCAGAGTGGTGGCCCCTGATTTTGACATATAGAGCATCAATGTGAACGTAGTCATCCATAGTTGAAATGATTGATTCTTTATTTAAGCCAACAATAGAAAATGAGGAGGATGCATAATCCAAGAATCGCTTATTGATTTTATGTACGAGCTCTATGAAGAGAAAGCCAAATCAAATCATTATGGAGAGAGAAAAGTCTCAGTTCAACTAGGTTATAAACATTGAGTTGAATCAGATTATTGAGGCTTGCAAGTTTCTTGATGAATGATGATTATGCATCTAACATACCTCCTACCAGCAAATATCAAAGCACTATGACAAACGCAAACTTATATGAGCTATTGTAGAAGACCCATCAAATGTCCAAAATATATCCCTACACATGCACTACAACTTGTATGCACAAATATACACAGAAATTCATATATAATTCATACCTTTATGGACCCGAATGAGCGTGTTATGAGTAAACTTGTGATGTCTAGGGATACTGCGTGGGTCAATAAATGAACCAGAATTTGAGAGCCCAATCATTCTATATAGATAGATAGAAGTCGACACAGCTCGAGTTATCAAATAGATATACGGTCAAGACGTTGACCGGAGTATCTATTTTATACGTTCATATAAGGCTTTCAAGGTCGATGATAAAAGAAATTCGTCAACAAAAGACATAAAAGTCTACGAAACCCGATCCTCTATCGACAGCTCAACAGAGTCGACAAGGATCAATCCACAAATTTAAATGACCCAAAAAACCCTGATGATGGCCGAATTGACAAAAGATCTCAACCAGATGGGTCAATTTGAAATATTCAAAAATGTTACCCAAATACCCATAAAAAATCCAAAATTCAAAAATCTAAATATTTAAAAATAGAAATTTCAAACCATAATAACTTAAAGCAAAATCTATCCTCCCACCACAATAGTTTGTCGAGGTTGACAAAACTAAAAAAATACTTTAGCTCATAAAGAGCTAATGTCGTGTCAAGAATTATCACTAGGATTCATTCTCAAAATAGTCTTCTGCCAGTAAAGACGTGACACGTGTCCTCTAACCGGCAGTTTTGTCTCCAAATGGAACCGCAGGATAAATGAATTATGACAAGGGCCCTCTAAACTAGGTGGTTTGCCGCCAAATGGCACCACTACATTTAACGGTTATGGCCAGAGCCCGTATGCTCCTCAATGGCATTAAATCCTTAAGATATAAATCAATAGGATATAATCAATAGGCACAAAGCCCTCTGTTAGCTATGGTGGATTCAAATTTATCCCTTTGGACAAATATCCACCATAGGTCTATAAGGTATCCTTGGAAAGAAGCAACCCATGGCTTGCCCGACAAAGGATCCTTCTATCATGTTGGGTCAACTACCTCCTCTGACTAAGTAGACCAGGGACCATGAGATGACCCGGGGGGACTATAGAAACCATGGGAACCATCATGTGATTCCACTTGATTGGGTCAACTAACTCCTCTGACTAAGTTCTTTTTTTTTTTTTTTTTTCTAAGTTAAGGGTGAGAAAAATAGATGATTCATTCATTGAAATTTTAATGCCAATTTATAGGCTTATAGAATGAATTTAATAGGAAAAGAAAATAAATGTGAGAATAAATGAAATTAATGGAGAATCATCATATATCTTAGCAAACACACTCTAACTTATTGTAATAATTTTGCTAATAAAAATTTCCTGATACAATAACATTTTTTATTGGCTGAACTCGGTTAGAGAAATTTTTATTAGCCATATTAAATTCAATCCAAATGAGGGTAAAGGGGTCTGTTTTTATAAATATACAAGTGGAGTCCAAGTTAGGACTCACTCTAAACAATTTGATGGATAATAACAAAGCACGAATATTTCAGTTATTTTACTCCATTAATTTGAATCCAATATCAAACTAAACTGCTCCTTAAATTTAAATACATGTGGCAGTACTACATGGCGAAATTTGTGAGAAAGATTGTTGATATGATGAAAGAAGAAAAAAGCTATTTGGCCTCACAGGGCGGGAGCCCATCATCTTAAGCTCAAGTAAATTTCATTTACAAGCCTCATATTATTTTTTCCTTAGTTTTATACAACTAGTTCTTCTCACACAATCCCACTTTTTCTTTTCTTTTATTAAATAGATTGAAAATGGGAGTACAACATGGTGCAAGATGCGTTCAAGGAAGGAGGCAAGAAGTACATACGGTGGGCTTCTAACTTGGCCTTGAGCTCGGGGGCTGGAGTTCCATGGATGATGTGCAAGCAGCAAGATGCTCCTGGTCCAGTGGCAAGTTGACATTAATCTATTCTTAAATGATATACTTGATTTATCCATTAGACTGTTCATAAAAGTCTGATATTTTACTTTTAACATATTTTAATGCAGATCAATGCCTGCTATGGAAGGAACTGTGGTGACACCTGGATTGGACCGAATCTACATCCAACCTAAGCCGCTTGACTGGTCTTAGAACATGAACAGCCACAGATGAGTAATTAAAATTAAGTCACAACAATCGACGCACTGGTTACAAAGAACTCTTTTGGCACAATAACAGATAATCCCTAATTGTCCATTGGGACGACATTTCTTTGAAAATGACAGGTTACCGTGTGTTTGGTGACCCCCCATCACAAGAAACAAGTTTAGGATCTTTCCTACCGCAGTAGCTCGATTCCTTACTTCCAAGAAAGGGCACGTACTTGTTAACTACTATATGGTATAATGTGAAGTTTCCTTCTTTTAAACTACCTTAAAAAAAAATACATATAAGATAATGTTTCAGAATTGCTTTGTGTGATTGTAGTATCATTGACCCGGGACCCAACTTTGGCAGGACACGCTGTTCTGCTTTTGTGGCAACACTGGTACTATGATGAACGCACCTATGATGAATATGGTACGTGTAAATAACATGAGCGTAATGTTTGTTTTGATTTAGTCTCTTTTCTTCTTATATGATGAGCATATATATGTAGGGGGGGTTTTGCCGACACGAAGCAGCCAAATGGGGACACATGTAGGACTTGACAACCAAGCTTTGAAGATATAGCAGGAAGGCACATCAGCCGCTCTGGGGGGCAATTATAGTTGACTACTGTCACATCGAAAGTCCTTTGAGGTAAACATAGATAACACAAAAAGCGTTCCTTGTAATGCTTATATAGATAATTTTATTAGGGTGAAATGAGATACTTTGTGAAGAGGATTCATTCTCATCCGCACAAGGACTTGAGTTTATGAGAGTGCCATATAAGAAAGATGAGTGCCTCGACACTTCGTACAAACACCCACGCGCTACTATAGATACAACGGTTAAATTTCGTGGTGTAGACTATTTCCTACCTCACCGTTCCATCAGCATCCTCCCAGATTGTAGGACTGTGGTTTTTAATACTCAAAAGGTAAATATCAAATGCAATTGTTTATAGAAACTCAAATGATTGTAATTACTCACTTTCATTAACCGTGTGTTCTAGATAAATGCTCAACACAACTCGAGGAGCTTCACTCCAGTAGTTGAGGTCAGGAAGAAGAGAAAATGGAAGATGTATAAAGATTATTTACCCAGATATCAAGATCAAGGAATTGTTCGTAACTATGAACCCTTGGAACTAATGAACATGACCAAGGATACCACTGATTATCTGTGGTATACCACAAGGTTTTAGTCTATCATTTATTGAATGATTGTTTTTAGTTTTAGTCAGTTTTCTTTATTGAATGATTCTTTTTATTAATTTCAATAAACTGAAGTTGCAACCATGAAGTTAACCAACCTTTCTCTCATTGATTTCTTAATGACCTTAGCTTCCACATTGAAGAAGAAGACTTGCCCAGAAGACATGACATTCGTCCTGTGCTCCAAGTGGCAAGCCTTGGCCATGTTGTGCATGCATTTGTCAATGGGAAGTACATCGGTAATTCTTCCCAACCTTTTTCGTTCTCGAACTTGGGTTCGTTTGGGACGTATTTATGCTTCTAGAAAGCCGTCCCAAACGAAGCCTTGATCTCTATTTATTGTAGCTTACAAAGCTATAAATACAACTGACTCTGACTACCTAATGATTTAGCTAAGAAAATTAGAAGCATATTTCTTTCAGGAAATGCACATGGTAGCAAAATTGAGAAAAGCTTTGTTTTCCAAAAGCCCATGAAGCTGCATTCTGGAATCAACCACATCGCTATTCTTGCCTTGACAGTTGGTTTTCCTGTATGTGGAAACTCTAAAATTCCATTGCTTGTATTTTTATTTTTTGCATGCTTTTGACTAATGTCTACTGCTCTTTATTTGTGCGTTATAAACTCCCTAATTGGCGGTTGCTGATTCTCATCATCTTCATTGTCATCGAATAATTTCCTCATTAACATTGGTATTTCCTCAACCATATATAGACAACTTCCATGTCCAGATATTATTTATTTCTTGCATTTCTTCTTTTAGATTTTCTTCAAGAATTCATCAATGTTTCTTAAAATTATCGTCCCTCTTCAATAATTCCTCATATTCTTATTTTGAACACTAGATATTCTATCCTAAACTTGGATCATCCGAGCAGTCGACGCCATTGGATTATCCGGTTCCTGATTAGGACACGGGGATTCTTTGACACAAGTGGGCTGCGAACGAAGTTATTCTCTTTCATTGGAGGGAATGGAGGTCGACAGGATCCACCCCTAGAGGAATCACCCACGGTGAACTACCATCGGATGAATAACATTATGGGTCCCTTTTTGGGGCCCACTTTCTGAAATTCTTGTTCTAGCCGGGGGCGGATCTCCGGAAGCCTCACCGGATGGCACGCCCAGATCAATCCTACTTCCTTTCTCTTCTATCTCTCTTTCTCATTTCTTCGAGCTTTGCCTCCAACAACATGTTTCCTTTCCACGGGACCTTTCAGCAGCGGCTCCCTGAACATATGGTTCAGGTGTCACACCCCGATGTTCACCGCGTGGGTTTTGCTTTCTTTCTCTTCTTTCTGTAGTAAAGGACAGACGTTCCCTTAGCGGGGTTCTTTTGGTCTCGATCACTAGAGGCATTTGAAACTTTTTCTTTTTCAAGCCCTTCTCCTTCACTGTCTTCAGTACTCTGTACACCCGAGCGGACAGAGTTTTAGGCTCTTTCTTCCTTGGAGGGATTGGAGCTTCAGGCCGTCGATCCCAGAAGGATTTCTTCAGCTCACCAGTAGAGCTGTTTCTTTTGACCCACTTCAGATTTGCAAACCCATTCCGGGTTGGAATGTTAGCTTCAGACTCTTGGGCCGACAGATTTGATGGGTGGACCGGGAGTTGTTGATGCTGAGCTCGGAGCTCAGCGTTCATCTTCCTTCTCTGCCTCCTAGTAGGCATTCCTCCAGATGAGGAGACCTCAGCATCGTATTTTCCAGGTGCAGATAACCCGGTCGGTAGGGGTGTGGTGTTTGTAGTCACCACAGAGACTCTTCCACCATTCACAATTCTCCTGGTGTTCAGGGCTTCAGGCTGTGATAGCCTCTCGAATACAGAAATTCTCCCACAAGAATTTTCAGCAACAGGTCGTTGTGCCGGCAGATGCACACGACGGGTGACAGCTTCATCAGCATTGAGTCTTCTGGCAGACTTCTTAGCATTCCTACCATTCACAGGAATGGCAGCATTCCTTCCAGCAATCGCCGGGAAGTCAATGCTACCAAATTAGATGGTAGCTCCGGCATTTTCGGTCTCTATAACAGCATTCGACACCTGAATCCTGCCTCCTTGTCCCAGTTGGACAGTCATCAGGGTGTTCTATAGATCCATCTGCATAAATGAAAGGCAAGGGTTAGTAATCAGAATCTGATACATCACCCCGCACTTTCAAAATGCAGAGACTTGCACAGAACACAAAAATAAAAATAGACAAAAATGATTAGCACAAGTAAGCAATAAAAATAATTTTAAAACTCTACTGAATGCCAAATGAATTTGTCAAATGACCATTTTTTTGAAAATTCAGAGTTTTGAACTGTTAAAGGATCATTTTTGAAAGGCTCAAAATTTTGAGTACGGATTGAAATAACTGCTACTATAACACTGAGACGACTAGCCAAAGATGGAAAGAGAAACCAATCCCCAGCGGAGTCGCCAGAAATCTGTGGGCTCCAAAAATTCGGCCTCGGCCTCCACTCGCTTTTCTTATTCGGCGAGGGAGTTTTAACGAACTAAGTTCCGAGGTAAATTTTGGAAGGCCAATGGGTTTGTAGATAAGACACTACCCAGAGATTTCGCCCTCATTTTGTGAGGACTTTATGATCTGAGTTCTGGTTTCCTATAGGCGCAAGCCCCTATAGTTAATTACCCTCCCGATCACGAGAGAGAACTTTTGATTAAGGCTAGTCATCGATCAGATACGTTGTATCCATAGATACGTAGTAACAGGCATATAGTAGCAGCATGGGTTTGAGTATTGGAAACTGGATTTGGATTTGGGTATATTTGATATTTAAAATAGGAAATTGCACCATCTTGCACTTAAAGCGGATGGTGGGGGAATGGATGATAGACCCGATCAAGATCCCATGGTTCCGTCGTCCCGGGCCATCGTGGTCCCTGGTCTACTTAGTCAGAGGAGGTAGTCGACCCAACCTGACAGAAGGATCCTTGTCGGCAACCATGGGTTGCTTCGTCTAAGGGAATCTTGTAGACCGGGGTTGGATGTTTGCCTAAGGGGACAAATTTGAATCCACCTTAGCTGACAGAGGGCTTTGTGCCCTATCGATCATATCCTATTGATTCATATCTCAAGGATTTAACGCCATTAAGGAGTGTATTGGCTCTGGCCATAACCGCTATCTGTGGTGCCATTTGGCGGAAAAATCACTCGGTTCAGAGGGCCCGGGGTCATAACCGTTTATCATGCGGTGCCATTTTGCGGCAAAACTGCCGGTTAGAGGACACGTACCACGTCCGTACTGGCAAGAGATTGTTTGAGAATAGATCCTGGTGATATTTTTGACTAGACATTTGGCTCTTTATGAGCTAGAGTTTATTTGAATTTGTCCGCCTCGGCAAACTGTTGCGTAGGGCGGATGGATTTTACTTTAAGTGTGTTGATGGATTTATTTCAATTTTAAATATTTTTGGGATTTTGGAATTTGTGGGTTTTTGGATTTTCGTGGGTATTTGGGTGGAGCTTTGGATTTTTTGTGGACTTTTGGGAGATATTTGAAAATATTTGGGAACCCCTCCGGTTGAGATTAGCGTTCAACACGGCCATCATCGGGGTGTTTGGGGTCATTTCCATTTAAAGCTTGAACCTTGTTGACTATCTGGCTGTCGACAGAGAATCGGGTTTCATAGGCTTTATGCCTTTGAGATAATTCTTTTGATTTTAGGCTTTGAAGGCCTAATATGAATGTATTAAAACAAATATTTTGGTCACCACGGCCACATATTTGCTTAATGGTTCGAACTCTGTCGACTCCTATTGATCCGTATAGAAGGATCGAGTTCGAATTTGAATTCACTTGTTGACCCGAGCAGCATCCCTAGACGTCACGTGTGTACCAATAACATGCTCTCCGGGGCCCATGCGGGTTTTGATTGTATTTACCCTCTTTTAGTGTACCTACGTGTATACAAACTACGGTGCACGTACAGGGGTACTTTGAAAGTATTCGTAGACGCCTTCTGTCTGCTTGTACGAATGTTGCAGATCCGGTGGCGTGGCGTAGCGGCTTCTAAATAGAGTTGTTCGCTGCTTGATACAGGTAGACTGTCGTGCACTATTCGTTGCTTTCTGCAGGTGGATTGTAGTGCACTAACTAATCTCCTGCTTGAAGTCATAGGAGCTTGCACTTGTCATATTCTTCATGCATTTTTGTTGTGGCATTTGATCTTTTCAGTACATCCGCTACTGCTGCATGTAGTTAGGCAGATGTCTCCATTCACAAACTGAAATTGACTTCAGGATACTGCATTTACTGAAGTCTTTTCTCATCTACCCACAGATGGTGCTCAAATCTATATTCGTAGACTTTTTGTGTGTTGTAGATCTTTATTCTTGCTTGCAGAGGGCTGGTGCATTTGACTGATGCTGGGTAATTGTTGACCATGGAGATGTTATAGTGTCTTTATCACAACAATTGGTAGGTAGCTTGAATGTGCTACGGATATGATGTCTCTTTCACCATTCTTCATGTACTTGATTGTAGACATGTCTTCTATACTCATTCGTGGACAAGTTGTATTGTCTTACACTATTTATATCTCTTTGTTAGTGTTCCTAGGTGGACGTAGAAAAGATTACTACAATCTTCTTACATGCCTTTATCAATTTCATTGCTTGCAAGCTTGGGTACATTTGATTGCATGAGTCTCCATCATCATTTGTGAGTGAATGATGTTTGTAGATTCTATAGTCATTGCAAGTCTTCCTTTTTACCACAAATTTCATATGTATTCCTTTGTATTTAGTTTGAACCTTTGTTGGTATGATAACGTCTTGATGTTGATTGAAGACTGTTGCAACTATCAAATCATTTCCATTAGCATGAATATTGTGAGTGTTGCAAACTAGTTACCACCATTCATGAATGACTTGCAATGTTCATTGAAGATTCTATGTATTTGCTTGCTTGTATGAACAAATCTATCGTTGCATATATCATGTCTTTGCATGTATGATTAATGTTGTTGCTTTGCAAAGTTACATGTCATTCATCATGATCCAAAAGCCCCATATCATAGTTTTGTGATCGAGCCACATCTTCCATATATATATATATATATATATATATATATATATATATATATATATATATATATATATATATATATATATATATTTGTTTCTTGCAAACAAAGTTGTACTTGGAAGTTCTTATTTTCAAAGTTGATTTGCAATTTGCATGATGAGTTTTGGAATGCTTTGCTTGCAATCAAATTACATATTCTCTTCAACTTCATTGCTTATGGGATGGCAAGCATAAGCCCTTCACTATCTTTGAAAATAGTTTATACTTTGCATGATCAAGATATTTAATTGCTATAGAGATTAATTCTCTCAAAGATTATGAGCTTTGGCTTTTAATGAATTCTTTCATTCTAACCCAACCTCACAAACTCCTTCAGGTCGGATCAGAGTTCTTCACATTCATATTAGCTATTTAAGTCCACTTGGCCTTGTTCAAATTCTTTAGAGCTCATGCTCATTCAAGTTTGAGCTTAATGCTTGCAGATTCAATGTCATATGAGTCCAAGATCAGACTCAAATCCAATATGGGTTCAAGCTCATGTAATGTTCAAATCAAGTTTGAATGATCAACTAGCAAGCTTAAGTCCTTGCTCAAATTATTCAAATAAGATACTTTGTAGTCTTTTGAGTTCAAAACATGTTTGAAACATGCTTAATTAGTGTCCAAATTAATCTCAAGTTAATGCTCAAATCAAGTCCATATGATTCAAGATTTTGTAATTGTTCAAGTAAAAACTTGAATTTGCAAGTCATTGTCATCTAAGTTGTTTGAATTTTGTTCGAGTTTACTATTCACTTAGATTCAAATTAAGATCATTTTTAAGTTCCTTATGACCTTCTGCATTGTTCTTCCAAGTTCAAGAAAAGTCCTTGTGCTAAGTTCAAAGTGGTCCTTGTAGTTGTTCCAAACTACAATCTTTAAGTACAAAATTCTTTTTGCATTTATTTCTTTTGATTTCAATCAAATTCTCTTATATTTTTCAAATTCATTTGAATTTAAAGCTCATTTTGTTCAAATAAGTCCACAAGTCCAAGCTCTTTTTTTTTGTTCAAGTCCTCAGTCTTTTCAAATGAAATTTCGGCAGCCTCCCGGCGTCTCCCCCGTTTAAGGGAAAAACCAAGAGGCGACCTTCCCCTCGACGCTACGTGAGCGCTTCAGGTAGGTGTCAAAAATGACACCGCGGTCGCGAATGAATTTTTTTTATCCCCGCCTGCTACGTGAGCATTTAAGGGTTTTTATGTTTGTTTATTATAAGAAGGAAACATGCGTTAGAGAAAAACACAGATTTTCCCCCTCTGCACCACGTGGGCGTTCGGGGGTACTTATATAAAAATAAAGAAAATAAATAAAACACATTTTTTTTATCCCCTTCGCCGCAAGCGCCGCACCGGTTTCCCACCCTAAACGCTACTTGAGCGCCTCGGGGGTTTGCCGGCTCGTTGCAAGCTTTGAAGAGGGATTCTTAAATCGTCGCGAGCCTCGCACCGGTTTCCCACCCTAAACGCTACGTGAGCGCCTCGGGGGTTTGCCGGCCCGTTGCAAGCATCGATAAAAGAACCATTTTTTTTTATTAAATAAAATAATAATTTTTTTTTACACATATAAGAGATATATTATATAATAACAAATTTATTAATATATATATATAAATATATATATATATATATATATATATATATATATATATATATATATATAATAAATGATTTATTATATAATAACAGATATATTAATATAATAATAATTATATTTAATATATATGATACTATATAATAACAGGTTTACTATATAATAATTAATCTATATTGTATTATAAAATAGCATATATATATATATATATATATACACTATAGTATTAATAACTAATACAAATATACACCTGGTAATTAAAGGATCGGGTAGAGGGAGCTTGCGGCTAAGGCAGAGAGGGAGATCGGGAATGGGAGCTCGGGTCGGACGGCTTACAGAGGGAGGTCGGCTAAGGGAGGCGTCGGGCAAGAGGCTTTGGATTCGGCTGGCTTCACGTGAGGAAGGGAGATCGGGTAGAGAGTGGCTTAAGGCAGAGAGGAGGAGGTCGGTCGGTAAGGGAGCGGCTTCGGGTTGCACAGGTAAGGAGAATGATTTCTCTCTCTCTCTCTCTCTCTCTCTCTCTCTCTCTCTCTCTCTCGGCTGGTTTGAAGGGATCGGGAGATGGAGGCGTCGGGTTGGAGCGGGGGAGGAAGATGGGAGGAGGCGGACTTGCGAATGGGAGAGAGCCGAGAGCAGCCAGAAGTGTGGCTGAGGGTTCGGTATTTAACGAAGTCTGGCGTCGTTCGATCGAGGCGTGAGCTACAGGATATTCGGGAAATGATCGTGAAGCGGCGGGATATCCGGGATCTTGGCAGAGCTGGCAGCGATACGAGGTTTCCAGGATTTCTTGCGGGATTCGCGGGATGAGCGGCCAGCATCGTATAACAGGTACATGAAAATTTTGTTTGTCTTTTGGATAATGCATAGAGGTCAACATTTACATACATATGAAACAAAAAATTACAAAAAATGTAAAGTGGTAAGTAATAAATTATGTGAAATAGAATTGAAATTTAAGTATTACATGAGAAAAACAACATGAAATATATTAATTGCTTAAACATATCATATAGCATTAAGTCTACCTCTTAAATTTCTTCTTTCTTAGTTCTCTAATCATCTACATTTAATTACTAAAGAAAGTTAAAATAATTTACAACGACTCAGAGATTATATGTATTATCATTACTAAATAAATTTTTATTTGAGTCATCATAACAAATTGGCCTCTCCCTTGCCTCATACTATAGGGTCCAATACCTCCCAATCTACTTTTTTATTTACTTCATCTATCTTCCTCTTTCATAAATGTTTGTCATCAACATAAAATAAGAGTAATATTTAAATTTTTAGAGCAAATGGTGGTGGCCTGCATATTTCAAGTGATCCCCGTCGGTGGCTACGATGATGGTGGCTACTACTATGGGGGTGGGCTGAAGGTCGAGGCAGTTGAGAGGAAGTTGTTACGGCTTTTGAGCGCAAGAGGGTATGATTTTTTGGGGGCTTTTTTATAGGCTTTAGCTAAGTTTTAAATAAATAGAATGACCAACCTTCATGAGGGCACATATATTGAGTATGAGAGATTACATCTTGACCCAAGAAGTTGTCATCATATATAGTTTAGAAATCTGAAGTTTTTCGAGTCCCAAGATCATGTGATTAAATAGGGTGACCAACCTTCATACATGAAATTGATTTAGATCATCCAAGCATCTTCACAAATCTCAAGAATTATTTTTTCCCAACTCCTCAATTAGCAAATTAGGGAATATTCTAAGGCATTTCATATCTCATGCAATGTTTCTTCGATTACTTGCAATGTATATTGCGATTGAGTTAATTTTAACACCATAACATTCCTTTTTTCGATGCCGTCCTTCACCTTATATCTCAAACCATTTTGTCAATGATCATTTATGAACGTAAGATGAAAATTTCCAAGTAAAATATAGACATCACCATCATTTACCATTTCCAATGATCTTTGAGTTCCTTAATGACATTTACACACCAATGGATAATTTTTTTATAACAGATTCCTTTTCCAATTCTGGGAAACTGCAGCTTGATGTGCATGTGGAGAGGCATGTATGAATGCCATCAGGTTCAAACTCACATTGTGCAGCAACTCCAGTATCTAAACAATCCATCAAGCACCATTGCCACATCTGAACTCCACCGACAAGCCACCCTACAACTAGAAGCCGAAATCGGAAACTGGTATTCCGCCTTCTGCAACCTCATAAAGTACCAGAGAGACTATATTCATGCAATCACAGGCTGGCTTCGCCTCTCTCTTTTCCAGTGTCAGCATGACCCACTTGATAGAAATCACCAAAACTCTGAAATTTATGGTCTTTGTGAGGAGTGGCAGCTCGCCCTCGACAGAGTTCCTGACAAGGTTGCTTCTGAGGGGATTAAAAGCTTCTTAACTGTTATTCATGCTATTGTCATACAGCAAGCTGCGGAGCACAAGCTGAAAAAGCGATCAGATTCTGCATTTACAGAGCTGGAGAAGAGATCCAAAGAACTCAGATCATTGGAGAGAAAGTATGGCCCTTACTCATCCGAAGGCTATGGGGACAATGCAAGCAGATCACCAGTAATAGAGAAGAAAGCAAAGGTGGATGCTTTGAAAACAAAGGCAGAAGAAGAGAAAACCAAGTATGAGAAGAGTTCTGGAATCACAAGAGCAATGACACTGAACAATCTTCAGACAGGATTCCCCAATGTCTTCCAGGCAATGACAGGGTTCTCGAGCGTGTGTGCGCAAGCATTCAGTGCTGTTTATAACCATCAAAGGACCTCAAATATTTCCCTCAATTTCACTAAGATGCTAACTTGAGAGGAAACAGAAGGAACATGTGTATTTCATGTGTAAGCAGTACATATTTTAGTGTAGGCTGGGGATTGGGCTTTGTCGTGGCATGAAAAGTTACAAGTTTTTATGTATTTAAGCAGGGTTTTAAGCGAAATTTTAAGTTGAGTTGTAGTTTTTGATTGTTTGTTTTGTTGGAAAGACCTTAGGAGATTGGCCTTGATGCTTTTTATGTTGTATTGTTGTAAGCTTCAGAACTGCAGAAATTTCACAAGTTCTTAGTTGTGCAAATCTGTTCTGTAGGCTTATATAGGCTATTGCAGGTTTTTTTTTTCGGACTGCGCTCGAGCGACTAGTATGGTAAAAGGTCTTCTTTTGCTTCATTTGATAATGTTTTCTTCTTTGTATTCAACTCTGCTGGGGAGAAGTGGAGGAAAATAAGCAAGGATTTGGAATGAGAGAAGATTTTTTATGTGGAAAATTCTGAAAGGAAAAAATTATAAGGACTAGCCGCATTGAAGTAGTTTTACTCCATGGATTGAAATTTACAATAAAATGCATTTCTTTGTTCTTAGAGGTGTGATTATAAGGCAGGACAATGAGTGTGGCCATTGGTCAGCGATGAGCGGTGGACATCAACATTTCTTAGTTTATTATCATCTTAACGTAATACCATATTATTAAAAATATATTTGCTATTTGGTTTGATGATATTTATAAATTTATAGTTGTTTTTATTTCACTTCAATAATATTTGGATGTTAGTCAAAATTGTTCAGCATCATGAGATGTCCAAACACTTAGATATTTCACCTTACAATCTTCAACTAGTAGCATCTTTTAATACAATAATATTGAACCAAAGACATAGCATTTAATATTATTAGATAAATATAAAATCTAATCACACTTTCTATAGAGTGTGTTTGTTGTCTTAGTGTTACATAAAAATTCACTATATACACAATTAAGTATATTGTGGCTCACTATAGGTAAAAGAATTTTTTACGTGAAAAAGCCTAAAGGAAAAATCATGGGGACTAGCTAATTTGAAATAGTTTCACTATATAACATGAATTATAAGGGTTTACCCTTCAACCAAAAAAGATGAGATTATAAGGCAAAGGAATGAGCATTGGTATTGGTCAACAACAAGCATTGGAAGTTAACATTTATTATGTGTGTGCATGCTGGCACATGTGTGTATTGAAAAATATATTTTCTAAGAGCCTTATGAAGGAAGTTAGCAAAGGAGGTTAATGCATATTAATGATTGAGCCAATTGGAAATAAACTTGTTGACCTAATTTTTGTATGAGACCAATTCAGGTGATCCTTAGACCTTAGACATTCTTACCTTAGAGTAGAGTTTGCCTATAGGACTTCTCCCAGAAGGTAACCCAAAGACTTAAACAATTGATAGCCATATTAAGCTTAATCCTTTATGCATTCCTAAATGTCTTTAAGCAGTGTGTTAACCTCTTTTTTAGTTGAGATCATTCAAACCCTAAATCCCTAAATACATCATCTTGTCTTGGATTTGATGACTAGTTTAGATGCCTTAGAGCTAGCCATCGAGTCCCAAGTGTTGCAACTCAGGCACATGAATTTATTTATAGTGCTAACAAATATTTCAGGTACAACATGAACAATGATTTGAAGATTCATGGATCAAGATGGGGTAGAATATGTTATGTTGAAAGTGTAATTTTCATTTATTTATTTTTAATTTCTTGAGTCAAGTCTTGTAAGGGTGTATGCTAGCCTAATGATTGTGCACACACATACAAGGGGAGAAAATAATTTTAAATATTTTAATTTTTTATACATTATACTGTACGATATGAATCATACTGTACGATACGAATCATACTATACGATCTGTTGTTACAGAAATTAACTACAATTTTTTTTTCTGAAAAAATAATTTTAAAATATAATTATTCATACAATACGAATACCATATCATACTGGATGATCTATTATAATTAGAAACCCCTATGTTCATTAAATTAGGCAAAAAATTAAATTTGAAAAGTTATTATATTTGTATTGTATTAACCTAATCATATTGTACTGTGGGATCCGAAAATTCACCCCCGGCCTCCGCCCGACTATTTGCTTTTCTTTTGCGCGAGGGAGTTTTAACGGATTAAGTTCCGAGATAAATTTTGGAAAGCAGATGGGTTTGTAGATTAGACACTACCCAGAGATTTCGCCCTCATTTTATGAGGACTTTATGATCTGAGTTCTGGTTTTCTATAGGCGCAAGCCCCTATAGTTAATTACCCATCCTAGTAACAAGAGAGAACTTTCGATTATGGCTAGTCGTCAATCAGATACATAGAAAATACATGTTATATGGCATATAGTAGCAGTATGAGCATAGGTATTTGAAAAGTTTGAATGTTTGGAATTTGGATAGAGCTATTTGAGAAGTTTGGTATTTAAAATAGAAATTTCACCATCTAGCACTTAAAGCGGATGGTGGGGGAATGGATGATAGACCCGATCAAGATCCCATGGTTCCGTCATTCCTACCCATCATGATCCCTGGTCTACTTAGTCAGAGGAGTTAGTCGACCTAACCTGACAGAAGGATCATTGTCTGCAGTCATGGGTTATTTCGTCCAAGGGTACCTTGTAGATTTGGGGTGGATATTTGTCTAAGGGGATAAATTTGAACCCACCTTAGCTAACAGAAGGCTTTGTGCTCTATCATTCATATCCTATTGATTCATATCTCGAAGATTTAATGCCACTAAGGAGCGTATTAGCTTTGACCATAACCAGTATTTTGTGATGCCATTTGGTGGCAAAACCACTCAGTTCAGAGGGTCCCGGGTCAAGACTGTTTATCCTACGGTGCCATTTGGCGGCAAAATCGCCAGTCAGAGGACATGTACCACATCCTTACTGGCAGGAGATTATTTGAGAATGGATCCTAGTGATATTTTTGACTAGGCATTTGGCTCTATGTGAGATGAAGTAAATTTTTATTTGTCCACCCCGATAAACTGTTGTAGAGGTTGGATGAATTTTACTTTAAGTGTTTGATGGATTATTTCAATTTTAAATATTTGGATTTTGAGATTTTGGATTTTGGACTTTGTCGAGTTTTGAATTTTTGGATATTTGAGTAGAGTTTGAATGGTATTTGAAAATATTTGTGAACCCCTCCAGTTGAGATAAACATTCAACACAGCCATCATCGGGATGTAGAACTATTTTTCATTTTAAAATATTTGTATTTTGTAGATAAACATTGTGAACTCTACTGAGCTATCGATAGAAGATCGGGTTTCGTAGGCTTTATGCCTTTATTAGTGAATTCTCTTGATTATAGGCCTTGAAGGCCTAATATGAATGTATTAAAACAAATATACCGATTGCCACAACCTTGTATTTATTTGATTATTCGAATCCTGTCGACTCCTATTTATTATCATAGAAGGATCGAGTTCGAATTTGAATTCACTTATTGACCTGTGAAGCATCCCTTGACGTCATGTGTGTACCAATAACACGTTCGCCAGGGCCCATGCATGTGTTTGAGGATATTTTATAATTATTTGTTGAACATTGTTGGCTCCTACTTACCTGCTTAGGAGGATCGGGTTCAAACTCATTGACCCGTGCAGCATCCCTAGACGTCCTACAACATACTCACCGGAGCCTATGCGGGTATTATGATTGCACTTGCCCCTTTTAGTGTACATATGTGCATACATATTATAGTGCATGTGCAGGGATATTTATTTCAAACTTTCTTGACGCCTTCTATCTGCTTGTATGAAGGTTGCAGATCTGATGGCATGGCGTAATAGCTTCTGGATAGAGTTGTATGCTGCATTGCACAGGTAGACTGTCGTGCACTACTTGTTGCTTTCTAGAAGTGGATCATATTGCACTAACTAATCTCCTTCTTTGCATTTGTAGATGCTCGTAGATAGCTTGTTGTATGCACTTTGAGTTTTCCACTGTAACTCGTAAGTACTTGCACTTAATATAGTCACTTTGTATATTGCTTGTGGATAATAGATTGGGTGTACTAAAAATCTTCTATAGTGGCCCGTGGATACTTACATTTATTCCATATCATCAGGTGTTTGCTTGTAGATAACACATAGTACATAGCGGGTCTTCTATGGCATCTTGTACGAGCTCGTATCTTCCACATTTCTCTTTTATACTTGTCTTGTATATAACATGTCGAATGCACGATGGATCTTCTACAATGATTCATAGATATTTGTATTTGTTGCATATTATCTATCATTGCTCATAAACAACTTGTTGTTTATACAACAGATCTGCTGTAATGACCCGTGGGTGTTTGAATTTGTTGTACATATTCTATCTTTGTCTATGACAGACCAGTGTATTTGTCGACAGTTGAGTAACATTAACTACATGAAAGTTGCATTTTTCTTGAATTATTCAAAGACTCAATGTCTTTTAGTTCGCTGAATATTGAATTCCCCCTGCCCACAGAAGGCAGATACCTTTAGTTACAATTGCCTTACTAGGTTGTATGAGTATCTTTACATTTGTCACAAGCTTCATGTCAATGTAGTTTTTGGACATTAAACTACCATTGAAGACATAAGCACTATTATATTCCTTAATATTCATTCACCTTGCGACTCTATTACTTGTGTATGAGTCATCTTAGCATTACAAATATTTCATCCTTCTTGAGAATAGATTGTACTTTGCATGATGAACTCGCATCTTTGATGTTCTCTTGAAATTGATTGTGTATGCCTGATTTGCTCATGGATGCTCATTTGTATTGTAGATCTATCATACTTGTTGATATATAACACATTGTATGTTGGCATTTGTACTTTTGAAGATATTTAATCTCTATTGGAGATTTCATACGATTGATCACAAGCAGGTTGTAGTTAGAGTTCCTTTGCTTGTACTAAATATTTGTGTCCATTTGAAAGTTTTGAATCATCATTTATCATTTGCACTTGTTTGTAAATATTCATCTGAAGCTTCAGCACAAGTCTCTCATTTTGTTGATTAATACTTCTCTAGATGACTTGGGGGTGACTTGGATTCATCAACTATCTCCTTACACATCGACCAGTGAATTATTGTATTCTTAATGTAACCTTGGTGTTGAAAGTATTATTGTAGGTATCATATTCATCCCTCCCTACATACAAGTTGACTAGCAGGGCCATCACTTACACTTGCCTCTTTCTTATTTATTGATGTCCGCTATGCAATAATCTTCAATGCTTGTAGGAGATTAAGATATTTGCTAGCAGTTTGATTTGCTGGTTGTAAAAGCATCATGGCCTCTATTATATTGCAGTGATATCACCACATTTATTTCATGAGTGATATGAGCATCATTTAATATCATTTAGAGATTAATTTGATCAAGTGCTTTGCTTGTAATCATTCAAATGCTTCAAATTGATTGGATTTCATTTATGTGCACTGAAGACTTATCATCTATGAGTCCCCCGTGGTCTTTTAATTCAAGTCATGTTGAGTTCAAGTTCATTGTAGCTCACAAGTTCTAGCTTAGTTCATTGAAGCCAATATGCAAGCCTGTAAGTCTTTATTATTATCTGATTCAAGTCAAGTTCATGTCCTCTATGGTTTGTGCAAGTCCCTAGTATTAATGCAAATTCATGCTTATTGTAGCTCAATCTCTTTGCTTGAATTTAGTTCATCGTTATTAGTTCAATTTCAAGTTCAAGTGTAGTCCTTTGAGTTCAATCAAGTCCAAGTATAGTCATTTTTATCCCAAATTTCGACAGCCTCCCAGCGTCTCCCTTGTTTAGGGGAAAACTACGAAAAACTAGGCCTTCCCACCATGATAAGAAAAGCGTGTATGGTAGGCATCCTTGGACGAGGACACCACGGCTGTATAATCTTTGTCCCTAACCATGCTAAGAAAAGAATGTATGCGTTCTTGGTACTTGTTGCAAAAGAAAAGCTATTGTTTCCCTGCAAGTGGATACTTATGGGTATCCCCACTTCGTCATACGCATCACACCGGGTTCTCATCCCACAACGCTAAGAAAAGCATGTTTTCCGGTGTGGCACAAACGCGGAAGATGGGATTTTAGGTGATTACCCGTTTCGTCACAAGCATCGTGATGCACTTCCTCTCACATATAGGTGGTCATTTTGTCGTGTTGCATGCATCGAGATCGGGCTCTCAGAGTTTTAGGATTTAAGAATTTATGCCTTGGCGACATCGACGGTGGTAGAGTTGGCATGCAGATCGATGTAATAATCAATTACAATAAACTAAACTAAATTATAGTTAGTAATTACTAACTATAATTAATTATAGTCAATTATAATAGATCACAATATATTACATATAATTAATTAGAATTAATTATAAGCATCTATAACTAATTCTGATTAATTATAAATAATAACTAATTAAAGTTAAATATAATTAATTATCTTAAACATTAATGAACCATAATTAATACTAATTATAATTAAATATAATTAATGTTTATTAATTATAACTAACTAATTTTAGTTATAATTAATAAGCAAAAAGAGATAACCGGTTAAAGCAAACAGGTGTCAAGTAGAGAGATACGTAAGGAGGTGTTGGATGACTTGCGACTATATGGGATCGACAAGAGCTGAGGATATCGGGTTGGGATCGAAGATGAGAGGGAGAGAGCGTCGGCTTGGAGGAGTTTTCAGGAGACAGAGATGGGAGCTGGTTCGGTCGGGTATATAACAATCAATCTTGCTTGTAGCAGAGAGGAGATCGTCAAACAGATCTTGAGGGAGATCAGATAGATCTTGAGGGAGATCGGAAGGGGGATTCAGCTTTGGAGGAGTGTGGTATGGATCTCCCTCTCTCTCTCTCTCTCTCTCTCTCTCTCTCTCCCTCTCTCCTTCTCTTTCTCTGTGTGGACCAAAAAAAATGAGAGGAGGTCGGGCAAGGGTCGAGTGCAGGAGAAAAGGCAGAGGTTGGATCTTGAGGAAGGATTCGACTAAGTTGTGGAGGTTGAGGTCGGGATTTTTACGTACGGGAGAAATGAAGGAATAAACAATGGGGGAGAGGGAGGAGCTCGGGAGGAAGGATGATCGGAGGTTTGTAGGGGTTTCGTGTGTGGGAAGATGGAGTAGCCAGCCGGCTCCGCTTCATTTGCATTTTAAATATGAGGATGGTCCTCCTCGAGAAGGATTTGAGCATGAATCACAGAGAAGTGACGCAAACGAATCCGAGCTACAGGATTTTGCAAGATTTCTACACGAATTTGGCTGGATTTCAAGTACAATTTAAGCCACTTTTTGGCTGTGATATTGAGGTCAACATGTACGATGTTTAAAATATTACCTAATTTAATCCTATGATTAATCAATTGAATCTGCATAATTTTGATTTTTTTATCATACTTTACGATCAACATAGACCATATTTGGACGCCCCATGATTCATCGTGGATGCATTGCATTTTGGTTAAAATAATGGTATTGTATAATTGGTCATTCGTACTAATGATCATACACCACTAACAGACAAAATTTAAATGATTATACTATACTAATTGGTGATCGTACAATACTAACAGGTTAAATTCTACACATTGTACTGGATGATCATGAGATCATACTGTACGATCGTTGACGACTGAATTAAAATTTTAGGATTTTTGAAGCCCTCTATTTAAGCTTTCGCATAAGACTTTGTAATAGTCTTTTGAGCATTCATTAAGTTGTTTTCTTATGGAGAAAGCTTAAAGAGAGAGCTTTGGGCTAATGAGAGAAATAGTGGATTTTATAAGAGAGGGAGAAGATATTTGTGGGCTTTAAGGGAGTTTGAGAGGGGGTTTTCTCAAGCTTGCTTCGGCAAACTTACACCTGAGTTCCTCTAAGAGTTAAGGTTTGTCTTAAGGGAAGCTTTGGGAAGAAGACCTCTTTGGTGTTAAAAGACATGGCTACTCCGCCGCACCGAGGAAGGTGAACGTGATTCCAGGTTCTCTGCCTCATTAGGTGGGTGAAATGGAATCAAGGTTCTCTGCCTCACCAGGAGGGTAAAAAATGACTCAAGGTTCTCTGTCTCATTAAGAGGGTGAAAAAGGAGTCCAAGTTTTCATCCTCACTAGGAGGGTTAAAAGGAGTTAAAGTTCTCTGCTTGTGAAAAGAGTTTGGTCCTCTCTCGCATTAGGTTGGTGGAAGAGGGCTTGTAAGGGCTTCTCCACCTAGCTGTGGGGGATAAATGAGAGTCACTAAATAGTTAAGTGCAATACTTGGAGAGGAGGACTCTAGGGAGTGGACATAGCTCATGTTTTAATCGAACCACTATAAATCTGGCGTGCTCATTCTAATTTTTACTTTATACACTTTATTTTTTTTTTTGCATTATATTTTTGGATATAATTGCTTGGTTAAAAATCTATGATTGATATTACATTATATAGATTATACTCTCATCATAATCTTACTTCAGTATCAAGTGATAATATTACTTCAATATTAGTGTGCCTCAGGCTAGTTCCTTAAGGTTTAATAACCTTCACAAATATTTTAGTGGTATTAGAGCGAGATTCAAAAATAATGATTTAGAAAACTTTTGAAAATAAAAATGATCAATGGCTCACTTTAGAAATAAGAACAGCACATAAGGTTACTCATTTACTCGTCCTCCTTTAGTTGATAATATTTTATTTAATTTTTAGAAAATCTGCTTGTTTGCTTTCTTATAATTAATAGATTTTTGAATGTGGCATATGATTCAAACTGACTATTCTATACCATCACAAATTATTAAAGGAGCCAAAATAAACATTTCTTTACTAAATGGAGTAGAGAAGAACAAATTTATGATCAATTGAATGCTAAATTTTTGAATTATTTTTTCTATGCTTTAACTTTTGAAGATTATATGAGAGTATAGACCTATACAACTAGCAAAGATATTTGGGATAGACTATGCATTACATATGAAGGTACTAGTAAAGTCGAATATTCTAGGTTAAATTTATTACTGTATGACTATAAACTTTTCAGCATGAAACCTTATGAGACTATTTTAGACATATATACTAGATTTATCATGCTTTAGGTAGATAACTTTCAAACTTTGAAAATGTTAACAAAATTATACGTTGTTTACTTGATAAATTTGATGCCAAAATCACGTTTATTTATGAATCAAAAGATTTGAATGCTTTTTCTATTGATAATCTAATCGACTCACTCATTACCTTCGAACAAAGTGTGAGTCAAAAACTTTTGGATGCAAGTGATGAGAAGACTATAGTGCTAAAAGATAAAGACATAGATAAATGTGGCTTAATAGATGATGAGAGTAAAGAGATAACTATGATAATAAGCAAATTCATAAGTGCATAGAAGCACAAGCATAATCATCAACAAAAGTGGAGCATAGGTAAAAAATTGTAAAAATGTTAAGTTTTTTCTCTTACATTATTTGCTTTTGGTGTAGAAAACCTGGACATCTAAAATATGAATGCCCAAATTTAAAAAACTTATCATATAAAGAAAAAGGGCAAAAATAAGAAAAATGCAATAAAAGTAAATGATTAGAAGAAAAAAATATCCTGGGCAAACTTAGCTAGCTTCTAAATCATTAGAACATGAGCAAGATGATAAGGTAACAAACTTATGTTAAATCCTCAAGGATTTAATTGTTAATTCTGATTAGGTATAAGTATGTTAAGGTTTGTTTATGTATTTTGTGTGATTGTTTATTTATTTTGTGTTTTATTTTTATAATGTTTTACGCATAATTTCATATTTTAGTTTCTTTATATTTGTTATTATTTTCTTCTGCATGTATTTTAATTTTAGGTGTTATTTTATCTTTTTTTTTTGATAATGCCAAAGGGGAAGAATGTATTATGGCTGGTTGTATTTATGGTTTAGTTTTTAAAATTTTATCTTATTTACTTTTAAAAAAATTTTGTCTTAATTTTTTTTCCTTATTTTTAATATAATTCCTTTAGTAAGGGGGAGATTAGGAGAAAATATTTTTAGTTTGCAAATTCAACCAATAATATTTTCCGTCATAAAAAAGAGGGAGATTGTTGTAACTCGGACTCTCGAATTTATGATTTTGATGATAAAAAATATTATTAATTTTCTCTTTATTTTTTATAGTATTTATAGTGCATATTTATTTGTGTGCTAACTAATATTCCAGGTACAACATGCACCATGATGAAGTCATGGCTCAAGATGGGGTAGAATAAGTTATATTGAAAGAGTTTGTAATTTTCATTTATTTATTTTTAATTTTTTGAGTCAAGTCTTGTAAGGGTGTATGCTAGCCTAGTGACCATGCGTACATACACAAGGAGAGCAAAAATAATTTTAAATATTTATTTTTTATATGTCGTACTATATGATGTGCTAAGAGAGTTGTTATTTGCATGTTTTACATTCTTGCAAATTGTATAGTTTTGATGATTCCAAATATTATTGTTTTAATTTTTGTTTTCTCCTAACACAGTTTGAAAGATTTGTTTTTTTGCTCTTGTGTGAACTAACATTTTAGAAAAATCGAACTCCAAATTAATGTAGACTTCAATTCATTTTCAGCATGAGATAGTTTGTAAATTAAAGTTTGTACTTATCTTTATATTGAGTTTGAGAGGGAGTAATTGTAATTGTGTAGATAATCACACACACACTTGGGGAACAAGAAATTTATATTGATTGTACGGGACGAACGTAGTTCGTACGGGACGATTAAGTCAGTTATCCCCTTAGTAGAGCAATGGATCGAACAGGAAGTGAGAAAATTTTTTCTAAGTCCTGATCGTCCGGACGAAATTCCATATTCATTCCGGGACGAAATCCTCTGGATTCTCACTTTACACTGTTTGTCCAGACGAAATGCATGATTCGTCTCTGGATGAAATCCTCCGGATTTCCAATTTGGTCTGGTCGTCCCGATGAAATGCATGATTCGTCTCTGGACGAAATCCTCTAGATTTCCAATTTGGTCTGTTCGTCCAGACGAAGTCCAAGTTCGTCCCTGGATGAACTCCTCTGGACTTTGAGTTTACACTAATCGTCAAGACGAAATTCACTATTTGTCTCTGGACGAAATCCTTTGTTCAAAAATCATCCAGAAAGAAGATATGTTGTCCCAGGACGAAGTGAATCAACACTTCAAATTTTGACGTCGTCCTGCACTTTTTGGGAACCGACCTATGGAATAATCGTTTGTACTGGACGAACCTAGTTCGTACGGGACGATGATCGGGTACAAAGTCATTTCATATCAATATACATTGGGTTCTTTCATAAACTTTTAAGTAAATGCATCCAGGATAATCCATGATCGTACGGGACGATCCACTGCGTGTTGACTTGAATATTTGCAATTTTTAGATGGTTTTTCTTGTCTCTTCTATATATAGTCCAATTTAGACTGTCACTAAATCTTTTTGCCCATTGATCTTCGTGCCTATTGAAAGAAGAGTCAATGAGAGAGTGTGAGAGAGCATTCTAAAGAAGATTCTTACTACTAGAGTGAGAAGGCTTCACTTGGTGGTTAAAGGTAAGAGTCTATACTTTTGATTTGGAATTACTTCATTCTTTTCTTTCTTCCTTCTAGATTTCTTGTGAGAAGATCTTTCAAGGAGATCCGGTTCTCTGCCGACACTTGGAGAGTGTGAACATTCGAAGGGTTTTGTGCTTACACTAGGAGAGTGTGAAAGGACGAAGGGTTCTCTGCCCACACTAAGAGAGTGTGAAAGGACAAAGGGTTCTCTACCCACACTAGGAGAGTGTGAACAGCCGAAGGGTTCTCTACCCACACTAGGAGAGTGTGAAAGGAAGGACGGTTCTCTGCCAATACTGGGATAGTGTAAAAGGACGACAATTCTCTACCGCACTGGGTAGTGGTGAAAAGAGTTTTTGTAAAGGCTTCTCCGCCTTGCTATGGGTGCTAAAGGAGAGTCACTAGTGATATTAGTGCAATACTTGGAGGGTGCCTCCTGAGAGTGGATGTAGGTCTGGTATTGACCGAACAACTCTAATTTTGGTATTCTTTATTTTTTTGCTATTTTTATTTTAACGTTTAAAACTTGTGGTTGAAAAATCTATTTCTATAAAACTCACTAAAGTTAGTTTTCATTTCCAAATTTTAAGAGGGTAATTTTTTTTTTTAATTACTAATTCACCCCCCCCAATTGGTTAGCTGTGGGACATAAGCTTAGGTTTAACAACCTAATTCTTAGTGAACGAGTTTCCATAAGTGGTATCAGAGCATTGTTTCAAAATCATAAGTTTAGACTACTTTTTGATTAATGTAGATGGCTGCATTTGGAAATAGAAACACACCTGAGGGTTACTCTATAACTAGACCTCCACTGTTTGACAATATACCTTTTGATTTTTGGAAAACACGCATGTCTACATTTTTACAGTCACTTGATTTTCTTATGTGGATCTTAGTTCAGGAAGGTTATACAAAACCAACTAGACTAGTTGATGGAGTTAGAGTTGAAACACCTTTTACATACTGGACAGTAGAAGAACGTGACTTAGCACAACTAAATGCCAAATGATTAAATAGTTTCTTTTGTGCTTTAAAATTAGAAGACTACATGAGGGTTTCCACTTGCAAAAGTGGAAAGGACATATGTGATTGACTTTGTATAACGTATGAGGGGACTAATGAGGTTAAACAATCTAGACTTAATATCTTGTTGCATGATTACAAATTTTTTCGCATGAAACCTAATGAATCTATTTCTAATATGTACACAAGATTCGCACAAATAGTCACTTCTTTGCATGCATTAGGTAGGGAACTAACGAATGCTAAAATGGTTAATAAGATTCTTCGTTGTTTGCCTACTGTTTATGATGCTAAAATTACTGTAATTACAGAGTCTAAAGATCTAAATATTTATTATATTGACAATCTTCTTGGTTCACTAATTTCTTACGAGCAAGGAGTTAGGCAAAGAAAGATTGATGTAGGTGAACCACGAAGGGAAAAGAACATTGCATTAAAAGTGGAAGAGTCTGAGAGTGAACACTCACAACCTGAGGATGAAGATGATATAATATTGATGACTAGACAATTCAGAAGCTTTCTAAAGAGGAAGCAGAAGAGACGCCAACAATGAAATAGAGGTAAATTCAATAAAAATGCTAAGGCTTCAAATGATGTGATTTGCTATGAGTACAGGAAACCTGGTCATATCAAGATTGAATGCCCAAAACTCGAAGCCACTCCTAGCAAGGAGAAGGTAGAGGAGAAACCAATTGCAAAGAAGGGCAGGAAGAAGTTTCAAAGAGCTTTCTGGGCGGACTCAGCTTCAGTTTCATCAGAGACTGAAAAGGAAGAGGAAGTCACTAATCTGTGCTTAATGGCCGATAGTCTTGATCAGTTAGATCAAGAAGAGATATCTGACTTAACTTATGATGAACTGTTTGAAGTTTCTGATCACATGCATGAAGCATATAAGAAGATGAAGAAAATGCATGCTAGTCTAAGGTTAGAATTTGAAGAATTTAAAAAGGAACATGATATCCTTAGGAAAGATCATGCCTTAATTGACAACAACCACATGAATTTACTTAATGAGTTTGATGACATGAATAAAAATCATGAGAATTTAAAATCATCCTATGTACAACTTGAGAAAGATTTTAAGAACTTTAAGGATGAATTAGAGAGCAAATTATATAAAATCAATTATATGAATCAGGTCATGGAAGATATGAATTCTTTTTATAAATTGAAAATAAAATCTCTTGAGGATAATAGGATACCACCCAGTCTTGAAGATTTTACTAATACTATTTTGTATCCTAAATTTATGCAATCCCTGAATAGACAAACAAATGGTAGAAGACTTAGGAATCCTTTTACAAAAGTTAAATGTAATAATTATGGATTTTTAGGATATATAGCACATACCTATACTTTGAAGATGAAAACTAATTTGGTGTGGTGACCCAAGATGCATAAACCTAGACATATCATACATGCATCTGATTATAAATTGCCAAAAGGTGAACCCAAACTTATTTGGATTTCCAGGTCTAACATTTGATATTTTTGTAGGAATGCTCTTACAAAAGACCTCGTGAGAGCATATAATACCTGGACAGCGGATGCTCAAAGCATATTAATGGAGATACTGCTCAATTCATAATGCTGGAAGCCAGGAATGGAGGCAAGGTTACACTTGGAGATAATACCACAAATAATGTGGTTGGATCAGGTATGATTGGAAATTTTAAGAACTTTTTTATAGATAATATGTTATTGGTAGAAGGCTTAAAGCATAATTTGTTAAGTATAAGCCATCTATGTGATATGAGTTATTGTGTAAAATTTTTTCCTACTACCTGCATATTAAGCCTAAATGGTAAAGATGTTTTGAATGGAAAAAGGGTAAACAATGTTTATATGATAGATTTAAATTGCATTCAAACTCCTACTGCTTTTTGTTTGAAAACTGTATATGATGAGTCATGGCTTTGGTATAGAAGACTTTGTCATTATAGTATGAAAAACCTTAGGAGGATTACCCAAAATAACTTAGTGAGAGGTATATCTAAACTAGACTTTAATAAGGACCACCTTTGTGATCATGTAAATTAGGGAAGCAGGTGAAGTCTTCTTTTCAGTCCAAAAAGGATCTTAGAACTAGTAAACCATTGAAGATTTTGCATATGGATCTTTTTGGACCAATTGGAACTGTGAGTCTAGGAGGGAAGGTATACGGATTTGTGATTGTGGATGATTACTCAAGATTCATATGTGTTAGATTTCTATTTCATAAGAGTGAATCATTTGAGGAATTTAGAAATTTTTTGACTTGGATTTAAAAAAAACTAGGACGTGAAATTATTTATATACAAAGTGATCATAGAGGAGAATTTGAGAATGAAAAATTTGAGAAATTTTGTAAGGAGAAAGGAATTGTCACAACTTTTCTACACCTAGAATCCCTCAGTAGAATGGGATAGTCAAAAGAAAAAATAGAATATTAGTAGAAGCCGCTCGAGCAATGTTGGCAGAATACTCACTTCCTAAATATTTTTGGGCAGATGTAGTTAGCACTGCATGTTATGTTCTGAATAGGGTGAATGTGAGATCTAAATTGAATAAAACACCCTATGAGTTGCTAAAAGGGAGAACACCAAATTTGTCACATTTGCATGTTTTTGGTTGCAAGGTGTTCAGTCATAACAATGGAAAATCTGCCTTAGGATAATTTGATCCCAAATGAGATGAAGAAATTTTTGTTTGATACTCACGTGTTGTAAAATCTTATAGAGTATTCAATATAAGAACTTTGGTAATTGAGGAGACCATAGATGTCGTATTTGATGAATCTAGAAATATGGAAGAGCTAAATGTTGAAGAAGATGAAATTGAGATAAACTCCCAAAAGATTGATAAAATGAATTTGAAAGAAAATTTGGAAGAGAATTATTGAGGGTGTAAGGACTAAAGGGGGGGGGGCACGTGCCATTAACTAGAATGTCATCATTCACCTCATTTCAAACTATAGAAACCCACTAATATGATCAAAGACACTTTCTGTTGAATTAATAATTTTGGCATTGCAAGAAGTGGGAAATCAATTTGTAAGAAATAAAGTTGGGAATTAAAATTTCAGGCCAAAGGATTATAGTGTAGTTGGAAAAACAAGTGGGTATTTCCAAAAATAAAAATGAATGGACTCAGAGTATTCATTAGTATAAGGTTATATTAGTAGCTAAGGGGTTAATCAAATTTTAAGGATTGATTTGAGGAGACTTGTGCCCTGTAGCTTGACTTGCAAACAAATTAGGGTTGTGCTAGCCTTTGCCTGTTTTAGAGGATTTAAATTGTATCATAATGGATGTTCAATAAGTGCCTTTTAATGGGGTAATTCAGAGGATATTTTTGTTGAATAACTTTAGGTTTGTAAAATGATAAATACCCAATATCATATTTATAAAATTGAAAAAAGGCATTATATGGATTGAATACAGACACCTATGGGGCTTGGTATGGAGGTGGCACCTTTTCTACTCTGAAAGTATCTTTTAAAAATTGGAAGTTTGATACAACTATATTTTTGAAGAGAATTGTGGAATGGATTTTCTCATTGTTCAAAAATTTATGTGGATGATATATTTTGGATATTAAATAAAAACCTCGTGTCTTCGATTTTCTAAAATATATGGGTAGTGAATTTGAGCCATCTTATTCTCCTAATTAGCTCCTAAGCAATGAGTTCATTGCAGTGCTTGAGATTGGCCTAAATTATTGGGATAGAGTTGTCCTCGATCACTTTGCATTTGTTAGCCTTAAATGGCTGGAAAATGATTAGGGGATGTGAAGGGAGGTTTTTAGGAGAAAAAACAAAAATGAAAGCTAGGCCAAAGAGGCACTAGGTTACAAGTATTAAATGGGTTGTTGTTCAGGAATTTTTACCCTCAATCAATCGGAGGTTAAAGAAACAATTCAGATTAATCAAGGAGGGTCCATGGATTATTGTCATGCAGATAAGCACATTTTAGAGCAATTTAGTGGTTTAGAAGAGTAGAAAATGCAATTGGGCTATTTTGGCTTAGGAGGGCCACATGGGCTCAATTTGGGCTCTTTCAAGTCTTGCGATTAGGCTTGATTAGTGTAGAACTCCGAAAGAGAATCGCACAAATGGGCCAATTGGAAGGGATAGATTGGATCATGCATACGAATAACTATTGAAGATAGTGGCTCTCGCTAGCGCACCCCGATGGATAGTAATATACACAACCTGATCACAGCCATGGGTTTCCCCCACCCGATATAATGACTCGAGTGGGGTTTCGTAGATGTGGGGCCAAGTTTCTCACGGGCGCAAGCCCTCGTGGTTAATTACATCTCAGGCTGGTGTTGCGGATCTGTTTTCATGGTTTATGATTTTGATGATAGCAAACACTCTTATTTCTCTACGACGGCCTTATTTACTAACATTTCATGTCCACACGATCAGACTGCAATTTGGAATCAGCTCAAGATTGGGTAGACTAGGTCTGAGTCAGTTTGTACACTTTTTCCTTTCTTGAGTCTATTGTATTTTGTGTGGCTCCTGATGTTTTATAACTTGAAATATTTTATGTTGCTCCCTAAAGATTTCTATTTTTGGTAACATCGTCCAGGACGATATTTATATCGTCCGGGATGATATTTATATCGTCCGGGACGATCTGTCCAAAAGCAGAAACTCTAATTAGGGCATCCTCATTAAAGCAGCCGTCATTATGCAAAACACATCGTCCTGGATGATTTTGTATCGGCCAGGATGATAGGCTCAATTCAGAAAGAATCTCCCGCCAGATCTAATTTGAAATAACCTATTTTTGAACATCGTCCAGGTGGATCGTCCAGGACTATAAAATATCATCCAGGACGATCCAGGTCAATTTTTCCAAAATTTCTCTAGAATTTAAGTAAAGCAATTATGACTTGATTTCACGATAAAAAAGGCCTGGACGATCGCCAAATCATCCTGGCCGATGTGCTGGACAATTGGACACCGGATAGCTATTTTTCAGAGCGATGTTCAGGACGATATTCCACTATTTGTTCTGATCGTCCAGGACGATATATTATCATCCTAGACGATATGAACAAACTTTTTCTGATCGTCTCAAATCGTCCCCGGCTGATTGGGCTTAAATTGTACTGATCGTACAAGACGATATGCCTATCATCCTGGACGATAATGTCAGCAACTTGCATTAATGAGCTCATTTTGAGAGCTTCTATTTAAGCTATGACAAGGCCCTTTGTAAGTGTCTTTGGCAGCCATTGTAGCTTCGTTATTGTGGGGGAAACATGAAGAGAGAGCTTGAAAGGGAGTGAGGAAAGGGTGGAGTTTGTAAAGGGAGAAGATCCTGTGAGGGGAGACTCAAGGGAGTGTGGAAGGGGATCCACACGGTTGCTCCGGCAAGCTCACACCTGAATACCATCGGATTCAAGGCTTATCTCGAGGGAAGTTCACCAAAGAAGAAGATCTCTTTGGTGTCAAAGGACCCGGCGACTCCGCCGCACCCGGGGAAGGTGGAAGTGATTTTGTAAGGGCTTCTCCGTCTAGCTGTGGGGGCTAAAGGAGAGACACTTATTTTAGTGCAATACTTGGAGGGTGCCTCCAAGGAGTGGACGTAGGTCAAGATTTGACTGAACCACTATAAATCCGGTGTGTTCTTTCTTATTATTTGCTTCCGCATTTGTTTTCTTTGTGGTGATTTTGGTTTGAGTTTTATCTTTGGTTTTAAAGTTATCCAATTCACCTCTCTCTTTGTTAGCCTTGGGCCAGTTCATAAGGACTTAACATCCCTAACGAACTTTCAAGTGCCATCTGAGCACTTTCAGTTGGAGCCCAAGAAAACTCTCGATTAAGGATCATACATTATCATTCCCAAAAATTATATTGGCATGAGGGTGTAGACTAAGAAGTCCTACTCAAAGGGAAGAAAAGTCTGAAGGGTTGAATCAACATGCGTGATTCACACCAGCATTCGGAGGCTCTAGGGTACTAAGGAGAAATTGGATAAAAGAAAGTCATGTAAACAATCACATACATGAGAGAAAAGATGGTGGTGGCGTCATCCTGTGATGCAGATAAGTAGGATTTATAGTCCCTGGAAGGAAGGGGATCTACCTACTATTTAAGGCATACTACGAGATCGAATGTAGTAGTCTCGAATCCTAAATCTAGATTGGGCTTAGTGTTCTACACAATACTAAGACCCGTGTCCTAACTAATGCAGAGCAAAGATCGAGACTTATCCTGGCCTGGATTGGGGAGGCAGCTAACCACTTAATTGCTTTAAAAACCATACTGTCAAGTCAGTTATAAGAGATAGGTGGGTGGTACAGTTATTAAAAGTAAGACCGACATCTAAAGAGTTTCCTAATTGGTCCTGGACTTATGTGGGGTGAATGCCCCTAACTAATGCAATTAAAATTTTATTAAATTAGTTACTAATGCAATGCATGCTGGTTAAAAGGTCGAATCATGAATGCTTTGGATTTTTAAAATAGGCTTATATAAAAATAATTTTTAGAAAAGACTGGGCCTCCCTACGTTCGGCACTTCATCCTCATAGGCCAGATTATCCTGACTCAACCCGCGGGCAGGGAGGTGTCTTATAAGAAGGAGAGACGAGATGCAACATTATGCATGCGATCCCGGATAGTTTGGCAGTTCCCTAGAGTCGTTAGGTTTCTATGTTATTTAAATCTTAAAATTTAAATGTTAGTTTATGAGTAGAAGAGTTTTTTGTAGTCCTTAAATAGCCTAACGGGTATCTAGACTAAAATAAGATCGACATGCAAGAAAGAAACCTAAGAAAAGCAGGCAATTTCTACTACACAATCAAAATAAACACATCAATATAAATAAACCAATCAAGTAAATGTCCATAGGCCAACTACCCTTTAATTACAACCCAGGGTATGCAGAAAGTAAAGTGGTCGGGCATTACTGCCAACAACCTAGATTTTTAAGCCTATGATAGACGCAAATGACTTTGAGTGGGATATTTGTCTTCAAGTCTTCAGCTCTTCAGTCTTCTTCTCCTTGGAATTCTCCTCCTTGGACTCCTTGGATCCCTCCTCCTTAGACTCCTTGTATCTCTCCTCCTTGGACTTCTTGGATTCATCATGACTTGAATATCCAAATGAAGAGACAATTCCCCCTTGGTAGGGGGTATTACCTTTTCTCTTTGGATATCTAAAGCCATCCAACTCGATCTTCCAAATGAAAGAAGACTCTCCCCTATGAGGATGTCTTCTTCTTTCAAAATTCGAGTTAGATAAGAATGTCCCAACTCAAATGTGAATTTTACAACTCTTAACAAATTTATTATAAATAAATTACATTAATTGAAAGCTGTAAATCTAGACTCTCCTGTATGGTTATCCTAATAAAAATCACCCCAAGCAGTTATTATATCATCACAGGCAATTATATAAAAATAAGTTCACATCAAATCCAAACTTGGCCATTCTCTTAATGATTGAGGGCTAATGCAGTTTTTGGAGCACCTGTAGTAGTTATAATTTAATAATTTTTATTTTTAGCTCTTATTTGTTTAGGGGGGCTGAGCAAGCACCTACACAAAATAGTATTAGAAATCATGACAGTTACCCCCCTTTTTTTATTTAGCATGGCCACTTTTACATGAGCATGGCCACTTATATATATAATATAATATATATATATATATATATATATATATATATATATATATATATATATCATTCCTAACCTAGGGGTAAATCTAACGTACATCACATAAGTCCACAGAATGCAGGGAAAGTAAGCAAACACTCCAATCAATTTCATACAACATGCACTGAAAACCACGGAAAGCTCCGGCACACACAGCAGAAAGAAATAAACACCGGCCAAGCCTAAGTCTAGAAGTGGTACCCTAATAAATAATTATATATATGTGTATGACTTGTGTGGCTTGGAAATGTCCTAATCTGGGTAATTAGTTAAAGTTATCTAAAGTTCAGGTTTGTTATAAGGTAGAAAAGAAAATTTTTATTAGAGTTTAAATATTAATGGATTGGGGTCCATTTTAGTTAGTTTAGTTGGTTGATCAATTTTAAACACTTGAGGTAGTGATATTTGAAGTTTAAATTGTATTAGCCAATTTTGGAAAGTCTCGGGTTCTCCTAGGTGCTAGGTTAAGGGGGTCCAAAAGGTCACTATGGGAAATAAGCTATGTTTGGGTCTCCTAAAATTTTAGGTAAATACTAGACCTTAAGGTGAGTATTTAGGCAGGTAGTACACTGGATTTGGAGTTTCCTACACAAAGATATGAATTTTCTAAGTTTTCAGGCCTCAGACTATAGGCTAGGGTTGACCAAAAAGTTGACTTTCTAATTTAAGTTGGTTTCTGGAATCCTATTATTTTTAATAAATACTATACCCTAATAGGAGTCTAATTCAAGTGAGTTTTCCTAATTTAGAATTTCTACATTTAGTTATGAATTTTCTAAGGATCGGGTATTTAAGGGAATTATCTAAATTGTCAAATTAAGGGCTGATTTTATGGTTTTGATCCAAACCAGATCCAAATTGATTGCAATCATCCCCAATGGTCAGCAATGACCTGATAAAGTGATCCCAAGTGTTTGGGGAAAATTTGATATTTTTAATGATTTATTAGAGGCAAAAAGGTAATTTTCACCTAAGGTTAAATAAAGAGTCAACCTATAGTCAAACTAAGAAGCCCTATTTATCTAAGGTTGGGGATCATATTCTGAATAATTTGAGGTATAGTAAGTAATTTTCTAAGTTGAAATGGACTTATTATAATTTTTAGAAATTCTTAGAGCCCTATTTAACAAGTGAATTAGGGTTAGTTAATTAAGGGGTCTAAAAGCTCCTAAAAATTCCTAAAAAATTTTGAGGTGTTTCAGATGTCACTAAGTATAAATGTTGAAGTTTTCATATCAATCAGTGATCTATCCTAGCTCCTAGAAATTTTCTAAGTTCGCTAGATGGGTTCTTAATTATTGTCCTTAGGGTGTCACTACGTTGTAGGAGTTTAAAAGTAAGTTTTGACTAACCCTCGAGGTAACAAATGCATGGAGTACACAAAAAAAGTAAACACATCATGTCCTTAGATTTATGAGATGCTAAACTAAGTGGTAGTGCATTCTACGTATGCAAATTATAATAAAAAGAAAGTAAGTACATCTAATAAGGGATTAATGAATGATTGGGATTCAATCATTCAATAACCCACTCCCCCATAATTGCTCTCCATACATACAATACATGTTTAAAATTTCATTAATAGTGGGTCTCCCGATATTAGGATTTAATTATAAATAGTTTTAAAATTATTTAAAATACTTATAAATATATATAGGTTTTAGAAAATAATCTAATTAAAAATAGATTAATTCATAATAAGTAAATATAGGGGAGACCCACTGACCACCCTAACGAGGTTTCAAAAAAAGGGTTTAAAAATAATTTTTAATTTCAATAAAATTACTATATTTAATTATTAAAATAATATTTATGTAATCAACTACATAAATAATACAGAAAACAGCCAGTAAAAGATAAATTACTATCTAAAATTATTTTCATATGAAAATACACATTTTTTTAAAAAGATCGAGGTATTGCACGATGAAATTCTATTTAAAATGACAAAGATATGATTTTTGTAAGTTTAAATGATTAAAAGGGATTTAAAGAACAATTGGAAATAATTATTAAATGAAATGAAAGTAAAATAAATAATCTTCTGAAAATTCAAAATAACATTTTATAAAATAAAACTATTTAAACTTAATTTAATTTACAAGTATTTAAATACTTAAATAGAAATTTAGCTAAAATACATTAATTATTAATATTATAATTTAATAAATAACATAAAGAATTTAAATGGAATAAAGAAAATTTTGAAATTTGATATTATATATATTAGAATAATGATAATAATAATATTTGAAATAACAACCGCAATAATAATCATAATTAAAATAATTTAATATAAAAAAGTATATTAATAGCTAATGAATAATAATACTAATAGTAAATCTAGTTTTAAATTAATATAATAATAATAATAACAATAATTAAAATGAAATTAAAACAATAGTAAAATAATTTAAAATAATAATTTCTATAAATAACCATGATTAAAATAATAATATAATTATCATTATTATGAAAAATACCATAATAATATAATTTTTAAAAGAGGTGTTTTACTATTTTTAAATAAAATAAAATATATTAAAAACATTTAAGTGAAAGTAATTTTATATTGAAGGGTATTCAAATATGAACAATTCGATATATTGCACGCATTTTAGGGCTCAAAATTCAATTTATTATGATTTTTAAAAGAAAATAGCTTTAAAAATATTTAAAATAAAAGGAAATCCGGCAAAAAAACCCTCGGCGCGCCACTTGTCCGCTCGGGATTGGACCCGCGCTCTGCCGCCAATCATTACCGTCGGTGGAATGATTACACCGCCAGGCAATGATTGTCGCAATCATGCGGCAATCAAAGCCGTGGACGCGGCTTCACTTGGCCATGTAAGCATGGCACGGTGAGCGTCTGATCTTTCGCCGAATCGAGTGGACGGTAATGATCAAGGCGGATGGGATCTCATCCGATAAAATGAGATACTCGGCTTGGATCGCCGGCAGTATGACGCGATCCGAACCGTTGATCTTAAGATCAACGGTTCATGGATCCCGTAGCCCATGCAGCGCCTGATCCGAAGCCCCTAAACACAAATTCGCCTCATTCTCGCAAAATACTCAATGAAACTCAATAAAATTTTAGACATCAATAGTACACATGAAGAGCATTCATGGGAGCATATTCTTGAGATATTAAACTATCTGAATGAAAATTTATTTAAATTTAAGTGTTCTAGACTAGGGTCTGAGTTTTTACCTAATCCACATGGTGGATTCAGAAGATCTTGGGCTTGTTGCACTTGTAGGCTATCCATGAATCCTTTCCTAGTTGACATCGAGCTCGAACTCTCCTTGCATCGAACGGAAAATGGATTAGAAGGATTTAAGGCTCGGGTTCACCGGGATCTCACCGCCGTTGACTTGGAATAGTGGGGTTCGACTTGGGAATGGTCGGGGGATCTCTCTAGAGCTCTAACACCAAGTTTCCCGGGCTAAGAGGCTCTAGGGAGAGTGTAATTGCCAAAAGTCCTCAATTTGACCTAATTTTTGGTATTTAAACAGTTTAATCCCATCATGGACAGCCGAGATCTCATCTTCCTTCAATTAGGAGGGAAATTGAGTCATGATGGTCGTGGTTTAGAATTTTGAATCAAAGGGAATCAATTAGAGCCTTAAATGGGATTTAATTGGGCTTTAAATAGGTTAATTTAACCTATTAAAGGCTTGATTTGACCAAGTCAAAGTTTGACTTGGTCAAATCAATCAAGTAAGTCAAAGGGAATGAGGGATTGAGCCAAGCCAAGGTTTGAATTAGTTTAAAGTTGGTTTTAGGCTTAAAGGGTCCAAATGGGTCAAACCATGTTGACTTGGTCAACTGGGGAAAATGTCATTTACATCAAGTACTGGCCGTTGATGACAGGCATGGGGAGAATGCCATTTACATCAACAAGTAGGTAGGTACCACCTTCATAAACTTTTTCTACAGTGAAGGGGCCTTCCCAAATAGGCTCAAACTTACCACTTTGGCGCCGACGCGAATGATAGGCCTATGCAAAACAAGAACTAACTCGCCTACCCGGAAAGCACAGGGTCTGACAAGGCGCTCATAGTGCCGGGCCATTCAGGCCTAGCATAGCTTAAGGCACTGATAAGCTCGTAAGCGAAGCTCATCTAAATCATCAAGCTCTTCTAACCTTAGTCAGGAATTATCCCCATCAGAAAGATTATAGCTAATTTTCACACGCAGTGAGGGGAGCTCGACCTCAAGTGGGAGGACTACTTCAACCCCAAAAGCTAAAACATATGGGGTGGACTGAGTAGGAGTACGATAGGTAGTCCTATAGACCCATAATACTTCAGGAAACTTATCATGCCATTCTCTTTTATTTGCAATAAGGATTTTCCTTATCAGTTATACAAGAGTCTTATTGAATGCCTCTGCCAAGCCATTGGCTTTGGGGTAATAAATCAAGGAGTATTTCCAATTAATGTTATGGCGGCGGGCAAATCTAGAAATTTTGGTGTTTTAAAGGATGTGCCGTTATCAGATATTATACGGCACGGAACACCAAAGCGATAAACAATATTACCGCGAAAGAATTACATCACATCTTCTGATTTAACTTCCTTAAGTGGGACAGCTTCTGCCCATTTAGAGAAGTAATCAGTGGCAGCTAAAATAAACATATGACCCTTAGAAGAAGGAGGGTCTATAGGACCCACTACATCTATGCCCCAGCCCTCAAATGGCTAAGACGATACAGTATGTTGCAACGGATTAGGCGGTTGGTGAATCACTATGCCATGAATTTGGCACTGGTGGCACCTCTTAGCATTCTTCATACAATCGTGGATCATAGTCAGCCTGTAGTAGCCAAGACGTTTAATTCTGTCTTTCATTTTAGGTCCAGATTGATGGGTACTGTAAAGCCCTTCATGTATCTCATTTATGACTCTACTAGTCTCTTCTTTATTGAGGCATATAAACCACATTTGGTCAAAAGAGCATCAATACAATGTTTCATTTACATAAGCGAATGATAGAGCTCTCTTTTTAATTTGAGTGGCGAGAGATCTATCATCTAAGAGCCTACCATATTTTAAGTATTTATGAAGGACTCTCTCCAATATGACTCCTCATCAACAGCAAACACTGTGAGGGTCTGATCGGGAGAAGACAAGTCTGTGGAGCATAGAGCTTGACGTTACTGGACAATAATAGATACGGGGTTTCTAGTAGTGTCAGCTAATTCTTTAGCTAACTTGGCCAAGGCTTCTACTTTTTCATTTTCAGATCTAGGGATCCTGGCCAAAGTTACTTCTGGTATAAAGCACATGTGCTCCATTACTTTATTATAATATGAAATGAGCTTAAGCTTAAGTACTTTGTAGACTCCCAGCTACTTGATTTATTATTAGTTGGGAGTCTCCAAAGATTTTCACCCGCATAATACGCATCTGAATGGCCAACTCTAGCACCAAAATCAGAGCTTCGTACTCAGCTTCATTGTTAGTATGAGGTTCTGATAAACTATAGGAGTATCGTAGAGTATGACCATCAGGAGACACGAAAATCATGCCTAATCTTACCCTAACTGTAGGAGTTTCATATGGACTTAAAGCTTTAACAGATGATGCCCTGTCAAAGTAAAACTCCCAAGTAGGGGACTCCTATTCATCCACACTCAAGACTAATTCATGAGGCAGATCATCATTGAGTGGGGAATCAGTAGGGATCGAGTGATCGGCCAGAAATTCAACTAGAACCTATCCTTTGACGGCCCGCTGAGAAATAAAAGTGATATCAAATTACAGTAGTATCATAGACCATCGTGCTAGACGACCTAGGAGGGTGGGACAGGTCATCAAGTACTGTAATGGGTTGACTATAGAGATCAAGTTAATCTTATCTGATAGCATATAATGCCTAAGCTTCTGTACCGCGAATATCAAGGATAAACATTTCATTTCTATTGCTGGGTACTTAAGCTCAGCATATATTAATCGCCTGCTGAGGTAGTACAAGGCATTCTCCTTGCCTTCCTCATTCTCTTGAGCCAATAATGCACCTAAGTACTCATCAAAGGCTGTAGTGTAGAGAATCAACGGCCTACTTGGGATAGGTGTAGCTAAAATAGGGGGGTTCATCAGGTAGCACTTTATACTCTCAAAGGCCTCCTGACAACTCTCATCCCAGTGGAATCGGGCATCCTTCTTCACTAGTGCAGAGAAGGGATGACACCTAACAGAAAGGTTGGAGATAAATCTCCTCAAGAAAGTAAGTCTTCCATGAAAAGATCTCAACTATGTGAGAATTTTATGGGGTTTCAAGTCTATTATAGCATTGATCATGAAAGGATCAATCTCAATGCCACGGTAGCGGACTATAAACCCTAGGAACTTTCCTGCACTAACTCCAAATATGTATTTTAAAGGATTCATCTTTAAATCAAACTTGTGCAGGTGTTCAAAAATGATTCGTAGATCTCGAAGGTGATCTCCACAGATCTTATTTTTTACAACCAAATCATCCACATAGCATTCAACTTGCTCGTGTATCATCTCATCAAAGATGACAGTTATAGCATGTTGATAAGTGGCCCCGGCATTCTTGAGACCGAAGGGCATCACCTTGTAATAAAATACACCTATAGGTGTATGAAATGTAGTGAATTTCTCATCATCGAGGTCTAACTTTATCTGATTGTAACCAAATAAACCATCCATGAATGAGAATATGCTATGGGATGATGCAATATCCACCACAAGCTCGGGAATAGGAAGAGGGAAATCATCCTTAGGGCATGCCTTATTCAAATCACGAAAGTCGATACAGACACGAATCTGTCCACTCTTCTTCCGAACTAGAATAATATTGGAAAGCCAAGTAGGGTACGTCTCTTTCCTAATGAAACCAGCTTCTATAAGCTTCTTGGTTTCAACGATCACCTATTATTTTATCTCTAACCTTATCATTTGAGGTGTTTGTTTAACAGGGACTGCATCAAGCTTGATGGCTAACTTATGGACTACTACCTCTAGAATTAAACCAGGCATCTAGGTGTAGTTCTAAGAAAAATAGCCTCTAAACTCTGACAATAACTTGATGTATTCTTGAGCCTCTGAATCAGGCAGTAGGGCACTATGAAAAATAGGCCTAGGATGTGACTCAGTGCCTAATTTTATCTCACACAGTTCGTCCATGGCAAAAGTAAAGCCATCTTCAAACTTTTGTGGAGCATCAAGTATTCTATCTTCTATATGGGTCTTCTTCATCGGCAAGAGAAACAATCGAATAAACATGAGAAATAGCATGAATGTTGGCATTATTGGATTGATTTAATCCCATATAACCTGCACCTCCTAGACCTTGAGGAAAATCAGTCCGCAGACTCAAACTTGATGTAGAACTTATTCATTGGGCCACGTGGAATGAATGAGACCACGCTCAACAAAGCTCTCTACAGTAGGTGAAAAGAAATGAGGGGCACTCTTGACCTCTATCTCCATAGCGGTCTCCTCTGAATCCTGGCTCCCAGGACCTAGTGGGGCATCTATACTATAGAGTACATAGGGACACACAGATCATGCTGGCCAAAATATCTTATATAGGTGAGGTATGGGGTTCTCACTTATCCATATTGGACCATCATAATAAATTGAGGGAGTGTCAGAAGATCTTTGACCAGAATCCTCAACTCCTACCCCACGTATCTGATGGGGAGAAGGTTGTCCAGTAGTAGTCTTACGTCAGAAGTCCTCTTTCTCATCTGAGCTACTGTCAACAACTAATCCCCCTTCAGGTATCAAATGGCTACTAAAGGTAGGCCGTGAATCATAACCAGCGGAATATGGAGGTGATGAGGTGACTAGACGGTGAAGGATTCCAATCAAGTCATCATCTAAAGAGTCGGACTCTACAGTCAAAGAAGAAGTGTAAAGGTGAGGGGGAGGAGGTGTACGAGTGTTGGGGTTTCGTGGCTTGTGGATCGAAACCATACCTCTACCTCCCCTACCTCTACTAGGGGAAACATCGTGCCCCATTGTAAACTGAGAAGGATCTCTATCAGAATGTGCAATAGACATATCTGACTCAATACTAACCTGTGATGGACCCTATTCTAGCAATTGTATAGGACCCTGTGCTGGTGACTGCATAGGACCTTGTACAACACTAGAGGGTGTCACAGGTGACTGAGTAGGTGGAGATCTGTGAGTCTTTCGAGGTACATAGTACTCAGTATCATTGTAAATAGAGACCTCATGCATGAAAAACGGTTGGGTATCTCTAGGAATGGTATATTCGATATCATTCCTCATAAACTTCATACATTTGTGCAGGGTAGAGGGCACCATTCTATATTCATGGATCCAAGGCCTTCCTAAGAGAGCCCTATATGAATTATCAATCTCGATTACATGAAACTTTGCCTCAGTTAGAAAATTCTCAAACTTCAAAGGCAGGGTGATCGACCCTAGAGTTTGCTGGCCTTGGTCATTGAAGCCCTTCAACATAATCTTGTCAGAGGTGAGCTTCAAATGACCTAGGCATAGGCTCTTTAAAGTTTCATAGGTTATGATATTTACTGAAGCTCTTGATCAACGAGGACCCTGTTTAACTCATAAACATTGACTTCAGTAGTGACATACAAGTGATGATTGTGCTCATAAGTCCCTAAAAGAATATCACAACTCAAAAAGATAATGCATGGCATCTCTTTCAAATGACATGCATCCCTAACAGACTCTAAAGCAAAGAAGGATTGATAGGCCTATGGTTCAAGCAAGGATTTCACTAGTGTCTCTCTCAAGTCAGGGGACATCATCAGAGCATCGTAGACACTAAGAAGGAAAGGAATTTTTCTTAGATGAGCTAACACATTATAGTCAACATCCGACTGAGGGCCTTATTCTTTCTCCTTGGACTGTTCTTGGGAGGAAGGGATAGGATCATCCTGCTGGGTGACTATGTTTTTATCTTTTTCTTTTGAATTTTTAGCCAACCTGGGTGGAAGGACCTTCCCTAAATGCAAATGAACTTCTTGTATTGATTCATCCTCAATAGGAGATTTATTTAGTTCAGTGGTGATGGATGGTGTTGGCTCTAAGGAAAGTGCCAGGAGTGGGTTTTCAGATTCATCTTTTGAATCCATGTAACATTCACCCTCTAAAATTATAAAGACTAGTTCATCTTCATACTAGATTCAGACTCTTCACCAAAATCATTCATATTATAAGAGACATGTAAAACAGTAAAAGAGTGAGTGCTAAAAAAAGTAGAAGTAGAAGCAGAAGTAAAAATAGTAGGAAAAGAACACCAGAAGTAGTCAGAATCACCTTCTTCTATTATTTCATCATCAATAGAAGGGAGAATAAAATCCTTCAGCGTAAGTGCTCGAAGGAACCCTATCTTCCCCTCTGAAGTTACAACAAACTTCTATCTTTCATACATTTTTCCAGTACAAGTAAAAGTAGAAAAAGCAGAAGAAGAAATGTGCTCATCTTGCACTACAACATAAGAAGAATAAGAAAGGGGAAGTGCTGGCGTAGTAATTGAGGTGGCAACTGTCAACTTGGCTTGGGATGGCATCTTCTCAACTTTCTCTGAACTCTAAATTGCACGATCAATCATCTTCCTGGTCTTCTTGGAGAGTGCTAACTTCCACTCTCCCTCAAAGCTGTGGGGTAAGCTGTCACTACTACCCTGACTGTAACTCTGACTATCAATGTGGCTGGAATTATGGCTGGGACTGGAGACCATTTGAACTGTCTGAGTGGCCTTATCCTTGGGCTGCACTAAATCATTTTCTTTGAGGTGTATCTGTCCTATGACCATCAATCTCTCAACTTTATCCTTAAAAATATAACAATCCTCTAACGTATGCCCAATGTGTCTATGGTAAGGATAATATAGTGGGTGCTCAGTCTGACCCTCTTCCTCCACTCTATTGTTGTTGGGGAATGTCAAAATATTCTTATTAGTAAGGAATTTAAAAATTTTTCTGACACTTTTTCTTTTGAAGGGATATTCCTTACTAAGCTTCTCCTGTGGGTACTACTAACTCTTTGGTGTCCTACGGGAGGTCATGGGCTGTACTGCTAGCTGACCAGAGGAGTGTGACTGCTGCTACTGCTGTGGTGCTGAACTGGCTAAGGGCCTCTTACCCTTATCTGATAGTCCATAAGTACTATGTACCTCCCCTCTTCTAGGTGGGGGTGCCCTTAAAGAGCCGGTGAGGTCTGCGTGAAGGCTGACTCTCAACCTTAGGAGGGACTGCATTTGGTATGCTATCCTGTAAGCTAGTAACCTTGGTCAATAACTTCTGAAAGGTTCGAATGGTAAAACCCTTCAGATATGGAGTGATGGGACCATCTATGTTCTTTAGTAAGATCTCAACTACATGCTGCTCCTGTAACTGTGGCTCACACTATAAACTGAGGTTTCTCTATCTGATTATGTAATATGGGAGAGTCTCTCTAGGGTGCTGTACAGTGACCATTAACTATTCTACAGTGACCCGGTGCTCTGTACTAACAAACCTCTGTATGAACAACTGTTCTAGCTCTGTTATGGTCTGGATCGAGTCGTTGGGGAGATCGGCGTACCAAGTAAACACCACCCCCACCAAACTGCTGACAAATAACCTCAACATCAAAGCGTCATCCTCTCATATATTGTAACATATTGCCCGGTATTGAGCCACATGCTATCTCGGGTTCCCAAGCCCGTCAAACTCTCTAAATCTAGGAGGGATGAAACCGGGGGGTAGGGCTCCTACTCATACTCTACTGGATAAGGACGCCATCTACTAATTGCCTCTCCAACCTTTCTAGAGGAAATCGCCTGCTCTATCTTCTAAGCGATCAAATCCTGGATCTGGCCTGCTAACAACTGAGCTGGCTGACTCTGGACTGGAGTAGTGTAAGGAGGCACTATGGGTGGTGCTGGGACTGCTCTCTGGACACTATCCACTCCTACGGGGTCTAGTGCAATAGGTGGTACTACTGGTTGGTCTCTGGAAGTATTGGTAGTGGATACACCCGTCATTTAGGGCATCACCCCCAATGCTGTTAACTATGCATCATAGCCACCATGGCTCTAGCCATCTCTGTCATCTGTGCCTAAAGATTCAGAACTGTATCATATGTATCCACTAACCTAGGAGATACACCCACCTCAGGTTCTCCATGCTCATCCTGGTCCTCGGGCTCTCTCTGCTCATCCGAGTGACCTCGACGGGTGATCACACAGGCCCGGTGCACTGGTATATCCTCATCAGACTCATCTACTAGTTTATCATCATCCTCTAAGAAAGATCGCTGAAGTGCCTCCATGTAGGGACTCATAGGAGAGGTGATCCTATGAGTGCTGGGAGCTGACAGTGTCTCATCCCGCTCTGGTGATCCATCAGGGGTAAGTACTAAATCATTGTCACAAGCCATCGAGACCGCCTCAGATCCGGAAGGAGCTACAACATCCATCTTATCAACTGTGTCCACTAGCTGCTCAGTCTCATCCAATGTTGCTGTCTCATCTGGTTGAACTGGGTCGACAGGGATGCCCTCCTGTTGATGTCTCCAAACCCATCTATTGCAATAGAGCTCTATACTAGTAACAGGGTGTTGAGGGGCTACAACTGTTGATCTGATTTGGGGGTCTTTGCAGGCTCCTACTGCTGTCTCCATCCTCGGCAATATGTGCGTCATCCTACAGCAGGAGTAACTGCCAGCGGTCTAACCCCTGGAACTATATCTGCTAGCTGTTGGGGTGTCTATCTTCTATGCCAACTGTATAGCCTCCTCGCAGTCTATCTCCGCAACTGAAAAGTAGTCTCAGAGATCTTTCGGAGTAACCTCTCCTAACTGATAGGCCCTCTGCCACGTGCTAGGTGGATGATATTTTGAATCCTCTGAGTGAGGGCTCGAACACCAGCATCCCTGGGGATCCTAGCCCGGGGTAGCATAGTAGTGATAGGAGGAGCCACCGCAATATGAGCAACATCCTCTTCATCCCCACTGTGTCAATGGAGAGAAGCATCCTCCTTGGATCGCCTCTATCTCAGGAGTTACTGTCACCTCTAGGTGGGAAAAACTGCAACTGGTCACAATCACCATTGCCTGGGAGCCACTGCCCTCTGAACTAGCTCCTGGTAAGCTATCGCATCATCCATCTGTGGCCTCTCTGCCTCGAACACAGCTAACAAAAGTCTCATATTCCTATTCCTCCTAGCCCTTCTCCCAAGGTCGGAGGTGGAGGAAGATGGAATATCTGAACCTACTGCCTGGGTGGAAGGGGGAACAGGGATAACTGGAAGAGTCGGGGTCTGCCCGGTGCTCTCAAGGTAAAAGAGCCGAGCAAAAATAGAAATCCGACCAGAAGAGGGCGAAGGCACCTCTTCTTAGTGGAAGTGGGAGGGGGAACCCGAACTCAATGTACTTCTGCCAGAACAGCGGGGGTAACAATATCAATAGACTGCCGATGCTGAGGGGCCAGAGAAACATGTGCAACATGAGCGGTAGGCACTGGCCGCCTAGCCGTAGAACGAACTGGTGGAATGAAGAGTGGCCTAGGCACTAGTCGCCTAGCCACAGGGCGCATTAGCTACGCAAGCACATAAAAAGGACGAGCAGGTGCCCGGGCTGTCCGCCGAGCAACTGGTCATCTAAAAGGGTGCATGGCTACACGTCCTCTCCTCTCTGGAGGATAGAATGCAGCAGCCTCAGTCGGGGTTGGCCCGCCAAGAGTGACGAAGGCCGAGTCCTTGAAGGAACCAAAAGTGATCCCTTTAGCGGCTGGACTAGCGAGTAGGAACTCAGGAAGAGTCAGTCACCACACGTCTGAGCAAAAACTGAAGTCACGGAAGGAATGAAAGGAGCCATAGCACTACTGCCAAGAAAGGAAATAGAAAAGATTCGTTAGAATTGAAATTACAAAAGAATGAAAGAATGGATATAGATTTGATAAAGATAGATAAGGGATGGAATAGCCTGCTAGGCTGGAAAGAAATAGAGTAGGGGGGAACCCTAGCTAAAATAAAGGAACCCTAACTATAGAAAGACTCTAACTAAGAGTGGGATGGACCTAATCTAAGGAGTACCAATCTCGGAGTACACATAAGAAAAGATAATATATAATCCAAAGATGAAGAGAGAAACTGGTCCCCCCGTGGTCGCTAGAAACCTGTGGACCTCCAAAAGAGCACCTCACAAACGGGCCAATTAGAAGGGACAGATTGGATCATGTATATGAAAAACCATTGAGGATAGTGACTCTTACCAGCGTACCCTGATAGGTAGTAATATACACAACCTGATCACAGTCACGGGTTTCCCCCACCCAATATAACGGCTCGAGTGGGGTTTAGTAGATATGGGGCAAAGTTTACCACGGGCACAAGCCCCCGTGGTTAATTACATCTCAAGCCAGAGCCCGAGAAAACTCTCGATTAAGGATCATACGTTATTCTTCCTAAAAATGGGATTGGCATGAAGCTGTAGACTAAGAAGTCCTACTCAAAGGAAAGAATGGTCTGAAGGGCTGAATCAATATGCATGGTTCACATCAGCATTCGGAGGCTCTAGAGTACTAAAAAGAAACTGGATAAAAGAAAGTCAGACAATCAATCACATATGTGGATGGAGGTGGCATCATCCTGTGACGTATATAAGTAGTATTTATAATCCCTGAAAGGAATGGACCTTTCTACTATTTAAGGCATACTATAAGACTGAATATAGTAGCCTCAAATCCTAAATCTAGATTGGGCTTAGCATTCTACAAAACATTACAACCCGTGTCCTAACTAATGCAGTGCAAAGATCTGGACTTATCTCGGTCTGGATTGGAAAGCCAGCTAACCACCTTATCACTTTAAAACCATGTTATCAAGTCAGTTATGAGAGATGGGTGGGTGGTACAGTTATTGGAAGTATGAACAATATCTAGAGAGTTTCCTAATTGGTCCTAGACTTATGTGGGTTGAATGCCCCTAACTAATATAATTAAAATTTTATTAAATTAGTTACTAATGCAACGCATGCTGGTTGAAAGGTCGAATCATGAATTCTTTGGAATTTAAAAACAGGCTTATATAAAAATAATTTTTAGAAAAGACTGGGCCTCCCTTGGTCCGGCATTTCATGCTCATAGGCCAGATTATCCGGACTCTTCCCGCAAGCAGGGAGGTGTCTTATAAGAAGGTGATAGGAGATGCAATATTATGCATGCAACCCCGAATGGTTCTGGCGGTTCCCTAGAGTCGTTAGGTTTCTATGTTATTTAAATCTTAAAATTTAAATGTTAGTTATGAGTAGAAAAGTTTTGTAGTCCTTAAAGAGCCTAACGGATATCCATACTAAAACAAGATCGACATGCAAGAAAGAAACCTAAGAAAAGCAGGTAATTTCTACTGCGCAGTCAAAATAAATACATCAATATAAATAAACCAATCAAGTAAATGTCCATAGGCCAGCTGCCCTTTAATTATAACCGAGGGTATGCAAAAAGTAAAGTGGCCAGGCACCACTGCCAACAACCTGAATTTCTAAGCCTACGACAGACGCAAATGACTTTCAGTGGGATATTGGTCTTCAAGTCTTCAGCTCTTCAGTCTTATTCTCCTTGGAATCCTTGGAACACTCCTCCTTGGACTCCTTAGATCTCTCATCCTTGGACTCCTTGGACTCCTTGGATTCATCGTGGCTTGAATATTCAAACAAAGAGACAATTCTCTCTTGGTAGGAGGTATTGCCTTTTCTCTTTAGATATCTAAAGCCATCCAACTCGATCTTCCAAATGGAAGAAGACTCTCTCCTATGAGGACGCCTTCTTCTTTTGGAATTCGAGTTGGATAAGAATATCCCAGCTCAAATGTCAATTTCATAACTCTTAACAAATTTATTACAAATAAATTACATTAATTGAAAGCAGTAAATTTAGACTCTCCTGCATGGTTTTCCTAATAAAAATAATCCCAAGCAGTTATTATATCATCACAGGTAATTATATAAAAATAAGTACACATCATAGCCAAACTTGGCCATGCTCTTAATGATTGAGGGATAATGTAGCTTCTGGAGAACCTGTAGCAGTTATAATTTAATGATTTTTATTTTTAACCCTCATTTATTTAGGGGGGCTAAGCAAGCACCTGAACAAAATAGTATTAGAAATCATGACAGTTGCCCCCCTTTTATTTAGCAGTTTGCATGAGCATGGCCTCTTGCAAGAAGAACTATATATATATATATATATATATATATATATATATATATATATATATATATATATATATATATATATATATATATATATATATATATATATATATATATATATATATATATATATCCTAACCTAGGGATAAACTAACATACATCACATAAGTCCACAGAGTGCAGGGAAAGTAAGCAAACACACCAATCAATTTCACACAACATGTAGTGAAAACCAAGAAAAGCTCCGGCACATAGCAGAAAGAAATAAACACTGACCTAGCCTAAGTCTAGAAGTGGTGCCCTAAAAAACAATTCTATATGTATGTATGACTGGTGTGGCTTGGATATGTCATAATTTGGGTAGTTAGTTAATGATACATAAAGTTCATGTTTGTTATAGGACAGAAAAGGAAATTTTAATTAGAGTTTAAATATAAATGGATTAAGGTTAATTTTAGCTAGTTTAGTTGATTGATTAGTTTTAAACACTTGGGGTAGTGATATTTGAAGTTTAAATTGCATTAGTCAATTTTGGAAAGTCCCGGGTTCTCCTAAGTGCTAGGTTAAGGGGGTCCAAAAGGTCACTATGGGAAATAAGTTATGTTTGACTCTTCTAAAAATTTAAGTAAATATTATACCTTTAGGTGAGTAGTTAGACAAGTAGTACACTGGATTTGGTGTTTCCTACGCAAAGATATGAATTTTCTAAGTTTCGGGCCTCAAACTCAAGGCTAGGGTTGACCAAAAAGTTGGCTTTCTAATTTAAGTTGGTTTCTGGAATCCTACTATTTTTAATAAATACTAGACCCTAATAGGAGTCTAATTCAAGTGAGTTTTCCTAATTTGGAATTTTTTACAATTAGTTATGAATTTTCTAAGGATCGGGTATTTAAGGGAATTATCTAAATTATCTAATTAAGGGCTAATTTTATGGTTTTGATCCAAACTGATTGGAATCACCTCCAAAAGTCAGGAATGACCTGAGAAATTGATTCCAAGTGTTTGGATAAAACTTGAGAATTTTAATAACTTTTAATGATTTATTAGGGGCAAAAAGGTAATTTCATCCTATGTTTAAAATAAGAGTCAATATATAGTCAAACTAAGGAGCCCTATTTATCTAAGATTGGGGATTAGATTCTGAATAGTTTAAGGTATGGTAGGTAGTTTTTTGATTGAAATGAATTTATTATAATTTTTAGTAGATCTCAAGGCCCTATTTAGTAGGTGAATTAGGGTTGGTTAATTAATGAGTCTAAAGTCTCCTAAAAATTCCTATAAAATTCTGAGGTATTTCAAATGTCACTAGGTTTAAATATTGAAGTTTTTATATCAATCAGTGATCTATCCTAGCTCCTAGAAATTTTCTAAGTTCACTAGACGGGTCCTTAATTATTGTCCTTAGGGTATCACTACGTTGTAGGAGTTTAAAAGTAAGTTTTGACTAACCCTCAAGCTAACAAATGCATGGATTACACAAACAAAGTAAACACACCATGTCCTTAGATCTAGGAGAGCATAAATTAAGTGATGGTGCATCCTACGCTTGAAAACTACAATAAAAAGAAAGTCAGTACATCTAATGAAGGGATTAATGAATGATTGGTACTCAACCATTCACTAACCCACTCCCCCATTATTGCTCTTCATACATACAATCCATGTTTAAAATTTCATTAATAATGGGTCTCCCGATATTAGGATTTAATTATAAGTAGTTTTAAAATAGTTTAAAATACTTATAAATATATATAGATTTTAGAAAATAATCTAATTAAAAATAGATTAATTAATAATAAGTAAATATAGGGGAGACCCACTAACCACCCTAACGAGATTTCAAAATAAAAAAAGGGTTTAAAATAATTTTTATTTTAAATAATTACTATATTTAATTATTTAAATGATATTAACGTAATCAACTACATAAATAATACAAAAAGCAGCCATTAAAAGATAAATTGCAGTCTAAAATTATTTTCATATGAAAATACACATTTTTCCAAAAAGATCAAGGTATTGCACGTTGAAATATGATTTAAAATTACAAAGATATGATTTTTATAAGTTTAAATGATTAAAAGCCATTTAAAGAATAATTGGAAATAATTAATGCTTAAAATAATTATTAAATAAAATAAAAGTAAAATAAACAAGCTTTTGAAATTTCAAAATAACTTTTTTAAAATAAAACTATTTAAACTTAATTTGATTTACAAGTATTAAATACTTAAATAGAAATTTAGCAAAAATACAATAATTATTAATATTATAATTTAATAAATAACATAAAGAATTTAAATGGCATAAAGAAAATTCTGAAATTTGATGTTATATATTAGAATAATTATAATAATAATATTTGAAATAATAACAGCAATAATAATTATAATTAAAATAATTTAATATTAAAAAAAAGTATATTAATAGCTAATCATTAATAATACTAATAGTAAATCTAGTTTTAAATTAATATAATAATAATTATTATTATTATTATTATTATTATTAAAATGACATTAAAACAACAGCAAAATAATTTAAAATAATAATTACTATAAATAACTATGATTAAAATAATAATATAATTATTATTATTATTAAAATTACCATAATAATATAATTTTTAAAAGAGGTGTTTTACTATTTTTTAAATAAAAATAAAATATATTACAAATTTTTAAGTGAAAGTAATTTTAAATCGAAGGGGATTCGAATAAGAACAATTTGATATATTGCACTTATTTTTCGACTCAAAATTTAATTTATTATGATTTTTTAAAAGAAAATAGCTTTAAAAATATTTAAAATAAAAGGAAAATCCGACAATCCCCCTCGGCACGCCACTTGTCTGCTAGGGATTGGACCCGTGCTCTGCAGCAAATCATTGCCTGTGGCATTGCACCGCCAAGCAATAATTGCCGCAATCATGCGACAATCAAAGCCGCGGACGCGGCTTCACTTGGCCACATCAGCGTGGCCCGGTGAGCGTCCGATTTTCCACCGAATCGAGCAGACGGTGATGATCAAGGTGGACGGGATCTCGTCCGACAGAATCTAATACACGACTTGGATCGCCCGTGGAATGACACGATTCAAACTGTTGATCTTAAGATCAATGGTTCAGAGATCCCGTAGCCCATGCAGTGCCCAATCCGAAGCCCTAAACACAAATTCGCCTCATTCTCACAAAATACTCAACAAAACTCAATAAAATTTCAGACATCAATAGTACACATGAAGAGAATTCATGGTGGCATATTCTTGAGATCTAAAACTATCTGAATGAAAAGTTATTTAATTCTAGGTGTTCTAGACTAGGGTTTGAGTTTTTACCTAATCCACACGGTGGATTTGGAAGATCTTGGGCTTGTTGCACTTGTAGATTGTCCATAAATCCTTTCCTAATTGACGTCGAGCTCAAACTCTCCTTGGATCGAACAGAAAATGGCTTAGAAGGATTTAAGGCTCGGGTTCACCGGGATCTCGCCGCCAGCGACTTGGGACTGTGGGGTTCAACTTGGGAAAGGTCGAGGGATCTCTCTAGAGCTCTCACACCAAGTTTCCCGGGCTAAGAGGCTCTAGGGGGAGAGTAATTGCCAAAAGTCCTCAATTTAACCTATTTTTCATATTTAAACAGTCTAATCCCAAAATGGACGGCCGAGATCTCATCTTCCTTCAATTAGGAGGGAAATTGAGTCATGATGGCCATGGTTTTGAATTTTGAATCATAGGGAATCAATTAGAGCCTTGAATGGGCTTTAATTGGCTTTAAATAGGTTAATTTAACCTATTAAAGGCTTGATTTGACCAATTCAAAGTTTTACTTGGTCAAATCAGTCAAGTAAGTCAAAGGGAATGAGGGGTTGAGCCAAGCCAAGGTTTGAATTGGTTCAAAGTCAGTTTTAGGCTTAAAGGGTCCAAATGAGTCAAACCATATTGACTTGGTCAACTGGGTTGACCCAGGACTCAGGTCTAAGCTCATCAAAGTTGGTCTGACCATCTGTGTCCAATATAAGGAAGAAATTAGCTCGAAGAGCTCTGAATTTGGTTTGAAATCAATTAGAAGGGAATCAGGGTCTAATTGGGTCAACCTTGGTTGACCTGGTCAACCAGGTTGACCTAGGACCTGAGTCTGGGCTCAACAGACTCAGTTTGACCCACTGAATTGATTGGGAGTGGCCTTGGGCTCTGGCTTGGTCAATTTGACCAAGTCAACCTTCCAGACCCAAGGATTTGATAAAATCGAGGTCAACAATTAGCTCTAGAAACATTTTAGAGTTGAGCCAAGCCATTTAATCCAACTAGTTAAAAGGGTTTTTATAAATTTAGGGAGGTTTGACATTTAACTATTATTTAGAATTTAGATTATTTGACTAGTCAAACTTAGTTAACCCACCTAGTTTAGGGTCTAGCAAACATCTAGGTGTTATTTGAATCAAATTACATATATTTGGTTGAGTGGAATTAAATTTTACATGGAGAATACCATGGTTAACTTGCGTTTGACCATTTAGGATTTTTTGGAGATTTTGACAACTTTGACTAAGTGAGTCAAACAACTTAGGATAAACTATGTAGGATCCTAAGAGGCTATTGGGATTTAATCCAATGGTTTAGATTGAATGAATTTGAAGTTTACAATGAGAAGACATTATATGCATGTATTTGACCTTTTTTGGGGAGTTGACCATGTCAACTCGTAATGGTTTAACTCGTCCATACTTCTGGTGTGTTTAGGATGTCAAATGGATTGAGATTGAATAATATAAGGGGTTGAATTGAACATATACAATGGTATGGCCCAAGCTAGGCTAGTTTGACCAGTCTTGGGCTTGGTTGACCAGGTCAACATTTAATCAAGATAGGTGGACCAAACATGTCCAATTTATGAGGAGCATTATTTAATTTAATTTGGTGTAGAGATGGGATTTATATTATTTCAATGCATAGGTTTGATCAATTGAGCTAGTTAGAGCTAATTAAACTAAGTTAGTTGGGTCAACCCTACCCTGGGCGAGCTAGGGTTGATAAGTTTAGTGTATGAGGCTCCTATGATAGTTTTTTTTTTTTTTTTTTTTTTTTTGTAAGATCTGAGGTTGAAGGTCAGGTGTAATGCATAGTGCAATCCACTAAGCAAGTTGAATATAAAACAGGATTTTAACTAGTTTAAATTGGATTATCTTTAACTGAAGGACCTTGGTGAAAGTTCAAGGGGGTTATAAGTCCTCAATAAATTGTCCCTAAGGCACACTAAGATGTAAGCAATACTATCACTTGATGTGGAAGCTATTACACTTATCAAAATTTATAAAGATTATGATGATAGTATAATTAATATAATGTAATATCAATCATAGAGTTTCAACCAAGCAGTTAAATCCAAAAATATAATTTGAAAAAATAAAGTGTATAAAGTAAAAATTAGAATGAGCACACCAGATTTATAGTGGTTCGGTCAAACCATGACCTATGTCCACTCCCCAAAGTCCTCCTTTCTAGGTATTGCACTAAACTCTTTAATGACTCTCCTTCAGCCCCCCACAGCTATGCGGAGAATCCCTTATAAACTCTCTTCCACCAAACCAGTGTGCGGTAGAGGGTCGTACTCCTTTCACAAGCAAAGAACTTTGACTCATTTTCACCTTTCTAGTAAAGAAGAGAACCTTGACTCCTTTTCACCCTCCTAATGAGATAGAGAACCTTGACTCCTTTTCACCCTCCCAGTGAGGTAGAGAACATAGAATCACTTTCACCTTCCCCGGTGTAGTGGAGTAGCTGGGGCTTTTGACACCAAAGA